>CM053148.1:96790000-97415000 GCA_028571685.1 Heterohyrax brucei
TGCATCTCAACACTGCAGCCCAGAAAAGTCCAAGTAAACCAGAGGAGACATGTAAAGCGGGCTACGTGCTTTAAATGCTTTACCCCATGTGCTGTTGAATCCCTGGGTAGTAAAGACCAAGCAGGTACTATATCACACAGACTAACAGGGCTTCGTGGAACAGATGCATCTCTGAAAGCTCCTTGGACCTGGGATCCCTCTGCCCATCCAGAGCATACTACAACTATGGTCTTTACACTCCAATTGTGTAACTACACTACAAATGTGTAACTCAGTTTGGATAGCATATAAACGCCTGATCACATCAGCACCTAGCCAAGGTACTACTTAGAGTCTCTCCAGGCTCCCTACTATCTTAGAAGAGTGGCATCGTATTCCCGCAGAACCATTAACAATAGCTCCTTATTGCAGGCAGGTCCTGGATCCCTGCCCAATCCCTGATCTATTGCTCTGCTCTTTGCGTCTCTCACTCCATTTTCCAGCTTTGGTATTTATGACTCTTATCATTTTGTGACTTTGCTTTTGACATTTTGGGCTTTGAGTTCCTGCTTACTATAGAATACTGAAGGAGGAAAAACCAAATGTAAAAATAAGGAAAAAAATTCGACTATTTCAGAGATAATTACTGTAACCATTAGTGTCGCCATGAGTCGGATCCGACTCGACGGCACTTGGCTGGCTTGGCTGGCATTAGTGTAGTATAGCCCTGTAAATATTTCCCAAGTCTATTACACTCTTTCTCTGTCTCATACATGATAATTCTACATATGTGCAAATGTAATCTCATAAACATACTCATATGTATGTGGGTGTATACATATACATATATACATGTATATGAGAAAAACATTAAACAACTCAGGAAGCATCAAAAGAAGATGGAAGGAATACCCAGAGTCATTATACCAGAAAGAACTTGTCGATTCTGAACCATTTCAAGAGGGAGCATATGATTGGTAACTCATGGTACTGAAGGAAGAAGTTCAAGCTGCATTGAAGGCACTGGTGAAGGGCAAGGCTCCAGGAAATGATGGGATATCAACTGAGATGTTTCAGCAAATGGATGCAGTGCTGGAGGTGCTCAGTCATCTACACCAAGAAAGCTGGAGGACAGCTATCTGGCCAACCAACTGGAAGAGATCCGTAGTTATGCCTGTTCCCAAGAAAGGTGATCCAACCAAATGCAGAAATTGTTGAACAATATCATTAATGTCACATGCCTGTAAAATTTTGCTTAAGATCGTTCAGAAGTGACTACAACAGTAGATTGACAGGGAAATGCCAGAAATTCAGGCTGGATTCAGAAAAGGACATGGGACCACTGCTGACGTCAGAGGGATCTTGGCTGAAAGCAGAGAATACCAGAACGATGTTTAACGGTATTTCATTGCCTATGCAAAGAGATTTGACTGTGTTGATCATAACAAATTATGGGTAGCAGTGTGGAGAACGGGAATTCCAGAACACTTAACTGTGCTAGTGAGGAATCTGCAGATGGATCAAGAGACAGTCATGCAAACAGAACAAGGGGACACTATGTGTGGGAGGGTTGTGAATCGGGCATGTGTTAGCACTGTGTCCTTTCACCATACCTTTTCAATCTGTATATCAAGGAAATAATCTGAGAAGCTGGACTACATGAAGACTATGGCATCAGGATTGGAAGAAGACTCATTAACAACCTGCATAATACAGACGACATTTCACTTGCTTGCTGCAAGTGAGGAGGATTTGAAAGATTTACTGATGAAAATCAAAGACCACAGCCGTCAGTGTGGACTGTGGCTCAACATCAAGAAAACAAAAATCCTCAGAACTGGACCTGTAAACAACATCATGATAAATGGAGAAAGACTTGAGATTGTCAAGAATTTCATTTTACTTGATTTGACAATCAATGTCCACTGAAGCAACAGTAAAACCAAAATATGTATTGCATCAGGAAAATCTACTGCAAAGGACTTCCTTTTTTGAAGTGTTAAAAAGTAAAGATGTCACCTTGAAGACTAAGGTGCACCTGACCCAAGCACGGTATTTTCAATGACATCATATGCACATGAAAGCTGGACAATGAATAAGGGAGAACTGACGCCTCTGAATTGCAGTGCGGGAGAAAAATAACTGAATGTACCATGGACTGACAAAAGAATAAACAATCTGTTCTGGAAGAAGTACACCCGAGCACTCCTTGGAAGCAAAGATGGAGAGACTGCATATTACATACTTTGGACATGTCAGGAGGGATCAGTCCCTGGAGAAGGATGTCATGCTTGGTAGAGTGGAGGGTGAGTGAAAAAGAGAAAGACCCTCAACAAGATGGATTGACACAATGGCAGCAACAATGGGTTTAAGCATAACAACGATTGTGGGCACAGTGCAAGACCAGGGAAGGTTTCATTCTGGTGGGCATAGGATTGCTACGAATCAGAACTGACTCGATTACACCTAACAACAACATATATATATGTACATACAGGAAACTATATGTGAAAAGGATATCACAGTGCGTGGAACACTTAAAACACTGAATGACACGAGCTACTGTTATTTCTGATTTGTAACTTGTCTACACTACTTTGCTTCATATAACACATACTCTGTGTTGAGAAATACTTTTCTATACCTTAATTTTTAGTGGATATATAAGATGCACCCAAATATAGAACTCTGTTGTTGGACTCAGGTGGTTTATACTATTCTACTATTATTAACACAGCTACAAAAAACATTCCTCCAATTAAATTTTCATCCTCTAGGATAAATTCCTAACAGTGGAATAGCTGGATCAAAGAGTTTGCAGAGTTATGACCTTTGATATAAAGCCAACAGCTCCCCTTCAGGGAGACTATATCAATTTACTCTCTCCCTTCAGTAGTACATCCACAGTGTTGATTCATTTACTCATTCTTTCATTCAAGAAATAAATTTCAGGAAATATGCTAAATGTCGCAGGCATTCTGGGGAGCAAAACATACAGGATCCTTGTTATCCTACAGACTCAATGGCAGTGGTTTATTTGTTTATATGTATATACATATATGTTTTACAGTTTAAAAGGAGGATGTAGAACAGACATTAAACAAATATCACAGTAATCAATAATCAATTGCAAAGAAAATTGAAAGAAAAAAGGTAGGTGTTATTACATACGTATTTGTTATATCTTATTATGTAACAGGTTATTCCAAAACACAGTGATTTAAAACAATAAACAATCATTATCTTACAGGTTCTATGGGTCAGCAGTCTGGTACCTTGCAACTAGATCTTCTGGAGAGAATAAGAGGATTGCCAATTAAGTTCACAAACTCACCTCAGAAAAAGTGCTATATATCTCACTGCTGAATGCACTATGGTCATCTTTCAAGGACTCAAATTGGGAAAATATGCACCAATGCCAGCACCTAATCCACCCCTCAAAGCAGTCTTGGAACTCTTTATCTGGAATGGCCATCAGAGCTGTCGTCGTATTACCCTTGATGTCCTGAATGTCATCAAAATGTCTTCCTTTCAATATTTCCTTTATCTTCAGATAAAGAAAAAAGTCATTGGGGGCCAGATAAGGTGAGTAGGGAGGGTGTTTCAATAATTTATTTACTGGCGAAAAACTCCCTCATAGGTAACTACAATTAAGTTTGCTAACTTGTCACTGTGCCACTGTGCGCAATGGCCATTCCATAATGAGTTTCAAAATTGCGTTGAAGGGTGGACTAGGCGTTGGTGTTGGTGAATAGCTTCCCAAAGGGGTACTTCCAAGGTCACCATAGTGATATTCAGCAAAGAGGAATGCAGCACTTAGAACAATTAAGTTCTCTGACTTCCTAGTTATATATAAAGGATGAGTTGGCAGGGCTTAGTGAAAGTTTTGATGTGGACAAAGCAGAAAAAGAAGTCATACGTGTTTTCTAGAATTCTGGCTTCAGGAATTGGTGCTAAGCTTTACTGCTTTTATTATTACAGTTGTTATTGTTGTTGATATTTGCTTATCTAAAAGGTAAAGTGATCTCCTCACCTGAGCATTAATTTACATTTTCTTGTCACACGCTTATTGGTCAAGGTAGTGTTTTGGTTTAATTCATCCTTCCTTGCACTGAAATTATACCATTTTTCTACTTTCTATTAAAAACTTGGTCTTCAAAATTCTTGCTAGTAATTTAACCATTAGACATTTTTACAATTTATTAATATGTGAACCAACTCAGTGGCAACTAATAAGAAATAACAATAAGTGAAAAGGTAGGATGCCTGATAATAATGTTCACAGGTGCACGCACGTCTGTTTGTGAATGCTTAGTTTATCCCTAGTAGGTTACAGGAAACTGGCTTAGAGAGTTTTTTCTTGAGAACTAGGTAGCTGGGGACACCTGGAGATATACTTGCCCTACATCTCTTTCCTAGCATTTGAATTTAGTACCATACGCAAACATCGTTGGTTTTAAAACTGGCATTCTACTAATAATCTTCTTATATGCCTACTGACTCATCAGTATATAAATTGTATATACTCAGAGGTATATACAATTGTTTTGTTGAAATAAATACAACAGACATTAGGAACCGTTCGATTGTTGTCTAATGGCTAGTTTACCAAGTGAAAGAAATCTATGGAAAGCCCTCCAGAAGAATTCATTTTAACCTGAATTGTATCACTCTAAGAAAGGAATACAAAAAAGACATTGTTGGTGGATGGTAGCTGGTAATCTGAGATCATTAGTAAGAATATTATTTTGCTGTCCGTATCAGTGTGCTCTGTGTATTGTGTACATCCCTGTGTCAATTATTTAGCATTCACTATTGAGGGTGTGCATTATCTAGACTCTTTAATTCACATCCTTAGCTCCTCTGCCACCTGCCTCTTAATCATTCATCTGCTCATTAACAGCTCCAGTGGGCATGGGCATAAAGGGGAGACAAAACTCAAATAAATGCATTATTGTTAACTGCACATATAAGAAGGCTGCATGAGAAAAGGTTGAGTTTAGTGATTAAGAAGAAAGTCTTTCAACAGTATAATTTTTTCTCTTTCATAACTAATTCTTTCATTCTACTTTTAACCTCTGGCATTTCTCTGTGCCTGCTAGAGGAGTAGAGGAGTATACACACACACATACACACACACACACACACACACACATACTTCATTGCTGAATATCACTACAGTCCCCTTCAGAGTATTCCCCTCGGGAAGCTATGCACCAATGCCAGAGCCAAGACCACCCTCCAAAGCAATTTTGGAAATCTTTTTCGGGAATGGCCATCAGAGCTGTCATCATATTACCTTTGATGTCCTGAATCTCATGAAAATGTCTTCCTTTCAACATTGTCTTTATCTTCGGATGAAGAAAAAAGTCACTGGGATGCAGATGAGGTGATTAGGGAGAGTGTTTCAATAATTTGTTCACTGGCTAAAAACTCCCTCACAGAAAACTATACAATTAAGTTCAAGGGCATGCCGCCTTGACAGCATGTGCAATGGTCATTCCAGAAAGAGTTCCATAATTACTGTGAAGGGTAGACTAGGTGCTTCCAAGGGGAGAATTTCCAAAGTGATCGTAGTGATATTCAGCAATGAGGAACGTAGCACTTAGAACAATTAAGTTCGTGGACTTAATTGTGGACGTCATACACACACGCATGCACACACATACGTGTATATACATATCATCTGAATTTAGGACTCCTTGGATTCTTACTAATCAGTCACTCAACTTTCCAACCTTCTGTCCCCAAGCCTGAGCAATATACAACGTAGAAGGAAAAAAGAATACAGTAGGAATTGAAATGAGATATTTCACAGTCATAACTGAAGAAAATAGCAAAACTTCACATGTAAAATAGAAAAAGTAAAGTGGTGTCAACATGCCCCAAGCACGCATACAAAGAAGCCATCCGCCTGACCAGGAAGAAAAAAATCACAGAGAATAACTAAGAAGAAGTGTTCAATATTCTTGCTATGAGAACTGGAAAAAAGGAACGGAAAATAATCCCTAAATTAGGAGGGAGAATGGATAACTAAATAGCATCATAATGGACACTTACTGTGCAGTAGGTCCCCGCATCCATTCATGCTATTCTGTTAACTGTCCCTGGTTTATCTAAGCAAAGGTCCCTTCCTCCTCAGTCTCAGTTTTTGCCGCCCCAGGGGGGAAAACGCCAGCTTCGTCCCCTGAGCCACGTGATTCAGCCCCAGCCAATCAGAGCATCACATTCTCTTGGCACCAATAATTTATTCCCAGGGAGCCCGTGGTTCAAGTCAGGCCAATCAGAGCCGATGATGCTGATTGGGAGGACTTGATGTGTGTTAGAATCATCCTTGTTTCTTAGCTATGCATTTGAAGAATTGAGTCCGGAGAAGCCGCCCGCGGGGCGCGAATGTTGATCACCCTCTTGCCTTTGAGAGTGAAGCTACAAACGAAGCTAACACACAGTAGGTGCAGAGCCTCGTCAAGCCAAGGGAACTGAGGGAGCAGCAGCAACCTGCAGGACCTTGTTTGAACTCTTCCCTAAACCAGTCTCTCTGGGACCCAGCAGTACTTCTGCGCATCTCCCTTATATAAGCTTCATCAGTTCAGTTTTTATTTCATCCTTTAGCCGATTTGGATTGAGTTTTCATTGCCCCCCCCCAAAAAAAGCCCTAATTAATAATGGTTTTTTTTCATACATGGCTCTGAGAAGATGAGAAGTCCTCCCGTTTGTTTGATGGAACAGTAGGTACAGGTAAGGGTGTTGTTGTGGAGATAGTTTCTCATCCATTCCTTGTCAGAACCAGCTATGTTCTAGTGAAAATTTGGGAAGCTTGACTTTCAGAAATTTTCTAAGAGGTGAACCCAGTCATGTCTGTGGGATCAGAAAATATCTGACACTAGGCTTTCTTAAAAATTCTGCAAGAGAAAATCACTGACCCGTAAAAGAATGTAGCTTTGAGACAATACAAATGTGAATAAAACCGAGCAAAGAGGTGGGCTAGTGAATTACAAAGCAGAAGTGTGAGAAATGCAAAATCATTTCTATTCCTAATTAATTGAAATCTTTCTGAACCTGGTATTGTAATTGATTACTGAAAAAGCTGGTACATTTTACTGTGACGTGGAAACTTACTGAACTGAAACACTTTGCTTCCTTCGCACTTTGAAATCATCATCCTAGGCTTGAACCGCTGGGAAAAGCTGAACAAGATCAAGAACTCTGAGTCACTTGAGTGATAGCTCAATGCCAGGAAGCAATGACCTCTCCAGAAAAGTCCAACAATGACATCAGTTTGCTGTGGGTCTCTAGGTATTGTGCAGGGTAGCACCGTCCTGTAAGATGCTTCTTGCATGAAATATGAGACCAGAGCTCTATTTCCAGCAATGTTATAAACAACCTATGCAATTAAGGCCGACTGCATGACTGCAAGCAGAGATAAGCTAATCAGATTATGAACAAACTAAATAGATCCCAAAACCATAAGATGACATCATGAAATTTTAGAAGATACAGCTGGCTTCTAGTGATATTTTTGCTGTAGAAAATATGTAGCATCTGGTCTTTCACTTATCATTCTTTGCTGAGCAGTCCTCCTCTTAGGTTTCTTTTTTATCGTGTAGATGAGTCAAGTTTAAAAATAAGTAATACGTTGAGAAAATGCCTCCAATTTCAAGTAAAAAAATAAGCAAAAATTAATACATCATAAAAAGCTCTTTATAATGATAGTCAGCGTCCTCAGCCTTTGCACATGTCTTAACCAGTTTTGTGCTCCTGCAGGACAATTACCTAGAAAATGATTGTCTCTTACGCAAATGTGGAGCATTCCATCACTCACCCATGTATGCTTTCAGTATATGAAGATTGGACAATGTACTGGTTGAAAGTTATGACACTAGATGTAGTTCAAAGTCCAATTTCATAACTTAATAAATGTGACATTTTAAAGAACAAGTTATTTGATCTCTCAAATTCCAGTTGACTCACATGTGAAATAAGAATAATTATAACTACTATTAAATGGCATATTTGTAAAGCATTTTGCTCCATGTGTGACACAAATAAGACCTAAATAAATATGCTTACTATTAGTCATTCATTTCACAAATATTTATTGAGCTCTAAGTATGTGCTGGAAACTCTGGTGTTGTAGTGGTTAATTGCTACATCTTCTAACCAAAAGATCAGCAGTGCAGATCCTCTAGGTGCTCCTTGGAAACTGTGGAACAGTTCTACTCTCTTCTATAGGTTCTCTATGAGTTGGAATCAACTGCACAGCACTGGGTTTGGTTTAGCTTGAAAGTAGGTTCCATGCACTATGCTAATTCCTGAGAATACTTAGCCAAGAAGAAAAAAAAATCATCTCAACAATTAACTGGGTTTTAGGAGTCTGATACGAATCTGTCCGTGTCCTTGACCCTCACCTGAGAAGATCCCTGGCAAATTATGTTCCTGGCAGCCAATGTTAGTGGTAGAAAAGGGATTACCGGGAAAAACAATGTTAAATGGTAGAGTTTAACAACATCTCTATGACAAGAAAACCAGTTTAAAAAAAAGCTACTGTTGAGTCAGTTCAGAATCATGATGATCCCATGTGTGATCCCATGTGTCAGAGTATAACTGTGCTCTATAGGGTTTTCCAAGGCTGATTTTTAGATTGCCGGGACTTGTTTGAAAGGTTGTCTCTGGGTGGGCTTGAGCTGCCAACCTTCCAGTTAGTAGACAAGCATGTTAACTCTTTGCACCACCTTTATGACAAGAAAGGTTTTCTGAAAATGCGTAAATGCAGCTGTCATCAACAGATTAATGTTAGTTGTTAGCAACGGTGTGCGAGAAAACAGGGTAGTGGACTCCAGCATCTGAGTCCACCCCTGCTGGAGGGACTCAAGGCCCATCTCTCTGATGATCCCTCTGGCTCTGCTTCTGTTACAGCTTCTCAGCTTCCCCAGTTGTGGCCACCCGTATAGCTTCTGTCGGTAACCTTTCCTCTGCTGTAGCCTCTGCCACTTATGCGATGAGTCATCTCACCTCCACTTCAGTTGACAATGTCTCTTAGCTGCTGCAGACATGAAGTCCCTGCCTTCCATGAGCTTGCAGTTTAACAGGGACAGGGCATTCTAAATATCAGCCACATTGAGGCCTGGATGAAGTAAGTAATAACAAAGAAGCATAAGAAATACAGAAAGAAAGCATTTTTATTTTTTGTGCTGGTCGGTCTTTGAACTGACTTAAGTATGTGGAAAGAATCTTGATAGACAAAGGAGACCATTTTAGGCTGTGGTAGTGACATAAACAACTAAAAAGTTATCAATTTATTGTTCTTTTAACAGCATAAAAACCCAGAACCAGTGAAGTCTTGCAACACAATTATCTAGTCACTTAGATCTTCTAGAAGGACATATTCGGGTCGGCTTTTCTAAGTGTCTAAGAATAAAGCAAAGTCTGAAGTACTGCAGGAAAGCTTTGGGTTGTGCAGGATTCCGGAAGAAACAGGAAGGATAGATGAATATCTGTTTCACTGTTTGCTTAATTTGCTACCAAAGGCACACATTAACACAAATTCCATTATAATGTATAACGTATGTGGAGGTAGAAGGGTTGCTGTGTGTGTATGTATTTTCACAGGAATGCACACACAAAAATAAAATTAAATGCAGTAATTCAGAAACAGGAACTAATCTGAATCTAAAATGATTAATTTTTATAAAATAATAGTATGCCATGATGAGTTATTTCTATTTTCTACTTCTATTAACCACTAGATTAATCTTGTTTCTCCTGCTAGAAGTTTTTGGTTTCCATTTAAACTATTGGAAGCTCATTCAAAAATCACATGCACAGCATATAAAAGTTAAACTACCAGCTCTTTTTCGAAGACTTGATTAATATCAGTAATCCTTATTACTCACCTGAGTCTTACAGTCCTGGTGCCTTTGATCTGTAAGATATGTAGAAACATGACATGACTAAATGAGACTGTTGAGGTTCATGGTATTTAGATATGTCAATGAGAAACCTTTAATGCCGTCACAATAACCTTTCGTATCTTTCTTCACCAGGGTAGAACACAACACAGCATGGGAAACGCCTATGCCTAGGCTTTAACAAAGAAATGATTACCATGTTCAACTTAGCCTTGCTCAGTGAACTCTGAAGGATCAAAATACAAGCGAATGATCCAGTGAGTGCACTTTATTGCCAAATGTCCAAATTAAAGAGGTTGTTGTAACAAATGTTTCATTAGTGTTTGACTTAACAGACAAACCACTGTTTTTCCTGTGAGCATGTTTTAATCAAAATAGAGAAAGCAACAGATGCTATTTGATAGTTTTCAGACCTGTGCACAAAATTTTCCCCACCACCAAATTTGAGATCTCTTTAAAGGTGGTATGTCTTTAAAGGTAAATGGATGTGCTCATATTATATAACCCAGTTCACTTTAGAGCTTTCCTGCTGTTTTGTGTCAATTCTCTTTCACACATCAGTCAAACAGGATTAAATTATACATGCTTTAACATACAGTGTGTTGAAGTAGGGCAAGTCAGCCTGACTTCTTCAGAAGATTAGTTAAATGTCTCAGCTCCTTTCTGGGGGAAAAGAAAAAAGCAGCAGCGGCTATAAATTTGTTTCTTTTGAGTTAGGGTTGAGCTATTCCTCTAAAAAATGAGTTGGATAAAGTGTTGATCACAGATAGGGCTATCCTCAAATTAGAATGGTTTGTCACCTTACACAATTGAAGAAACTTGAAAATTTCTGGCTGGCAAAAGTCAGTTCCTCCATTGACCTAGGGAGCATCTAAAATTTCCACTCTTCCATTTACCTGTCATGAATATTCTAAGGGAATTTCTAAGAAGTCTACCACAATAGGTAGCGAGGTTATTAGTAGGGATTACTGGGTCTCACCTATTGGTGTATCTGTGTCCTAGAAAGAAAACAGACTCCTATGAGGATGAATGACATCAAGGGTTTTCATATTCATTTAAATGAAACAGCTGTGACAAAGCTTTTGTGATAACACCCAGAAATGTTGCTATATTAAATTTAAAATGGAAATCCTGGCAAGCATAGTGGTTAAATGCTATAGTTGCTAACCAGAAGGCTGGCAGTTCAGATCCACCAGGCACTCCTTGGAAACTCTATGGGGCAGTTCTACTCTGTCTATAGGGTCACTATGAGTCAGAATGGACTCGATGGCAGTGGGTTTTGGGATACATATAGTGGCTAAGTGCTATGGCTGCTAAACAGAAGGCAGCAGTTCAAATCTACTGGGTGCTCCTTAGGAATTCTATGCAGTGGTTAGTTCTACCATGTCCTGTAGGGTTGCTATGAGTTGGGATTGACTCAGTGGCAACTGTTTTGTTTTTTCTTTTTACAGGTTTCACAAAATTCAAACCCTTGTGAAATAAGACAGTATGGTCAAGTGGAAGCAAGAACTAAAATTAAAGAAAAAATATGAGAAAAAATTCAGAAAACTATCTGATAGATGATTTTACTCAAGAAAATTGGAAAAGGCACAATGTTTGATTCTGAAAGGCAGAAAAAAGTTGAAGTATTTGTATTTTGCCAGAGCATAGTTTGGGAACTCTTAGATTGAATTTTCTGAGGACTGTGGACAAGTGATAGATAGATTAAAAATAAGAGTGAGAGAAATAAAAAAGGTGAAATAAATCCATTGCTGTTGAGTCCATTCCAACTTACAGTGACCCTATAGGACAGAAAAGAATTGCCCCGTAGGGCTGATAGATTGTAGAAAGTTGGGAATCACCATGTAAGTCTATGAATATTCAAGAAGCATGATGAGAAATAGCATGAACTGGTAGAAAGAGGACTGTATTTTAAATAAAATCGTTCCTTTCTGCTAAAGGTATTACCAGCTGTACTCCTTGTTAGTGTTGTGGACTTAATTTGAGGGATGTCATGGATTGAATTGTTTCCCCCTAAAATACGTGTTGAGTTCCTGGCTCCTGCACCTACAGATGCTTTTCTGTTTAGAAACAGAGGTTTTCTTTTCTTTTTTTTTTCTTTTCTTACATGTTAATAAGGTCATGCCAGTGTAAGGTGGATCCCAAACCTGATCATTTCTGAGTTATAAAAAGATTGCAAAAGCCCCAGACACACACACAGAGAATGACAGATGCCATGTGAAATGGTCTACCAGACAAGGAGTGCCGATGAACAAAGAAATACCCAACAGTGTCTACAAAAAAGCTATAGACACAGCCAAGACCCTAACTCGAACTTTTGGCCTCTAGAACTATAAGGAAGTAGATTTCTGCTGTTTACAGTCACTCACCTGTGGTAACCAAAGCAAAGGACATGCAGCACTTCATTTTTAAAATGAACAACCATGCCTGCCTGGCTTACCTTACATCGTTATGTTGAGAACGAAGAGACACAACGTATACAGTAACATTTTGGAAGTGACCAAGTAATGTCACATGTCTTTCATTCTGTGTGGGAGCCCTGGTGGCATAGTGGCTAAAGCACTTGGCGGCTAACCAAACGGTAAGTAGTTCAAACCTACCAGCCACCCTATGGGAGAAAGACATGGCCATCTGTGTTCACAAGGATTTATAGCTTAGGAAACCCTGTGGGGCAGGACTGTTCTCCCTGTAAGGTCACTGTGAGTCAGAATCAACTCAATGGCAATTGTGTGGGTTTTAATTCCGTGTCATATGCCATTGATTACCACTTGAAACTGTAATGTTTGAATTTGAGCTGCATCTAACAGTCACTGTCTGTGGGGATCTGCTGATGTATGTACATTAAAACACTGACAGGCGAGGTCAGCAGATTAAAAAAATATCCCAGAGATAGTAATGGAGCACTCTACTCCTCTGCTGCATCTTGACAGCATGAAAGACACAACTGTCTCTCAAAAAAATGTAGACAGTGATGATTGAGTCATAAGGCAACAGACTCAGTGTGACAACATTTGAGAGCTACCATAAAGAATTCATTCCACTTAAATTGTTGTTTTATGTAATTTATGTGAGTGTTATAAGATTAACTTATAAGTTTAAAAAGAATCTTCCAATAAGCATAAAATTAAAATTCTATGTGCTAAGAAAGAGTTATGTTGTTATTTCGCTGGCTGCAATTCTGTTTTTTAGTAGTACCTGAGATAACTGACAGTGTGGTAGAGCCAGAGAAACTTTCTACGTAAATATGTGATGTTATTCTGAAGTCACTGAACATCTAATGGAAATTGCACTGAAGGGAATTAGAACAAGTATATGAATGGGTACCAAAGGTAAGATCGGCACATTTCACAACTTTGTGTAAGACTGAGATCATAGAAATCACAACCACCACTACTACAAAAGAAACCTGAGAAGTTCTGCTGTTGATGCAAAGCATTGGGCCACCAGGAAAATAGATTTTAACCCGTGGGAAGAAGTGCAATCTGCTTCCAATTGATAAAATCACATTGTTGCTCTATATATTGACACATTGAGAATCAGTGAAGCTTCTTAGAATAATGACACCTGGGAAATACGATTTGACATATAGGTGACAGGATGTTACAGTACATGTATAACAGCAAATCGGTGACAATTATAAGAAAAAGCACGTTAGTGATTTTGTCATTCTTGATCTTGTTCAGAAATAACTTCCTTGAAGGAAGACGCCATTGTTTGAGCCCCTGAAGAATGAGTCGGAAGCTCCTTCCTCTATAACATTTTTTCTAAAGAATATAGATGACTAAAAATTAACTGTCACTTCCTGTGAGAGCCACAAGCAAATAACCACAGTTCGCTTCATATCAACAGAACCTGATACAATATGCCACTGGGCGCTTAGTAATGAATAAATAATTGGTGAAAGAGTGAATATGTTGAATTTATTTTGTATATAAGAATCACAAATATTTATCTGTAGGCAGTTTGTAAATAAGATTAATGATAGGTACAATGTTACAAGTCTTAATTTAGGTGACATAAAAGATAATGACTGTAGTACAGACATTAATTCACTAATGTATCGCACTCCACCTCATCCTAGTTTTGCCAGCCCCATTCATGGCCTGGAAACCCTGGTGGCATAGTAGTTAAGTGTTATGGTTGCTAACCAAAAGGTCAGCAGTTCAAATGCACCAGGCACTCCTTGGAAACTCTATGGGGCCGTTTACTCTGTTCTATAGTGTTGCAATGAGTTGGGATTGACTGACAGCAATGGGTGGTTTGTTTTTTTTATTTATGGTCTTGGGAAAGCCACTCCTTTGCATTAAGTGAACTTTCCCTGACCCTTCATTTGTAGCCACAGCCATTTAGCTCAAGGATGAGTGTCTATCCATAAAAGAGATGGTCTTTTAGCAAGCCAGTTGTCATTCAAATTTTCTCTTTGGAGAACTGGGCCAATCGATGGGATCTAAGTAAGTGGAGAACTCAGGTACATTATTGGTAGGGTAGGAGGATAAACAGCTATGATCTCCTGAGGACTGATGGGATAGCGTTTAAGATTTTGTGAGGTTTATACTTTGAAGTCTCTTGGTGGCGCAAACAGCTAAGTGCTCCACTACTAACTGAAAAGTTGATGGTTTGAACTCACCCAGAGGCTCACTGGTGATCTGATTCCAAGAGGACACAGCCTGGAAAATCCTATGGATCAGTTCCATTCTGCACATACAGCATCACCCCAAGTCGGAATGTACTTGGCGGCAACAAACAACAGCATACTTTAGAAGTCCTTTTTCTACCAAGTTAATTGGTATAAATCATTCTCTCTTACAGTCAGAGATGCCCTGTCGAAGAGTAAATGAATTTTTTGTAACAAAAGAAGATTAACAAACATATACACTGGTTATCACCATGAGTCAGAATGGCCATTCCAGAATGGCCATCCCCACAAAAATGGGGGATTGGGGACACTGATTACCACTGATTAGCCAACATTTAAAGACCTTAAATACAGTAAAGTATAATTCATGTAAAATTTGCCCAAAGTTACTGATTCTTTGATATGTTGGTGTTCATTTCACAATAATTTTTAAAATTCATTGTGAGTTTGAGAAAGTTGGCTCTTGCTTTCTAGCAGGTACCTGGTTTGGCATTGTCCCTTGATGCTGACCCATTTTTAGCTCCAGATGAGATTCTTCTCTCACCTTGCAGCGTTCCTGGTCCTTAGATACGCGTACTAGCTTTACTATTGCCCCATGCTGTGTTCCACTCTTGTTTGTCCACCAGGGAAGTGTTTAGAACAAAGAAGCACACTCTATCAGAAAAAAAGAGCATAGGAATAGAACTAAATTGTAGATTCATCTGTGTAATGGGATACGTGCTAAAAATTAGGGAATGCCCTTCTTGTTGTCAATAGCCACCATTAAGTTCTCTCCCATTTCATGCTGATCCTATGTACAACATGATTAGACAGTTGTAGTCCATGGGGTTTTCACTGGATGAGTTCTTGAAAGTAAATTTGCCTTTCTTCCTAGTCTGTCTTAGTCTGGAAACTCCACTAAAGCATGTACAGACAGCATCATATCAACACACTGACCTTCACTGCTGGACAAGACGTACCTGTGCTTGAGGTACCAGGAACTGAATGCAGATCTTACACTTAGAAGGTGAAAACTTTACCCCTGAGCCACTACTTTCCCTAGACTGCTACATTGTCATTGTGTGCCATGATATTGATTCCAACTCATAGAAACTTTACAAGAGAGAGTAGAATTGCCCCATAGAGTTTCATTGGTCTGTAGTCGTTACAAGAGTGAATCGTCAGGTCTTTTTCTCCCACTGAGTTATTGGTAGATTTAAACCACAGACCTTTCGGTTAACAGCCCAAGCACTGAACCGTTGTATCACCAGGAAGCATAGAATGCTATTCAACCAAAAACCAAACTCATTGCTGTCAGCTTGATTCCCACTCATAGCGAACCTGTAGGATGGAGTAGAACTGTCCCACAGAGTTTCCAAGGAGTACTTTGTGGATTTGAACTGCTGACCTTTGAGTTAGCAGCTTTGGCACTTAACTGTTATGCCACCCAGTTTTCCAGAATGATAGTCAACAAAACCTACTGCTGTCAAGTTGGTTCTGACTCATGGCAACCCTACAGAGTAGAACTGCCCCACAGAGTTTCCAAGGAGGGCCCAGTGGATTTGAACTGTCATTCTTTTGGTTAGCAGCCATAGCACTTAACCACTTCTCCACCAGAGTTTCCAGAATGCTGTTACCAAACCAAACCCACTACGTTTCAGTTAGTTTTGTGTCATAGGAACCCTATAGGACAGAGTAGAACTGGTTCACAGAGTTTCCAAGGGGCAACTGGAGGATTTAAGCTGCTCTAGCACTTAACCACTACACTAGCAGGGTTTCCTGAGAATGCTGTTAGTTATTCTAAAACAGAAGTCTAGGCCAACACAAAATCCAAAACCAAAGAATGCTATAAAAAAAAGGGAAAGCAGGGTGTCAATTTAATTTATGCTACTTTTAAATTTAATTATGTATTTCTTCCTCAAATTTCATTAATAAAAAAAAATAAAACCCACAAATAAGCCTTTGACCACTATAACAGATACCATAGAACACTCTTAAATCCTTCTTCCTGGTTGCTAGAGACTGGAAAGATGAACATTACATACATTTATCAGTCTCAGGTTCAGCCAGAGTTCCTCCTATGACCTGGCTTCCAACAAGCAGATCCACCTATGTAAGATTTGGAAGGTGGATATTAACTTGGTGAGGCAGAATTATAAGATGACCAACTGACATGGAAAGTGGCTGAGGTGTCCTTTTGTAGAGTTGTAGTGGAGGATCTAGTGTTTGGTCTGTATCTTCATTGGTTCTGTGTAGCAGATGGTGAGAAGTGGTGGAGTTTCCACTTGGCACTGTCTTGGTGCAGCTGGGCATTTCTCCTAGCCAAGAATCATCCAAGCTTGGTTCCTAGGTCCCCACAAAAATTTTGCAAACTAGCTATTACCTTATAATAAATCTTTTTCTGGTTAAACTGTCAAGAGAGAAATTTGTTTTCAGTAATGAAGAGCTACGACTAATGTAATATTTAGTACCAGACATAGGGTGCTGTGAGGTACAACACTGATTTAGGGAAGGAGATGGGTGGTGAGTGGTAAAGGTTCACTTCTTATGCAGTAGTGACAAACTGCTTGCTTAAATTGTCATTTTCTTACCTTGAAAGCAGGCCATTTGCTGACTGAAGCTATAATGTTAAAGAAAATAGTAGGATATGCTCACAATATTGACAGATGATGGCACTTTTTTAGTAAAATGTTGAATTAGATGGACTTAGAGAAGAATCAGATATTCTGTGAGCAGAGGTGGAAGAAAGCAAAGATTCCCTAAAGGAGGCATTCTGCCTATGGCTGCTAACTACATAGATGGAGCAACCAGTTAATTTGAAGCTTGCACGGTTGAAGCTTCTGCACCTGAAATTGAAGAAATGTTAAATTGAAGACTGTGAAATTTCAGGTTGTGTAGGAGTTAAGACTCTCTCCATACTGTAAAGAAACAGTGATACTGCTGGCAAGATGTGATGAATAGTATTTTCTCTCTGCCTAACCCTATTATGGAAACCCTGCTAGTATAGTGGTTAAGGAGTAGGCAGCTAACCAAAAGGTCAGCAGTTCAAATCCACCAGGCACTCCTTGGAAACTATCGGGCTGCCCCATTGTTGCTGTGAGTCAGAATCTACTCAACAACAATGGGTTTGGTTTTGTTTTCTGGAAGCCTATTATTTCAGGTTATCTCAAGGTAGCCAGAGGGTCAGAGGAATAGGCAGAGCACAAAGTCCAGGAAATAAAAAATCAGAGTGTGCAGGCTTTAAAAGCCATGTTTGAGCAAGAATTTTGAGTTTGGTAGTTTGCCTATCAAATAGAATAGAAGTAGATTGTCTGAAGGTGTTACCTGCCCCAAACAAACAACAACAACAAAAGAGCCACCACGTTGATTCTGACTCACAGCAACTCTGTAGGACAGAGTAGAACTGCGCCATAGGACTTCCGAGGAACGCTTGGTAGATTTGAACTGCTGATCTTTCGGTTAGCAGTCAAGTTTCTTAACCACTGAGAAATCCGGTTTTTCTATCTACCCAAAGAAACCCTGAATCAGGTGTATAGCAATTTGTGATTGTAAAACTTTAAAACAATCACTGTGCCCTGAAATTTCAAAATATGCGAGAACTCCAAGAACACCCTACTCAATGTCCGCCACAGATATTTTTGTTGAGGAAAACTGAAAAAGGATAAACTTTTCAATGACAGATCCAGAAGCAGGAGAAGACAGTACATGACAGAGAATATTCGAGAGAGAGAACCAGGCACTATGAGGTTGCTCAATCAAGAATTTTTTCTTCAGTGTTAAGGAAGGAATCCTGGCTATTCCTGTTGAGTAGGTTTTGTTAATTGTTATGGAGTGGTGACTAACTTGTATTTCCCCCTCTCTTCTTTCCATATAGACAGGTAGTTGGTACTTATTCTCCACCATAGAAAGCTTAAATGTTCTGGTGTGTAAAAATATGTCTTTCATTTTTGATTGCCAGCCTACAAGGAGCCCTATCTGGGCCTCTTAGAGTGAGCTATATATCCCTTAGAGACCTTGGGCATTAGATTTGATGAGATAACTGGATGAAACTGTGGACTCGTTATTTTGAACAGTTCGTCTGTTCCAAGTATAAAAACAAGGGTGTGCATGTTTGAGAAACCAAACAGGTGGACCATGGCCAAAAATGCAAATAGCCTACTGTATCAGACGTACTTTAAAACATGTCTGTATGTTATTTGATGATACCATTTTGAGTGTGGAATACGCTAAGTGATTCACTTCTGTTGGATAAAATGAAGTATGAGTCACTGCATGTTAATTATGAGACCAGGTGACTTAATCATTGCTGTCTCTTGTGTAGTTTGCTCTGAGGGAGATTAGCTGTTGTAAGACAACTCAAAAGCCAATAGAGAGGACCATGTGGTGAAGATCTAAGGAACCCAACCAACAGACGGACAGAAACTGAGGCCACCTACCTAGGCTGTCTATGACTTATAATTGACTCGATGGCAACTCTGTTTTAATGGGCCAACAGCCACGAGGAGGAGACTATTTAAGTTAAATTCTCTGGCCCCGTCAAACGTTCAGATGATTGCAGCCCCTGCCAAAATCCTGATTGTAGCAACAGGAGAGACTTGATGTCAGAATCATCCCGCTAGGGAGTTCCTGAGTTCTTGATCTCTAGAAACTACGAGGTAATAGAAGTTTCCTATTTTGAGCTCCAAGGGTTTTGAGGTGATTTGTTATACAGCATTAGATAACCAATACCCCCACTCAATGTCAATTCTTATCTTCTTTGCAGAAAAACAAAACCTTTATTTTATCTGAGCACAGTTCTCAGCTAACATGCTGATTTTTCCCATGTGCCCTCTGGAAAACGTGGCCATTGAGACGTAAGCAGGACTTGTTGGTTGGTATTTCCAAGAAAACCCATTGAAAGGGTGATAGACGGACCACCCCATATTCTTCCATATGGAAAGTGGACTTAATAACTGGTGTTTCAGTAGCCAACTAAAATCATGAGATGACTTTTGAGAGGAAAACCAAGAGCTCATGATAGAATAGGAGCAATCTGGGTACCTAATGACCATGGCCATATGATTTTGTGGACTCTAAAGCTATCCTAGACATTTTCTTGTTTGGGGAATGAAAAGGCATAACTCTGTATTTGCATTATATTGAGTATTTGTCTTTTCTTTGTACACTTCCAGCTCCCCAGATTTTTTTTTTTTTTTTTAAGATCTAATCCTAGTTCTCAGGACTCGCTGTAGTGTAGAGATTTAGTGCCCTAGTACTCCAGTCTCACACAAAGTACTCCAG
The DNA here is from genome assembly GCA_028571685.1 of Heterohyrax brucei. Lineage (NCBI taxonomy): Eukaryota > Metazoa > Chordata > Mammalia > Hyracoidea > Procaviidae > Heterohyrax > Heterohyrax brucei. The sequence goes on from CM053148.1 coordinate 96,809,783, forward strand.
TCTTGTAAGGGGAAAGTTGCATGGTAACCTGCAGGTAAGGCGTGTCTACGTATCTTCATTTTACCTTGTTAGACCTACTTCAGTGCTCAGGAAGCTGTAGCACTTCCTTATTGCTGCAGCTTCTGGCAAGTGGCTGCTCAAACACAGGCTGGGCAAATTTTGTAGCCTACAAGTAACTCGGCACGAAACAGTTAAAGAACAAAACCTGGTCTTCCTCAGCCCAGGAACCGCTTCATGGTAACCTAGTGCAGAGGTAGGTCTGTGTTCTAGGGAAGATTTTTTTAAGCTTACTGAAACCAAAATCTATATAACATTTTGTTTCTGCCATAAAAGCAAGTTTGTATTTACAGTCCACCACCTGAGATAATAGAGAAGCAGTTGTAACTACAATATACGGATAATGAAGACACAGTGCAGAAGATGTAAACTTTGCTGTTTCTCTATTTGACACAAGCCTAGACCCAAGGAAATAGTGTTTATGAGGTAGGGTAGTTGAACATTGTGAGTTGAAATTCACTCAATGGCAATGGGTTTTTTTTTCTTTAATAGTTAAATATTAGTAACTAACGCAAATAAAAACCAGTATTTACTAAGATTTTTTTTTTTTTTTGAGTTTCACAAGTTCTTTAGAGCTATACTGTCTAATATGCTGGCCACTGGCCACATACAACTACTAAGCATTGTGACCATGGCTAGTCCAAATAGCGATGTGTTACATGGGTAAAAATGAACATGGGATTTCAAGACTTTTAGTATAAGCAAAATGGTATAAAATATCTAATTCATAGCATTGTGTTGATTACACATCAAAAAGATATTTTGGATAGATTGGGTTAAATAAAGTACTTTATTAAAATCACCTTCACCTGTTGAATTATGTATCCCCGGAAATGTGTGTATCACTTGATTATGCCATGATTCCCAGTATTGTGTGGTTGTCTTCCATTTTGATTGCAATTTTTATATTAAAGAGGATTAGGGTGGAATTATAACACCTTTATTCAGGTCACATCTCTGATCCAAAGTAACACAACTTTCCCCAGAGCATGGCCTGCACCACCTTTTATCTCTCAATAGACAAAAAGGAAAGGGAAGCAAACAGATTTGGGGATCTCATACTACCAGAAAGCAGTGTTGGGAGCAGAGTACAGCCTTTGGACCTGGGGTCTCTGTGTCCAAGAAGCTCCTCCACCAGGGAAAGATTGAGGACCTAGACTTTCCTCCACAGCCAATAGAGACAAAGTTTTCCCTTGGAGGTGAAGCCTTGAATTTGGACTTTTACCCTAATTAATGTTAAGAAAGTATTTTCTCTTTCTTAATACCATTCTCTTGTGATATTTCTGTTATAGCAGCACCAGATATCTAAGACAACTTGTTGAAATGAGAGTTGGCTTCAATTACAAATTACTCAGTAGGCATTCTTACAAGACATATATGCCCCAGAATCCTTGTAATAACTCTTTTAGTTAGGAAATTTTGATACTGATTTTTTTTTTTTGAATAACAAGATCATCGCAACACAGTTAGCATGATAAAGTAAAAATGAATTCCGTAAAAGGCATCCAATTTGCTTTACACAAATGCTGTAGCAAATAGAGTTTAAGACTCCGATAATTGGATCTCTGTTGGGGTTATGAAGACAGATTCATTACAAGAAGCAAGTAGTTCTGCCCTCACATTGTTAAATTATATATGGCAGTAGATTTTTTAAAGATAGTATTGGAGGGTAAGACCAATACTTGGCTTGTTGTGTTAATCATGTAAACTCACTTAGGAAGAGGTCATTTACCAGTCTCAATGAGAAGCAAAAAGAATGTTTCAAAAGCAGCATTTGAGTTGTCTGGGTATTTGTGCTATAAAATCTATGCCCTATAGAGTATAAGGCATTCAGTGTGCCTGACGCATCGGTGAGCCTATCAGTCTCACATGAAACCTGTTCTGTTTTACTTTAGACAGGATTGTGGAGTAAAGCTAGCTGAATTCCCACCATGCACCAGACTAGAAGCTGCTAACCAGAAAAGGAGAGGAACTTCAGAGGCAGGAACACTGGCCTGCTACCCACTGCTGTCGAGTCAATTCCAACTCATAGTGACCCCAAAGAACAGAGTAGAACTGCCCCACAGAGTTTCTGAGGAGTGCCTGGCAGATTTAAATTGCTAACTTTTTGGTTAGCAGTCATAACACCTAACCACTACACCCGCCACCAGGGAATGTTGGCAACAGAGAGAAAACACAACATATTGTCATTTAGTGACAAGGAAAACTACAAAAGGTGGAGATAGAAGGGAAATCATAGCATTCTGGAGTCATTTGGCGCAACAATTGATGGCTTGTGCACAGTGACTAGAAGCCCTAGTGCTGTAGGAGTTTATAGCTAAGCCTGATAACCAAAAGGTCAGCAATTAGAATCCACCAGGTGCGCCTTAAGAAACCCTATAGGGCAGTTCTACTCTGTCCTTTAGGGTCACTATGAGCTGAAATTGATTAAATCACAGTGGGTTTGAGATTTTGGGTTTATGCAGTGATTGAGAGCTACAGTTGCTAACCAAAAGGTTGACAATTCAAATCCACCAGCTGCTCTTTGGAAATCCTATAGGTTCATTCTATTCTGTCCTTTAGGGTTGCTATAAGTTGGAATCTACTGGATGATAAAGAGTTTATACTTCTTTAGCTTCTAGGAACATCACTAGCACCCAGGAAGATACCTAATATAGAATAGGAACTGGTTTGTTCGTGGAATCTGCTAGAATCTTCCACAATAATTAATTTTAGTAAAATTGGCCTTGGATTTTCAAGAAAATGTTAAATGAAGTTCAATGAAGTACTTTAGAAAACAGAAATAGTTATAATACATTTTAGAAAGTCTTTGCATAACAGTTAAAGGGTCTTATTTTTAAATAAAAAAAAAAAAAGAAATTTGGCCCCTTAAATGGATCAACTCCAGTTATGCTAATTGTCACTCACTGAAACAGGTTCACTTTGTATCAGTCCTGGATAAGTGATGGATTATTACAGAACAGCCTAAGCAAATTGCTTTGAGCAGATTTTGAACCATGCTATATGGAAATAAGATATTACATGAGGTTTAAACTGTGTAAGATGGCAACAGATTGCATGGTTGATTCACCAGACTGATGTAGAACAGTGATTTTAAAATGCACCATCACTATTAAGTAAAATATTCCAACCATGTGCTAGGCACTGTGCTAGGTGCTAGATTTATTAAGAATTAATTTCAAAAATGGCTTTCGCTTTTAACATTGTGAAGACATTCCAAAACTCTCATTCATATTTTTAAAGGTTGAGTGAAATTTCAAATGCACAGTACAACCGTTACATAACAGCCATAGAACATGGTTTTATAACTTGGAGAGTGCTTTTTTCTTTTTTAAGTGCACTAGCAACTCTATTTTCAAATTCTACCAAAATTCGTAAAGATATGAAAACCTACATGTGAGCGGAGTGCCTCACCCACGCATTCCTTTTGTGTAACAAGGGTTTTCACACAAGCGTGCCATTTTGGTGTTTAGGGTAAGCCTAAGCTGTACTTGAGTGTTTTTTATGCCAAGCAGAAACAATTTCAGTGTCGGTACTCATCTCCCTTGGTAATTTTTGCATGGTGAGAGCCGTGAAATGCTAAAGCCAAAGAGAAACCTGACATCAGGGGATGTGTTGAGGGAGTGTTAATAGTTGTAGTTAGATGTTTGGGGAGCTCTGAGGATAATATGTGACAACAAGAAATGTAAAGAGAAAGAGGAAATCATGGTTTCATATGATTCTCTCCACCCTCCACTTTCTGGCTTCACCAATCTTTATCTCTGGGCCACCCCCACCCCCACCCGGCCGTTTAGAAGCCTGTTCAGCGAGATTTGGCTGCAAGAAAGAGAGGTATACACTGCTGCCGCCCTGGCCTCGTGATGTCATTGTTATTTCTTATTTGGAGACAGAACCTAAGACAGCTGCTGAAGAAGTGGCAGCCCTGCTTCTTTTGCCTGGTCTTGTCAGGTCAAATCCTTTACGGGGGAAGATGTCGACTCTCTGACCGACTCGGTGGAAGACTTTGCAATGACAAAGCAGCTGAAGATAAACCCCTGTCCCAGGTCCTGCGTCCGTCTAGGGAGCTGAAAGGGGGCACCCCTCAGGTCTCCTCCGCAGTTTTCCTTTCGGAAGCACTCCACATTTATTGTTGGGTGCTTACTACGAGCTGGCTGAGGGGACAGAGTGACCCACAGTTAGTGTTTTTGCTCCCCAAGATTAAAGCGGGACACACAAATTACAAGGATGTAAAAGTTGGGGGTGGGTGGGTGAAAGGGACCAAGGGAACGCGTGTTGTGAGGTGAAATGGGAGCGGGGAGATGCATAAGGCGCCAGCAGCCTGGCGGGGACCCTGGACGCATTTAGGGTGCCCACCTCTCCAGAATGTGCCCCAAACGCTAGTGAGCCCTTTGTCCCGATGTAACAGGAACGATCCCCCCGGACCTCCCGAGAGGAGCTGTCCAGGTGCCCGAGGCGGTCGGGGGCGGCTGGGCACAGCCCGGAGCCGCGGGGTATGGCGTGGGCTCTCCAAGCACCCACTTCTGCAGGCCCGCGCGGTCCTCTTGCTCCCTCCTGGCCCCTGTAGCCCCGACCCGGCCCTCTGGATGGCGGACAAGGAGGAAAACAACAAAACAGAGAGGGCTCCCCAGCTCCTGCAGCGTCGCGGACCCGAGCGCCCGGCAGAAAGCGGGGGAAAAAAGGGTTAAGAAACTTGGCTGAAGAGCTGAATGGCGTGGAGCGGCGAGGGGAGGGACCGGGCCGCGGCGGACTCGGCGGCGGAGGGAGGAGCGCGGCTGCGGGCGGGCGGCGAGCGAGGCGCTCCAAGTCAGCCTCGCAGACATTGCAGCAGAGCCCCGAACTCGGGAGGCGGCGAGGCGGCGGCGGCGGCGGCGGCGGCGGTCGAGACAGAGGGACGGCTCGGCCCCGCGCCCTCGCGCCCGCCCGCCCGCGCGCGCCCGCCCGTGGCCTCGCGCCGGCCGCTGGGCGCCGAGAGCAGAGCTCGCCCGGGCGCCGAGGGAGGACGAGGCGGCGGGGCGCCTTCGCGGAGGGAGCCGGACGGAGCCGCAGGCTCGGAGCGGCGGCGGCTTCGAGTGAGTGGCGGTCTCGGCCCGGGGGCTGTGAGAGCAGCGGCGGCGCGCGCCGCCGGAAGCGGCCCCGGAGCGCGGCCCGTGGCGGCGGTGGCGGCGGCGGCGTTGGCGGTCAGGGCCGCGGGGGCGTCGAGGGCAGCGGGGCTGGTGGCGGAGCGGACGCGGGCGGCGGCGGCGCGGCGGCGGGGGGAACCGCTTCCGGGGAAATCCCGCCTCTCCGCCTTCGCCCCTGCGGAGTCCGAATCGCCCCGGGAACGCGGGGCCCGGCGCGGCGCGGCCGGCAAGTTGTGGAGTTGGAGCTGGGCTTGCCGTCCGCCCGCCCGCGTCGGCTCTGGGCCGGGTCTGGGAGCGGGGGGGTGGCGTTGGAGTGTCCCTGGCGACGGGACGGGCCCTGGTGGCCGGTGGCCCGGCTGGGGCTGTGGTCGGTTCGGCAGCCCCCCGCGGCCCGGAGTCCCGGGCGCTCCTCGCGCCGCCGCCGGTCCCGCCGCCCGGTGGCACCCTGGGCGGCGCCGGGCGCTGCTGGCCGCCGCTTGCCCCAGTGCCTGCCCGGGCTGTGCTCGCCCGATTCCGAGCCACGGAAAGTGATCAGGCCAAGGGACAGCCCTGCTGGTCCCCAGGCCTGGCCCGCCGGTGCTGCTCCTGAGGGCGAGGCCCCGTGCACTTGCGGCCTCAGCCATCGTGTCACCTCGGAGCCAGTCACCGGGCTCTTAGTTAGGGTGAGCCCGGGAAGGGTCCTCGGAGGTTTGAGAGCTTCCCTTTCTCTCTCATTTGTGTATCCTCTTTACTGCTATTGAGCACTGTTGATTTATGAATATTTTCCAAGCAAATCGTTTGCATGCCAGCCTGTCCTTTCCAAAGTAGTTTTTAAATTTTTTTTTTTTATCACGAGTTCGTCTTCAGTCTGTGGGAACAAAGGAATCAACTGTATCTTAGAGAACAGGCTGGAAGTCTTTGACACATGTTGATCTCCGAAGCATTACAGGAGTTTCTGCATTTTTCTTCTTTTAACCATGTTAAGTAATTGGTTTGTGAAGTGAGGAGGAGCACAGAAGAATGATAAGCACGTTTGCTTTAAAAAATTTTTCTTTAAACAGAACTTTTTATTTTAGGGGAAAAGTTGTCAAGACTTTCCTAGTAGAAGGACTTGTAACTCAGTAGTACTTAGTCAGCTGACTCTGTCTCCTGTAATGTAACGTTTAAATCGAGGTTGCAGGAGGGAAATACTTTTACAGGAAGCATGACCGTCCATAGGGTCCAAAGTAAAAGTGGTTGTTGGTTCTGTATGATGAGTACTCTATTCCTTAGGGAATTTGTGAAGCCAGGGGGCCCTGGTATTCACCCTTCAAAGTTATGAATTGCATTGAACCTGCTTATTAGTGAATCATAAGTTTAGCAAGTGGGTGGCATCTTCCTGATGAGATTATTCAGTGTTTAATCATCAGTTTGCCACCTTTGCTAAAGAGAGTGAAATAAGTGGACTTTTAAACAAACAGCGCTTTTCTTGTGTCAGACACCAGAGTTGTGTGGGTTGCTGCCTGGAGTGTGTTGAAATGTTTTTTCAACTTCCAAGTTAAGTTTCTCTGCTTTTGTCTGGCGGTTTGGTAACAGTGGTTTGGTGACCTAGGTAGGAGTTTAACTGCTTCACTGGAGCACTGGCTTTGTTACTGAGAGTAACTTTTCTCTGCCTTTTCTTAGCTCCTAGGGACAAAAGGCTGCAGGGTTACCTAAGTCTGTGTAGTACTCTGTGGTAAGGAAAGACCTTTTTCCAGAATTACCCTTAAAAGTACCCCAGGAGTGTAAAATATATATTTAAAGGAGAAAGAGAACTATTTATTTTTTATTTTACCCAAATAAGTTCCCTGTAGTATCTTTAAGGTAGTTGAAAGCTGATTTAATGGGAAGATTTGACTTAGAAACACTTCTTGCATGTTTCTGCACTCTCTTTAGAACTTGAATTTACTAATTTAAGCAGTCTAAAATACTGTAAGTTTGCAACAAAAAATGCCTGTAGAAGAAGCTAAAAGCTCTTCTGAGTCTTGCAGTTTTAAGAGCAAAACGTGATGATAAAAAATAACCTATACCACCACCTAGAGTCTGTTTGTTAGTTTATTGCTTCTGAAGTTTGCTTAAATTGGCATGTCTCTTGTGGTTCAGATATAGCCAGAGAAATGATTAAAAAGCACTGGCTTTCAAAAGGCCATCCAACAGAATACAATTATTCATGTAATAAATAGCGAGTGCCAGCTTAGACGCTCAGTGCCACCGTTAGAACTGAAAATTATATCATATCAAGTTGAATGGACAAGACTCCAAAAGATGTTCATTCAAAACAATTTAAAACTGGCAGTTTGCAGCTGGTGCGCCAAGGGTCGCTCTGGTTGCTTGAAGACTTGCTAGATATTTCTGAGATGGTCAGGAAACCTCATAAATTAAGTGCCATCAGGACTTTTTGAGGTTCCAGATGAAACAGAAGCAGCGATGAAGAACAAAGTATCAGGGAACGTTACAGCTCCAGAAATTCTGGAAACTCAGGTGTGAGACAACGTGGACTGCTATAGAGCTGTGGTTCAGAGATGTGCAAAGTTACGCCATGGTGAAATAACATGATCATCAGTCTTGCTGGTCTTTTAAATATAGTAAAGCAGTCTGTTAAGTGGGAGACTTTAGGGAGGTGGCTGTAGCCATGTGGCTTGTCACAGTGTCCAGGAAGGAAGTAGTGTTCCTTCTTTAAAATGATGTAGCCTGAGAGAAAGATGGCCTCCAAGGTCTTTAATTAAATGCCAGTTGAACACAAAGAACTAGATCACTGTATTAATTCTGTCAAACATCACTATTTTAGAACATTGAGGACAACTAAAAATGAATTGACTCATAGCTGAAAGCAAAGTTTTATGGAAGGTGACAGATGAGGCAAAATATGTCAGTCTAATAGAACAGGTAAGGAGATGAGGAGATACTTCTGTCCTTTGCTCTCTAGAAAGATGAGGGAGGAAGGTTATTGTTAACTGTACAGTGCATATGAGCTCTGGAAGATGATGGCATATAAATGATTTTAAATCAGAGAGGCTTAAGATGTAGAAGATGTTAAGAAATAAGATTTTTAGTTTTAAAACCTTAAGATTATAAAAATTAAAGACTTTTTTTACAAAAACAGTAGCTTTTATCTCTGGTTTAAGGATAATATCACTGTTACATTCAAAATTTAATTTTTGTCAAGAAGAAATTTATCCTGTTAAATGATGGTAGGTTTTTACTTTTTAAACTTCATGTTGCCAGATAATAGTTAGTTTTTTAAAGTGTAGGTGATATGGAACAATAATTCTATTTTCTCACTCTTATTCTTTCTCTCGTTTCCTTTATTATGAGCTTCCACATCTTTGGATGTTTTCTTCCTTGAAAATTGCCTTTCTCTGTAGCTTTGAGTCTTGACTGTAGTGGCAGGAAGTGTCTAGACTCTTGTGTTTTTTGCCATGTTTCCCTTCATGTAGCTGATTCACAGTTAGGGTGTGCTTTTTTTTCCCCCCCCTCTTCCCTAAGTAGTGATTTACTTGGATAAAGACTGGGGAAAAAATTTGCCCTTCTGACAAAGGCCATGTGTACCACCTCTTGCTACTAGAGAAATATTTTCATTAAAAGTGACTTTTAAGCACCATTAAAAAATCAAAAAGACATTTTCATTCAAGTACAGGGGAGAAACTTTCAAGATACATAAGTTTGAATCTGTGAATGAAGTTATTCAAGAGACATTCTCTTAGGTGGCAGCTTTTGAGGGACCTTTCTTGAGGAGAAGCCAGCAAACTTATTCTACGGATGACAGAACAGTCAAAGAAATACAGCACCAGGGTGGGCATTAAGGCTTGAGAAGGTAAAAACCAGGAGTGTCTGATGATGAAGCAGGCCAGTGGAGCAGATTATGTCTAGAGGCTGGAATGAACAAAAAAGTAGGGGCAGGAGAGAGATCTTGTTTCTGTCTCCTGTTTGCATCAGATGCTGAAGCAGGGATGTGAATTGCTGATGGTAATGGATTCCCATCTAGGAGGGCAGCAATATTATATAAATAGTGGTTGTTTGGGGAGGATGACATGAACTCCATTTGTGCATGTGCCCCCCTTTTTTTTTAATGTCTCAAATATATCTAAGGTGGAAGATCAAAATTGGGAACCAGAATGGAACTCAAAGAGTTCTAGTTTGGAAGAAAATGTAGTGTAGTATCATGTAGCCTTTACTTTAGTGTATTATTGTAACCCTTTAGTGGCCTAATTATGTCCTGTTTTGAATTTTTGTTTATATCATGTATTTTCATTAATGGGAGCATGCTGCATCATTGAGTGTGTCTCCATCTGAGGTGGGTGGTATGGATTTTTTTTTTCCCTTAACTCCTCCTAGAAGGCTACCTTAAATATTTAGTGGTGAATATGAAATACTGCTCACTGTATCCCAGAGTCCATCCTCTACAAGGTCTATTAATAGAAATAAAAATTTTCACAATTTCTGTTTTTCCTGTGAGATTTTCAGACACCTCATATGATAACTGGTAAAAGCAGTAGGACGTAGCACACACCCATTTCTTTGGTTTCAGACAGTCAAAGGTTTCTGCTGTGTGGCAGCATGCGATGTCAGTAGTATAGAACTTCCCAATAAATCCCAGAGGCTGAGAAAGTTCATGGTCACTGTATGTATCACCAGGCACAAAAGGGTTAAGATTTCCAAGGGTGTGTTTCAACATGGAAGACAGTGTTTTAAGTGTTGAGGTTTGGGTGGTAAAGTCGAGAACTCTTTCCTGGTGATTCTGATAAAGATGTTGTTGTTGAGGGCCCTGTCTGGGTGGAAAAAGGAGAAGACTCATTCTGCAGTCTTTGGAAAACAGAATAGTCAAACAAGTGTCACTACCAGAGTCGGGACTAAATTAGCCCATTTTCCCCCAGACAGTCTACTTGGTCCCTACTCACAGGGACCCGTGCACTACACAGCGAAGGAAGCACTCCCCAGTCTTGCGCCATCCTCAGAGTTGTTCTCTGACCCCGTTGTGGTAGACCCTGTGTTAAGTCCATCTCATGGACGGTCTTCCTCTTTTCTGCTGATCGTCTGCTTTACGAAGCCGTATGCCCTTCTCTGGGGACTGATCCCTCCTGGCAGCATGTCCAAAGTACGTATGATGAAGTCTCCCTAGTCTCAGTTCTGAGGAGCCCTCTGGCTGTGGTTCATCTGGCTGTACTTCTTACTAGACAGAATTGTACATTCTTCTGGCAATACGTGGTATATTCAGTATTCTTCACCAACACTGTCATTCACATGTGTCAGATCTTAGGTCTTCCCTATTAATTGTCCAGCTTTCACTTGGCAGCTGATTTGCATAGTGACATGCATACATCCTTTGATTTCTTGACTGCTGCTTCCATGGGTGTTGATTATGGATCCAAGTAAAATGAAATCCATAACAACTTCAGTATTTTCTTCATTTAAGGTGATGTTCCTTATTGGTGCAATTGTGAGGAGTTTTTGTTTGTTTGTTTTTTAACTAAAAGTGTAACCCATGCTGAAGGCTGTAGTTATCTAAAAGAAGATAACTTGATGTAAATAAATATTGCAGAAAAAATGCTTTCTTCAAGTGCATCATTTTATGATTCAAGGATAGGGAACAAATTAGGGCTAAGAACGTCTCTGAACTCTTACCAGGGTTTCTTTGCAAACCAAGTATATAATATGTGGATGCGTGTCTGTCATTTTATTCTTTGAGATTTAGTGTTCAATTTGATAGATTCTGAATATTTAGGCTTATAGAGGCTAGAGCTCAGTTATGGAGAGACTTTCCTTTAGTTTTACTACAGATATAAAGGGTAGTTTCAATTTTTCATGATAGATACAGGTAGTGAGAAGAATTGGAAATTATAGCATAAATACATTACTGTTTTGGTATGTAATCTGTATCTTGAACCTTGAAATTCAGACTGATCCCTGGATTATCTTGCAAATCACCAGTAATACGTTACAGAATTTGTGATATTTCAATACACTTGAAACAGTTTTTTTTCTGTTTTTTTTTTTTTTAAGGTTCATAAACCAGAAAAACAGGATTGGGGAAACAAATGTGATACAGTTTACTGTTGTGTTGGTACTATGTGAAGATTAATAACTTGAACCATGTTGGGCATAACATTTAGCTTAAATCTTTAAGAATAATAGAATGAGAAGCAGATTTGAGGAATTTAGAAGACTGGCACTTGAAAAATGGATAAAAAAGTTACTTTTTGGGTTATGAGAAAAAGGACCCCCCCCCATATTTACTTAGTAGTATTAAGATTTTTTTATACCAGAAAACTCCCTGAATATAAAAAAGAATTAATACATTTTTTAAATACCAAAAAGAAAATATTAATACTACTAAGTAAATATAGCGGGAAGGGGGGATTTTAGGATAGATTATTCTCGGTGATAATTGTATGGCTGCGTCATCAATATATGATAGATATATCAAAGATTGCCTGTTAAAAATACGATCTGATTTTTTTTTGGCTGAGTTAAATTCAAGAAGAACTCCAGAATATATTGAAGCCTTGTCTAGAAGGGTGATTGTGGCATTCATCATCCATCCTATCCCACCTATCTCATCTCAGCCTATCCCTTCCCTTCACACTCCTTCCCTTCCGATCCTAGTCCACCCCTCCCTCCTCCTTTCCCTCCCTCCCTCCCTCCTGCTTTCCCTCCCTCCCTCCCCCCTCCTTCTCTTTTTCCCTCCCTCCCTTTTTGTCTATCCAACCCATCCATACATCCTCCCATCTATCCTGCTCTTCTTCCTTTTCTGCTTCCCTCTTTTCTTCCTGTACTTTCAGTAAAGAAGGCTAAGGTGAAATAAGGGTTTATCACAAAATTTAGAAAGTGGAATTCCTTCTCTGAAAGGTTAATAGTTTTGTTTTCACTTCAGAGCTCTCATGGTTCACACTTCTCAGAAAACTTTTAACTTACACCTCAGGAAATAAAACCCATGCTGGAGAGTTGATTCTGTCTTACAGCAGCCCTATAAGACACAGTAGAACTGTTCCATAGAGTTTCCAGGGAGTGCCTGGTGGATTCAAACTGCCAGCCTTTTGATTAGCAGCCATAGCTCTTAACCACTACACCACAGGGTTTCCAGTAATAAAAGGTCTAAATTAAAAAAACCTCTCTTGCTTCTTTAACTGTATTATTTAATAAAAATATCTTTAAGAATGGAAAGAATCGATCATCGTTTGGCCCTAAATTTCAGGTCACTGTGTGACTAAGCCTAAAGTTTCAGGAAATAATAAACAGAAGCCTGTTCGAAATTTGAGTCATCAGCTTAAGATACCACTGGGACCAGGACAGCTTGGAGTGACCTGATGTCTGTGTTTATTCAGAGCTTTAGTGGAAAGGAGTCTCTCACCCTTGGACTTCTAATTAGGAAAGTAATTTCTCAGTCACCTGTTAAATGATAGTCAGGGCTACTCCTTATTTTGAAACCTATAATTTGCTAATGGATTGACGACAACTCAAGAAATAAAGGATTTAGAGCTTATGTTGACAGTAGCCTGCTTGGATTGCTTTATTTTCGTATTCTCTGCTAGTTGTATCAGGACACTAGGTAAAAAGTCAGATGCGTAGGATTAGGTTTAGATAGTTAAGAGAAAGGCTGAAGTTACCTGCAGGAGCTACTCTAGCTTCTCCTTTAGTAATTGAGTTCACCTATATTGTGTGCAGTGTGTGAACATGTTAAATATGTTACTGTGTGCAGTAGTAAGAAAGGCTATTAAGTTTATAAACAATCTTAAGTGGAGCATAGTACTGTAACTGTTGTGATTTAATGATATAACATGGCATGTAACCAGACAGAAGTACAAGAATTAGAAAATAAAAATAAAAAAGAGATTTCCCTTGTGAGGAATTTGTCTAGAAATCAACAGCTGTGGGCTGTTTAACTAATTGTAACTGGTTTGTGAACAGCACCTTCTTTTAGAATTTTGTTTAGAGTCCTCAGTGTAGGTGTTGATAGTAGTCCGCTCTAAAGTGGTGGGTTTACAAAGTGGACACGAAACGGGGAAGGAGGGCAGGGCCAAAGAACGTGGAGGACATCAAGTGAGAGAACTTGAAAGCCTGTGAAACATCCTGAGTGGAATACAAGAAATCATCTCAGAAGGAATTCACCACAGTTTCAGTTTTTCCTTAGAGGGACTGTTTGGACAGTAGGTTATGTAAACATAAGCTTAGGTTTGATTTTCTAAAAAAACATAATTTAAAAGACATATTTCTGTTTTGTTGTTCCATGCACAGTTTTTTTCTTGTTTCGTGTCTGCTGCTAAATCAGTGTGGGATACTGGGAAAGTCCTTTCATCTCTGTGGACAGTATCTGTTGACTCTCTAGAACAAGGGACTAGATTGGATTTCTAAATTCTAAGTCTGTGTGGTGACAGTGGGTTTTGTGTTTTATTGTTGTTATGTGTCACTATATGCTGCTGACAGTAAACAGTGCAAATTTCAAGCCTGTGGTTTAAAAGGGTTAGAGACTGTTGGGTCAAAATTTTCAAGGTAAAAAAGGTATTCTTTAGTGACTTGCCATTTTCTTTCTTATTGGGAGAAGGGGAAGGAAAGAGAGCTGACATTTTGGGGACAATGGTTTTGTGCCAGGCATTGCACTGGCTGTTTTACATAATTTTCTCTTTTAATTTTTTCCAGTTTCCCTGTGAAGTAGAGGTGTCCTTTTCTCCTGAGTCTTAATCTGGGGTGTTTTACAAATAAAGAGACCTCATCTGAGAGACTCCAGAGTAACCGCCTGAGGTCACGCAGCTAATTTCCTTGATAATAATGTGCTTTGGAATGAGACTATACCCATCTTTTAGAAGAGAACACCAGTCTGCATCTGGTTTTCAGGAAATCATTGAAAAACTCTGCTCCAAACCTGTTAGCCACACAACTCATGTAGCGTGTAGACCCCTCCAAGCCTGAGCTCCCAGAGCTGATCTTGGTGGAATGGCACATTGTGTCCAAATGGTCATTCTGTAGCAGTCTGTGCTAATTAGTGTCCTGCCCACTGCCCTCAGCAGCCCCCTGTACCCGAGGAACATGTCGCCGGGAAGCTAGCTGCACAGGTCCTCCTCTCCCACTAGCCAGGGTATGATGTGCACCCAGAACTACCTCAGTGTTCTTTCAGGCAGAGAAAGCAACTGTTTCTTGATACAGTCCATTAAAATAGCATGTCCTGTTCTTAGTCTGGGTGTCCCCAAAGTTAGCTGTGTTTGGCTGCTTCAAAGAGCAGCAGTGGCAAATCCCGAACTGTGCACTCTTCCGGTTGGAAAAGTTAAAACTCTTAAATAATATGGTTCTTGACATGACTGTTCTTGTTTTTTTTTTTTTTTTAATTAGCCTGTCTTTACCTACAGTGATTATACTTTAAAAGACTATGGTAAGCTAAGAAACTAGTCTCTGTAAGACAAAGAGGAAATTGACAATGTATTTGAGAATGTATTGGAAAGAAATGAAAGTAGACAGATGAAGGGTACCAGAAACCAAACCCTATGCCACTGAATCACTTCTGACTCACACCAACCCTATAGGAGAGACTAGAACTGCCCCATAGAGTTTCCAGGGAGCATCTATTAGATTTGAACTGCTGACCTTTTGGTTAGCAGCTGTAGCACTTAACCAGTGTACCACCAGGATTAAATTACCTTTGTCTCGAGGAGTCAACCATGCTCAAGAAGGAGATTTTTGAGTTGCGGAAGGTTCGTGGCACGTTGTATATTTCTAAATACACAGTGGGCATGTGCTTTTGTTGTTGAGGTCATGAGGAATGGAGTTATAAACCTCATTGCTGGTTTTTACTTGCCTCATTTAAAATTTATGGAATTTTGAGCCAAGAAGAATCAAGCTGACTGATTTCCCTAGACTTCAAAGGTATAGTTGATTGAAACTATTTTGGAGGTACAAACAATGATTAGTAAGACTCTCATTCATAGTGTTTTCTATTGTGCTTTGATTTTTTAATTGCTAAGGTAAATGTTAGAAAAGCAAAGGATTCATTAAAAAGCTGCAAAGGCAATGTTTTGTAGCTATCTTTTATTAAGCGAGTAGATTGTAATAAGCACAGTCTATTTTGGGCAAGAAAGGAAAGAAACTATCAAAATGAACAATCCGAGGGAAAAAAATATCTTCCAGGAGTTTGGATATGTATTTATATTATTTCCCTAACTCATTCATGCCATCTTTTGAAATTTAATTGAAATAGGCTGAATCTACATGATGACAAACATACGGATGGAAGATGGAAATTTCTTATTCACCATCTGTTTCTTTTGCAATGTCAGGATGTTTGGTCTTACGGAGGCAGAAACTGAAGCAATGTATTGTTCGCTGTCTTACCCAAAGACAACTCCTGTCTTTATTTACTCTGGTAATGCTTAACTGACCTGCAATAAAGTTGTATTTTCCTTCTGTTGTATTGGAAACCCTGGTGGCATAGTGGTTAAGTGCGATGGCTGCTAGCCAGAAGGTCAGCAGTTCAAATCTACCAGGTGCTCCTTAGAAATCTGTGAGGGCAGTTGTACTCTGTCTGTAGGGTCACTGTGAGTCAAAATCGAGTCACCGGCAGTGGTTTTTTGCGGGGTTTGAGTTCTGTTTTATTACATAGAGTTTGCTTTACTTGGGGGAGGTTTCACAAATAGAAATGATTTCCCAAAGTCCTTAGATTTTCAGTTTGGAAGACAATCTGATAAAATATGTGGGTGGATGCTCTCTGAATATAAGTACTCTTGTTTTAAAGATACCCGTCCTCCTCACCATTTTCAGGCAAGTCGGTTTGTTGAAGATGTAAGTTGATTTAAGATAACAGCAGAGATAGATAGTTAGTGTGGACTGCAAATCAAGTGAGGCCTTGGTGGTTACCCAGTAGAACTCTTGCCTTGCATGTGGAAGCTTTCTTAGGATTCTGAACAGGTGTCGGGGTTGCTTTCAGACTAAGACAGCCTAGAGAACAAAGCCAAATCCACAGCAGACAACAACACATCAAGTAGGGGTAAAATGCTACCAGTGAGCACTTAGAACCACTTACCTTAGTCTCCTCTCCCTTGTTTTGATTTCCTTTTCCTCCCCTCTTCTCTTTTTTAATGGTCAAGGAAAATCATGTGATACAATGAGGTAAGCAATTATCTTCCAGAATTTTTGTCACTATTAATTTGAAGTTTCTAAAACAGTTGTTACCTTCATTGTTTGGACTAGGGAGTTGAGCCTCGAAAGAGTTTAAATAAGTGTCAAAAGTGGAGCAGCTCACTGTTAGGTGGAGCAGAATGAGAAGTCAAACCTTGATTTATTTCACCCTTTTGTTTGTTTTTGCTAATGCAGTTTCAAAAGGCGGGACTCGTGTGTCCAGTGTTGAGGAATAATTAATAACTTTGGGTGATGGTTCCAGCAGTAGTCCAGCCAAGCTAACCTCATGGGGAAGGATCTGTGATAATCAGAAGAAATGGGTTCTAAAGAAGTAAAATGAGACAAGGCTGTCTAACTTTCCCTTATTATTTCTTCTCATATTATTAAAATATGGTTCCCAGACCAATAACATGGTTCGTTGGATATTCTGATATTTGCAATGTCATTTTTAGACTGAGAATTTAAAAGATAGTATTTAAAGGATACAGGTGTGTGTCTTAAGTGCATTTTGAGTTCTATTTAAAAAGCAGTAAAAAACTTCCCGTTCATGGATAACCAGGACCAGGTAGCTTAGACTCCTGTGACCAGAATATTCACAGGCCAGATGTACGCATTACCAAAGAGTGATGTTTGAAACATCAGTGGATGTTCTTTGGTCTGTCGGTCCAGTGAGGAAAGTGCTGCAAACCAAGGCCCCACTTGATATGCAGTCCGCACTAACTAGCTTTCTTTGCTGTTATCTTAATCAAGTTACATCTTCTACAAGCCAGTTAAGAAAGTAGTGCATACCTCCTTTGTTCTGTGGAAAGGTAATGATGAGGGAGCAGTGGTTGGACCAGTGGTGATAACTGTCATGACCCAAGTGTACCTGAGTCCGCCCCTGTACAAAAAAGAGCAAGAGAAGAAACTCAACTGTAGCCCTTGGTAGGAAGCCACAGCCTGACCATTCTCCTGACCTTGGTGCAGCAGCTTGGAAAGGGATGTTTTCACTTGTAGGCCTGATGGACAGGAGTGGTGAGGTGCTCACTGCAGTCCTCAAACCTATCACAAGGCCTGATGTGTCTCTCCCGTTCTCTGTACCTCCTCCTACCCTACTGGTGGAACCGTCACTGGTAGCTCAATAAATAGAAGCTTATCACCAGTGCATTGTCTGTGCACTGAGTGCCTGGCCATCTACACGCTCGTTGAAGTGACCTCTGCCAATGGAGCCTTTGTATACTTGCACTTAATTAAGAAAAACAAAAAACAAACCCACTGCTATTGAGTTGATAAAATAAAACTACCCCCATAGAATTTTCAAGGCTGTACGTCCTGACAGACACATGCTGCCGCATCTTTTTCCTGCAGAGCAGCTGGTCCATTCAAACCACCTTAACGTACCTTAAGTTGCAGCACCAAGGCTGCTTGTACTTAAAAGTCCATGAACTTAGTTGTTCTGAGTGCTACATACCTCGCTGCTGACTATCACTGTGGTTAGCTTCTAGGTACTCCCCTTGGGAAGCTATGCACCGACGCCAGTGCCTAGTCTACGCTTCAGAGCAATTTTGGAACTCTTTCTGGAATGGCCATTGCACACGGTGGCCTGGTAGCTTGTTTGCCAACTTAATTGTACAGTTGTCTGTGAGGGAGTTTTTAGCCAGTAAACAAATAACTGTATTGAAACACTCTCCCTACTTACCTGATCTGGCCCCCAGCAACTGTTTTCTTTACCCAGAGATAAAGGAAACATTGAAAGGAGGGCATTTTGATGGCATTTCCTGACGTCAGAGGTAATACAATGATAGCTCTGATGGTCACTCCAGAAAAAGATTTCCAAAATTGCTTTGAAGGATCGGCGAAGCACTGGTGTGGGTTCATAGTTTCCCAAAGGGAGTACTTCAAAGGTGACTGTAGTGATATTCAGCAATGAAGTATGTAGCACTTTTTCTAGGATGAGATTCTGAACTTAATTGGCAGTCCTCATATACATAACAGCTATTATCATGCATAAAGCATAAAACATGCATAATAATAGCTACTTTTCTTTATTTTCCTCTTTAGTCATTTTAAATTGGGACTTCTTAAAGAAATAATATGTCTTCCTTAAAACTTAATCATCTTCTTTCTAGGCACATTAATTATGAGGGTAAAAGTGAAACTGTTGGTGACATTATAATTAATTGGCACTTGAAATAATTTGTAGTGCTAAGTTTCTTAAACATACACAAATTATAACGTATTAGAAAACATGTTTAATGCATCTTTGGAGGCAGCATTTAGTTATTTTAATTTTTTTGTGAAGAAATGAAACAGGATTTCTAGAGCCTTCCAGACAGCTTCCTTAGCTTCATCCTCAGCAGTCAAGGAGGATCACCAGCACACCACGTGTAATTGCATTCAATTTCACTACCTTATGGAATGGTGGAAGCATTCCAGAACCTCATGTTGAGAATTAATTTGGGCATTCAGTTATCTCAGAAAGTTAGGGGTTGTCAAGATAGCCTTGGTGATTTAAAACTTAGTAAGTTTGGGGGCTTTATAAACCTCTTTGTTAAATTTTGAAACTTAGGATTTGCTGTTTACCAGAGGTGAGTTTTCTGACTGTTAGAATACTGTCATGTCCTACTAGATTAATAATTGCTGGTGGGAGGCAGAAAAGAAATTATTTGGAAACAGCTCAGAAATTTCTGGGTCAGCAACTTTGAATGCTAAAGAGAATATATAACGTATTTAGGAAATGTATTTACGGTGTTAATTTTAAACAAATGCCCTTAAAATAGCTGTAACCTAGTTTCCTGTTTTGTGAGGAAGGATTTTTTTTCACCGGTCTTAACTTTGTCCTACACCTGCTAAACAAACGATCAACAGTTCAAATCCACTAGGTTCCCCAGAAGCTCTATGGGGTGGTTCTACCCTGACCTCTAGGGTCGCTATGAGTCGGACCTGACTCAACGGCAGTGAGTTTTTTGTTTTTTTGAGTTTTCACTTTGTGCTTGCAAGTCTTCTGTAAACAAAAAAAAAATGTCTCCCATAGCTCAATTTTTTTAAATGTATTTGCTGCTCTTAAGTCATAGCAAGAGACAATACGCAAACTGTATTTACTAATGTCCAAAGTAAGAGGGGAGAAAAGTGAGCACAGTTGCTGTTTAGGTGGTATATTCTGCTATGAACTTTGAGCAGCTTTTATCCACACCTGTCCTGGGTACCTGAACTGCCTTTTCCTGTCCTTGTTCACTAGTTTCAGAACATGTGAATTTCCGTACCGTAGTGTGAGATTCTCACTACGATTCCTCAGCAGACACCCAGATGTAATTTCTGTTTTCATGATCAGACACTTGTGACTAAGGCATGATGTCTCATTTATATGAACATTGTCCTTTGCAGTAAAACAGGCAGAAGAGACTCTCCATCAGTAAGTGTCTGGGTTTTGTCCCTGCCCTGGAGTTGCCTTCAGCCCTGACTACACGTTCTCATTCACACTTTATGTGTTCCGCATCTTTGTCTCTGTTCTCTCAGTAGTGCCAAAGTAGGCTTCACTTTGGAGATACCTGACCAGTAACACAGTCAGGCACTTCGCATTTTGAACTTCTGTATCACGGTTTCTTTTTCTCCTCTTTAAGAGCACTTAATTCTGTATGGAATTACTTGCTCCTTTTAGTACAACTCTAAATGATCTTGCTCTTGAAAAGTTACTGGCATGTTACCTTAAACCTTGAAGATTCAGGTTTGCTGATGGCAAAGGATAATAAACTTAATGTTGAGAACAGGTAAAAGTGGGCCTTTGGGTAGTCAGCAGAAAAGACAAATTGTGATTCTTCTAAAATTAATACCTGATTTTAAGTCTTTTGAAAATTGAAGCTAATACATATTTCTTCACACCAGTCATAAAAGTCAGAAGATACCAGAAATATTTTTTGTTGTAGATCTTTAAATTGTTTAGTGTATTTCAATGAGCATGAAAATTTTTTAGTTGTAAGAAGGAAATGTAGAGAAACAATGGACAGATACATTAATTTGTGCTAAACGTTTCTCCTGATGTAGCAAGAGGGGGATGGGTGTGCAGAGGTATAATGACCCTATTAGAAAGACCAGACAGACTGGAGGGTCCCCAGGAGCCATGGCCCCTGGATTCTGTGTTAGCCCAGAGCTGAAACCATTCCTGATGCAAATTCTTCAAACATAGTTGGTACTGGACTTAGAAGACATAAAAGGTTCCTGGCGAAGAGTGTGCTTCTTGGCTTAGGTATAGACATGAGGCTGACTGGGCAGCTCCTGTCCAGAGGTGAGATGCGAGGACAGAGGGGAAACAAACTGGATGAATAGGCCCCGGAAATGTAAGGTGGTGAGGAGGAGTGTGCTGTCACATTGTAGGGAGAGCAGCTAGAGGTACATCACAGTGTGTGTGTGTGTGTGTGTTAAAGTTTCGGTATGACAGGTTAACTTGGATTGTGAACTTTCACTTAAAGCACAATGAAATATTAAAAAAAAAATCCTGTGATAATAGCATACTAATGTGCTATTTTAAAAGACTTAAAAAGTCACTAGATGATGCCAAGCCAAGATAGTGAATTTTAAAGTCTTTTTTTTTTTGGTTGAACTCTGGTAAATGTGAACAGCAATCCATGTGTGTGTGTAGGTATAAACAAGGATTTGTTCAAAGATACTTGACTTCCTTTTTCCAGTGGAGATAAGTAGCGACTTGTAACTGCTTTTTGTAGCTGGAGTGATTTGCTTTGTTGAATACTTAAATCAGACTTCAGGAAGGAGAAATATTTGTATTCATACACATTGTGAATGTTGTTGGAGTTAGTGATCCTCAGTGACCATTGTGACTTTTAAAAGGAAAGGCAGTGAGAGGCTTGAAAGTTAGGGTGCTGGGGGAGAAATTGCTTCTGAATAATGATGCGGTTGTTTATTTTACTTTACATAGCAGATTCTGGAGGATGGTGGAAGGTAACCATTTGTGGGGAAGTGTTCTTGTCTGTAACACACAGCTGAATAATTAACTATTAGTCAGAGACACCATGGAGAAGAAAGAGATGAGATAGGTTTTAGTGTGGCTCTGCCATGGAGAGGCATGAAGTGGACAAGCCATTTAATATTTGCTGGCCAGTTTTCTTTGTAAAATGAGGGAGTTGGACCCAAACGATGATTTGCCTCCTCTTGACACTTGTAAGAATCAGTGTCACTTCAAAAGCGAGGTTTTATTTTCAAATGCATTGAGTAACAGGGAGCATAGAACTGAGGGCTGAGAGGATGTCCCTTGTGATTTTTTGAGCTTGGCATTTAATATTTTACAGCAAAGTTTTTAGTGGACCATAATTGAACTTGTACTAGATAGGGTTAATAGGCTAGAACAAAAGGTCAAAGCATAAGGCATTAGGCTTAATTAAGGGAGAGCAGGAGTGGCCAGAGTGTGTGACAGTTAAATGGGTTTCCCACAGACTAATGTCGGTTACAGTGCAACCATGCCTCAACTTAAGTGGGTTATTTTGTGCAAAGGGCAGCAGTGATTAGCAGCTTGACATGCCAGACACTTCTGGCCAATCCCATCTGTTTTAGAGGTTAAAAAAGCACACCTTTATGAGCTGATGGATTGATTTGTGTGCCCGTCTGGTAAAGATTAGAAGTCCAAGGCCAGTGCAGTAAATGTCAGTTACAGAATACTGTGCTGTCTTGGCTGGCTCCGTGTTTCAACCGCCAACTGTTTTATAACGGGGGGTAACTGCTCTTTATGGAGTTGAATGCCCAGTAGGTGGGGCAGCCAGGAAGGAAGGTGGAAAACCTCTCCTAGACAGAATTGTGAATCGGAGTACTCAGTAGCAGGTGTTTCCAGTGGAGGTGTGGTCCGCTGTGGGTGCACTTGATTGTACAGCGTGTGTTTTGGCCAGTTCCTGACATTTCCAGTCACGTTTTTCTTTTTTGAGTATTTTCAGGGCACTTCACTTTGGAATGGGATTTGATTTTACATGCATCAGTAGTAGGTTTCTTTATTTTGGTGTTTTTTGTTTGTTTCTTTGTTTTTTTCCTCAAGCAACTGCATAGTTTGTCCATTTATCTGTCTGCCAGTCTATCATCCATCGTAATATTTTGTTCATTGACCTGCTATAGCGAAGGAAGGGGAACAAGCAGGAAATGAAGAGAGACTTATAGACCTAAAACACCCGATATATCTTGTGGCTAAGATTTACAGTGCTCACTGGAGACTGATGCATGCTGTTAAAGTGAAGTGTGTCTGAACGTAGACTAGAACTCACTTCTTCAGTTTTGAAAGCTGTAAGGGTGATGCCATTAATACAGTTCATTTTCAGTTCAAGGCTGTAGCCTAGTTAAAGATACACACAGGCTAGATTATGGTTATAAAATTGGCTTCAACATCTGATACTTAAGGGAAAGAAAGTCTTAATTGTATGTGGATGAACTAAAAGTTCATATATTGTGATTATTATCAGTGAACTTCAGGAACATGAAGTGTTCAGTCTTCTGGAGTGAACAGAGGAAAGTGTTTGAAAAATGACAAAAAGAAGTTTTATCACAAGGTTATCTTCAGTATGCAGGTTCAAATCAAAATATGGCTACCAACACTGGAAACAATATTGGAAGATTCTGTTTGACACCACATAGCCTAATCCTAGTCATGTAGTTACATAGTTACAGAGATTGCGTATGTCATGTTAGACTCTGAAATGCTTTTTATAGAAAGAAAATAAAACTATCTAAAGAAAGTAATCACTAGAAGTTATATGGAGATCATAACAGTAATTGATACTTGAATAAGTTTATTTATGCATTTATTTTACTAATAAGCTATTCCAGAATAGATTGACTTAATTTATAGCGATAAAGTTATTTTAGTTGTTGCTTGGAAAGAACGAAGTGATGTGATGACACTGGAGTTTATCTAGTAATGTAGAACTTAAATATATATCCATCCTTGTGTTCTTTGTGGAGTGCGTCACTTGAAATGACTCGGATCTAATACAGATTTACATTAAAAAGTCTTGCCCTTCTCTGTACACAGAGAAGATGAAGAAGCATAAATTTTATAGTATCCATGGATTCTGTTACACTAACTCATTCTGAAATTGCAAAATATTGGCTTGAGTAATATAAAAGTGCCTGGGTAGTAAATGTAGGAGATTTATCTCATTTAAGAGGCAGAAACATCTTAAATGAATCTCATAGTGGTATTATAATAAACCTAAAACAAATGAATACTTCATGCTCTGCATTTGCGCTAACATTGTAAACATTTCAAAATCACCCTAGATCACACCCTTTTCATTCTCTTCACTTTTCTGTAGTAAATTCAAGTGCCCACAGTATCCAGTTTGTGTTAGAACTGCACCTTAATAAGCCAAAATGAAATCCTTTATGGGATTAACTTGGTTTTTTGTGTTTAAAAGAATATACTTTGTTCTCTGCAACCTGTGGTAGTCAGTTTCTGGGCTGTAGTTTGTTTTACTGAGGTGATGTTATCAGCTTTGAGACCTATACAGTCTGCTTCTTGAAACAAATTAATTGAACCCATACTTGTTTGGGGTATAAAAAAGGAAAGCAGAAGCTCTTACTATGCCTAGCTCTCTGTGTTTGCAATTGTTGGTCCTCAAACTATGGCTTTCATAACGTGAATCTTAGAAAATTTTATCAGTTAGGGTAAAACAAAAAAAACCAAAAAAACCCTGTTTCATGTTTTGACTTTCAATGTTTATTAGGACATGGAATAAATTTTTTTTTTTTGCCTCTCTTCAGAGAGATTAATTTTAATATGAAAACCATAGTATGAGATGTGAAGTTATTTAAAGGTATACCCTTACTATTCTATGTACGTTTAAGATTGGTATGTCTGTGTTTGCTTATGATATGTTTCACGTAGATTTCTGCACCTGTTGATTGCATTAATCATTTGGACTCTCCTAATAATGAAGGGGAAGGCTACAGTCACGTTGTCTGAGTGGCTCATCCATCCTCCTTAGATTGTGTATATTCTACTTTTTTGTATTCTGTGACCTTGCAGTCAGTGACTTCAGCCCGGAACAGTTTCAAAGTCATGTAAATGAATGCAATTAAGGTATTGCTTTATCATCATACACAGTTCAGATGGAACGCACTGGATGGAGAATCTTGCTTGCTTTGTGAGGAAGGTCAAGATAAGGTTAACTTTTATTACATAAGATGATTTGGTAATGTTTTTATTTAGTTGCTGAAAAAATACTCTTCTAATAGAAATTATGTACATCGTTTTAATCACAAGGTTGTCTGCATGAAGGTTTTGCTGTTTTGTTTGTTTTCCCCCTCGATAGTTTTAAGGAGATGCTTTTTTTTTTTTCTCCCTCCTAGAATCTTGGGAGCATTCTGCTGTAGTTGTGATTCTAGGTACCTTTGACTTCTGTATGCGACAATCCCCTCTGCTTGTACAGGGTAGCTTTGGAACTCCTGATTTGTGTGCTTAAACCAGAAAAACAACAGCCACCAAAAACCCATTGCCACTGAGTGGATTCCAACTTACAGCCACCCTGTGGAACAGAATAGAACTGCCTCATAGGGTTTCCAAGGCTGTAGGTAGATCCTTAAGGAAGCCGGCTGCTGCGTTTTGCTCCCATAGAGCAGCTGGGGGCCTCAGATCGCCAACCTTTTGCGTAGTAGCCCAGTGCTTAACCACCGTGCACCCAGGCTCCTTTTCTGGGCGCGAAGGCTTTTGATTCATGTTGAGTTACTGTGTTGGTGCAGGACCTCAGACAGCAGTGCTAGAGTCCCGGCCCACCCAGCGGAAGGCAGACCTGCCCCTCAGCTGGCTGTCTGTGGGGGCTGCGGTCGTGCTGAGATAAATAAGAGAGGGAGGCAGCACAGAGACAGGGGTGGGCAGGTGGGAAGAAGAGAAGGGCAAGTGTTCCTCACAGCTGGTTCATAATTACTTTCTTGCTGTCTGTTATTTTTACTTTAACATGATTTATAAATTTATGAAAGTTCTAAGATGCATTGATTCATGTAGCAGACATTTCCTGAGCAAGAGGTGTGTATCGTGTACAATGCTAGGTGTTGGGGAATTCAGAGATGAATCAGCGACATGTGGTCACAGGAAGAATCCGAGGACTGCCAGTTAAGTTTGCAAGCTCATCCTGGAACAAGTGCTGCATACTTTATTGCTGAATATCACTATGGTCACCTTTGAAGTAATCCCCTTAGGAAGCTATGCACCAATATCAGCAGCTAGTCCACTCTTCAAAACAGTTTTAGAACTCTTTTTCTGGAATGGCCATCAGAGCTGTTGTCATATTATGGTTGATGTCCTGAATGTCATCAAAATGTCTTCTTTTTAATATTTCCTTTCTCTTCAGGTAAAGAAAAAAGTCACAGGGGGCCAGATCAGGTGAATAGGGTCGGTGTTCCAATACAGTTGTTTTGTGGCTAAAAACTCCCTCAGGGACAACTACACAATTACGCCACTGTGCCACTATGTACAGTGGTCATTCACAAAGAGTTCCAAAATTTCTTTGAAGGGTGAACTAGGTGCTGGCATCAGTGCAGAGCTTCCCAAAGGGAGTACTTCAATGGTGACCACAGTGATATTCAGCAGTGAGATATGTAGCACTTAGGACAATTAAGTTCATGGATGTCATTGTCAGACCTCCTAACAATAAATGTGATTCCAAGAAAGTGACCTGGATGCGCAGTGATCAAAGAGCTGCTTCACAGGAACATTAAGGAAGAATCACATAAAGAAATTTGTATTTTCAGGAAAATGAAGAGCCCTGGTAATGCAGTGACAACTAAAAAAAGAAAAAACTACGTCATTTATGGGAAGTTAGAGTTCAAGTTTTTAATGTTTGAGGGGGCCATACTGTAAACCGTGGGAACTGAGTCTGGCTAATGGGCTAGAATTTGAGAACTCTAGAAATGTACACTAGATAATAGGTGTGGAGACTGATAAAAAATACTGCAGTAGGGGCCTCGGAGAAGTTGAATCATAACTTCTTATTGCCAGCTACTTTCGCTGTCCTTTGGCTTGTTAATAATTTCCTTACTGTCTGTCCCCCCTCCTTCGCCACCCCCCAGTGTGTTAAACTGTAAGCTGTATCTCCTGCTGGCCAAAAATTCTTTCTCCTAAATTTTGTGTTACTAAAAGTATCAACTTGCCCATATGTCACTGTTGTTATCGATCTAGGGTGACTCTAATTCTAAAATTTTCGATTCCTAGTAGTCTGGAAGAAAGGTATTTGAAACTCTTTGTGGAGTGTCATATAATTTTAAAACTTTTTTCTCTTAGAATTCTTGATTCAGTTTTATGACTTCAACTTCTCACATCCTTACTACGTGATCAGTGTCAACTGTAAATACCTAGCGTATTTATGGTAAATAACTTTGTAGTGCTAGTTGTTTTCATCAGATGTGACTAGAGACTGTGTTTAAGGAAATCCTGTAGAAGAATTCAGGAAACCCTGGTGGCACAGTGGTTAAGTGCTACGGCTGCTAGCCAAACGGTCAGCACTTCAAATCTGCCAGGCACTCCTTGGAAAGAAACTGTATGGGGCAGTTCTACTCTGTGCTGTAGGGCCCCTGTGGGTTGGTAGCCACTCAGTGGCATGAGGTTTGGGTTTTTTGTTTTGTTTTGTTTTTGGCTTTTTGTATAATTCACATGTCTTGTATAACAGTATCTTTTTTTTGTTTTTAAGAGAGAGTTTATTTTAGTTAAAATTCTGTTGTAAATCGTGCTGTTGATATTCTTTCAGGTAAGATGCCCTTGAAATAACACTTACTTCTCTTAATTTTCAGGAAGTATTTGGATCGTGAGCTATTGCAGAACTGTATTTTCAGGATCCATGATTTTAACATTTTGGAGAAAAACATCCAGAAGGTATTGTATTTTTGTCTCATTGCTTCATTTTTATTTATTTATTTTTTTTAACATCTCCAACGTTTCCCATTACAGGAAAAGTAAGAAAACTTTGCCAGATTTTGTTGTTTAATTTTTCTGTCCAATATTGATAAGCTTGTTGTTTGACATTTGTCACAGAGGAGAGAAATCTGTTTGGGTGTCAGTAAATTCTGAATGCTGTGTGAGAGAGAAAACTTATTTTATAGCTAACCACTTTTGCCTATTTTACATGTTTGAGATATTAACATTTTACCTTTCCATTACAGAACTATTTTGAAGAATGTTTTGATAAAAAAAAAAAGAGAGAGAGATGTGAAAAATCTGGTGTAGCTAAGGCAGTGTAAAATACATAATAATTGTTCGGGCAGCTTAAAGTCCTTCCTGCCTATGCCAGCTCTACCTTCTATTGTGGGACTAAGCTGTCATTGGTGTTCTCATCAGTCTTTCGTCAGCGTCTGTAGACAGAGACAACTAGGCCACCTGGCTCTGTCTCTGAATGTCCATCTGTCAGCTTGCCTCCCTGTGTTACCACGTATGGTTAGGTTAGTTAGAGTATGAATTCATTTGCTTCTAGACCCGGAATATCAGGATCCTCAGTATATCACTGGGAAGGAAGCACATTAAGATCATCATGGGTCCAGAAACTTACCTGCTACATGCTTCTGTGTTCTGAATCCCCGATTTGTCTTGAATTGATGGTGAGACGGTCCTCTTCAGCCATATGCAAGATTGTCCTTCTCAGTATCCAACTTTTTACCTCCCCTGCCGCTTGTGTTTTCGTTTTTAAAAAAATTTGCCAGCCTTCTGTCTTAGAATAGAAACATTAATGACAGATACCTAAATATGTCTTAACATATCATGATTTTTCTTTTTTTTTTAAGTTCGAATGAGTAGGGCAACTTATTTGAGTACATGTTTACTTTATTAACTGGATATCTAGGATGTGTGTTCTCGTGAAATAATGTAGATATTGGTTTTAAAAATTTTCTTAAATAATATCTCATTGAGAAGTCTGAATCTGTAGGATTGGGTGAATCTTACCTTTATGTGCCGTAACAGTTTGTACTGGACTTTTGAAATAGACCCTCCTTTCTGGATGTTTAGCAGCATTTGCTTGTGGCAAAGCAGCATTTTTTTATTTCCTCCTGTCGGTTATGGGGAGGAGGGGAAGGCACATGAAAAATTTAAATATGCACATTAGGACTGTAAATGAAATTGTCAGTGATCTCCCAAATAGTAACTCACTTTTTACTGTATCATTAGTTAGATAAATTATATAATCAGGTACCCTGGATTTTGTAGAATTTAAGGTTAAGTTTTGTAATTGTGGATAATTATAATTGCACTGAAATATTTGAAGAAATAAACATTCAGGCTTAGTTGGAAAGAAGATATTCCACTTATTAAAACCGTTTTAAACTATCTGCTTATGACAGTTTGCCATGTAATCATGAAATTATAAGGATGTAATAGAACTGAATTTAGAAACATTTTTTATTAAAAAGAATGTGCAAAGAAATTAAGTACAGTTGAAGGATGAGGTAGATAAATTCTCTTGTAAATAGGAGTTGGTTTTAAGTAATTATTTTGAAAGTAAGTGATAATGTGTGCAGCCTTCTGGAGTCTCTGGGTAATGTAGGCTGTTGGCATGCTGACTGTGACCCCAAAGGGTGGCACTTCCGTCTACCTGGAAGTTCCTCGGGAGATCGGAATTGACTTCAGAAAAAACAGCTGCTGAAAACCGTATGGAGCACAGTTCTGACACATACCATGTTGCCTCGAGTCCAGGTGAACTCACTGGCAAGTGATTCATTGTAAAAAAAGGTTGCTGACTCTTTAAAAAATCTTTTTACTAAAGTATAACTTTTGTAAAGAGTCAAGTAGAAACTGTTACATGCTAGCTCAATGATTTTTTTTATGTTTAAGTGTACCCTGTGTCACTAATCCTCCATCCCCAAAGGCTCCTTTGTCAGAAGATAAATCTGCCATTTATCATCTTTTACCATGGATTAATTTTGCCTTATTTTGAACGTTATGAAAGTGGAATTGTATAATACATATACTTTTTTGTCTGATTTTTTTTTTTATCAGAATTATGTGTGTGAGTGTCATTCTTTTGTGTGTATCAGCCCTCTCCAATCGTGTGTATTCCATTGTGTGATTTAACCAGAAAAAACAAGTTGCCATTGACTTGTTTTCCACTTGTGGTGACCTCTCATGTCAGAGTGGAACTCTGTTCCGTGAGATTTTCAGTGCCTGACTTTTTGGAAGTAGGGCGTCAGGCCTTCTTCCAGGGTGCCTTTGGGTGGACTTACCTCTAACCTTCGAGTTAGCAGCCGAGAGCATTAGCTGTGGGCACCAACACTATTGATTTATCTATTCTACTGAAAGTGGACATTTGGTGTCTGTCCACTTAGGGACTGTAAGTGGTGCTGCTGTGAATGTTCATCATAGAAATAAACACTTCTTTCTGATGAGTATATGCAGGGTGCAGCTGCTGGGTTGTAGGGTTTGCACATGTTCAGCTATAGTGTGATAGCTACTTGAAGGGCATTTAATTATACTTAGTAAGTGTGAAAAAAACCCCAAAACCAAACCTGCTGCTATTGGGAGTAGAACTGTTCCACTGAGTTTCTGAGGAATGTCTGGTGGATTCGAACTTGCATCCTTTCGGTCCACAGTACCTAGGTCTTAACCAGTACAGCGCAAGGTTTCCTAGTAAATGTCATTCAGAGCAAACTCTCAAGTTGTTTGGAAAAGTCATAAAATTTCCCTGATATTAAAAAATACATTGCCTGTTTTCTTATACCATTGGGTTAGGATAGGTCTGAGGTCTGTGACATGTATTTCAAACATTTTTAATGCCTGTTAACATGGTACTGGAAACCCTGGCAGCATAGTGGTTAAGTGGTCCATCTGCTGACCCAAAGGTCGGAGGCTCAGGTCCACCAGGTGCTCCTTGGGAACTCTGTGGAGCAGTTCTGCGTTGTTCTAGGGGGTCTCTGTGAGTTGGAATCAGCTCAACAGCACTGGTGGGTGGAAATACTGAAAATAGATTTTCAAACAAATCAGATTCTTTCATATAATGGAGTATTTTTTTTTTTTTGCTTGTTGAATTGTTTAGATATCCCTTTTTGAATATCTAAAATAATTTTCCTGAGTTACAAAAAACCTAGTGGAGAATTTCTGATAAATGCTGCTTGCTGATGACTATGTTTATATAAATTTGTTTGATAATTTAAAATAAAATGATTCATTTCAGAATATAATGCAAAATGCCATAGTAATACATTTTGGGGTCTTGACTTGATGGCACTTGGCTTATTATCAAGAGCAGTGCTGTCCTGTAGAAATGGCCACAGTATAGGCTATACATGTCACTTAAAATTTTCTAGTAGCAACATTAAAAAAGTTAAACAGAAATTAGTGGCATATTTAACCCTGTATACCCAAAATATTATCATTTTAATGCATCATTACAAGATTTTTTACAGGCCTCTCATGCTAAGTTCTTCGAAATCTGATGTGCACTTCCAGATCTCAGTGCGGACTGCTAGCTGCTTTTCCGGAGCTCGGTGTCACCTGTGTGTTATATCTAGTAGTTATAGTACTTGGACATTGCCGCTATAGAGTTACAGTTTGGATTTGAAAAGACAATTCTTTAGTCAAATTTAATTCTAGTTAAAATAACCTTCAAAAATGCTTACAGAAAGACACAGTGTTCGATGACCATAGACCATCTTTAGGAAAGTTTCAAAGAGCCTGTTTTCCTTCAGCCTTAAAATAAATATCATTTTTCTTTTGTTGAACACCAAGTAAATAAATTCGCTTGTGTTTAAGGGCCATGTTTCGTGAAAAATATGTATTTTAAAACTGTAAAATCAGAATCTGTAGCAACAGATTCATGTCTTTAATCTTAATTCAGGTAGAATTGTACTTTTTTTAGTACAATTTTTTTCCCTTTTTTGTTCAATTTGCATATGATAAATTGACATATTACTCTACTAGCTTTAAATAAAATAGAAGAGTTTTAAAAATAAGGAGATAGATGTGCTGTTTTTTATTAGTTGCAATATTTAAAGGTTACCTAGATTTGAGAGTTAATGTTTCTTCACATATATGTTAGCTAAATGGAAACCCCGGTGGGCGAAGTAGTTAGATCTAAGGCTGCCAGTCAGAAGGTCAGTCACTTAAATCCACCAGACACTTAGTTAGAAACTCTGTGCAGAAATTGTACTCTGTCCTATGTGGTCGCTATAGGTTGGAATTGATTTGATGACGGTGGAATAAATTAGGATTATGAATTGTCTTATGTGAGTTTCTATCAGATTTTGTGCCACCAAACTTATTTTTAACAGTTTTGGTATTCAGAATTTGGAATGTGGCAAAGACACTACCAGCTTGGTCCATGGTGTGTTGTAAGGAGTGAAGCCCTTCAGACGTGTTAACTGTTATTTGGGGTGCCAGATCTAAGGTGGTCATTTTCTGTCCTCTTTTGCATCTATTCCCTAACACAACAATTTTTGGTAATAATACCCTTCCCTCTTAAATGGTATCAGCTGTCTTTTTGACATCCTATTCTAATAGTACATGTTACTGTTGATTGTTTAAAACAAAACAAAACAAGACCATCCCTCTGTTCAGTAACCTTCTCCATGGTTGTCAGCCTTGCTTGGAGGAAAACTCACATTCTCCCTTTAGCTCAAAGGGTGTTGCATCAGCTCATTGAGGCCTAGCCTGGTGATCTTGATTCAAAGTTGAAAGCTCCCCCCTTTCCTTTTCCCTCTTTGTTGGTCTCCTCTCTTCTTCTAATCACTTAACATCTTTAAAAATACTGAAATTTACTTTTTCAACTATTGATTGTTTATTTTTTAGGTTTTTCCCCTCTGCTAAAATAAAATCCTTAAGTAAAATAACATGATTTCATCTCTGGGCTAGCTGCATGTCTAGGGCCCATGTTCTCAGGGGTCCTCCAGGTTGTTGGACCATCAGATTTGGTCTTTTAATAGAGTTCTTGATCTGCACACTTCTTTTTCTTGTGCTACACCAGGGACTCTGTATTGTGTTCGCTATCGGGGATGTCTTTGGTGGTGGCCGGGCACCATCTAGTTCTTCTGGTCTCATGTTAATGTAGTCTCCCAGTCACATGGGTCCTTGTGTCTCCTAGACTCATTTTTCCTTGTGTCTTTGATGTTCTCGATTATCATTTGTTCCTCATGGGTTGGGACCAATTGATGTTCCTCAGATGGCAGCTTGTTGGCTTTTAAGACCCCAGACACCACTCACCAATACGATGTGCAGAAGACTCTCTTAGACAAAGACTAGTTATGGTAGTTGACCTAAATGTCCCCTGAAGACATGGTCCCCAGACCCCTGTCCCTGTTACTGTATCCTTTGAAATGTTGGGTTGAATTTAGAAAAAGCTTTTAGCTTATGGTTTGTTCCAGTTTTGCTGACCTACCATCTACTGCATGCTGTCACTCCCTTCACCTAACCAAATTCCTGTCAGCTAGTCTGTGAATAACCTTTTGCTTTTCTCCCCACCCTTGTACCCATCAAAGATTTATGCACTTCTGTGTGTAAGTCCTTTCATAAGTCCTTATAACAGTGGTCTCATACAATATTTGTCCTGTTGCAACTGACTGATTTCACTCAGCATAATGTGTTCCAGTTGATTCCAGGTTATGAGATGTTTGCTAAAATCATCCTTGTTCTTTATCATTGCATAGTGTTCCATTGTGTGTATGTACCATAGTTTGTTTATCCATTCATCTGTTGATGGGCATCTAGGTTGATTCCATTTTTTTTGTATTGTGGATAGTGCTTCAGTAAACAGTCATGTGCATGTATCTGTTCATGTGACAGCCCTTATTTCTATAGGATATATTCCAGGCAGCAGGATTGCTGGATCATGTGGTATTTCTATTTCTAGCTTTTTAAGAAAGTGCCAAATTGCTGTCCAAAGAGGTGGTACCATTTTACATTCCTACCAGCAGGGTAGAAAAGTTCCAATCTCTCCACAGCCTCTCCAGCATTTATTGTTTTGTGTTTTTTGGATTTGTGTCAGCCTTATTAGGGTGAGATAGTTATCTCAATATAGTTTCGATTTGCATTTCTCCAGTGGCTAATGATCATGAGCATTTCCTCATGTGTCTTTTGGTTGCCTGGATGCCTTCTTGGAGAAGTGTCTGTCCATCACCTTTGCCTGCTGTTTAAATTGGATTATGTGTCTTCCTCTTGTTGATATTTTGCAGAACCTTGTAGATTTTGGAGATCAGACATTGGTCAGGTATGTAGTTGCCGTTCTTTTTTTCTAGTTCTGCAAGCGATCTTCTCACTCTCTTGATGAAGTCTTTGGATGAACAAGTGTTTATTTTTAGGAGTTCCCGTTTCTCTCTTTTCTGATGTCAGTGCAAGATTTTGTAGTCTGTTTAAGCCATGCATTTGGGCTTCTAGTATTGTTCCTATTTTTTTTTCATAATCTTTATCATTTTAGGTCTGATATTTAGGTCTTTGATCCAGTTTTTGTGTAAGGTGTGAGGCATGTCTCTTGTTTCAGTTCTTTGCAGATGGATATCCAGTTTTGCCAGCACCATTTGTTAAAGAGACTGTTCATGGCCTTTGGGCCTTTGTCAAATATCAGCTCTTCATAGGTAGGTGGTTTTATTTCTGGAGTCTCTGTTCTGTTCCGTTGGTCTATATACATATATATGTTTTTGTACCAGTACCAGGCTATTTTGACTACCATGGCAGTATAATAGGTTCTAAGGTCATGTAGTCTGAGGCCTACTGAGGGAACTTTTTAACTGGTCTTTTGCTTTTTGGTTTTTACTGTCTAGGACATTCTGCATATTATAGCAAAATAAAATTTTCTAAAGAAAGTATCACTACCCGGAACAAAAACCTTCACTTGCAGGATAAAGGTCAAGTCCAGCATCATATTCCAGTTGTCCCGACGTCATCCTTGGTAACCGCACATTTCTTACTCTGCCAATGGGCTTTTGCTGTCTTTGCCTTAGATGCCTTCTCATCCCACTCATTTTCTTGCACCCAAATGCTGCAGTCCTGTGATTTGTAGGATCCCTGACAGAAGGGAACCTGTGCTCTCCTGCAGTCTCCTGTAGCCCTTAATGACTGCCCTCCCCACTGTCTTTATTGTACAAAGTTTTGCATTCTCTTTTAATGAAACTGTAAGCTTTTGAAGAGAAGAAACCTTATCTTTTATAGATTTGTGATTTACAAAGCCCCTAGGTTGTTCCTCACACATGGAGTGATAAAGCAAAAGTGTTGATGAAGCAAACAAACACCTGCGTGTATCCTGGTAGCTTTTTAAAGCTTTAGAAACAATCAAAAGAAGAATAAAAATTCATCGTGTATTATGATAACCAAGTTATAAACTTGTGTCATTTTTTCTTTTTTTTTTGTTTGTGTGAAAGTGAAATTACATGTGCGTTAGATTTGCAGATTCCAAAGTGTGATACAGTTATTTATGGTTATAGCCAAACTCAGTTTTGTTCCATATATATAAGCTCAGGTTAATGAGATATACTATTGTTTTAATGCTCGTCACCTGAAATATAGGTGGGACTGATTTAGCTCTAGTTGAAAATCTTGAAGTCTGTTAACTCAGTGTTTGCAATATGTCTCTTTCTTGATCACTTGGAACAAGAAAGAAAATCCAGAGGACTTTGGTGAAAGTATAAAATTGCCTGTTTGGAATGCAGCGATTTTAAAACTGAATGACTTTAAAAGTTTTTCTAGCTTTCCAGAATTGATCTTAATTTCTTCATATTTAATTGAAATTGTGATAAATTTGGTTTTTTGAAGGCTACTGCACAGATATAAATAAACTTCTTAAAGTGGCTCCATCTCTGTTAATTCTGTTTCTTAGGAACACTCAGAATGAAATAGTTTATCTAGCCAGTGGAAGTCTAGGTGGGACGGAACTTGAAATAATGGAAAAATTTTCAGTAGGGTACTAAGGACAGGATTTAGGAATAGAATAAGATTTCGACTTTCAGAGGTTTTTTTTTTCTTATAGTCAGATTTGGAGGATCATGTATGTACACCAAAAAAACAAATCAAACCCACCACCATCCAGTCGATCCTGACTTACAGTGACCCTATAAGGACAGAACAGAACCGCTCCATAGAGTTTCCAAGGAGCATCTGACAGATTTGAATTGCTGACCGTTTGGTTAACAGGACATAGCAGTTAACCACTGTGCTACCAGGGTTTCCATATGTATAGATAACAAAAATGAGCCTGCTGCCATGGAGTCTATTTGGATTCATATCTGTCATATAGGACAGAGTAGAACTGTCTCATGGCGTTTCCAAGGAGTGGCTAGTGAATTCAGACTGCTGACCTTTTGCCTAGCAATTGTAGTTCTTAACCACTGCTCCTCCAGGTCTCCTTATATCTATGAATAAACAAAAAGCCAAATCGACTGCCATCGAGTGTATTCAGACTCATAGCGACCCCATAGGTCAGAGTGGAACTGCCCCTTAGAGTTTCCAGGGAGCTTCTGGCAGATCTGAATTGCCAGTTCTTTTGTTAGCAGATGTAGCAGGTTAACCCACTATACTACCAGGGTTTCCCATCTATAGTGGCTATAAATTGATTCATAGTAAGAGATGGGTCACAGTTCAGAGAAGAAACTTTCAACAGGGAGTCAAAGATGAATCCTGTCATCACACACAGAGTGTGTCCTAAAAGTGGGGACCTGTTAACAGTCTTCCAACTCATAGTGACCCTGTGGCACAGAATAGAACTGTACCTTAGAGTTTTCCAAGGAATACCTGGTGGATTCAAACTGCTGACGTTCTAGTTAGCAGCTGTAGCCTTCAACCACCACATCTTCAAGTTGCTTGACTGACTCCATTGGAATTTGCCATTTGTTCATAATAATATTCAAGAAATAGAAAATGGGTAATGTTTTTGTCTCATTTAAGTACTCCTAGGCGTTTCTGTTAAGGACAAGAAAGCATAATTATAGTTTGTATTGGAAATTCACTATTGAAACCTAGTCTGGTGACTGTAGATTTTTATTTTCTTAGCTTCTAAGCTGTTTATAGTTTTTCTCTTCATCTTGCTTACTTTAATGTAAAATGAAAATTATCATTTTAGTAAAGTGTTTTTTCAGCACCAAAATTGTATGAAATGGATATAAGTGAACTGTCTAAAACTACTATAGACTTGCTTCTCATAGGCTTATCATATGATTAGTAGTCCGTAGCTTCTAAGCATATTTATGTATATAAATATACACTTTAAAAGAGAACATTTTTTTTTATTGTTTTCCTTAGACACAATTCGTTAGGCACAATTAGTTGTTTGTCCTTAAAGACAAATTGCAACCCCAGCGTATTTTATGTCTTCTGTAGATACTACGAAGAGCCACCATCATTACCACTTGAGTATAGTAGAAGGTGCTGGTCTTAGAGTCGTAAGATTTACATCTGATCCCTCGCTGTCCACGTACAAACCATTTACTTTGAGCTCAGTTGCCAGTCTCAGAAATGGGGCTACAGCTTATGTCTCGAGCATATCAAGAGGAGTCGGTGAAGAAATCTCTGAAGTGCATTTTTACCAGTGTAACATTCTTGAGTGTTATGTGTTACAGTATTGTTGGCATTGTTCATGTGAGTGTATTTTTCCAAAGAAATAAAATAGACTTTTACATGACCATTATTTTTCTCAATACCACATCTTCTATCAGAGGACCTCTTCTTCCATACAGTTTCCATTTTTGTTTCTGCTCCCCTTTCAGAGTTTTCACATCCCTGGCTCATGCTTCTGAATTCCTTTGAAGGTTGAACCTGTTAACATAGGCCACCTATGGAACCGTGTCTTTGCTCTACTGTAACCATTTTTCTCCATATAGAAATACTTTCTTATTTATTATTGGGTGATTACATTAGTCTTCACTTTTTCAGAGATCCAAATTAGTGTAGGGTTAGAAACAGCAGTTTCTGAATTTGGTTGAACTATAAAGTTATGGGGTGCATAGGTATCAGTAATAATACTACTTATTTTCCCCCCTGGGCAAACAGTTTTCAAAGGAAACAATCAGTAAAGTCCTACATGGACTTACTTTTTCTCTCATTATGTAGCATTTACAGGTTTTAAAGGTGGTTTCTCCCAATAGTACTTAAACCCACATATCCAGGTTTGAAAAAAATTTTCAGTAGAAAGTATGATTTTTGTGAAGTGACTCACCACATAAGGAACTCAACTTGAAAATGCATATCCTTAACTGCTATTTGAGATTTTACAGGTTTGTAGTTTTGCTGACTGCAAGAAAATGAAAGGCCTAGTGCCAATTCTTACTGGGTCAAGATTTATTTTAAAGTATCAACATTTCCTCGGCTCCTTCAGACTTAAAAAAGTCCTTGCACTTTCCCTGCAAAAAGTTTTCACAGGCGCTAAGCCAGTAGAGACTGTTCAGTGGCAGTTCGTCTCCATCCTGTAGAGTTGCTGTGAGTCAGAATCAACTTGACAACACATGGTCACAAGAAGCGCAGGGTAGCAGAAGAATAGCCTGACAGCCCAATTCTGAGAATCAGCCATTGATATGTCTAATGGTGTCTATCAGTACAGGGTTAGATCTGGAGCTGATTAGTATTGTGTTAGTATTATATCAGTATTATATTATCCTATGGATTATATTAGTACAGGTCTGATCTGCAGCCGATTATGGGGGTGGTGCAAGACCAGGCAGCATTCTGTTCCATCATGCATGGGGATCACTGTCAGTTGAGGGGCCTGACTCTGCTGCAGCTAACAACAGTATATACACGGTGGTAACAGAATCATTTGGTGACACTGCGAAGGGAAAAACTGCCAAGAAACTAGACTATCCTAAGGGAGGGTGTCTTTTCTTGTTTTTTTTTTTCAAAGAAACAAAAAAATTTAGTGAGAGTGGCAGTGACTTAGTAATCATGTTTGTATTTTCAGCATACCTATTAGGTACAGAAAATTTGACCAATAAGTTAAAAATAGACTACTAGTCTCTTATGAAATGATCAGGAATCTGGTTGACCAAAGCAGTCCTTCAGATGCTGTGGAGGGTTTATTGCACAATGGCTTGGGAAATACGTTACAGAAACACATTAACCTAGGTTTGGATCCTGCATCTGACTCTTACTTATTGAGTGACCTTGGAAAAGCCCCTCAACTTTTCTGAGCCTTAGTTTCTTTATCTGTAAATTGAGGTGACATTTACTTTGTAAATAAAGGTTAAATGAGATAGTATCTGACAAACATTTATAATGCCTTATGCCATCCAGTTAATTGTAAGTCAATAACTAGAAATAATCCTACCAAATCTTGTGTGTGTTTTTTTTTTTTTAAAGTTTTATCTATAGTTGAACCAGAAAACCAAATGCTCTGCCACCAAGTTGATTCTAACTCATAGTGACCCTATAGGACAGAGTAGAACTGCCCCATAGAGTTTCCAGAGAGAGCCTGGAGGATTTGACCAGCAGGGTTTCCAAGTCATCATTAGAATATAGAAATATATTTGAAGTTTCTTGAAGAATTTTTAAGGAAACACATCTCAGTCCAGACAGTGTTTGTTGGCAAGTGTATTCAAGTTCTCAAAGGTGGAATGGTGGTTTTGACTAAAACAAGATAATCTGTAGATGTGACTCCTAAATCATCCTTTCCTTACTGATTTCTAGCTTTGGGCAAATTGGAAGAATGACATTAAGAAGATTGTAGGAAGAACAGGGACTCCTTTCTGGACATGTCGTGTTTGAGAGGCTAGTAAATATCCAGATGAAGACGTCAGATAAGAATTTCTCAAAGATGGAACAGTGGGTATCTTTAAAGAGGATGAAGGTCATTAAGAATAGGCAGTGGCTTTTAAAAGAAGACAAAAAAGTTTTGAGCAAAAGGGAAATGCTTGTAGGGGAGAAAGGAAAAACCAGAAATATGAATTAAAAAATAGCAATAAAGCGAAAACTGGAAATGGAAAAATACGCTGAATGGGGAAGGAGCCTTTTGGTTCTATTGAACAAGTACAGTGAAATTCCTGAAGCAGTTTTAAAATAGAATATTCAAAGGAGCATTTAAACACTGAATGTGTATTGTTTACTAACCTTTTGTATTCTAGCCTAAAAAATTGCATACCAGATATTCTCATTCTCATTTATGCCTTGTATCTTAAGCCTTAAATCTAATGTACATTATGTCTAAAAAGAGATGCGTAAGGGCCAGTAGTATAGATTTAGCTTTACACAAAAGTGTTTCTTCTATTACATGTAACAGAGGCGGTGATCCTTGGAAAGGGTGTACATTATTAATAAAAGGGTAACTTTCCCCCACGCCGACTTTGTCACTATTGTGTAGTAGTGCAGTGGTTAAAGAGCTCAACTGCTAACCAAATGATCTGAAGTTCTAATCCACTGGGTCTTCCTTAGCAACCTCGTCGGGCAGTGCACTCTGTCCTCTGGGGTTGCTGTGAGCTGGAATCTACTCCACAAAAATGGGTTTGGTTTGTTGTGAGGGTAATAGCCTCAGGGATTTTTCTGGTCTCAGCTGGTCCAGTTAGTCTACCTTTTTTAAGAATTTGAATTCAATTTTACGTTTCTCTGGGGCTGTCTGTTGTGATCGTGGTCAAAAAGGTCAGTGATGGTAGCCGGGCACCGTTTAGTTCCGGTCTCAGGGTTGACGAGGTCCTGTGGTCTCCTGTGTTTTTACCTCAACTCCCCGCCCCACCCCCAACCATTCTCTTCAATTTTATATTAATCGTTTCGTTGCTTTTTATTAATATTGGCTTTATCACATATATATCCCTAAACAATGTATTGTTTAATTTTACTTTTTTGTTTAGTTTTATAAAAATTGATGTCATTCTGCATGTAGTCTTCTGAGGTTTGCTTTTTATTTTTAATAGAGTTTATTTTTTATAGCAGTTTTAGCCTCAAGAAAAATTGTGGAAAGTGCAGAGTTCTCATATGCCCTCCTCCCTGCAGTGTCTCCTGTTATTAACATCTTGCATTCATGTACTGCGTTTGTTAAAATTGATAAACCAATATTGCTAAATATATTTGATATATTATTATTATCATCTAAAGTCTGGTCTACATTAGTAACCCTGGTCAGCAGTACAAATCCACCAGCTGCTCCTTGGAAATGCAACACGGCAGTTCTGCTCTTGTCTGTAGGGTCGCTGTGAGTTGGAATGGACTTGATGGTTTTTTGTTTTATGGTTTATGTTAGGATCACTCTTTGGAAAACCTGGTTGCGTAGTGGTTAAGCCCTACGGCTGCTAACCAAAAGGTTGGCAGTACATATCCACCAGGCACTCCTTGGAAACTCTGTGGGGTGGTTCTCCTCTGTCCTGTCGGGTCACTGTGAGGCAGAATTGTCTCAACAGGAATGAGATGAGTTTTCTTTTTCTTTGGATTGTACAGTCCTGTGGGTTTGGACATATGCTTAGTGCCGTGGGTCTTCCTGGAGAGAACAGTGTCACTGCCCTGGTCTCTACTGATTCATTCCCTCTCCTTTATCTGAAACCTCTGGCAACCACTGATCTCAGTACTGCCTCTGTAGTTTTTTACCTTTTCCAGAACATCACATAGTTGGAATCATATGTTCAGATTTTCAGACTGACTGACTTGATGGCAGTGGTACGCACTGACGTTTTCTCTGTGTCTTTTGGTAACTTGAGCACTCATTTCTTTTTATGCTCAGCAATAATTCATTGTGTGAATGTACCCCCGTTGGTTTATCCACTCACCTGTTAAGGATATCTGGTTGGCATAATGTTTGGGAATTAGGAATAACGCCACTGTAAACATCTGTGTGCAGGTTTTTACATGGACAAACATTTTCAACTCATTTGTGTAAAATACTTAAACCAAAAAACCCATCGCCATTCCGTTGATTTTGACTTCTAGCAAGCAAGGGACAGAGTAGCCCTGCCCTTAGAGGGTTTTTAGAGAGTGGCTGGTGGATTCAGACTGCTGACCTTTTGACTAGAGGCTGAGCTCTTAGCCACTATGCTGCCAGGGCTCTGGGGGCAAACACTGGTGTGGTGCATATGGTCAGCCTATATTTAAGCGTGTTTTGTCTTTGAACATAAACTTTGTATTGTTATATGTAGTTATAAACAAACTTGTTGCCGTCGAGTTGACTCTGACTCTTAGTGACCCTATAGGACAGAGTAGAGCTGCCTCCACAGGGTTTCCAAGGAGTAGCTGATAAGAGTCCAGGTACTGACTTTTTGGTTACCTGCTAAGTGCTAACTGGGGCTCTGCGTGTAGTTACAGTTCACTTATTTTCACTACTGGATAATATTTCATTGTTTGAGTATATGTCTCTTGTTGTTATACATCTGAGTTGTTGGGACTTCTTCATTGCTTCTTTTATTTTTCATATAACTAATGTGTATCAACAACATGTAGATATATTTTGCTATTACAAGCATTGCTAATGTCAGTATTCTTTTATTATGTGTTCTAGAGCACATGTCAAAGTCTGTGTCTAGGATATGTACCTAACAGGAGAAGCATAAAGAATGTTCAGTTATATAGCATAATGGCAAATTATTTTCTAAAGTCTTTGGACCAGTTTACATTTTACTGGTAATGGGTCAGAAGCTCCTACTGAACCATGATATTGCCAAAACTTGGAATTGCCAAACTTTCTAACTTTTCAAGTTTAGTGGGTGCAAAATAACATTGCTTCATGACCTTAATTTGTTTTTTCTTCATTGCTGATGATGCTGAATATCTTTTCATACAAATTCGCCGTTGGTATTTTTCTTTCATGAAATACGTGTTCATGTCCTTTTTCCTTTTTATATTGTTAAAAATATGCATTAAGTACATTTAATTTTTATAATACTATTCAGTTTTAAAATAACACATAGAAAAGTTCAAGTACCGTAGAAAAGTTCAACTATGATGCAGAGGACCTTTTTCATGAAAAAACTGGGATATTTTGACCTAATATCCCATGACATCCAAATAGTGTATAATTTTCTACAAAGAAACAGAAACATTCTCCTGTAAACCACAATAAAACCATCAAAATCAGGAAATCAGTGTTGATACCGTACTACTTTCTGATTCTCAGATCTCTCATTCGCGTTCACACCTCATTCCATTGATGTCCCTTTATAGCCAAAGGTTCCAGTTTAGAGTCACACCTTGCATTATACTTGTCACGTCTCTTTAGTCTCCTTAGTCTGTCGGGAACAGTTCCTCAGTGTGTGTTTGACTTTCAAGACCTTGGCGTTTCTTAAGATCATACAGGGCAGTTATTTTGCTGAATGTCTCTTTTATTTTGGTTTGTCTGCTGTTTCCTCATGACTAGATGCAGGCTGTGGGCCTTTGGCACGAATATCACAGACATCCTCCCCAAGGAATAACCAATTGTTCCAGCACTTGAATGATCCTCCTTTCTTCAGTGACCCATAATTCAACTTTTATCAGTTGTCATGTTTCCTCAGTTAGGATGATCTGTTTAATTTCCACCAGTTTGTCTTTTCCAGGGCTGTGCACTAACTTCATCATTAGTTTTCTGTACTAGATCTTGGTATTTGGTGGGGCAAGTCACCCACTGTTAATACTTTCTCTGGTTGAATGGCTTGTCTGTTATGAGCCTTGACTGCTCCATGTAAATTTCAGAACCCCCATAGGAAACCTTTTGAATTTTCTTGAGCATTGTACTGAATCTATGGATTCAATTTCTGGAGCATTGTCCTTTTGTGCAGGGCTTCCAGCCTGTGAGTTCTGGTTTGAACCCCTGCTAGGAATTTGCAGTGGTTAGGAACCGATTCTCAGAATCGGTGAAAAAAAACTCATGCCCTTGAGTAGATTCTGACTCATAGTAACCCTTTAGGTCAGAGTAGAACTACCCCATCAGTTGCCAGGGAACACCTGGTGGGCTTGAACTGCTGACCTTTTGGTTAGTATTAGTAAATAAAAAAAAAAAAAAAGATTGCCATGGCGTTGATTCTAACTCATAGTGACCAGTAGGGTTTCCCAGGCTGTAAATCTCTGAGGAAACTAATTGCCACATCTTTCTCCCACAGAGCAGCTGGTGGTTTCACACTGCAGACCTTTCAGTTAGCAGCTGATTGCTTTAACCACTGAGCAACCAGGACGTCTTACTAGTAGAGCAGTGGTTGTCAAACTGATTATACCTAAGAACCACCTAGGGATCCTGTTAAAATGTAGACTCTGATTCAGTATACCTGGGGTGGAATCAGTTCAGAGCCTTGCTTTTATGACACTGAGCCTATTATGAACATAGTTTGTCCTTTATTCCATTTATTTAGATTTATTTACTATCTCCTGATATACTTTCTCCATGTAGAATTTATAATATCTTGTTAATTTTATTCATTAGGTACTTTCTTGTTGGATTTTTGAAATGTTATTTTCTGTTGGTTACAGTAGATTTTTAAAAAATGAGCTTATATTTAGTAAAAATGAATACCTTGAATGCCAATAAACATTTTCAAATAGTTTCACAAATATGAAACATGTTCAAAAGCAAACAAAATAAGATCATATGTTCAGGTTTTTACCCCTAAAGTTACTTTTGATGTTTTAATAAATTCTAGATAAAGGGGCATATCTGAAGACTACTTTTGCATACTCGAAAGAGTAATTTTAGTACATATGCTTACTTATAATTACTATGTTAATGACCATTTATTTACATCAGACTCATTTTAAAGCATTTTATAATTCTGTATGGAATATGTATGTTTTCTTACAGCTTTTTTGAGGTATAATTTATGTACCATACATTCACCCAATTTAACTGTTCAGTTTGATAAATTTTTAGCCAGTTTACATACATATGCAACTGTCACTCCAGCGAGTTCCTTCACACCCATTTTTCAGTCAGTATGTGCTCCCATTTCTTTCCTG
Organism: Heterohyrax brucei; assembly: GCA_028571685.1. NCBI lineage: Eukaryota > Metazoa > Chordata > Mammalia > Hyracoidea > Procaviidae > Heterohyrax > Heterohyrax brucei. The sequence continues at coordinate 96,853,808 of CM053148.1, forward strand.
ATTTCCTGTCCTATAATTCTGGTTTTTCGAGGCAATCTGAATATACATACATATGTGCCTGTGGGTGTGTATATATATATGTGTGTATATATATATGTATGTATGTATGTATAAAGTCCTTCATATTGAGCTTCTTTCGCTATATTTCACAGTATTGTGGTTTTGAGTTTCATCTTTCTTATATGAATCATTAGTTCATTCCTTTTTGTGGTTACTACTTTATGTTTATCCTTTTACCAGTTGATGGACATTTGGGCTGTTTTAGTTTATGGCTTTTATGAATGATGCTGTCATGATAACTCTGCATGCAAGTTCTATGTGGACGTGTTTTTGCTTTCATTTCTTTTTGGTTGATACTTAGGAGTGCACCTCCAGGGTTGTTTGTTAAGTACATGTTCAGCTTCTAAAAAACTGCCAAACTGGTTTTCAAAATATCTCTACTATTTTACATTCCCACTAGCCGTGCATGTGGGTTTCCACTGCTTCATAGCCTCCCCAGCTTGGGATTTTTAATTGTGCCGTTCTAGTGGGTGTGGACAAGTACTCATTGTGGCTTGCTTTTCCCTTACTGACTGTGATGATGCGCATCTTTTCATGTGTTTGCCCTACGTCTGTGGACCTTCTTTTGTGCAGTTCTTTCAAAATTCAGCTCATTTTTTAATTGAATAGTCTATCTTATTCTTGAGATTTAAGAATGTTTAATATATGCTGGTTTTTTGGTCATCTGCTACTGTTGCACCAGAAAATGCCACAAGTGGATGGTGTCATGAAGAGAAACTTTATTGTCGTGGTCCAGTAAGCCACAAATTTGTTTATGAGATATAAGTCCTTTCAATAAGAGGAATTATCACAGTCTGGTAAAACCCAAACCACTGCCATCGAGTTGGGTCCGAATCATAGTGACCCTGTAAGGTCAGGATAGAACTGCCCCATAGATTTTCCAAGGATCACCTGGTGGATTTCAGCTGCCGGCTGAGTCCAAATCCAGTGAGAGCATCTCAGCACAGGAACCTTAGGTCCTAAGGACGTGCCCTGCTCTTGGTAGTGCTTTGGTGGTGGTATGAGGTTCCCAGCTTCTTCTGATCACTTCTCTCCCTTACATTCCACAAGCTGGTAACTTGCGTCCTGCCTCACCAGCAGGATTGCTGTCCGTTTTCCCTCATCAGCACCACAGAGGCAGGATTCACAACACATGGGAGGAATTGCACCGTACTGGGACTCATAGCCAAGTCAAATCAATACATACATTTTTGGGTGGACACAATGCAATGCATGACAGCTGGCTTCATGTCTTTATTATGCTTAAGATTTGGCATATATTTTCTCCTGTTCTGGGGATGTCTTTTTGGAGAATTGGATGAAGTTTGGTTTTTCATTCCTTTTTTTTATTTTTTACAGATTCCACTACTGTTTTTATATTTAAGTTTTCTCCTTTGCCTTTTCCTAGAAGCTTTATAGTTCTTACAGTTCAAACTATGGTGCATTTTGAGTTAATGTTTTGGACAGAGCGAGGAAAGGGCTCTGCCGTGGCTTGTGGGCTTGCGGGTGTTGCAGTACTGTGACTATTTTTTCCCCAGTGAATTCCCTTAACATGTATCATAGATTAAATTGTGTCCCCCCCCAGATATGTGTCGAAATTTGGTTGGGTTGTGATCATCAGTGTTGTGTGATTGCCCTGCATTTTGCGATACTGTGTGTTAAAGAAGGTTAGGGTGGGATTGTAAATCCCTACCGAAGGTCACCTCCCTGCTCTCTTATAAAGGGAGTTTCTCTGGAGTGTGTCTTGTCTCCCCTTTTATCCTACAAGGGATATAAGGAAAGGGAAGCAAGCAGAGTGGGGAGCCTCAGCAAGCAGAGAGTGGGGAACCTCACACCATCAAGAAAGCAGCACTGGGAGTAGAGTGTGTCTCTCAGAGCTGAGGTTACTGCGCCAAGATGCTCCCTGAACAAAGACTGATAACAGCACCAGGGCTTTCCCCTGAAGCTGACAGAGGGAAAGCCTCCCCCTGGAACGGACACCCTGAATTTGGACTTGTAACCTGCTGGACTGTGTAAGAGTGAACTTTGCGTTCCTAAAGCCATCCACTTGCATCTCTGTTAGAGCAGCACTGCTGACTCCACAGTGTATTTGTTGAGACTCAACTGACTAGAAATGGGAAAGTTGATTCTGCACATTCTGTTCTGATCCATTATTTATCTGTTTGTATTTAAACCAGTACCATGCTCTCTTGTTGACTGTAGCGTTTTGATAAGTTTTGAAATCAGGTGGTTTAAGTCTTACAAAATTAATATTATTCACAATTCTTCTAGATAGTCTGCCAAGTGCCGTCAAGTGGGATCCGACCCATGGCAACCCTAGGGGCCAGGGTAGAACTGACCCCCAGAGTATTCAAGGAGCACTCCTTTATATTTTCATATATATTCTGGATCAGTTACTGCAGGAAAAGAAAGTAAAAAACACGATGACATTTTAATAGTGATTGTGTTGAGTCCTTTGGTCAGTTGGGGAGAGTTACTGTCCTCATTTTCTAAGCCTGTGAACATGAACTGTCTTTGTTTATTTAGGTCTTTGACTTTTCTTGGCAGTGCCTTGTAGTTTATAGTGTATGGGTTTTGTATTTCTTCTGTTAAAATTATTTCTAAGTCATTTATTCTTTTTTGCTACTATCACAAGGGAACAGAATTTTTGGAGTTCTTTGTTGAGTTTATTGTTAACAGAATTGCAGTCGAGTTTTGTATGATGATTTTGTATCCTACGACTTTGCTAAACTTGCTTATTCTAGTAGAGTTTTTTGGGGGGGGGTACATTCCATAGGGTAATTGTCACCTGTGAATGAAGACAATTTTACATTTCGCTTTACAGTCTGTCTTTTTTGCCTTATTCTGCTGGATAGAACCTTGGTGCTGTGTTAAATAGAACTGGCGAGAGCAAACATCCTTGTCCTGTTTCCAGTTAAGTAGATATTAGTTGTAGGTATTTATCCATAACAGGAGGGTTATTCAAACAGTGAAACAATCTAATCTGCCTTATTAGTAAAGAACAAAAAAACACATGATCATATCAATAGATGCAGAAAAAGCATTTGGTGAAATCATGCTCTCATTTGTGATTTAAAAAAAACAGACTAGATTGCTATGTATAGAAGGGAATGAAAAACCTGTAGCAGATATCATAATTAATAGTGGAAAACAGATTGCTTCCCTCCCTTGCAGGGGCAAGGCAAGGATGTCTGCTCTCATTACTTCTGCTTAGCATGGGGTTGCCATAAATCCAAATCTACTTGACGGTGGCGGGTTTGGTTTGGATTTTGACAGAAAGTTCTAAGCCTGTTTTTTCCACTGTAAGCTTTGTACAGGTTATTTTAGATCACATGAAAAATAATAAAAAACAAAAACATAATGTCTCTTTACCTTACCACCTGGAATTCTCTCTGCAGTATTTTTGTCTCAGTCTGTATACAATTTGTGTGTCTGTGTGTGTTAAAACCCGTTAAAAAACAAACTCAACACTGTCAAGTCAGGTCTGACAAGTACGACACATCTGATACAAAAACCAAATTTGAGATCATGTTTTTATTCTTGTCTCCATGTGACCCCGTTTCTCACTGTTTTCTTGTGAGCTTGCTACTGGTCACCCTTGTTCACTTTCAGTTCCTGGACAGGGCAAGTAAGACCTTGTATTTTTTTTTTTTTTTTTGCTTCTTGGCCTTCGTGAATGTTCTTCCTGCTATTGGAACTGCTAGCCTCGTTCTTTGCATTAGAACCTTGAGCTGGTTTAGATACCGTTCTTAAATGTCATTTCCTCCCAGAAACTTTTCTTCATCACTTTGTGTCAAGTAGCTTCCTTGCTACTTGTCTGCCTCTTGTGTTGTTTGATTTCAGTTATTTTATGTTTTCTGCTTCCTTAGGATTTTTGTGGGTTTTTTGTCTGTCTCTCCCCTGAGCATCTGAACTTGTCTTGTTCACTTTGTCGTTCCAGCACTTAGCATAATATCTTCTCCTAGTCTGTCTGATGTTTTATTCACGCAACAAACGAGTAGTTTAGGACTTTGCTTTCTTGATGTGTGTTCTGGTAATTTTACCATATCGTGAAATATTCTTTGTAAACATATGTTTTAAAGATCTCATAATGATTGACTATGGGATTACACCACAGTTCTTTAAATGTTTTCATATTCTTGGACTTGATTTTTGCCTTTATGATTGAAAGCACGTTGGTGATGTTCAGTTTTATTGACTTGAATTTAATTTGTCCATTTTATTCGTATGAGGCAGTTTGTAAATATTGGTCTGTGTGAGTAGTTTGGTAACCCTAGTGGCTCCTGGGTTTAGTGCTGTGTCTGCTAACTGAAAGGTCAGCATTTGAAATCCTCCAGGCGCTCCTTGGAAAACGTAGGGCACTTCTACTCTGCCCTGTAGGATCGCTATGAGTCAGAACCTGCTAGACAGCGCTTAGTTTGGTTTCATTTTTAGTGAGTGGTTTATTCTCTTTTATCCCCTGCTAATTGCTGTTATCTAAGCCCTCTTTTGATTTATCTTTTATGTTGTCAGATGATTAGCTTGACAGGGGTGTTTTGTTGTTGTATGCCATCAGGTAGATCCTGGCTCACCGTGACCTTATACGACAGGGTCGAATGGCCGCGTGAGGGTTTCTAGGCTGTGATCTGTGTGGGAGTGGGTCACCAGGTCATTTCTCCCGTAGAGTTGCAGTAGGTTTGAACAGCCAGCCTTTTGGTTAGCAACTGAGCACCCAACCACGATGCCACCAGGGCTCTCTGGAAGGGGGTACAGTAACACGTAAAGAGAGACACCGTTAAAATAAAGAAGTCTAGAGCATGGAAAAAATCATCACAATTAATTGGCCTAGGATGTTTTTAATTACTTATGTGGGAAATCTAGATTCATGAACTTCATACACTGTTACCATGTGTTTTGGGCCACCTGAATGGTAGTGAATCGTTCTAGAGAAAAGTGGGAATGGGTGATCCGAGAACTGCTGAGGTCCCGTCTTTTTTCCCTCAAGTGAAATCTACCAAGGTTTCAGTTCCACTTACTGGCTTTCTAACTTAAGACACCTAAACTGATTTTTCTTGTCTGTGAAGTGGGAGTAATCATTATCTCATATGACATTGTGGCTGTTCCACTCATCGCAACCCTTTAGGCCAGAGTAAAACTGCCCCGCAGCATTTCCAAAGATTGGTTGGTGGGTTGAAACTGCCAGCCTTTTGGTTAGCAGCCTCTAGTTCTTACTCACCTTGCCACAGGGATCCAGTTATCTCGTAGGGGTGTTACAAAGATTCAAGTTCCTGTTGGTGTGATGGGGAAGTGTGATTTACAGGGTTAACTACCCAGGAAGCGATACTTACTGTTACTTGCTAAGTCTTTCACAGTTGTAAGAGTTTAGGGAAGAGTGGTAACATCAGGGAAGCTTGTTCTTCAAGGAGTCAGCAGCCGATCCTGACAAGCTGTTAATAATGTTCCTCTGAACATTATTTCATCAGGTTTGATAGTTTTCTTCACCGTTGAGACCCATTCTCGTCTGTGCGGCTATGCCAAAAAAAGGCTTAGCCTAAAAGGTAGTATTTTAAGTCCCATCAAGGTAGAGCTTGTAATACCAATATGCAGGCCACTTTTTGTAGTATTCTTAAATGTAGTTAATGGTTATTTTCTTGTTCTGATCTTAAAAGGTTCTCGTCTTTTGAGAAGGAAAGACATATAATTAAACAGTTGATTTCTGTGTGAATTTGAGTGGTTTGGTAGGTGGTGTTGAAGACAACAAGACAAGGTTGGTCTAGGTGTAACTTCAGAAGCTGCTGTCTGGGGACTTCAGACATCCCCCAAATTCCAAATATGTTCTAATAGCCCACTAATATGATTGTAGATGTGTTTGTTTTTTAGTTCATATGTGAATTGCTACCGGTTATAAATACCTGAGGAAAATGGTTGTTCTGTGCTCCTCTTAGAATTCCTATCCAGATTTTACCAAGGCTTGATGTAAGTCCAAACAACAAACACTGCTGTGGAGTCGATTCTGACTCACCAGCGACCCTAGATACGGAGTAGAACTGACCTGTAGAGTTTCTAAGGAACATTTGGTGGATTTGAACTGCTAACCTGCTGGTTAGCTGCCCTGTAGCGCTTAACCAACACACCACAGGGTTGCCAGGGTCGTCATTTGGGGCATGTCTGGTATGCAGCTCTGCTCGGTGTCCGATCCCCTCTACAAAATGGGATACTTTCTTCTCTGCTCGCTTCACTGAGTTATGAAGCTCAAATAAGGACCTGTCTGTGAAAGCGCTTTGTAACTGATAAAGCATGGAGCTTACTTAGTCATTAGTCCAGTTCATCTCGCCAGACTTGCCCTTCCTCACAGCTGTTTGAGTCTCTCCGACAGTGTCTACCACCTCTTAGGTGTGCTTTACACTTGCACCAGGAAGTGGACAATTTCAGATTGCTGTTCTTTTCACCCTTCAATTTGTTTTGCTTAATATGAGTCAGCAACAGTAAAAATCACCCTAAATACAGAAATAATTACTGTATTTGCTTTTGTATCTTTTTAAAACGATATTTATCATGCTGAACAGAAGGTGGTTGTTACCTGTTTTTAATCATTTAATCTGTAGCAGTAACAATGTATCATTTCATGTAACTTTTTTATATAATACTTTTATTTGCATAGTATTAAATCTGTGGTGTACTATAATTGATAATGGGCCCCCATTTTTAAATTTTTACATTTAATGACTAGTTTTTTCTTTTAGAAATGATTATAATAGATATTCTGTTGCTTAATGTTTGTATCTATTCTTGTTTTTTTTTTTCTTTAGAATAAATTCTAAACTTGGAATTGCTGCATCAGATGACAGTTACTAAAGGGTAGTTGACATCTAATAAGTTGTACTTAACAAGTTTTGCCATATACACACACACATCTGTATACGCACACCCGTAGTACCCCTTGTAATCACTCCCTCCTGCCCATTTCTACCTCTCTGTCCCCAGATAACCACTGACAGGTTTTTTTTGTCTCACTATAAATTAATCTGCATTTCTAAGAATTACATGCAAATGGACCCACACACTATGTGTTCCTTTTTGTCTGGCTTCTTACATAGTGTGATTAATTTGAAATTCACTCATTTGTTTATATTAATTGTATTACTCCTTTTTATTGCTGAATGGTGAATATTCCATTATTAGGATCTGCCATAATTCATTCACTTACTGGTGGACATTTGAGTTGTTTCCAAGTTTTGGCTTTTATAAATAAAGCTGCTGTGAATATTCTTGTATAACTCTTTTTATGGACATATGGCGTTTGATATTTATTACCACATCTTGTGCCAGAAAGTTTATGTAATTGGTGTGAGGAAAATGGAAGAGTTTAGTATGAGAGAAACTGTAGCTACTATTTTTCTCTTTTTAGTTTTTCATTTTTGAACTATGTCTCTGGGAGCCTCTAGATTTTTAGATGTGACTTAAATTAATCTGATAATGTGTTTCAGAAATTTGAAATTAGCAAAAGTTAATAAGCACTGTCAACCTTTCTCCCACTTGGTTTTCTTGCAGTATCTTCTATTTCTCAAGTAAATATCTTCTTCAGAGAGCAAGAATCTCTTGCTTTCCTTCAAAGAACTAATATTCATAAACAATTCCTATTTCCCCACCAAATGAGTGTGGAACATGAACAAGTAAAGGTACTAGGATACGCTTTTAGAATTGCACAAGAGGTATTCCAGAATCTGGTTTGGAAAAGATTGTCAAGTTTCCCTTCTCCTCTTCCTAAGATGCTCACTAGACTGATGGAGTCCCAGGGAATCTGAAGACTGCAGATGACACCAGAGCTCCTTTTCAGCAGCCTTCTCCGTTTTCTTTCTCAGAAAGCAGAATCTCAAACCTTGGAGACAGATGGTGAGAATATTTTTCCTGACATCTTAAAGCTTAATCTTTGTGACTGTAATATATTTCAGACCATTCTTTCTCAGTTATAAATTAGCTTATAATCACCAGGTATGTATTTTGTGCTTTATTTGTGCAAATTATTTTATTAGGCAATGTGGTGGAACTTGAGAAATGAATAAGATATCAGCCTACACACTGGGAAAGCGTAAGTGGAGATTAATAAACATAAACAGTAGAAAGAGGTTAAATGCCATAAGAAAGATGTGAAGAATATTCTTGAGAATCCAAGGTGTGGATTATCTCTAGAGGGAGAGCAATTAGAAAGCGCCAAAGAAACGATCATACCTGATTTTGTGATAATTTGTTTTTATCAAAAAGCAGGGAAAACAGACAGAGTTGTATACAGACCTGTAAGAGCAATCATTTCAGGAAAAAGTCAGTTATTGCCTTGAGGAAAAATACAGGTTTTTGGTAGGCTTATTATAGTAAAAGTCAGTGATTCTTTTTTAACTTATATAAAATTATCACTGTCTTATAAGCAAATGGAAACCATGGTGACGTCATAGTTAAGAGCTAGGGCTGCTAACCAAAAAGGCATCAGTTTGAGCCCAACAGGTGCTCCTTGGAAACTCTGTGGGGCAGTTCTACTCTGTCCTATATGGTTGCTATGAGTCAGAGTTGACTAGATGGAGGTGGGTTTGGGTTTTTTGGTTTGTAAGGCAGATGGTATGTTACGTTTCTGGGAAATGATAAAATACTCAAATTAACACTGGCAGGTAGGCAGTGAAACAGAAAGAGAAGAGCGAATGGTTAGTTCTGCTTGAAATAACACTCCTGATTTTAAGTAGCTGGAACCTAAATGAATTTGTCATGTCTTAAGCTTATACTGCTTATAACTGGGCAGAAAAATTTCTAAATAAACTAAGAAAAGGCACAGTGATTCATTAGTGTGAGTGTAATTAGTTGTGAAGACTTCACTTTCAATTAGCTAACTGGAGACTCTGTTTGAAAGAGAAATCACAGAACATTTTAAAACTTACTGTTAAAATTGGCTGGTATTTCAAAAAGGGGATAGGGAATTTGAGCCACTATTTTGCTCTACCTGTAGCTGTAATGTTATAGTTGGCACAGTGACAGTACTCCTTGTCTCTTCGTATATCTGATTATGTTCAGAAAACCTTGTAAAGAAGTTTCTAACTGCTTATTTTTTCTTATAGTTACACCAAGACAGCATTAAAGTCTTATATTTATTCAGTACAAGGCTAGAAAAAACTTTTAGTAATTTTCGGGTTGCTAGTTATTCTTACATAATCGTGTGTTATTTGAACCTCAGAATTGATAATAAAATGCCGATAGTTCTTTCATTCAGGTATAATTATGCATTGTAACTGTTTAGTAGTCTAAAGCCATATATTTGCTGAAATACAGTTGATCTTGAATCCCATTTCCCAACTTTTAATCTTGGTAAGATTAAAATTATAACCGTGCATGTTCCAGTGACTTCCTTTTCCCTAACAGTATAATTGTTTTACCAAATTTTCCCTTGTTTTACCAAATAACCAGAATGATGAGCAACAAACACTTACAGCTGCTGGATAAATAAACTGTAGACAGCCAGCTAGTAGATATTACATTTAGTTAATAAGTTGTTGAAACATGATCAGATTTAGATGTTTTCCAAAAGAAGAAAGAAAATAGATTAGTTATAATGTACAATGACCAGCTTTAAAAGCACATAAAACCAATAAAGGGCAATTTTACATCTAACTCAGGAGACTGGTGTGCCTCACGAGTACAGTGGAGGACTCAGCTGGTGAACTGTCTCATGTCTACTACATTTGTCTGTCAGTATGGGTGCATTCTGAAGATGCTCATTACACTTTTTAGTTCTGATAAAACACAGCATGTAAAACTTGCCACTGTCACCATTTTTAAGTGTATAATCCAGTGGAATTAATCACAGTCACAGTGTTGCCACATCTCCGCTATTTGTTTCTGAACCTTGTTTGTCACTCCGAATGGAAACTGTATATCCGTTAAGCAGTCGTATGCCTTACCCTCTATACTTCTGTCCTTGGTAACCACAGCTCTGTTTTGTCTGATGCATTTGTCTCTTCTAGATATTTCACATAAGTGAAATCATAAATAATAACGTTTTCTATTTGTATGTGGCTCATTTCACTTAACATAATGGTGTGAAAGTTCATCCGTGTTGTAACGTGTGTCAGACTTCATTCCTTTTTATGGCTGCATAATATTCTGCGATATGAACACACCACCGTTTGTTTATCCATTCATCTGTCTATAGAGACTTGGGTTGCTTACAACTTTAAATGACACCAGAGGGAACATTGTTGTACAAGTATCTCTCTGAAGCCCTGCTTTCAACTCTTTCAGGTATATTCCCCAAAGTAGAATTGCTAGATATTTGGTAATTCTATAATTAACTTTCTGAGGAACCAACAGTTTTCCACAGCAGCTGTGCCCTTTTACATTCCTACCAGACACAAATGAGGATTCCAGTTTCTCTGTATCCTCCCCAGCATGTTATTTTCAGCTTAGTTTTTTTTTTTTTTTTGACCATAATCATTCTTATGTGTGTAAAGTAGTATCTCATTATAGTTTTAGCCTCTATTAGACTACTTTCTAATGATGCTGAGGACCTTCTTTATGTTCCTACTGGCCATTTGTATATCTTCTTTGCAGAAGTCTTTTGCCCATTTTTGATTGGGTTGTTGGCTTTTTTTGGCCGTAGAGTTGGAGTTCTTTATATAGTCTGAATATTAAACCCTTTTCTCACATATATTATTTCCAGATGTTTCCTTCCATTCTGTAGATTGTGTTTTCTTTTTCTCAGTAATGTCCTTTGATGCATAATAGTTTATTATTTTGATGAAATTTTATTTTTTGAGTATAATAACTTCCTTCTGAATGAAACTTCTAAGAGGGTGATTGGATAAAAAGAAAATAATTTGAATACTCAAAAGTCGCATTCTGTATAAAGTGTCATTAGGCCTCTTAACGACTTAGGCCTGATTTCCATTGCGCACTGGCTGGTCCTTCCCTTTGAAGGCACGCACTCATGCCGTAGAGTAACTAACCAGGTGAACGTGGTGCTGGTGTCTTACAGGATTCTGGGTGCTTTCTGTGCTCTGCTCAGTCTCAGTCTGTGATGTTTGTTAGCTAACGCTGAAAACATTGGTAGTTTAAAAAGAGGGACAACCTTGGGTAGGATCAGATCAGTTTAGCTTAAGCACTAACACAGTATTCCTGTTTTGATGAAGTAGAGCTTTTATTAGTGCATCTTAGAATCTTATACTTTGAGCCTTTTTTTGTAGTTGTTTTTTTTCCTGTTTGTTTACATTTATAGTAACTATTTCAACAAATATTTTGAGTTTTAAAACTCTTGTTTCCAATAGGTGGATATGGAGAGATGCTTACATAAAGAGATGAAAGGGGCTGACAGGTTGGGATACTGGGTTAAAAGTTAAAAGAGGAGCTAATTTTCTTTACTGAATGCTTTCCCCCAATTTTTTAAAAGACTTTCAAAAGTAATGTTTTCTTAAGAGAAAAGCTTTTTTTAAAAGTGAATGTAACGTTGTAGATGAAGTTTTCTTTAGAAACATGGCGCTAGCGAGACCCAGATCGATCTGTTTATCTGGATGAGTCCTGTTAGTTGGGATTAATTTACATACAGTAACCTGGCTGCCTCATGGATATTTTTGTGAACAATCTGACAAGAACGTCTGGACACTCGGCTTTATAGAAGCATCTTTGGTTTCCAGCATCACTTGCACACGTTTTCCCCAGCCAGTATCTTAGTTCACTGCCTCATCACTTCTCACCTGGAGCTCATGTGCTGCTTGGCCTCCTAGCTGGTGTCCAGGCCCCAGCCCTCCCTACAACTCCAGTTTGCTGGTCTGATCGAGAGTAATTCAGCAGTTCTCTGTGAACATAGAGCAGTAACAAGTCTTCCTTAACCTCCAGTTTACCTTTCCAGAGGAAAATGTTAATGTTACTAAAATCTCTTCTGAATATAGTCTTTTCAAACAGTTGTTTCATTAAGTCTTTTACTTAATAACTTTTTTGTCATCAGTGCCTCATGAAGCCAACCCAACTGCCATCAAGTCAGTTCCCACTCATAGGGACCCCGTAGAGTTTCTAAGGCTGTAGGTGTCTCTGCAGAAGCACACTGCCACATCTTTCTGCAGAGCTGCTGGTGGTTTCCAGCTGCGGACATTTCTGTTGGCAGTCAGTTGCTTTAACCACTGCACCACCAGGGCTCCTTCTGTACCATCCAGCAGCTCCTTTGAAAGTATTTATGGGTTTGTTATTACTTGGTACATTCAGAATAGTAATTATGCAAAGTTAAGAGATGTCTTATGTTCATTTTAGTCTGCTGATGACTTCTAAGAGAAATTTTTAGAGCAGCTGTAAGTCTATAGGAAATTCATGTAGAAAGTAGAGTTCCCATATAACCTTTGCATATGATCACAGTTTCCCATTATTAGCATCTTGCAGTCCTGTAGTACATTTTGTTTTAATTGGTAAGCCAATGTTAATAATAGCCAGCCAAGTGCCATCGAGTCGGATCTGACTGATGTTAATAATGGCCAAGCCAAGGCCAACACTGTTAATTATTCTGTAGTCTAGAGTTCACTCTTTGTGTTGTGCAGTCGTTGAGTTTTGATAATTGTGCAGTATCATGTGTCTACTACAGTACTGTACAGCATCATCTCACTGCTGCTCTGATTCTATGCTGTGCTCCAGCTGCTCATACCTTTCCTTCTGTTGAACCCCTTGTTAACTACTCATCTTCCAGCTGCTTCTCTAGTTGTGCTTTTTCTAGAATATCCTATAGTTGGAATCATATAATATGTAGCTTTTGCAGACACACATCTTTCACTCAGCAATCAGTGTTTAAGGTTACTCCATCTCTTTTGGTAGCTTCAAAGCTTGTTTCTTTTTATTTCTGAATAGTGCTCCATTGTACGGATGTACCATAGTTTGTCGACCTGTTCACGTGTTGAAAGCTGTCTGATTGCTTGGGGTTTTGGCTGTTAGGAATAAAGTTGGTATATACCTATGTGTGCTGGTTTTTATGTAGTCTTACATTTTCATATCATTTGGGTAAATACATAGGAGCATTCTGGCTATGTGATACATTAAGCCTGTTTTTTTAATTTTTTTAAGCAGGCTATCTTCCAAAGTGACAGTACCATTTTGCATTCTCCACAGCAAGAAAGGAACTACCTTTTGTATCATATTCTCACCAGCATTCAGTGTTGCTAGTGCTTTTTGGTTTTAGCCATTCTGCCAGGTGTACAGGAATCCTTGAGTGGTGCACGGAATTAATGCACACAGAGTTAATGCACTTGGCTGTTACCAGAAGGATTGGAGATTCAAGTCCACCTAGAGGGGCCTTGGGAGAAACATTGCTGATGTAATTCTAGAAAGTGAGCCACTGAAATCTCGATGGAGCTTAGTTCTACTCAGACATATTGGGCCTTAGGTTGTTAATTCATATCCACTCATTAAACTGGTTAGTAGGTATGTAGTGGTACCTCATGTTTTAATTTCCCAGTGGCATAAGATGCTGGGCATCTTTTCATGTGCTTATTTCCTGTCTCTCTATCTTTTCTGGTGAGGTGTCTGTTCAGTTCCTTTGTGCATTTTTTAAATTGGGTTGTTTCTTACTGTTGGGTGTTAAGAGTCTTTTGTACAAGACCTTTATGAGATATGCATTTTGTTAAATATTTTTTCCCAGTGTGGTTCAGTATTTTGTTCTCTTCACAGTGACTTGCGCAGAGCAGAAGTTCATTTTAATGAAGCCCAGTGTATCAGTTTTTTCTGGTATGGATTATGGTTTTGGTGTTGTATCTGAGCAATCATCACTAAGCTCGGGATTACGTAGATTTTCTCCTACGTTACTTGCTACAAGTCGTAGAGTTTTATATCTTCTACGAGATCTGTGGTGCATTGTGAATTCGTTTTGTGATTGATTTAAGGTCTCTGTCGAAATTCTTTTTTATTCCTGTGTGGGTGTGTAGTTTTTCCTGTACCATTTTTTGGAAAGAATGTTCTTTTCCCATTAAATTGCCTTTGCTCTTTTTTCAAAGATCAATTGACGACATTTGTGGCATCTGTTTCTAGGCTGTTCTGTCCCTGTGATCTATTAGTTTGTTCTTTCATCAGCATCACATTGTCATGAGCACTGCAGTTTGATGTTAGGTAGTATCTGTCCTCCAACTCTGTTCCTCTTTAATATTGTGTTGACTATCCTCGGTCTTTTGCTTTTCTGTGTGAACTTTAGAATCAGTTTGTTGATATCCATAAGGAGCTTGCTGGGATTTTGATTGGGATTGAATTTATTTATCAGTTTGGAAAGCGTGGAAATCTTGACCATATTGTCTTCCTGTCCATGAACATGAAATTGTGCTTCGTTTTTAAGTCTTCTTTGATTTCCTTCACTGGAGTTGTGTAGTTTTCCTCACGTAGACTGTGTACATGTTTTGTTGAATTTATACCCAAGTATCTCATCTAATCTGTTTCTTATTAAAAAAAAAAATTCTCTCCTTTTCGTACCTGGCCTTGGAGCTATTTCTGTGCAAAATAAGATAGTGTTTATCTGGCATAGTTACATTGTACCTTTTTGCAAATTAGAAATTGGGGATTTTGTTGGCATATAGAAACCAATATTTATTTGATTCTTAACTTCAGTAGACTAGCAGCAGTTCTCAGACTTCTTACTCTTAAACTACTGGTGACTCCAGAGAGCTTTCGTTAATGAGGGTTATATCTTTGGTGTTTATCATATAAGAAATTTAAACTGAGAAAAAATTTAAAGCACAGGAACACAGAAGGGCACCTTCCGTTAGCCATCAGTGCAATGACCCACATCTTGTAGTCTCTGGACAACTCTCCTGAATATGCACCAGAGAAAAGATAAAAAACAAAAAAAAGCAAGTAACATTTTGGTATTGTACAAACGGTTTTGACCTTGTGCTTTTCCTGATTGGATGGTGAAGACTGCACCTTGAGAATTGCTGCTGTATAGGAATTCACTTGTCTAGTTGCCAGTGGTCAGTTTGCTGTTTTATCTCAGTAGTGTTGTAACTTAGCTTTTTGTTTGTGGATTAGTAAACTGCTGCTGCTTCTTTTTTTTTTAATATCTGCTAGGCTAATCATGTTACCCATCCTTCTATTAATGTCTAGACATAGAATGTGCTGGAACTTATTACCAGTGTTGGCTTGGCAGTTATAAAACAGAGATGCTTACTCAAGGAGAAGTCATTTTATTTGTGGATACTCAGTAAGGTTGTTCCTAGTTCTGCCTTGTCAATAACCCTGGCTTTCAATTGCTAACCCTTTTTATGACTTGTATACTTTCTGAAATTTCTCTCTCAAGGTGTCTCCTTTGTTCAGAAGATTTGCATCACCACTCTCCCCTTCTCCACCTCATGTTCCCTGTTTGCATTCATCCAGTTTTTCAGCCTTCTCTTCTTTGCTTTTGTGTGCCTGTTTATTCTCAAGATTTTCAAGATTTCACTAAGTAAAGTTTTCTGCTTCTTTGGGGGGGATTCTTCCTTCAGAATCTTTCCTCCTTCTCCTTTATTTGACCTTCTCCTCCACTTGGCCCCAACCTGATCCCTGATGCTGGCTCTCCTGTTCTTGCTGTCTGGCAGACATTCACTTGGCCCTAGTGACTCCACTCTTTTTTATTCCCTGCCCTCTTGCCTTGGCTGATACTCTGTTAAATTCCTTTTGAGGTCTTAGCAGGACATTGAGTCTCTAGAGTATTTGCCGACTGTCTGTAAATTACATGGGGACTGGGTCTTCCCTGAGTGTTCTGGAAACGTGTTGTGTACCTGTCTGCTGCGTGGGGATACCAAGGTGGCTGCTGGTTCAGACTCTTAATTTCACCGACAGCTCAGTGTGCTTTTTATTTGTAGTATGATGTGCTAGGCTAATCATGGTGTCATAGTATGAGCTGGAATTTAGGGACTTAGTATCATTATGAGTGATAATCTAAAAGCACAAAGCTGGTAGAAGAGTTTTTATTTTTTATTCTGTATCCTAAACATAGTAGACACTTAAGAAATGTTTACTGAGTTAATTTTTTTCTTATCGATGTTGATGAAACTCATAGGTCCAAGAGCCATATTACAGTCTTAAACCAGGTATTTCTTACAGCCAAGGGAAATACACATTCACACTATTCTGAAAAGCTGCATGTTGCTGTCTTTGTGTGTGTGTGTACGATGCACATGTGGTTTAAGTAAAAGTTTACAGAGCAAAGTAGTTTCTCATTAAGCAGTTAATACACAGATTATTCTGTGAGATCGATTGCCAGCCCAGCAGTGCATCACTACTCTCCCCTTCTCCACCTCATGTTCCCTGTTTGCATTCACCCAGTTTTTCAGCCTTCTCATCTTTGCTTTTGTATGCCTGTTTATTCTCATATAGGTGACTGATCTGTGAAGCATGCTTCTCGTGTATGTTATTTGCCCTGTAGACCTGTCTAATCTTTAGCCAACGGATGAACCTCGGGAGTGACTTCAGTACTGAGTTCACAGGTGTCAGGGACCACACTTTCGGGGTTCCTTCCGTCTCTTTCAGACCAGGAAGTCTGGTTTGTGTGTGTGTGTGTGAATGTGAATTTGGGCCCACGTCATTCCTGGCTCAGTCCCAAGCAGTCACTGGTGGTGGCTCACCATCACGTGGTTGTCCTGGGCTGAGAGTTGCATGTTGCTGTCTTCCCAAGCAAAACTCTTACCTGATACTTAATGAAGACTGATGTTTGAAATGTATACTATGCAGATTTCCTGAAGGATCTGACTCTAATCCTTCTTTTTAAATATCCTCTGGAGTCTTGGTGATACAGCAGTTAACCAGATGGTCAGTGGTTTGAATCCACCAGCTCCTCCTTGGGAATCCTGGGGGGCAGTTCTGCTCTGTTCTTCTGCACGGCCCCGGTGAGTTGGAATGGACTCTACAGCAGTGGATTTCATTATTTTCATGTACAGGAAGTACCAGTTTTCTGGAATCTTTGTACAGATCTTATAAATACAGTGTTCTTACCAAATGAGGCCTGGGTTATTACATTTCTTTTCATCATTTCATCTTCTAATTTAATGAGTTGCCATTAAATAGCCCCCTGTTTTATAGTTATTTATTTGGTGGGTTGTGTAGTGGTTAAGTGTTAACATCTGCTAAACCAAAGGCTGGCAGTTTACATCTGCCAGGTGCTCTTTGGAAACTCTGTGGAGCAGTTTTGGAATCAACATAACGGCGGTGGGCTTGGGTTTATTCATTTGATAAAAGATTGTTTTCAGAATACTCCGACCAGTCTTCATTGCTTTACAGAGCTGTCTTTTCCTCCCATCCTGTGGTTCCTGCCGTCCTTTCACCGTCATTTCTTCCCTGTACTAACCTGTCATCACCTCTCCCCTCCAAGCCATCAGTTTTTCTTTTCCTTTTTTAATATGCATTTAATCATATCATTCCCTGTAAACCTTCTACTGTCCAGCAGACAAAGGCCAGCTCCTAGCCCTTGGTCTCAACAGCCTTTTCAGCTTAATCTCCAGTCACATTGGACCATCTCCCTTCCTGTATCACACTGAGCTCTTCCCTGCCTTCGAGTGCTATTTCTGTAGCCTAGAATGTGCTGCCATTCTCTTCTGCCTGGTGAGCCCTTTCTCATTTTGTAAACCATCCCTGAGCACCATCTGCACACACATACGAGCTTATAACCTAGGTACAACCTACTCTGTGTTCTGAGAATACTTTTTACGTACTCAGCCATAGAACTGAGCTCTGACTACGTGTTGTGACTCCTCTCACATAGTAACCTAGGTAGAAATCTATACAGACTATTCACTCTTGGGTTATCTGCTTGGTAGAGTACTTTTTTCATGTCCTGTTGAGGAAAGCATATCTGAATTGAAGTGAGTGAAAGTATAGTTGTTAGTCATCCTATTCTTGAATTTATGTAATCCCTTTTATTAAAGAGAATAATTTGCATCCTGTTAGACCTTAGTCAGTTCTGTACTTCACCCTAAATGCAGGTAATCATGCCAGCCAAGTGCCGTCGAGTCAGATCCGACTCATGAGGACCCTAGGGGCCAGGGTAGAACTGACCCCCAGAGTATTCAAGGATGCCGCACCCTATATGTGTGACTAACTTGGATGTTGCATTTTAAGTATTAGAGCTGTTTGTTCCCCTGGACTATGTACCTTGAGAACTCGGGCTATTCGTTTTTCTAATCCTCAACACTTAGTCTGTGGTGCGTCAGCTGCTGTCGACTCAGCCGCTGACTCTCGAGGAGCCCGTGTACCACCGAACAAAATGGTACCTGCTCCTGTGCCGTCCCCGTGACCCATTCCAGATCAGACCACTGCGATCCCCACAGGGTTCTGATTGGATGATTTTCAGCAGTCGATGGCTAGGCTTTATTCTTCTTGGTTTGTTGTAGGCTGAAGGTTGTGCTGAAACCTACTAGCTGTATGCCAGCCTCTACAGACAGACTAGAGGTGGCTGCCTGTAGGGTCCACTGGTTTGAACTGAACTTGGATCTCCTCATGAAAGACAAGAATTCTACCCCTGAACCACCACTGCCTCCCTACCATATGGTTGCTGTCGAATCAGCTTTGACTCAAGTGATGCCTTCTGTGTAACAGAACAGAATGTTGCCTAGCCATGTGCCATCTGGCTGGGCTGTTGATTGTATCAACCCATAACTGTTATAAAAACTTAAGATGTAAGAAGAAACTCAAGTTCTGGTTAAGTTAGATAATTTATAGGGTTGAATTATAACATTGATTTCTTCTTCCAAATCCCAGCTAACCCCATTCATTTTTGAATAGGCCTTTTTGTGATTCTTCAGTCAACTTTTGAAAATCTATCTTGGGATCTTGGCTTGGCACCAAAAAATTGAAACATAGATCAAAATCACTAACTCTTTGTCATTTACATATAAATTGGGAATATAGACTAGAACCTATTTGAAAAGATGTGATCATACAGTAGGGAAGATAAGATGCTAGTTTCATGCCCTCTGTTCTGCTCCTTACAAAAGGAGTGGTTGCCACAAATGTGCCTGGGGACGGATACCTGGTTTGGCAGATACACATTGCGTTGTTACTTTTTATTCATTTTTTTTCTATTACTTGAACTTACTTACACATATGAGCGCTAAGATTGACAGAAGTTGAGTGATGATAGTGGTGGGTCTGCTGCTCTGTTTTGTGAGGACAGCTCGCTGACTGATACAACAAATTAATTCTGCGTTACCAGCATGTGAGAACTGTTACTTCAGCAGCTGAGATAGAAAGACTTGTGCTAAATTGCTAAACATCACCTCTTCTTCAGCTACATTTGTTGTTGTTTTGGCCCTAGAGTAAATCAAGTGGTTTAAAAATTTGCCTACTGTAGCTACTAAAACTTGAAGACCTTGCCAGCAAAGAATCAAACACCCTCTGGTGGTATTATTAAGTTCTCTCTTTTGGCCCACTCACTGGAAATGCTAAGACGTAATTACACATACCACTGGTACGCATGGCTATCTGCAATATACGTGAAATCTGTGGCCTGAACAGCTGAAAGCTTACTTTTTTTGAAGATGCAAATTCTAGAGATTAATGTTGATGAAACTGTTCTTAAGGCACTGTACTACAGAACTAAAAAATACAAATAGTGCTCTAAGTTTCACATTCCATACCACTAACCATTTGACCTGAATTCTTTATTTAAGAGGCACACTTGGGGAGTTGTTTATTTTTAAGGACTAATAGCTCCCCACTTTTTCTGTAATTGCTTGCTTACATAATGTGTTATGATAGAAGAATTCTAGGTAAACCTTCTCTCCAGAAAGCTGGTGATTTATTCTGTTCTGCTTGGGAAGGGTTAAGAGGAGACAACATCCTGTCAAAGACCTTGTTTTTAATTTTGCCTCTCACTCCGGCACAGATCCTGCTAAGAGCAGCCCAGATTAGTTCAGAAAACCTTTGAAGAGATTTAAGATGTCCTTCAGCCAGTTTGAAGGTTTTTGTCTTGCAAATCCAGTACAAGGGCGCCTGCAGGCATCTCGACCCTGCTGTGCTGCTGATGCAGCTCAAGGTCACACTAACCCGCCCTGTGACATTCAACAACAACAAAAAATTATGCAGTGAAGCTGCTTCAGCGTTCAGCCAACCAACAACTTCCTTTAGTGAGGAACTGAGGAAGAAGTCTTTTTTTCCTCTCATTTTCTTTTTTGGGGGCTTCGTGAATTTTTGCTGTAGGAAATAATCCTGGATTTCTGGTGTGTGTGATGACAAGGTCATTTCTTAATTAGAACACATGTAAAGAACAAAGCTAAATGGCTTCAAAACAGCTTTGTAGTTGATGGAGAGGATTTAAATTATTTAAAGAGATAGTCACCCAAGTATGATGGAAGCCGAATTGTAAAGGCATTAACTCTTTCGTGACCATCGGCTTGCCTTTGCTACCTTTGAGTTCCCTATGTTTAACTTTATAAGGTTGCATTCTAAACTTAAGTGCATTTACAAATGGCCATTTTTAAGAGGGGTGAAGCCTCGTTTATAAAGCAAATTCTCAGGCAAACTTTTGTGGAATTCCACTCCCCGCCCCTCCCCACACCCCAGTGGCATTCTCATCTTCTGGAAATTTTATCAGATAGCCTTGCTTAAGAACTAGGAATTATAAATTTCTCACCTTGCAACTGTGATTGATTTATAACTGTTGGAGAGGGGGTGAGGAAAGGGCTTCTGTATTGCCTCAGCTTCTCCTGGCTTCTACCCATTTGTGATTTGGAATTCTTGTTGAGTATTTCAACTCCTGCATCTTGAGAAATTTCAGCACATATCATTCAGACTTCTGAACTTTTAAAGAATCTGTATGGAACGACATGCTTATTTCAAAAGAAAAACAACACAGTTTTAGTTGAAAACAGACTTTAAGGAAGTTGTTTCTGAACGTTCATGACCTTAAAAAGAGAAGGAAGCCATGGCCATGAACTTAACCAGCCACATTGGAGCACACTCCGTGCAAGGCTTGTTTTCCCATCTTATTCCTCCTTTGTTGCTTCCCAGTGCTGACTGCCAAGTACACTGGTTGGCTAGAGTCTTAAGTGAATTGGCTTTCTGTGCCTGAGATTTAATGCATATCACCTCTGAAGGATTAAAGCAGAATAATCTGAGAGTAATTTTATGGTTGGTGTTTTCTTTATATGTACTGTGTATAGAAGCATGCATTGTAGGTATTTCTACACAGAATCGTCTTGTCGAGAAATTTAGCTTGATTATTTTAGTAGAATGGTTTTCTCAGCATTCATGCTTGCTTGCTGTCTCTAAAGAGATCCTTCCAGGTGTTGTGACTCAAGTAGAACTGGAGCCAGCCCTGTCTGATGACAGACAGCACTGATGTATGGTGGTTTGAACTGATCTTTGGGATTTTGTGGGCCAGACTTACAAAACTTAAGTTTAAAGGTGTGACATGATGGCTTGTATAAGAACATTAATTTAGAATTAGTATTTGTGAAGCATTTGCCTCCTGTTAAGCAGTTTATTTGGATTCTTGAAAAAGAAGGTGTACATGAAAAGACAACACTTTTAGGTATGGGCATGCTAAGGGTTTTAGGTTTACAAAAGGAGAACTTGGGAGAGAAAAATCTATATGCAGGGAAGTGGCTAGTGTCTGTCTGTGTACCTCTGCCCTTGCCTGGAGGCTGGTATGCCCTTAATGTCAGGTATGACCCAAGCTCACCTGCTAGTAATTTCTAATTTACTCTCCTAATTCATCGATTTGTTATCACTAATTGTTCTTCATTTACTTCTGTGTAGTTTCCAGTACCTAAAGGGTTGAAAGGTGGCTGTAATTGGCACCCGCAGCTGCTCTTTCTTTTGACAGGGGATAATTTTGCAGCCTATGCTTTGTGTGACAGCTGCCTAATTGGGCATTCTCCCCTTGTAGCAAGCCTGCCTCCTCCAGCCTCCCTGCTGACAAATGGTGGTGGATTATAGATGAGGACACACTGACCCATTCGACCTTGCGGAGACAGCGGGGAGGGGCCTCCTGCTACTTGAGGGAGGCTTTAGGTCATTTAAAGGACAAGGTCATGAGCCAGGTGGGGAAATGACATGATATCACATGACAATAGCCTGATGACACGGTCAGCATGTCAAGGACAAATGCATCAGTATCGATTAAACATTTTTGCAGTGCTTCATTGAAGTCCCTGTATTTCTTTATTGTTCTTGCTGCTTTTTTTTTTTTTTCTATTGAAGTTTTTAGAGAAAGGAGGAATGCAGAATAAGGCACATGTATTTTAGAGTCTTAAACCAGTTGTTTACATGGAAACACATTCAGTTTAGGAAGCCTCCTAGTAAGTTTCTGTGTTTATTTAAGAGTATTCTGTCCTTAATTATTTTGCTTAGTTTGCTATGCCCCTGGCCTTCCAGTACTTTTCAGGAGTTCTTTGAAAATCAAAGTAGGCAAGTTGAAATGAGGTAATGTGTGTTAAAAATATATATATATCAACATCCTTTCATCATCCTGCTCAATGATTGACATACCTTTCATATTTTGAATCAAAGAAAAATAAGCTCAGTGAAAATGCTTAATTGAAAAAAATCTCAAAATTCTGGATTTATGAGATCAGGATACACTGTTCTGCTCCATACTTAGAAAGTGAATGTTAAAGATGTTTGTAAAATAGTTTCTGGTACCTGCAAGTTTTTTTAAAAATTGCTTGGATTGTACTTGATTGTAAAAGCTTCAAGATGTGTGACAATCTTTTGGATATTGATTTTAGTATCATTGATATGTGTGCTTTTCTGAAGGAAGTGGACTTGAGCTATTGCAGTCCTGTTTTAAGTACAGAATCTTAAGAATGCTTGCTGATTCAGTTAATCTCATTTTACTATCTAAGGGTGTAAGTCCATGAAAATCGTACTGAATAGTTTAATCTGGGGGGGGGGGACTGTTTTAAAAACAGTGAACATTTTAATGCAGAGAATACTGATCATGATTCCATTTCTAGGGAAAAAGAATTGTAGGTGAGGGCTGTTGGAGCTGAACCTTCATTTCAACAGGAGATAATTTTATGCCGCTGAGATAAAAACCCAGCAGTGGTAAAGTCTGATGAATTAGTTCACCGAAGTAGAAACATCTGTATTTTTATGGCACGTGCATGTGGAGAGAGCGAGTATGTGTGTGTGTGTGTGTTTAATTTTGACTGTGCTGTGCATGTGTTTGGCTGCTCTCACACCCTGACACCAGCTTGGTGGAGGCTGAATCCTGTGCCCTTGTACACGTATACTTGATTAGTAGTTGTGGTTATCTCAGAAGAAGACATACTGCCCTCCTCCTTGTATTGGTCGGGACCTGGGCATTGGGGAGTCAAGGCAAAGGAGAAAGAAAAGAGATTTTTACATTAGTATTCTATGAAAGCCTTTCTGTCTGCAGAACAAATTGATTGCTCCGGTGTACCTGTGCTTGGCACCACTGCTGAGAAAGAAAGGTAGGATTGTAATCTGTTTTATTGTATTACATATTGTGACACTCCAGGAATATTTAACATGCGCTCTCTCTGTGGCATGTGTGGTTAGCCCAAGTAAAGAAAAAGAAAACAGATGAATGGGAAGTCTTAATGTCAGAGCACTGGCTACAGCCTTGTTTACTTGGTCCACGAGAGTTCGTTCTAGTAAGATCATTTAGCTGAAAGCGTCACTGGGAGATATAGCCTGATTGATAACGAAACCCTGTGAAGTATTCCGAGTCACAGATCTGCTTCACTGCTTGACATGTGTCAGACAGAAAGGAAATTCAAGCTAATGTAAGATTTTAGCCACAGATGAATGAGAGAAGTCGGGGAAGTGATTATGGCTGTAACTGGTACAAGAAGTGTTTTTTTAATTATTTTTCAGTATACATCATTATATTGTTAAAGACCCTACGGGACATAGTACAAAGGTAGAAAAGGTCGTTTCATTACCAAAAAAAATAACGATTGGCAACTGTAATACCTCAGGCTGTTTAAGAATATTAAGAAATGTGTTATTTGTTCTTTTAGTAGTTTGATTTGTGTAAACATGATAAGGTTTATTCTGTTGTGGGATAGAAAATTCCAACAGTTATTTTCTTCTAGTTTGTATGTATATGCCTATGTGTGAGTGAATATGTGTATGTGTGAATGTTTTCCAGATAAAACTTGTACAATTTGAAACTGTTAGTATGAATTGAATAAATACTTTAGTATTTTACAAAATAATTGAAATACCTATGACTAGGGCTTGAGTCCTTGCTGCATTACCAGGGAGTCTTGAAATGATGGTTGTAGCTGCACTTTGGGGGTTGTGTATAAATTGGTGCCGTAAGGGGAGACAAGAGAGTCCTCTTGTCCAAGCCTCTTGGCACGTGTCAACTGCAAGTGCCCTCTGCCTCCTCTTTTCTCATCCTGATCCTTTGCTTGCTCTCGGAGCCCCTTATTTAAGAGTAAGAGGAAGCAAAATAGCTCATGGCAGTGCACCGATGGAATCAACATTGTTTTCTCCGTTGTTGCTCTTCTTGAAATTCGTACCTGGCTTTACAGTGTTTTAAATTGTATTTTATTTCCCTTTAAAGATGTGAATAAGCTTTCTGTGTATATTCATTTCACTTAGCAAAGACAACCTGTATTAAAGATCAGTGTCGTAAGAGGCTGTGGACATTCGTCTAGACTGACTTGCAGATACTGTTATAGAAAATGGATATGCGTGGAAAAATATTTGTAAGCATTTTTCAATAACAAAGTACAGAAACACCAAATCTTGGCATAATAACACTGATTAAAATTATCCACAGGAGGTCATGTGTTCTGTAAAGAAAAAGGGATATTGTCAAAGAACTTTTAAACTCAGTGGCAAAATTAAGACTTATGTATATTTTCAGTTGAATACAAGCTATTAAAATTATTCATAGTATTTTTATACACCTAGTTTTGTGGGTTCTTTTTTTTCCTTATTGAAGAAATGTGGAAGAAAGCATAGAGCTGAGAAGCAGAACGTTAACGTTGTGTAGATAAGACATGCTCTTAAACGCAAGTTTTAGTGTTTACTTTTTTAATTTCATACACATGTCAAATGTTGTAGAAGGCTTATAACTTTTCAAAAGACAGTCTTGGCAGGCATTTATTTTATATTTAATGAAGTCCAGAGGTAGAGAAAATTGATGTTGTGTTATCTTTCCTTGGGTTGGGGGGATGGAGTGTAAAATTGTTTCTCTCACACAAGGACTGTATCATATTTACCAAAGTATCCCTGGTGCTTAGCACTGAACCTAGCCTATACTAACTGCTCCATAGGTATTTATGACACAAAAAATGAAGGCTATTTCACCAGTCTCCACCTCCCGACCTGCATGCTCACACATCCTCTTTTCTTTCTCTTATCTCTTTACAACTTCAGTTTGTGCTGTTCTTAGGATAGGAATTTTCAGCATCAGCTTTGTTTTTAGAAAGTATTCTAGGTATTGAAGGAGCAGAAATACAGTGTTTGGGCACAGTTTATGAAAGATTGTTGCCTGGTCACAGTACTTTAAGTGATTGTACCTTAAATTGTTCTTAGTGCTTAGAGATGCCCTTCACCTCAGGTCGCCTCAGTTCTTTTCTGTGATGAGTTGACCTACTGTGATGCTGAGTGTTTTGAGGTGCTGACATGTATTTCTTACAGTTTCATTTTGTCAGCTTAGGTATGTTGTGCTTTTAAACCAATATTAACAAATTATTTCCAGCATCCAAGAAACTGCATGTTAGCTTTAGTGGGGAGGATACAAGTATATTAAATCTATGGAGAAAACAAAAAGCTGGTGTATTACTGTAACTGTTAATTTTAACCATGAGATGAAAGTCATTCATTAAGACAGCTCTTAACATGAAGGTGACATTTCTCAAAACTTGTTAATAAGCAAACCTCTTTTCCTGTTTGGGATCCAACTTTAACTAGACTTGGACCAGCACTGTTGAACATAGGGACTTTAGAATTCAGTTAGTCTAAAGAGTTCATTAAAACCTGGGTTTTAGACAGGGTGCTTCTTGGCCCCTGTAATAAAACTGGTTTAGTAGCTAAGCTAGGGCTAAATTAGGTATCTTTTAACTTAAAAAAAGTTTTTCACATGACGTTAATTCTTATTCTAATGTTATATTTCTCAATAATGATTGTGTTGATACTAGCCAAGTCTTACACCTATAGCAACAATAAAATCTAATTTATACCCAAATGGAGTATAAGGAACGTGACGTTGTATCGTTATGCACGCACACACAAGTACACACACATATCCGTCTAATTGTCTATTTTAAATTTATGTTGGTGATTGTTCCTGCTTATGTAGACCAGTGCACCTTTATGCCCAGAAAAGGAAAACAAACACTGGGTATCCCTAGCAAAAATTCAAAAACCTAAGGAGAAAACTTATAATGCCATATTGCAATAGTACAGTCCCAGATGAATTACCCTGTAGTCTGTTGACTATGTATCATTGATATCATTGCTGATGTCAGATGGGTCTTGACTGAAAGCAAAAAATGACAGAAAGATGTTTATCTGTGTTTTATTGACCATGCAAAGGCATTTGACTGTGTGGATAGTAACAAATTATGGCTAACATTGAATAGAATGGCTAACAAGAATAGAAATTCCAGAACATGGAACCTGTACATAGACTAAGAGAGAGAATAAGGGGAACAGAATAAGCACATATGAAGTGATTTGAAATTAAAAAAGGTGTGCATCCGGGTTGTATCCATTCACCATACTTATTCAGTCTGTATGCTGAGCAAGTAACCCAGTAAACTGGACTATATGAAGAACATGGTATCAAGATTAGGGGAAGATCCTTTAATAACCTGTGATACGCAGATGACACAACCTTGCTTGCTGAAAGTGAAGAGGACTTGAAATACTTATTGATGAAGGTCAGAGACTGCAGCCTTCAGTATGGGTTACACCTCACCGTAAAGAAAACCCAAATCTTCACAACTGGATCAGTAGGCAACAACATGATAAACAGAAAAGATTGACACTGTCAAGGATGCTGTTGTACATAGATCTGCCATCAATGCCCATGGAAACAGCAGCCAAGAAATGAAACTGTGTGTGTGTGAAGCCAGTCTGCCTCAGAAGACCTCTTGGCAGTGTTGAAAAGCAAAGATGTCACTTTGGCAGGGTTCATGTGGCCAAGCCATGATATTTTAAATCACCTCATCATGTGTGGTGAAAGCTGGACGTAAATAAGGAAGACTTTTGAATGTACTGTTAGATGCCAGAGGAACAAACAAATCTGTATTGGAAGAAGTACAGCCAAAATGTTGGCTGAAGCAACACTAGTGAGACTGCATCCCAGTTTGGATGTGTCATCAGGAGGAGCCAGTCTGTGTAGAAGGAAGTCATGCTTATTAAAGTAGAAGGTCATCATCGATTCGAAGAAAAACCCGCAACAAGAGGGATTGACAGTGTGGCTGCCGCCGTGAACTCACAGGTAGCAATGATCGTGAGGGTGGCACAGCACTGGACAGTGTTTCATTCTGCTGTACATAGCTTTGCTGTGAGTCAGAATTGATGGGATGGCACCTAACAGCAACAGTGATCTATTGGTATTTCATTATAGCAGTGTTTCCTTTAACTGTGTTGCCTGGCTGGCCAGACAGTGGTGGTTAGTGGGATTTTTCAAGAAACTGTACCAGTTGGGTACAACCGTCTTCCAAGATAATGAAGTGCTGAATTGTCAAGTTTAGGTATTCTAATTCAGATTATTCCCTGGAAGTTTAGAGTCTAGGTGGTTCCAGGCAGCATGTGTCATGGATGTGGATCAGCCTCTATCCAGCTATGCTGAAATTCCTGATTAAGTTTTATTTCTGGTGGAAAAATGAACAGAGGACGCTGATAGACAACCAAGTTAACCAAATATAGAAGCAATAAGGAAGCCAGCGGGCACTGGAGGTGTGGTTTGGAGAGCTGAGTGTCTCCTGTTCAAAATTAAGTTTGTTATGAACCTCGAAAATTTTAAGGTTGCCAGTAAACTGTTTCTAGGCCTCTCCCTCCCATTACTGGAAAAAAAAGTCTCCTGACTTGGCTCTTTAACAGTTGGGAAAGGTGGCATTTGCAAGTCAATTATTTAAGCACTGTAAACCTCGTCTGCAAAATGGGAGTTGTTAGATTACTTACTTCTTCAGGCTATTGAGAGGATTAAGTGAGAAGACGCATATATATTGATGGGAACATTTTGTGTGTATATGTTACACCAAATCCATTGATGTATGGTTGATCCTGACTCGTAGAGACTCCACAGGGCAGAGTACAACTGACCCATAGCGTTTCCAAGGAGCACCTAGTGGATTCCAACTGCTGTAAGTTTCCACGTGTGTGTGTGTGTGTGTGTATGTGTGTGTGTGTATTTGCTTACGAGTGTTGTGTATTTGATTATAAGACAATCATGCCCTTTACACCAGTGTACTCTTTTTATACTACTATAAACAACAGAAGACTGGGTAACCATAATATAATATAGTAGGGTTTTTTTGGATATTTAAAAAATGATACATTCTTTCCGTGTTTTATATGTAGTTTGGTGAGGGTCTTTCTAAACTCTTACTCCTATTGTTAATTTATTTTGATTTTTACCTAAGAAAAGTGGTTTTAGCTTCAGTAATATGACTCCTTCCCACAAAAGGTGTATTCTTTGTCTCAGTCACTTTTATTAGCAGTAAGTCTTACTATACTTTGCATTGATTCTTACTAAAATGTGTACCAAAATTGTACCATAATTGTTACTGATGCCCTTTTTACCTACAGGTGTAAAATATCTGAAAGAGTCATGAATCTCACTTTAGAATTATGGTAAATGATTTGGAATATGATGGACTAGAGCAGGGAAAGTAAAATTTAATTTGTTTAAATATTAGCTAAGCAGTTTAGCTTTCTTCAGATGCCACTCATAGTCTTCCCATGTTGTTTTTTCTCTCTTTAAATAATAGAAATTTCTTGATAATTATAGGCTATTTGTAGATCTTTAGAAGACTAGAGTGATCTGAATTTATAAATGTGATACACCACATAAACAGCAGTTAATTTCTAGATGGCATAGAAAAAAACGGGATACAGGTTTACCCTCCAATCTGAAAGTAGAGCATTCCTATGAAAACTTTCCTGTGCCAAAATGGTGTAAAGTGAAGAAGCAGTTAGCATTAATGTATATGGGAAAAATGTTGAGCATTCCCTGACCCAAAAATAACCTATCAGATTATGCCAGCTAACACACAAACCCTAAAACAACACTAACACACAGTGGTCAGTGCTGTGGTGGCTTCATGCCAAGTGTAGCTCCTGCAGAGAGAGCTTGGTGCCGCCACTCACAACTTAGCTGCTCTCTGCAGAACAAACGCTGAAGACTACTTTCACTTTTTTCATAGAAGTGAAAAATGTAGAATTTCTTCCGTTTACCAAAACCTGCTCAACCGAAAGGTCGGCAGTTTGAATCTGTGGAAACTCTATGGGGTAGTTCCGCTCTGCCTTATAGGATCATTATGAGTCAGAATCAACTCTACAGCAACAGGTTTGGGGTTTTGGGGTTGGGTAGGGTTCAGCTGGAGTGAAGTGGCGTAAAGAGAACTTTTGAAAAGTGAGTTAGAAATGCCTTCTGGTGTCGTAAGTTTGAATGTTTACTTTTTCATTAGATACTACTTACTATTTCAAATGAAGTGTTTATAAAAGGCTATCGTTTGAAGTTGAAGTCTGGGTGGCATAATGGTTAACAGCTGCCTGATAGCCAAAAGGTCGACAGTTCAAATCCACCAGCTCCTTGGAAACCTTATGGGACAGTTCTGTTCAGTCTTACAGGATCACCATGAGTTGACGGCAACTTGACAGCAATTTTTGTTTTTTAAATAATATTACTTAAAGATCAGAAGGGGTTTTTCAAGCTTGCATACCTTCTAGCCATCTACTGGGCTTACATGATGGTATATATGCATTTTTTTTAATGTGTAAATTATTCTGCCAGTTGTTCTCCATTATTGTGTTATAGAAATACGTGATCAGAGAAAAACTAAGAATATTTGAAAATTGTCTGAGTTGCATTAGTGGTGAGCCAAATAAATATAATCCTTGTCCTCAAGGAGCACCAGTGATGGAAGACGGCGATAAACAGACAGAAAAAAACAGAGTCACTGCAGAATGACCAAAGTCCTAAAATCGCTGTGTTCTGTTGGGTGTTTTGCTAGGAATAAATGGAGAGACCTGCTTACCTAAAGCCGATAGGAAAGGCTTGTCTTAGGTGGCGTGTCAGCTGCCCTGGGAAGGATGATGAGGAACCAGCCATGAGAAGGCCCGGGGAGACCTTGCCAGGAGTGGGGAACAGCAAGTACAGAGTCTGGAGCGCCAGCAAGAACTGGGTGTGTTCTCGAAATGCAAGATATTAATGTATTGATCACATATTGCTACCATGCTGTATTGATTATGTTGGGTTAAATGAAATACAGTCAAATTAATTTTGCCCTCTTAAAAACTTTCCTAATGTGGCTCCTTGAAAATGTTACATTGCATTTATGGCTCTGGTTACATTTCTGTGGGACAAGCACCAGGCTGATGACCAGAGGATTAGAATGACATGAGATGAAGTTGGTTGGGTTCCCTGGAGCCCCTGTAGACCACAGTGTGGAATTCGGATGGGATTCTCGGTGAAATAGGAAACCGTTTTGAGCTTTTAGCCAAGGGGATTTACCTTTTACAAAGAGCATTGGCTACAATTTGGAGAACGTGTTGGAGGAGGGCCAGTTAGGAAACTGGTACAGTAGTCTACATAAACACACTGCCAAAGCTACTATCACAACAGTTGTTAGATCAAGTTGAATAAAAAGCTCATCAGCGAGTTTCTTAGTCTTAATTAATAGTATTTCTGAAGCTGTAGGTTTAAAAATGTGTAAGAATTCTCTTTTCTCTGTATTCTTGATATTAAAATACAGAATTTAGCTGTAGTATTCTAGAACACTGTAATTCATGGGATAGTAATACCTTAAAAATCACTATGACTTTAAAGATTTCGAAGAGTTTTGACAGACATGCAGTGTTTCTTAGTACTTTGGGGTCAAGTAATTATATAGGGTCACTATGAGTCAAAAGTGACTCATCAGCAATGGGATTTTATTTTCTTTTTTGGCACCAGAAGTATGAACACATCTGTCTTGGAAGAAGTATAGCCAGAATGCTCATTAGAAGCAAGGATGACAAGACTTCCGTCTCATATACCTTGTACTTGTGTGTTAGTGGGAGAGACCAGTCCCTGGAAAAATGACATCATGCATGGTAGAGGGTCAGTGAAAAAGAGGAAGACTCTCAATGAGATGGATGCACACAGTGATTGCAACAAGGGGCTCAGACATAACAATGATTGTGTGGATGGCCTGGGACCGAGCTGTGTTTCCTTCTTTTGTACACAGGATTACTGTGGGTCCAGAACCAACTGGATGGCACCTGGCAACAAGGGACAGGCCTTCCAGATATACATTATGATTACCTCTTTTGTAATTGTTCCTTTTATGTAGTTAGGTGTGTATTTATGATTGTATGTGTAGATGTGAGTTAAATTTGCCATTCATTTTATTTGACTCAGAAGCTACATTAAACAGTATTTGCAATATCATTATTTAATTGGTATGAAATTAGAGCAGCAAGCATTAGTCTTGGGCATGTTATAATTAATTTTACCACTTGGTGCTTCAAGGATTTGGATTATTTTTTATAGTACTGAGGAAATATAAGATGTATCAATATAGTTTTTGTGTTCTGGAGTTTTTGTTTTAGAGGGAAAAATAATTATTTGCTGTAGACTCTACTATGATTTAGGATTACTTTGAGGATACCAAATACAATGTTTTCCTTTTTTTTAAATATCCTGTTAAATACATAACATTATCCCTAGAATCATAGTAGAGTTAGTATCTGAACTGAAATGCAGACCACAAACAGCTTAATTCCAAAGCCAGTACATTTCAGCTTCCATTGTACTATCCATTTTTCAGATATCTTTGAAATTGGGTATCTTCATGATACCTGTTTTGTTAACACTTACACTGCCAACAATATTTTGTACTGTAAAAACTAAAGGTCATGTGGAATTCAAATGAAAATTTTAATTTTTTTTTGAAAAATTACATTTCTTTAGTGAAATTTAAGTCAATTCATTTTCTGTATCAAGGCTTAATAAACTTATTCTAGTTCAATCAAAATAAGAAAAACATCAGTTAGCACTCAGGAAAGCTTGCTATGCAAAGCTGGAGGTTTGCTTTGAATGATAGAAACGATGAGATAATGGAATCAGTAGGCCTTTGTGACTAAGTATGATTGAAAGTACTGTGTCACAATAAACGTATAATATTTGGTTCTGCTTTAGATTTTAGATTCTCTTGGCTAGGAATTAGAAATGCCAGATACTTAGTGTATATTTTATGGAAGATTATTTGCGATACTTGTATGTATCCAAAAACGTTTGCTCCGCACTAGCTTGCTTCCTGTTACATGGTTTAATTTCATAAAAGAGGTTTTGCCAGATTATTGTAAAAACCCAACCCAGTGCCGTTAAGTCGGGTCTGACTCATGGCAACCCGAGAAGCCAGAGTAGAACTGTCCCGTAGAGTATCTGAGGAGCACCTGGTGGATTTGAACTGCTGACCTTTTGATACTAAAATAATTATATAAAATGTGATCTTTTTTTTTTTTTTAATCTACTAGAGAGACAGCAGGGAGAAGAGAAACATGAAGTAACATTTCTCTAGGACATGCTATGTTAGATGCTGTGCTATATTATTTTATTTAATCTTTACACCTGTCACATTAGATAAATTGATATTACACCTTTTAAACTGAGGCTTGACAAGCTTGCTTAGGATTTGACAAGCTTACTTTGGGTTATATAGTATGTGGAGGATCTTTGATTTTAGTGGTTCCAGAACTCATGGTATCTTTCAGAAGTAAAAATGGAAGGAGAGTTTGATTACAGAGATTTCCTGGAAGGTGTGTAAAAGAAGACTTTTCGGAGGTAAACCATGGAGAATCTGTTACTGAAATATTTTTTGTAGCTATAAGCTCATATTAAGTTGTTGCAGTTGGCACCTGGTGGATCGGTGTCCAGCCCTGTGGTGGCCAGTATCACAAAGCAGACTGTAAAGTAAGACATGCAGAAAGTTTCTTGGCCCCAACTTCTTCATTGGTGGATGCTGCTAAGGTGTCAGCAGGTTGGTTACGACTGATGGTGACCGCACTACAACAGGACATGACACGGCCCAGTCCTCCGCCACCTTCACAGTCCTTAGGTTTGGGTTAGCGGTAGTCTTTAATTTTAGTTGGTTTCTGCTAATCATCTTTTATCCACAGGCTCATCATTGATATACAGAAAAATATGAATACTTTACATTAAACAGTACCTAGATTAATCTCTTCGGATTATGAAAGTGTTTGTCCTGTGGGCATTTTTAAAACATAACTAGGATGACATCCTATAGATGCATAGAGCCATAAAGTACATCTGATATATGGTCACTCTGCATTGCCAAGTCCAATGCATTCGTCTCCAAAGAGTGGACCTTCGTTATGGCTTATGGGCAAGGGCAGCATCAGGGCCAGGAAGGGGAGTGGGTGGAGAGGAGGGGAAAGGAGACTGTTGAAAGGATGAGACATGTGTGGTGCAGAGAGGAATAGTGTGCTGTCACCGGGCAGGGAGAGCAGTGTACATTTTCACTCAGTCATATTAAAGAAAATAATAATAATAAAAAAAAAAACATAACTAGGAAGTGATTTTTGAACATAGGTTTTTAAGGTTTTGCCAATTTTTACCCCATCTCAGTTATAATATTGCTGATAAGATTTGACTGGTATTACCTTTTTGTAGCTGTTTTTCGTGGTTACATGGTTG
Source organism: Heterohyrax brucei (assembly GCA_028571685.1). Lineage (NCBI taxonomy): Eukaryota > Metazoa > Chordata > Mammalia > Hyracoidea > Procaviidae > Heterohyrax > Heterohyrax brucei. The sequence goes on from CM053148.1 coordinate 96,887,652, forward strand.
AAAGTAGAGTCAAGATAAAGTCTTAGTAATTTAGTTTTGTTTCAGTATGTGGGTTTTATGTACACACACACACACACGTATGTCTTAATCCCCTAATTTTCCTTCAGTTTTGCCGGTTGTGTACAACTGCACTGAGCCCTTTTCTTCTGTATATATGATACAGCTCATCGTTTCTACTCATAAATGTTTATGCTATTGAATAATGTGTTCAGAAAAAAATACTGATGGACAGGGAATTGTTTTTTAGTACACTGAAGCTCTGTTTAGCCATATTTAAGGAAGTTTTTTTTTTTCTTTTCCCTTGTGTCCCCCTTCTTTGGAATGCTCCTGCAGTGGACATGTGTTTTTTGCCTTTGGTGGAGGGGAGAATCCTCACTTGCTAAATCAAACTTTGATAATTATTATGTAGCCAACCCATGTTTACAGTTAGAACTGTTTGGGGAAAAATGATGTTTTGTATTTTAAAAGTTTGAATGATATTCTCTTACGTAAGTGGAATTCAGAAGTAAATCCTCTATTTCTACCAATACATCATAAGCCACAAAGCTCATTCAAGCTGAATTTTTTAGGTTACATTGCCTAAGTGATATCCTTGGCTCTGTGGTTTATTTCAAAACCAGGTTGAGTTCCTGCAGCTCTGTAAGGTGCTCTGAGTATGGAGCAGATAGTGTTGCCCAGGGAAGGGGAGACGAGGAAAAGAAACCATCAAAGGAAAAGCTGTTCTGTAGTCCCAGGTGAGGGCTCTTACCGTCTCTGCTGTAAATGGCCAATATTCTTACTCATCTGCCGTTTGGGCAAATCTTTGTTGCATGCTTAGGCTCTTAAGAATGTTCAGAGAGAATTAAATGGGCAGTGAGCAGGTATGGGACATTTCCTCCTTATAGAGGTGGATATTAATTTCTTTATTCTCTTCACGTTCTGAAAAGTTGGCATTGTTTTTGCAAGTGTTTTGCTTTTGAAATTGTTGGCTATTGTCTATAAAGCTCCACTGAAAAAAATTTGAAGTGACACGTGTAAAGGTCTCCCTTTTGTAGGTTAGAAGAAAAATGAGATTATGTCATCTACGGTGGGAATGCATGTGAGGTTGGACAGCTAAGTCCCCGAGTTTAGTTGTTCTAGGTGCTGCATACCTCACTGCTGAATATCACTACAGTCAGCTTCTAAGCACTCCCCTTGGGAAGCTATGCACCAACACCAGTGTCTAGTCCATTCTTCACAGCAGTTTTGAAACCCTGTCTGGAATGGCCATTGAGCACAATGGCACGTTGGCAAGTTGGCCAACTTAATTGAGAGAGAGTTTTTAGCCAGTAAACAAATAACTGTATTTAAACACTAGCCCTACTCACCTGATCTGGCTCCCAATGACTTTTCTCTTTATCCAGAGATAAAGGAAATATTGAAGGAAGACATTTTGATAACATTTCAGGACATCCAGGGTCATACGATGACAGCTCTCTATGGCCATTCCTGAAAAATGGAGTTCCAAAATTGCTTTGAAGGGTCAACTAGGTGCTGGCTTCAGTGAGTGTATAGCTTCCCACGTAGAGTACTTAGAAAGTGGTCATGGTGATAGGCAGCAGTGAAGTGTGGGGCACTTCTTCTAGGATGAGTTCGCAAACTTAACTGGCAGTCCCAGTACCCAAAAAAACCAAACAAAACAGTGCTATCGAAATGATTTCAACTCATAGTGACCCCATGTGGGATCACAATGAGAAGTCCAAATACTTACCAGTAAAAGGATAATCAGTCCCAAAAGATGTAGAAAGGGCAGAATGATCAGGTTAAGCTGTATGTCCCAGGAGCATTCTCAAGAAGTGCTTTGAAGTGGGAAGGTGGAACCTGGGGAAATGCAAATAGAACCTTAAAGAAAATCATATTGCACTGTCTGCTTTCAGATGAGCAAGGTGAGACACAAAGAGAGAATAACCCATGGTCCCTTTTTCTTTCTTCAGTACCTCTGATAGCCTCGAATCCACCACGTGCTCCTTGGAAACTCTGTAGGGCAGTTCTACTCTGACCTCTAGGGTCTCTAGGGTTGCTGTGAGTCTGACCCTACTCAGTGGCAGTGGATGGGTCCTTAGGCAACTGTGATTGAAACTTTTTGGTCCAGGGCTATAATTTAGGACCAGGGCCCGTCCCGTTTTATTCAGCAAGAATTGGAGATGTGCAGAAACCCTTTAGTTTACAGCAGCAAAGGATACCAGAGAATCACCTGGAACCCTCATGTATTATTACCTGGCCTGACCTAACCCAGGGTAATATCGTTCCCAGCCAACTTCACTGGGAAACTTTGCCTCTGGGCACAGTGTGATGGGTGCTATCAGATGCCGTGTCCTGTTGCCTTTGGAAATTAGCTGAATCGGGATTCCCTTAGCTGATATTTTGCTCTCTAGCCCTATGGAGGAGAACCATCTGGTCTTAGTTTGCTCACTAGTTCCAGCATGCCCATCTACCCACCCTTTGTGCGAAGTTTCACTTTGGGAGGTAGTTTTCCATACCTGCTCGCATGTGTGGGTTGAATATGAACATCTCCATTAAGATTTCGCTGCACCCTGTCGTAACTCTCTGGCAGGAGCCCTTGCCCTCCTGTAGTTAATAGACACAATGACTGGATTGTGCAGTGAGTAAAGGCATTCCCTTTCTGAGCTCGCCTTTCCTTCATCCACTCACATCTTCAGAGTCTTGGACCTTGGCCAAGGCTCATCACTGAAGACGTGGACAGCCCCAGGCTGACTCACAGTTGGGCAGTGATACTGCATTCCTGGAGGGTATCCCACCCACGCCCCTCCCTTCAGTACTGTTCCCAGCTGGGGAATGTGACCTCAGTGTTAGGAACTTCCGTAGGTCTTAGTGCCAACAGTGTCCATGAGTGTTACGGGTAGAATTAAGACAAGGCTTGATAAATAAAAGATGGAAAAAAAGAGAGAGTAAAACATAGGAGAGGGAGAGGCTGGGAGAGGTAGGCAGAGAGAGTGAATGGGAAGAAAAAAATAATGCATGAAGAGCTACAGCAGCTCCTGGCTGTTGGTCTTAAGCTAGGAGCCCTAAAGTCTGGCTTTGACCCCACTTGACTAATACGAATCTGATTCTGAAGTACGAGGACTGCCAGTTGAGTTCGCAAACTCTTCCTAGAAATAGTGCTATAAACCTCAGTGCTGAATACCAGTATGGTCACCCTCAAAGTTGTCCACTTGGGAAGCTACGCACTGATGCCAGCACCTAATCCAAGCTTCAAAGCAGTTTTGGAGCTCTTTCTCTGGACTGGCCATCAGAGCTGTCATCATACTCAGCCAAATTTCTTCCTTTCAGTGTTTTCTTCGGGTAAAGAAAAAAGTCATCAGGGGCCAGATCAGGTAAGCAGAGAGATCGTTCCAATTTGTTTACTGGCTAAAAACTCCCTCAGAGGCAACTATACAATTAAGTTTACCAACTTGGTACCATGCCACCGTGCACAATGGACATTCCAGAAAGATTTCCAGAATTGCTTTAAAGACTGGACTAAGCACTGGCATTCTTTCCAAGGGGACTACTTAGAAGGTGACTGTAGCGGTATTTAGCAATGAGGTGTTATGTAGCACTTAGAACGATTAACCTTGTGGACTCAATTGTCAGACCTCACATTAGGGAAGACTCTTGAATCTAGACTTGTTGTCATTTTTGCAAAATTATGAAGTGGGAGTAGGCAGGAAAATGGGCAAGGAGGACATCTGCCTGTGTTTTCTCATGACTCTGGGTTTCTTTTTCCTTGATTGATAGGAAGACCAATATTTTGTCTTTCTTTTCATGTGAGAAGAGTAACACGTCTTTGTTTCTCTTCTGACGACCACACTCTAAGTGATGTTCTAAAGGTTCTTCTTATTTTTGGCCGATTTTTCTACTTGTCACTAATAGAACAGAGGGAAAACAGTAAAACAAATGAAGCTGTACAGTTGTTCAGCACTACTCAGTCTCACACAGCTGCATGCTAACTTGACGAAAGGACATGTGGAGCCAGATGGCCTGTGCTGGCCTCCTTCCCATTCCTGCAGAAGATACGTTCTTCACTCCTGGGATGACTCAGGGAAAGAGCTGATTATGGCACTAAAACAACCAATGTCCAATTAACCCCTGTTTTGGTCAGTGTTTCCCACACAGTTTGGATAATTGATGCACTTTAGTTCCATCAAGGGAGGCAGCTAGTTGATTGGTGAGGGCAGGCCTGCGGGGATGAGAAATACAAAGTTCTGTTATCAGTTCTCCACCCATAAACTCCTTCAGTACAACTGTGAACAGCCTACCTCTTTTTATCATTAGCATTCACCCACCCGTTTGAAAATTGGAGACATGTGTTGCTCTTTGACCATACGTGACGTAGAGATACTATAGGATATTTGAGGAAAGAGAGTGTTGATGTTTGCAGAATTTTTTAGGACTATGGGATAAAAAGTACAGCTTTTCTTCTGTGGTACTGCATACAGTATCTTGGCCATGGTCTCACTGCATGCAATAGAAACCGCTCAGTAACGCTCAACTACAGGGAATTTAGCAGAGGCATGCACAAGCCTCGCGGGGAACCCGGTAACAGGAGTGTGGTGAGCCTCCTTGAAACTTGGAAAACCGGTTACTAGCCATTTACTGACCCTTCTCTCTTCTTTTTGGCCCTCCTTTTATTTGCATGTAGTTCTTCATATCTGCCTCACTCTTTCTAATTCTGTTTCTTCTCTCAGCCTACTGGCTCCTGTGTATACTAATCTGTGAGATATGTCCTCAGTAAAGCTACCTGAAAACGTAGGTGTCAGTCTCTTCCTGAGTTTCAGACTTCAGGAGATGAAGTATATTGGAACCCACCTAAGGTTGACAGCGTAGGTCCATTCTGCCTGAGACTGGGGTTCTTGGAGCAGCTTCTCTTAAAGAAAGAGGTCTAGAGAAGAAAAAAAAATGGCAAGAATCTTTTGTACATGAAATTGCACTTGGCTTAAGTAAACATGTCTTAGAAAATTAAAGAATCAGTTGACTGAGTTATTAAATTATTTTGAAGATCCAAAGGCTTTGTTTTTAAGTTTCTAAAGGATGTAATGAGTTAAGTTACAACATTCAACAGATAATGATTGAGTTTCTCTAAAGTATCAGGCATGGGGACACAAAGACAAAAGGAACCAGCCATCAAGGAACTTGTACTGGAGTGACTGGCAGATAAAAACAAAAAGGCTGTGAGGAAGTCTCTGGTCTGATGCTATGCCCGTGAATAATAGAGGAGTTAATGTGAATCAAGTGCTTGGAAAATGCCAGGTATAGTATTAATTATGCTACATAGATATTTAATACAACAGCTTTTTGAGATAGGCACTATTGTTATTCCCATTTTATATCTAAAGAAACTGAGCTCCAAACAGACAAGTAATTTGACCAGAGTCCCTCACTGATGAATTGCAGAGCTAGGAATCTGAGACTGTTTTCTTAACCGCTGTGCCTTGTTGCCTTTCTAATGAAAACAAGAGCATCATCACAGCAAAGTCAAGGTATTAGAGTAGGACAGGTGACCCAAAGTTCTCAGAGTGCTGCCTTAGCAGTTCCAGTATCACAACAGCTTTACTTTATCACATTTTCAAATCCAGTTTTATTCCAGTGCATGGCAATGTCTCCTAAGACAAAAGGCTAGAATTCACAAGACCTTGGTTTTGGTGTGGATCAGCCACTTACCGACCGGTTAAGCCAGTCAGTTGCTTTGTGCCCACACACAGCCCAGTACAAGGACGAATTTTGTGCTGGTGACCCTGTGTGAATTCTCTGAACAGATAACCCTTCCTGAGCCCTACTCTGTGCCCAGGCACCGTACTGAGCACGATAGGAGCATTGTTATGTTGATTCGTCACAGTGTCTTTCAGAGATTGGTAAGACTTTTGTGTATATGATCAGGCCAAAAGTGAGTTTGGAGAGGCAGTGGACATCCCCAGGGTCAGGTGGTTGGTGTGTGGAAGAGCTGCAAATTGAAGCCAGAGCCATTTCATTTTTTAAAAGATACCACTTTGGAAGACAGTCCATGATCACTACCGGTTCTCAGAAATAAACTGGACAACCAGAGTTAGCAGATAAGTTGTAACCAGATTTAAGCATCAGGCAGCATGATTGATTGGGCAGTTGACCTTTCTGTCCTCTTCTAACCTTTCAGTTATATGACTCTGCCATGTTTGTCGAATTGCTTTGAGAGTGCTGCTGTTAGGAAAATGATAGCTGGTGGTGGAATTATTAAAGGGGAATATGTTTACTCTGTAAAAACGAGCTATTGCCAATTTCATACAGATCCTGTAAAGTTTTATTCCAAGTGTTTTGGAGGACAGAGTATCCATATAGCTTTAAAGAAGAGTCATTAGTATGAGTGAATAAAATGTAACTTCAAAAAAAGTACATCAATTTATACTAGTAGACAAGGAAATTTGATTTGATAGTGTATATCTTTAAAGCAAGCTTAAACAGCTTTTGGAATTAAACAAGATTGATTTCGTTTTAAATACTCAATAGTGTTTTACTGTGCCTTTTAAAACGCTTTCATCCACATGAAAGCCAGATACTTTTCTAGAACCACATGACGTCTTAGCCTCTTTAGACCTGAGAATCATGATGAAGGTTTACTACCACGGCCTATCACAAGAGGTGCCTGAAGCTTAACTTTGCAGTACTGGTCAGCAGAGTGTTTTTCCTTGTGTTTATGTTGCTGCTATTGGCAGTATGCAGATATGTTAGTAGGAAAGGTATCATGTTGACACTTTTTGCATCAATGTTCAGTGTCTATCGTGGCCGGTTTTCTCCCTTTTTTCCCCCCATTTTTTTCCTTTTTAAAAAGTTTTTTCAGGTGTAAAGCCTTTAAAAGGTAATAGGGTTGTTTTTACGTATTCTGATTGAATCACATTATGGCAGGATATTGTTTTTATTTTGCTGAAGGTAGTGACAGCTGTTACTTGCAGCGCCTCAACTGAAACAAGTTCAGACAACAAAGATCATTCCAAGATTAAGAACTGGTTGCCATAAAGTTGATTCCAGCTGATGGTGAAGTAGCTGTTCAGGGTTTTCTTGCACAGTGCCTCCAGGTAGGCTGAGCCTCCAGTCTGTGAGGTAATGTGCTTCCTTAACCATTTGCAACACCCAGGTAGCTTTTACCAGTTTTGTTTATTCTTTATCACACAGTTGAAGGAATTCAAGTATTGTCGTTGGCATGCTATTACTATCTATTTAAGTGATTGATTATTAAAATGGGCATATGGAAACTGCTTCTCAATAGTAGTTGCTACAATAAATTCAGAACGATGTCCTGTCCCGCTTTAATTAGAACTGTTTTTAGGATGAGTTTGATTAGATTGGTTTTAGGGACTGTATCTTCCATTGAGATCCTGTATTCCTTAATACCTCTTCATCATAGGTATTTAATAGTGTTTTAATTGATTTATTCAACTTCCTGTAGAGTAATTTGAGGGGGGAGGAAATGATGAAAAATTTAAGGGTACGAGTATTTAAAATATATCGTGCCTATTCTTAAATGTATCATGCATGTTGATCTTATGATATTAGAATGCTAGATCTTAGAAACCTTGACTGGAGAGGCAATGTTTTAAATGAACATGACCCTTTTTTAATGTACATGTTAAAATGAAACCCATCTTCTGATAACCTTTTAAATATTCTAAAAATATACTTTAAAACATTTAAACTTTTCTGTTCTTCTACCAGAATATTAGTCATGCATGCTTCCTAAGCCCACAGAACTTCCTGCATAGGACAAAATGCTTTATTTCCATTTGATTTTGTAATTTTTGATAAGTTTCTATTCACATACCTTGAATTTGAAACCTAACAGTATCAATAGCACTGCTGTATTTTTCTTCAGACGCAAAGTGCCTTGGCCTCGCAGTAGCCTACCGCTCACTTTACAGAAAAACATTCCCAGAGGTTAACTGACTTGCTGCTTGTCATGCCCGTAACGCTGCCTCTGCCCCCGACTGGATGAAAAATGACAAAGATCCTCCTATGGAAGGGGTGTCTCCTGTAGTGGGGAGCCAGGAATGACCCCATCCAGTTTGTGAGGTGACCGAAAGATGCGCTGAGTGTTGCAGAGTCACTGAGTTGAAAAACTGCCCTCAGCCCCAGGAAGGGGGATTCCTCAGCTCAGACTTCAAGAGTAGAAAAAATGTCCTGTTTCTCTGGGTTGATTCTTGGTAAATAGAGCTGATCATTTTCTGGGCATTTTAAGGTCTGACATATTTCCTTATCCTAAAGATAGTAGGAGATGTGTTGACAGTGGGAGAGGGGTTACTGAGCAGAAGGGTCTTCACAGTTTTGCCTGTACCATCGCATTTCTCCTGCAGTTAGGTCTTATTTATTATCCTCATGTGTAACTGTGAGAATTTAAGCATAAGACTAATTATCTACTTTATATAAATGAAAGCATGGTAAGGACCCAAGTGGGAAGCAAAATACAGGCAGTAGGAATTGAAGGTATTGATGTTAAAGTGGGGGGAACAAAATGAGAAGTGATTAATAATAACATATTTGCCATGTCACATATTGTTCTGGCTTAAAAAATGAAGAAGATACATATAATGGAATGATGTTTTCATAAGGCTCATTTCATTTTTGCGGGTGAGAAGGCATTTTAGGTTTATTAAATGGTACTGAGTGTAGTTGTTTGTTGTCGATTTTAATAATTGTAATCGTTAAATGAAAAGGGGTCCTGAAATAGTTCTTTCTGGTAAGCAGAGTCTGCAAACCCCTGACCAGTGTTCCTGGACTCTTCTTCCTGCTTCTCTCCCAGCTTTTGGGATCTTCTAAAGCCTCCTTACCACCCCACCCCCAGGTGTGCATGTCTCTACAGCAGAGTGTCAGATGCTGTACTGTGTGCCAGGTGCAGGCTGTCTGCACAGACAGAGCATGTCTCAGCCTGGAACTGCAGCTGGGCCTCAGGTGGACAGTGCCGGAGCCTAAAAGCTGCCTTGGCTACAGGTGGTGTGCTTATTACTGTAGACGACTTTGTTACATGCACAGGTGTACCAAAGAGAGGTCAGGTGAACGTTCCTGTGCATGACAATCTCTTCAATAAAAAAGAAACCATTTAAAGTGAGTAGCGTGCTGATGGTGTGCCGGTAGCTTCATCTTTCTAGTTGAAGGACATATTTTAAAGTTATATGTGAATATTTAAAAATATGGAATTTTTTCAAGTACGCTCTGCATGTTCTTCTTCTCGTGTTCATTAATCCCCTGGGAAGGGAACCCTGTGAGTGTTAGTCACTCCCTCCACTTCTGGATGTCACTGTGCTGTCGTCTGTCTCTCGAGTATGTCTGTGGGGATGTTCCTCCGCCACAGGCCGACTGAAACCTTCAGTCCACAGAGTTCTCAGTTCTGGGCCAGAACTGGGAAGAGCAATGAAGTTTATTGTTTTCAGAAAATCAGAGTTCATGGTCCATTCAGAGCAAGTCAGTACGTTCAGTCAGGTGGTGTGTAAAGCGGGTTCATGTTCATTGGTAAATTATTCTACTGAGAAGACATCAGTGATATATTTTATAAAGAATTGTGTTTGTTTTTAAAAAAGAGACTGTAGATTTTATGATCCAAGTGTGATGTACAAATGATTGTCCACTATTAGTGATTTTGACATCCCCGCAGTCTGCTTCCTCTTTTCTTGGTAAAGGAAGTATTACAGCAGTGGTTAGTTAAAGAAATTTTTTTTTTTCTTTGTTTTGTTTTGGAGGAACCAGCAGTCTTTTTAAGATAGTATGTATCTTAATCTTCTGGTGCTGCTCTAGCAGAAGTCCTGCAAGTTAGTGACTTTCACAAAGAACAGCTTATTCTTACTCAGTCCAGTAGGCTACAAGTCTGAATTTAGGGTGTCAACTCCAAGGGAAGGCTTTCCCTCTTTGTCAGCTCTGGAGGAAGGTCCTTGTGTTGCATCTGTCTTTCTTTGCTCAGGGACTGTATGGCAGCAGGAACCTCGGGTCCAGAGGACACACTCTACTCCCAGTACTGCTTTGTTGATGGTTTGAGGTCCCGCAACTTTCTGTTTCCTTCCCTTTCCTTTTACATCTTGTAGGATAAAAGGATAAAAGGATAAAAGTTCATACTAGCCACATTCCAAGGAAACTCCCTTTACACTGGAGCAGGGAGGTAACTTTAGGAAGAGTGTGACACCTAATCCTCTTTAACATGTATCCAGTCTGTTAACCAAGGCAGAGATTAGGATTTAGAGCACAGGAAAATCACAGAATGGAGGGCAATCACACAGTACTGAGAATCACGGCCCAGCCAAATTGTTACACACATTTTTTAAAGGATGCAGTTGAACCCATGACAGTACAATTCTGACATTTTCACTCAAACTTTTTTAATTCATCAGAAATATTTTGCTAAATGAAAAACTGATAATTGAGAACATTTACATGAGCATGCATCCTAAGTAACTTGAAAATTTATAAAGCTGCAGCAGGTGGCATTTGATTTAATATAGAAAGCTTTTATATTATAAATATATCCCAATAACTTTGTGTATCTTTAAAAATAATCCCTTGCTGGAAATGCTTCAGTAAGAACATGCATTACCACATAACTCTTCGTAAATGGAATTTGAGATAAATTAAGTATCTTGTTTGAAAAGCTTTAAAAAAAGAAAAAAAAAAGGCCTTATTCTGCTGGATGATTGCACTGTTTAATAATACTCGTATGTCCCATTAATCACCTTTCTTGTATTGTTATTAACAAATTTCACATAACTTGGAAACTGTCATGGAAGATGAGAATACATTGCAAAACTTTACTTTTTGAACCAGCTATGTGTGTTTGGAAGAAGTAGCCCAAGATCCTGGAACATACAGTAAACAGTTTCAAAGTTTTCACATAACAAAAGCTCAGTTATGACAAACAGATATGCAAGCAGTCATCCATATATACATACACATACGTAGCACACAATTTCAAGACAGACAGCATGCTCACTGGTTTCTTATTCTGTGATCTAGTACAGCATTTTAGCAGAACATGTTTTGTACCAAAAAGTACATAAAAATTTTGTCTTTAAAGATGGGGAACATTTTTAAAACAGAATGTACCCTGTAAGTAAGCGCAGTGTCTGGTGAGTATGCTGAAAACCCCAGGAGCTTTGATCAAATGCCAGCTGTTACATCAGTCCTGTTGTTAATCTTTCTTGCTCATCTGTGACCTTGACCTTGTACTTCTGTCTGTATGTCAGATCTGTTTTAGGGATGGGGAAGCCATAGTTGAGTCAACAAGATTTATACTCCAATCTCAAAAGACATACCTATATATACTACCAGCATTCAGATAGTTCTAGAATAAAGTGTCATTTTCCATCATACTTATTTCGATAGAGATTGGAAAATACTGTGCTTTTGAAAACTGATAGAAAGTACCTGCTACTTTGCAGAACTGTTGAAAGAGTTCAGGAGAAGTGACACTCTGTGGGTTTGATAGCTAAACTCTTCTCTTGCACCTTTGGTGCTTTCAAAATCCATTTCTTAATGATTATTTTATATTCTTTTAGAGATTGTTGTTTGAGAAAAAGAGAAGACAGTGAACAAGTATTAATACTCATGCTAAAAATTAGTATCCTTTGTCATGTAGTTAATTCTCTTTCTGGGTTTTTTAAGTTGTGGTTAGAATGAATTTTATTTCAACAGTATTTTAGTTTCTGCACATCCAGGACAATGCATTACAGGATCCAGAAAGTATTGTGATTTTGCAATAGAAATTGTTTGGCTGGTAAGTTCTTCCTCTAGCATTTTTTGATTCTGCAGGTCTTTTAACATAGAGTCTCCAACTTTTTCATGTTGATTTTGCTTTAAAATTAAATACTTTTTTAAAGGTAAGTTTCAGAGGCAGATTAAAATGTGTAGTGGATTCATTGACTCATTCATGTACATAAGCCTCTTGAGGATAATTCTGAACAAAGAAGCCCTTCTTTATTTTGCTATATTGATTATAAAGGGTTTCTGTAGAGACCAGTGATTTTACCTTTGTCCTAAATGTACGTATATTATCAAGGATCCTAAGTCGTGACCACTATCTTGCATTTTATTCAGTATGGAGCCAATGTGAGGTAAACAAAAGTTCCAGTTTGAATATAAGTGTATATTTAGTTTTTTAAAAAAGTGCTTGTTTGAAATTTTGTGACCCCACTAAGACCAAGTGAAGATAAGTGTTGTGAGACTGGGTAGTGGGGTACGTGGCTCTTCTGATATCATGTCCTTCCGCTAAAAGGGCTATAAAACATATTGCTCCAGGCTATTTCCACAACTTTATGACAGCGTATCATCTTTCTGCTTAACATACGTGTCATTTTTAGCAACTGCAATTTGACAGATTACTTGGAATCACAGAAATAAAAAATTTATAGTTGAATAGGCCCTCAGATACATACGTCCTTGTGTTGAATACTTGAGTTAGTCAAGCAGTAGTGTCTCCTAGTGAGGCGCTTTTAATAGGGCATGTGATTGACACTGTTTCACTTGTACGGAAGCAGCTGACAGCAAGTTAAAGCTGATGGACCTGGAAGTGAGGAGGAAGTTTGGCCTTGGGCAAAAATATGTAAGTCTCTCAGGTTGCAATGGAGAGCAATCTGGGCTGCTGCTTAACTCAGTATGGGGTCAGTGTCTTCTGTGTTCCCTGTCTCTGAAGAGCATTTATGTCTAAAATGAGAGACCCCTGTGAGAGGGAGGAAGCTCTTTGGTCTCATTTCAAAAATTGAAGCACTCAGTTGAGCAGAAGAACAATTAAGTAAGCTGCTATTCTTGGCATCTACCAAATTGTACCACCATCTTTTGATAAAGGTAACAATGCCAAGAAAGGTATCAGCTTGGGATTCAAAATTGCGTTAAAGCACATATACAAATTAGAGATGTATTTTTCAAGAAATGAGAAATAATATTCTAATAAAGGAGATTTCAGGTTCATTCTTTTACTGTTCCTTTATATTTTCCTACCGTGAAATGGTAACAGTTGAATGATTATTTAATTCTTAATTTTTTTTTTAAACTTTAAGTGTACAGTAGAGGAATTTGCTGTAGTCTTTACTTTTTAATGAGGTTTCAGAAACTCATCTGAAATGTTACTTTCCCCTTCTTCTTTTCTGAAATTACAAGTTGGGTTCTGTGTTCTAACTTTGTATTTGACCCTCAGTTGGGAAAGATAATGTCATACATTTGGTGTTACTTCCTCTTGCTAAATTGTTCTTGGTTTTCTCTTTGCTCTTCAACTTTTAAAACTTCCTTTCAAAATCTTGGCTTCAAAATCCCACTTTAGAGAACACTAAGAGCTATCTAAATTATTTATCTGTATTTAAATAGAAGATTCAGTAATGAGTATTTTGGGATTTTAATTCCTCTAATTCTTAATGAAGCATCTTAATCTTTTATGTTTTTGCACAGAAAAGCCAAGCCAGGTGCCCTTAAAATAATAATAGATACTATCCTCCGATAGAAATATTCTGTTTTCACTACATGCTAGAGAACCAGTAAAACCTCATTTTATAAAATCTAAGATATTTTAATGCTTATAGGCAATTTTAAATTAATAAAAGTAAGGCTTTATTTATAATGGTGGCATTGTAAAAACTGCTATATGAATTTCATTAAAGTCTCATTAAATGAATTAATTCTCAGTATACATTTGGAGTTCTTTGAACCCAGTTTTAGTTTCTGAATTTGGGGGTGGGTGGGTAGTATTTCTCTGTCGTAGAAAGGAATGTATTACATGACCTTCCTTTTTAAAGCTTTAATGAATGGATTTTTAATCAAATAATGTATCTTGCAATTATTATTGGGAACTTTTATAAATATGTTATGAAATCTTAGTGTTCTTATTTTGCCTGTATCTTGGAGCATTTTGCATTTCCATTACCTTGGGAGTTAACTTGTCATTTATTCCCAACCATGTTAAAAAATACTAAAGTAATAAAAAGGGAAAAAAGGAAGAATAATGAAAATACCTAGGAAATAATGGAAATACCCAGGAGGGGGATATACTAGTGAGAAAAGTCATCACTGTTTCATCGTCTTCAGCTTTCGTATTGCATAACCCATTAGTACTGCATCTTTCATGAAGGTGTAGTCTGGAGGCACTGCCATTGCAGACTTTGTCTTCTGTGTGAAGCTTTCATTGAACACTATTGAGACTTAAGAATTTTTCACATTCTACACATAATGTCAAAGAGAAGAAAGCTGACATGGAAAAATGTTTCTATCAGACAAATCAGAATATTAATACAAAGGGACTGGTGGGAGTAGCACTCTAAACAGGAACAGTGGTGATGACAGTGGTTCCATAAGCAAAATCTTAGACTGTTGACTTCAGATGACAGTATCCTACATGAATTCTCTCAAACTCAGGCACCAGTGAGTAAGCAATAATATAGTTTAACAATATGATTCCAAAGACAGAGCAGCAGGAAAGACTTCATTACTCAATATTTTGTAACAAGAATGTGGACTGTCCTCTTTAGCTAAAGGGAATTGGTGACGGAGTTTTTTTCATCTTTGATGATATTGGTACACCTAAATTTGTTTGAAATGGTTTATAAGGAGACAAACATTGAGGGCAGATGTGTACCAAAGGAAACAGATGAGATAGAAATTTAAAACAAATCACTGAATTGATGATCATTGGTAATTGGTGGTTTTTAATCTCACAGTGAAAAATACACAGCTATGAGGCTGTCAGAGTTTTCAAAAGTATCACATGTTGGCAATACAAGTGAAAACAAAGCCCCCAGATAATGCCAGCTAGATCTTGTTAAATTTGTACTTGAAAAACAAAACTGGTATTTGTAAGGTATATCCAGGATCATGCATGACAGTTGATGAACTTGCCCATTTCAGATACACAGTCCTTCAAAACCAGAAAAGTATGAAATAAGGAATTGAGTTTACTGTGTGTAAAAAATGGCGTGGTCGGGGAGGCATCTGACCTCCTCTGACTTTGTAAGGGAGGGAGAGAGTCCTTATCACCCTCGACAGCCCAGAGCTGATTCCTGTGAAGCACAAGTGAAATTAATACCTCCTTTCCAACCTTTCTACCAATTCTGACACCAGCCACCCCATCCTGCACTCTCTACTCAAAATATCTGTTGCAGTGACCACACCCAGCTTGTTACCAGAGTAGCCAAGCCAAGCGCCTTCGGAGTAACTGGTTGACTTCAGGATATAATTACTCGATCGGGACAGCCTCCTCACCTGTGCCTGTAGGCTGTTATCTGTCTGGCCCTCAGGTCCTTGGTCTGACAGCCCATCCTCCTGGCCTTTGCCCTACTCAGGCAGGTGTTGCAAAGTTCTTAAAGCTCTGCCAGTAATTGCCAGACCGCTCTGCGAGTCAGCCTCCACCTGAAGGCACTCAACTCTCGCTCCATGGAGCGGAAACTCCCTGTGCCGCGTTGCGGGGCTCCTAGTTCTGCTGCCTGGCTGCCCCCGTTCTCCTGCCGCTCACTGTCTCGTGCCTGCCTCCAGTGCTAACAGCTCTCTGTGTCTCTTATCTCTCCTGGGTCTAGAAAGTTTTCAGCATAGGGATGGCAGGCCTGAAGGATGTGCTTCCTTCCTACCTCTTCTTTCTTAGGGGTAACACTGTCCTCCCATCTGCTTCTGAGGTGACCCATTTAAAGCCTATCACGATGACAAAACTGACCAATCTGCTCGTTAGAGTTTTATAAACCTATTTGCATGGTCGTGCCCCCATGAGGTGCCATGCACCACATTTTCATTATTAGGAAGCTGTCTAATCCCCTTGTGGGTTCAGGTACCTTATTTGCATAGCCACACCCAGTTGTTTTGGTGGGAGTTACAAAGACTTGTTAGCAGGCCATATTAAGTAATCCACTGTACCATACTATGTTTAAATTTTTATTAATTCTAGTGAAGTTGTTTTTCATTATTTTTATTCTATATATCATTCATAAATTGACTTATTCATTAGACGTAGATGGTAAATGGTAATGACTATTTCCTTGACATACTGAGAGTTAAAATGAACTCATTAAAATTACAGAGTTGATTTTGATTTCAGATGATAAATGTAAAATCAAATGACTTCCTTATATACTAAATGTTATACAGAATTTTTGTGTAAAATCAGTCTGTTCTTCTCAGATACACTTTTATTCAGTCAGCTTTCACTTTATTATTGGGTAGGTTTTATTTTTCTTTCATGTGTGTGTATTTTTAGTGTACTAGACACTAAAATTAGGTGGACAGCTATGACAGGCAAAGTAAGTATCTTTATTGTTAATATCCTAATGTTTAATGACAGGCTATTAATATAATCTCTTAATTTCTAAACAAAATTTTTCTTCTGAAACCTCATGAGAATTGCGAGAAGTATGAGTCCTTCATTTGTTCTTAGGATATTTATCCTTATTCTGTTTTTCCTTGCCCTCAGTCCTTTTAGTCTCTTTGATCCTTCTTTCCCTTGATAAACCAAATTCTGCAGCAGTTCTGTGCATTTTACACTGAAATTGGATTGCAATATTTCATAAACTGTTTCATTTTTAAAATATTTTGGTAGCACATCCCTAAAGAAACTAGGTTTATAAATGTGTGTTGGCATGTGAATATTTTTAACTGAGTGCACTGCTTTAGTAATTTTAAACGCCTGACAACATTCTTAATTAATACATATATAAAACCAGGGAAGAGACTACATGTTGGTGCTTCCAGAAATAGTGTAATTGTCTCTTTGGTAAAAGAGAATAAACTTGATTGGCTGAAAATGAGTGATTTTAATAGTGATAACCTTAAGATGTCTATTAGGTGATAGTCATATTTTACAGTGTATTCTGATATCCATGGATCTATTGTATGCAAATAGGGTCCCATCTTTTCTTTTTTCCTAAATTTCTAAATTAAATTTTATACTACAGAAATGAAAAAGTGAGACTTGGAGAAAGTGATTGTTGATCATTATAATCATGTAAATCAGTGTACATCTTACCCTTCTGTTGTTTAGGGAAAGAGAAAAGGAAGTTATCTGAAGAGGTATTGCTCACTGATTCCCCAAAGAGCCCTTGGTAGTAGGGCCAGTGTCGTCTCAGAAATCCCACTTGCTTATTATGCATTTCATTTTCCAACAGAAAGGTGGTAGGTATTGTCATCAAGCCTCACTGTCGGCAGCCTCTTGGTAACCGCAAGCATGTGGCTTTTGGATTAGTCGTATAAAAATTGAGTTTCTGTAAGCTTTTTTTTTTCCTCCTTCTTGTAGTTGGTACTGTTTATAAGATTTAAAAGAAATTTAAAATAAACATGTTGACTTAAAAGGAATTTTGTTGGGACGAATTTATCATCTTTCCTTCAAATCTGTTCTAAATTGATTTTCTTGCCTACTTTGCAAGAGAGAAGTTAGAACTGACTTGAGGGCTTGGGATTGGTTTTTTTGGTTTTAGAGGGTGGTGTACTAGCTTATTGTATAGACACACATATTATGGTAATAGTATTTTGTAAACCAAAAATTGGTGCCCTAATGCCTTTTGTTTTTAAATTGTTTATGGTATTCTTTAAAAATAATTTTTATAAATCCTATTTAATCATTTGTTTTATTGACCTCACTTATAAAACAGGGTCCCGTCAAAAGAATTAGCATGGATTGGGAAGAGAACATTTTAAATTGGAACCATCCTAGAAACGAGGGTGTGTGTTCACCTAACGTAGTCCTGTGTGTGTTGTGTTTGTCATCTCCCTTTTTTAAATGATTATAGTCTAACAGTCCTAAGACAGCTCTCTGAAAAAAATTGAGACTTCAGTTAAGTGTTTGTTGTGTTAAATAAAGGTGACCAAATGGAATATTTAGAATGACCTTTGCCTTGTCGTTCTTTTCATCAACCCTAATGAGCTTAGAGTGTACAGTTCTAACTTTGTGATTCCATTCATTTTAATTTCTCATTTGTCCGGTATGTTCAGTGGATGAAAGTGCTTTCTTCGCATGTGTGTGTGTGTGTGTGTGTGTGTGTGTTTGTGTTTGGATGTAAAATTGCCTTCCTTCCTAGTAGCAGTTTGTTTATTCAATAACTTAATTTGTGATTATTACATTCAATTATTAAGTATATTTCACTGTACAAATTATAATTAGCACAGGCCTCAGACCAAACTAGCTTAATGAAGTTATTTGTATATGTCATTTCATGTTCTTGAAATTAAAAATTGTGTTGTGTTTTCTTCATAGTAGGAAATTATTCATCTTTATCTCTGTCGTCTAGTTTCTCTGTTAATATAGAAAACCTACAAAGAAATTGTAAAATTTAACTTTGCACAGAAGCTAGCCAGCACGGCAATTCCTTGTAAAATCAACTTCCAGATCTGCGTTCAGTACGAATCAATAAGTAAAATACTATAGTTTACAATTGACAGTAAAGAGTGAAATAGGAAAATAGGAATAACATGAATCATATACAGCAGAAATGATCCAGTAACCTTATTTCATTCTTCCACTTTCTGTGAGGTGTGTTTTTTTGTTGTTGTCTGTTTTTTATTTGTTTCTTTAAGACTATGTCCAAATCAGTTATCAAATTGTCAATGTGATTTTCGTGGATTGCTTTTAATCCACCAAAAGGTTGGTCGTGGTCACAAGGGAAGTATAGTAATTTTGCATACTCCTTTAAATGGTTGGTAATTTTTTAATACTTGAGAATTAACTATATATAACATTTTCAAAAAAATAATTATAAAACTGTATTAACTTCTACTCCAAGATGTCATTGGTAAAATACATCATGATTTTATGTTCCCAGAGGAAGAAAAAAATACCTCCAATTAAGCTGAACATTATCAATTATAAGACATGGGTACCAGTGGGAAAATGTCATGTTTGAGTTGGGATACCTCTTCTCCCTGTAAAACAAATCAAGCTTCTGTTAGTAAGGAAAAGTATGAGTGGATATTGGGCAGCAGTTGTCAGGTCTGCCAAAAGTATCATTATATGATTGCCATTATTTTTTTTTTAATATACTCATCCCACTTTGGGGTGCTGCAGCAAAGTGTTGTCATTGACTGCCGTCCAGTTGACCCTGGGACTGATAAGGACCCCATCCGTGCACATGGGAGTCAAACGGTGCCTGGTCCAGCACCATCCCCATGTTTGCTGCAGAACAGAGGGTTTTCATGGGCTGGCTTTTGGAAGGAGATCCTCAAAAGCTTTCTTCCTAGCGCATCGCATCGTCGTAGTCTGAAAACTCCGTTGAGACCTGTTCAGCATCGTAGCAACACACCAGACTCCACTGACGGATGTGTGATAGCTGCCCATCCACATCTCCCTCAAGGAAGGCACGACTTCTGCTGAACCACCACTGTCTCATGTGGCAAAGCT
The DNA here is from genome assembly GCA_028571685.1 of Heterohyrax brucei. NCBI lineage: Eukaryota > Metazoa > Chordata > Mammalia > Hyracoidea > Procaviidae > Heterohyrax > Heterohyrax brucei. The sequence goes on from CM053148.1 coordinate 96,906,967, forward strand.
TAAAGACATTTTTTAAAAAACGTGACTTTGAAGTCCTCAGCCTGTTCTTGCAACTCATTTTTATTGGTGCTGCCTCTTTTTTACAGCTTTTTTGTTTAGGCTGTGATTTTTGATCCTTTTAATCAAATTATCTAACAAGTGCAATTAGACAGTTGTTTCCTACAGTTTGACATCTAGGTACACATTTTTCATCTAAAAGGCTACAGGGTGATCTTTAAATTCAAAAGGACTTCTTAGAATTCCTGAGAATCAGGCCATAGTTGTTGCTAGAAAGGAAGAGTCCTGATAACCTGAGGACATTCTCTGATACCTCGAGTAGCAGACTGCGTGCAGTCCATTCAGACCACTCTTCAGTAGGTGCACTGGTTTCTTTCTTTAGGTCAAATTTGCCACAAAGCTATTAACAACTTCTTAGGATCACAAGGAATTCTTCAGCTGTACGTACATTGGTTGTGGGAAATTGGTATGTCCTTAAGTAATATCAATGGAATGATTTGTCAATTCTGACATATGAAAGCAATTTCTCATCGTAGTTCACATTCCTAGCTTATCTGCAGGGAAAAAAATCTGACATTAAAATGTCTACGTAAATCTCGTTAGTCAAATACAGAGATTTAAGAATTTAAAAACAAAACCAAGTCATGTGACCTTCAGGGAGCACGTAAAGAACCACCCGCTTTTGTCTTTGATAAAGCGTTGTGAAAACAATGGATGGGTAAGCTTGTAATTATATTTTGATGTTTATGAGCATGACCAAGACCACATAGTCACACTTTGCACAGTCCCTATGATAAGCTTAAACTTGTTAATGTTTTTCCAGTTCTCTGAAAACAGATTCCACAGATGGGCTTGGTTTTAATACTGGAACATCTGATGTTTGGGGTCAGAGGTGAATCTGTTCTGCAGAACTCTTCCCCTGACATCAGATTAATTCATGTCATGTGTATCTCTTTTCTTTTTTCCTACACCTCTACTTTTGTTTCTTCCTAATTGCCTCATAATATACATGAATGAAGAAGCAAATTCTAACACCCCTGTGGAATTATAAAGAAGACTTAGAATTCATATAACTTAGCGGAAAGTTGCTTATTAAAACTCAAAAAGAAAAAAAAAATGGAGGGCTTTAGAACTATAGAATATTAAATTATTTTCTCTCCTTTAATTGAGTTGACTATTTTAACAGTATGGTTTAATTCATAAGAATTCTGGTAGAGATTTCCAGTTTAATAAATTACTAAAGAAGTATCTATAATGTATGCTTGTATGTGTGTATATATATATATATATATGTGTGTGTGTGTGTCTGTGTACATTCATGTGCATGGATATGAATGAAACGTAGAAATGGTGCTTTTTTTTGCCTACAAGTATCTTGGTGTGATCCTGTTGGCACCTCTGTAACTATTTTTATTTATTTATTTTTAGAATACTGATGTTTGCATTTAATGGAGAGCAAAAGATGAAGAAAGAAAAGCAGTATATTCACTAAGGATTGTATCGTCTTGCTGCTCCAGACCTGCATGTTAAGGAATTCTTGTGCTTAGGAGTTGATCAGCTGTTCGTCAGACTGAACTGGAGTTTGCCCTCCCTTCGTCTTGTCAACGCCAGAAGAAATCCCAGTTGGAATGTAACAGTAGATCTCTGTCTAATTGCCATGGAAGGTGATCAGCTGACACTCACTTATTGAAGTGACGTCTCACTCACCCACAGAAAACTATTCTTTTAAAGTGACTAGAGACCCAGCCCTTGTGACTACTTCTGTTGAACATGACTCATGGAGAAGAGCTTGGCTCTGATGTGCACCAGGATTCTATTGTTTTAACTTACCTAGAAGGATTACTAATGCATCAGGCAGCCGGGGGATCAGGTACTGTGGTCAGCACAAAGTCAACAGGGCATGATGAAGAAGATCCGAACTTTAACATTTCAGGCAGCACCTTCCCTACCTGTCAGAGTAATGGTCCAGTGCTCAGTACCCATGCATACCAGGGGTCCGGCATGCTGCATCTTAAAAAAGCCAGACTGTTGCAGTCTTCTGAGGACTGGAATGCAGCGAAGCGGAAGAGGCTGTCTGATTCCATTGTGAACTTAAATGCAAAGAAGGATGCTTTGCTAGCTGGCATGGTGGATGATGTACCCAGAGGCAAACAGGACAGCACATTACTGGCCTCTTTGCTTCAGTCTTTCAGCTCCAGGCTGCAGACTGTTGCTCTCTCTCAGCAAATCAGGCAGAGCCTCAAGGAGCAAGGCTATGCCCTCGGTCAGGACTCTTTAAAAGTAGAGAAAGATTTAAGGTGCTACGGTGTTGCATCAAGTCACTTGAAAACCTTGCTGAAGAAAAGTAAAGCTAAAGATCAGAAGCCTGATACCAGTCTTCCTGACATGACTAAAAACCTCATCAGAGATAGGTTTGTTGAGTCACCTCGTCCTGTGGGACAGAGTGGAACAAAGGCCATGAGTGAACCCTTGTCATGTGCTGCAAGACTGCAGGCAGTTGCAAGCATGGTCGAGAAAAGGGCCAGCCCTGCCACCTCCCCGAAGCCCAGTGTTGCTTGTAGCCAGTTAGCGTTACTCCTGTCAAGTGAGGCCCATCTGCAGCAGTATTCACGGGAGCATGCCTTAAAAACCCAGAATGCCAATCAAGTGGCAAGTGAAAGGCTTGCGGCCATGGCTCGGTTACAGGAAAATGGCCAGAAGGATGCTGGCAGCTTCCAGCTCTCAAAAGGAATGTCAATCCATCTTAATGGTCAGGCAAGAACATCCTCGAGCAAACTAGTTGCCAGCAAAAGTAATGCTACAGCTTTTCAGAGTCCAGTGGGTATCATTCCTTCTTCCCCCAAAAGTGCAGGCTATAAGAACTCCCTGGAGAGAAGCAGTGTCAAGCAGGCTGCTAGTAATAGTTTGCTCTTACATCTTCTGAAGAGCCAGAGCATACCGAAGCCAATGAATGGACACAATCCTGGTGAGAGAGGAAGCATTTTTGAAGACAGTAGCACCCCTACCACTCTTGACGAATATTCTGATAACAATCCCAGTTTTACAGACGACAGCAGCGGGGATGAAAGTTCTTACTCCAGCTGTGTCCCCATAGACCTGTCTTGTAAACATCGAAATGAAAAGCCAGAATCTGACCAACCTGTTTCTCTAGATAACTTAACCGAATCCTTGCTCAACACTTGGGATCCAAAAGTCCCGGACAGAGATATCAAAGAAGATCAGGATACCTCAAAGAATTCTAAACTAAATTCTCACCAGAAAGTAACACTTCTTCAGTTGCTACTTGGCCATAAGAATGAAGAGACTCTGGAAAAAAACACCAGTCCTCAGGGAGTACACAGTGATGTGACCAAGTTCGGTTCACAGAGTTATATGAGGACTTCTGTCATAGAAAGCCCCAGTACAAATAGGACTACCACTCCAGTGAGCACTCCACCATTGCTAATGTCAACCAAAGCAGAATCCCCCATCAACCTTTCTCAGCAGTCGCTGGTCATCAGATGGAATTCTCCACCCTATGCTTGCGATACTCAGCCTGAGAAACTAATGCCTACTGCCTCTAACCACTTGATAGACCTTACAAAAAACAAAGACTCGCAAGCTGAGAAACCAGTCCTAAATGAAGGTGCACAAAACCCTGCAACTTTCAGTGCCAGTAAGCTGTTACAGAATTTGGCACAGTGTGGCATGCAGTCTTCCCTGTCGGTGGAAGAGCAGAGACCCGGTAAACAGCTGTTATCTGTAAAAGGAGATCCGCCGATCACTATGATCGATAGATTAAGTAGTCCTCTGCTCTCACATAAAGCAAATGCAGGCGAAGAAGGTAAAGCATTCAGTAGTCAGCCAGCAGCTCCTGAACCAGGGCTCTGTGGTTCTGAAATAGAAAATCTGCTTGAAAGACGTACTGTCCTCCAGCTGCTCCTGGGGAACCCCAACAAAGGGAAGAGTGAAAAGAAAGAGAAGTTTCCTTTAAGAGAGGAAAGTACTCAGGAACATACAGATAGAGCTTTAAGTGAACAAATACTCATGGTTAAAATAAAATCCGAGCCTTGCGATGACTTCCACAGTCACGGTGTGAATGCACACTTGAGCCACGATGCGAAGGGTAGCCCATTCTCAGGCATGGCTCCTGCCACACAGAGAAGCGCAGCTGCCCTCCCAGCCTCCGAGGACCTGAAGTCAGAGCCCACTTCACCTCAGGACTTGACTTTCTCAAAGAATGGCCTGTTAAGTCGATTGCTGAGGCAAAATCAAGAGAGTTACCTGACAGAGGAGCTGGACAAGAGTCACAGACACAGTGAGCGGACACTGGTACAATCCAAGAATCTTTGCATGGTCCCAAAGAAAAGGAAGCTTTATCCTGAGCCTTTAGAAAACCCATTTAAAAAGATGAAAACTAACACTGATGCTGCAAACAATCACAGTGCTCCAGAGGTGCTGTATGGGTCCTTACTTAACCAGCAGGAGCTGAAACTCAGCAGAAGTGACCTTGAATTTAAGTATCCAGCAGATCATGGCCCAGCCAATGAAAGTGAACAAAGAAGCTGGATCAGAGACAGCAAAAGCTTCAATGTTCTGAAGCAGCTGCTTCTCTCCGAAAACTGTGTGAGAGATCTCTCTCAGCACAGGAGTAACTCTGTCATGGACAGTAAAAAGAAAGGACACAAAAATCACGGCACAAGTAGCAAGCCCGAATTCAGCATTTCCTCTTTAAACGGGCTGATGTACAATTCCACTCCTCCCAGCAGCTGCGTAGATGGCAGGACATTGTCATACCCGGCAGTCATGAACCCTTCTGTGAGTCCTTCTTTCCCTGAACATTTAGCGTGTCCGGCGCTGAGACCCGAACCTGGGCTTTTGAATGGTGGGTCAGTGCCCAGTGAAAAGGGACCCATTAAGTGGGTGATCACAGATGTGGATAAGAACGAGTATGAAAAGGACTCCCCGAGACTGACCAAAACTAACCCAATACTGTATTACATGCTTCAAAAAGGAGGCAATTCTGTTACCAGTCGGGAAACACAGGACAGGGACATTTGGAGGGGACCTTCGTGTGCCGAAAGTGTCTCACAGGTGACAGTCAAAGAAGAGTTACTTCCTGCTGAAGAACCTAAGGCTTCTTTCCTTAATGTGAGGAGCCCTTACAATAGCCATAGGGGAAATAATGCTTCTCGGCCACACAGTGCAAACGGAGAGGTTTATGGAATTCTGGGAAACGTGCTGACAATAAAAAAGGAATCAGAGTAGAATGTACCTGCTCTCCAGCTTTGGGATCTTTTTAAAATGAATTAGTATGAACTTGAGATCTGTATAAATAAGAGCATGATTTGAGAAAAGCATGGTATAATTGAAACTTTTTTATTTTGAAGCCTATTGGTTACTGGTGATGTTTAAATAGGCATACTACTTTTTTGCTTTACATTAGATGTCATGAGGAAACTACTGAATTAGCAGTTTGGTTGTTGAACACTTCTGTATATGCATCAGACAACAACTGTGAGTAGCCTGTGAATGAAATCATTTTATTACAATAAATACCGGGCATAAATTAAAATGTAACTCCATCCACAGTAGATCACTGCATTTTACCTCTTTTCATCCTTTCCCTTTCTTGGGATCCTTTATTTTGTGCTTTGGCAGTCAGTTCATGTAACACATTTTTTTTTTTTCTTTTTAAAGTCCAAACAAATAACTGTAAGCAGTAATTGTTAAATAAACCTAGTGCTGATTCATTTTCATTATTCAGTTCAGTACTAAATTAGGGGGGAAAAATGCTTCCATTTTTCACTTTTGCTAAAAGGAAAAATTATTTTTAAACTCTTGAAGGGGATTTTGTGGTTCCCAAGGTCTCTACCCTGGCCCCAGTCCTTTTCGATACATTTCTTTTAAACCTTGTACTACTTAGTAAAACTTGATTTACAGTTGAAAGAGGTTTGATAGATTCTTAAAAAAAAAAAAAAAAACAAGAAAAGGCAAATTTCCATTTTTGTATTTTAACTACTTTATTAAATGAGTAGTCCTCATTTTGCAAAATTAGAAGAGTTAAAAATTTATCTTCAGGTGGGTTCTTGAATAGTTGACTGTTTACAAAATTGTTTTTATCAGAAACAAAAAGGCTTTTCCTTAGACAGTTTTCACCATCTCTTGTAAAACAGTTCTCACCACTCTTGTGGTACCCGTGAGTCTTAGGACCAAGGATTCTTATAGCTGGACTCAGAACGTCTGCATCAGAATCGTCTGGAGTGCTAGTTTGAAAAGGTCGATTTGTAGGCAGCCTCTCAGAGGTACAGAACAGTGGTGTCGCCTACAGAGACCTGGGCCTCTTCCTGCCTGCATCTCATTGCACGCCTGAGGTATTTCTTGTGCACACTCAAGTCTGAGAATCATTGCTTAGGACTTTTCTCAGAACATAGACTAGAATAGGACTGTTGGGGGAAAAAAAAAAAAGATGCTTACATTTTCCCCAACACAGACACTTCAGCTCAAAATTTGCAATACTGTAGTTCATGTATTACCATTGTGTCTTTGGAAGTCAGGTTCACAATACTTTTTATGACAAAAAAACTGGGTGGTAGGACACCTTTCACATCTGGCTCAACATCTCAGGAAAATCTGTGACTGTCTACACCTTCTAATGAGTAACATCTACTTAATCAGCCTTAGGGATGGAATTATAGGGCCACTAACCAAACTCAGGTGATTCGAGGATGGTTTGGAAACTTCTGAACACATCCTGAACCTCTGTTTAAACCATCGTCCTAAAAACAATGGTGACAAGTATGAAGACATTTAGTTCAAACCCAGGAAAGGCACTGCACCTCGAGTGACTCAAAAAAGTAGAAAAGCACATAGACATGACAGAATTGTACACAATCATTCCGCTGGGTTTCTTATTTTAAAATCCTGTTAAAACACTGACGTTGTTTTAGAACAAATTAGTATATATACTATTGAGCCACATAGGTTTCTGATCATGAAACATGTCTGTATTTTCAAGTTCAGTTTTTACAGTCCCACAATCCGTTCACCAAATTTTGGGTTTTTTAACCATGAACCAGGTTAGCAACTGATGTAGCAAAAATTACATAATCAGCTGTTAATTAGAAACCTATCTGAAGTTGTTCTACTTAAAGTTGTTTCTAAGATTTTTTATATTAAAAATTGGTGGTATTTCCTAATAGAATCTCAAAATCCTAAATGACTATATATATATTTTTTTTTGTCAAAATGATTTGTAAATAGTTACTGGGCACGATTGTCATGAGTGAATATTATGCTACATCTTGAAGAGACGAAGGCATATGCTTACTTAGAAGTGAAAATTCTGCAGGCCACTGAATATATTATACTTCATCCCGTATTTTCTCTGCAGCAATCTTGTCTACCCTGTATTAAAAAGCTTCTTGCCCCTCCCTTACTCTCCCCACCTCCCCCTCCCCCCCCCGCCACGATTGGAAAGATCTGGGGCCTTAGATTATGTTTTTTTTTAAAAAAAAAAAAAATTGGTTAGTGTCCTCCCTTGAATAGGGGAAAATGGACCTTTACAAGAAAGTGAAATTAAGCCAGAAAAAGGAACATTAAGGTTGACCCTGCTATTTTTTGTTGTTTAGTCGGTGGTTTTTTATTGTTGCTTTTGTTAACAATGACGGGAATGAGAATATGTATTAAATAATTAAGGCCTCAAAGAATGCCGTTCTGATTTGCTAGAGAATGTCTCCACCTGGAGTTAGGGTGATTTTGAAGAAGAGCAGTTATAAGAACACATATCCACAAATTCACTTGGTTTATGCGTATGTAGGTACAAGGATGCACATATGCCCATTTCCAGAGACTGTTTTAGGTAGGCAGACAATTTCTTCCTACTAAAGTTATTTGTGAAAGGGTACTACAGCTCTCATTGACATCAGTAAGGTAGCATTACCTGTTTATTCTCTGCTGTATCTTACAGAAGAGTGAACCGGTGAGAGTATATATTTTATTATATATATATATAATATGTATATATATATATGGACTTGTTACATGAAGATGTTAAAACTGGTTTTTAAAGGTGATGTAAATAGTGATTTCCTTAATGAAAAATACATATTTTGTATTGTTCTAATGCGCAACAGAAAAGCCTTTTAATCTCTTTGGTTTCTGTATATTCCATGTATAAGTGTAAATATAATCAGACAGGTTTAAAAATTGTGCATGTATGTATACAGTTGCAAGTCTGGACAAATGTATAGACTAAACCTTTTATTTAAGTTGTGATTACTTGGTGCATGACAAGTGCATGGGGACCCCTGTGCATCTCTGCGTTTGTCAAAATGTCTTAACAAGTCAGGCAAGATGTTCATCCCAACACGACAACACGCCATCTCTGGACATGACTTCTGCATTTTAAGCTTTGTGAAAGAATGTGCTTTGAATCCAAGGGTCTTACTTTTTTTTTTTTTTTAATTAAATCAAGCCAACCAGTTTTCAGCATAAAAAATCCATCCAACTACTTCCATGAATTTTTTAATCCCATCAGGAGCATAATATTATTCCTGGAGTATTCTGATATCAGCAGAATCTGGAGTACAGGCACATTACCATCCATGGTATGAATTCTGGGGTTTACACAACCGATTTTGATGGTGTGTGCTCGGTAATATGTCATTTTTATTAGAAATTTCATTTCTTCATGTGATGTCATGAAACTGTACATAATACAGTGTGAATTTTTTTGTTTCGTTTTTTAATCTTTTAGTGTTTACTTCCTGCAGTGAATTTGAATAAATGAGGAAAAAAAATTCAAATGTCTCTGGCTCAAAATGACTGTTATTTTGTGTAGTAGCATTGTCTTTTAGGTTTCCCACAACCATCAATGTTCCTGGTCCTGGAAACAGCAGTCGTTCTTCAAGGATGCTTTGCCCTTCTCAGAAAAATAAAGGATGTACAAGGGGAAGATAGCCAGCAAGTTTAGTACATCTAGAGACAGGACAACTGAAGTGTAACTCAGCATGACAGTCTACTACAGCCTGTCCTACTTAGTATCTCTTCTGTTTTTCTGGGTATAACTGAATAATCATTACATAGATTTTTTTTGTACAGTGTTCCAGGTTGATTTGATGTAAGCTTTAAGATTTTTTTTTTATTAAATAAAAAATGAAAGTGTACATACCTCGTGCTTACAATATTGGGTTAAGATAGGAGTACACCAGTTGTGTCCAAGTCTCATTAATATTGATCTTCTCACTAATATGTATTGTCATCAGTTTCACTCAACCAAATTTCTAACAGCTATCTAATCTAATAGAAAAAATTAACAAAACCAAAAGCTGGTTCTTCGAAAAGATCAACAAAATTGATAAACCATTGGCTAAACTTACAAAAGAAAAACAACAGAAGATACAAGTAACCCAATTAAGAAATGAGTTGGCAGATGTTACAACTGACCCAACTGAAATAAAATATAACAATACTATGAAAAGCTACTCTTAACAGGTTTGAAAACCTAGGGGAAATGCACAAATTTCTAGATTCATGTGACTCACCAAGACTATAACAAGGAGAAATAGATCAACTTAATAAATCTATCACAAAGGAAGAGATTGAAAAAGTTATCAAAAATTGACCAACTGAAAAATGTCCTGGCCCAGATAGCTTCACTGGAGACTTCCACCAAACTTTTAGAGAAGAATTAACTCCAATACTAATGAGGCCATTTCACACCATAGAAAGAGATGAAATACTTCCAAATTCATTCTATGGAGCCAGCAAAACCCTGATACCAAAACCAGGAAAGGATCCCCCCCAAAAAATTACAGACCAATATCACTCATGAATCTAGATGCAAAAATCTTCAACAAAATTCTAGCCAATAGAATTAAACAGCATATAAAAAAAATAATTCATGATGATCAAGTTGGTTTCATTCCAGAGATGCAAGGCTGGTTCAACATCAGAAAAGCAATTAATGTAATCAACCATATTAATAACATAAAAGACAAAAATCACCTGATTTTGTCAGTTGATACAGAAAAGACATTTGACAAAGTTCAACGTCCATTCATGCTTAAAACTCTCAGAAAAATAGGAATAAAGGGGAAATTCCTTAATATAATCAGTGGCATCTATGCAAAGCCAACTGCTTTCATCATCCTGAACAGTGAAAGACTGAAAACAGGAGCTAGACAAGGATGCCCGCCCTCACCTCTTCTGTTCAACATTGTGCTAGAAGTTCCAGCCAGAGCAATTAGACAACTCAAAGAAATAAAAGGCGTCCATATTGGCAATGAAGTAAAGATTTCCCTATTTGCAGATGATATGATTGTTTATACAGAGAATCCAAATAAATCCATAAGTAAGCTATTAGAGCTAACAGAAGAATTCAGCAATGTATCGGGATACAAGATAAACATAACTAAATCAATGGGATTCCTTTATACCAACAGTTAAATTATTAAAGAAATCACCAAATCAATTCCATTTACTATAGCCCCCAAGAAGATTAAATACCTAGGAATAGATGTAACTAGAGAAATAAGAGATCTTTACAGAGAAAACTACCAGACCTTACTACAAGAAACTAGGAGAGACATTAGTGGAGTAATCTGCCCTGCTCATGGATAGGAAGACTCAATATTGTGAAAATGTCTGTTTTGCCCAAAGCAATCTACTTATATAATGCAATCCCAATACAAATTCCAGTGACATTTTTTAATGAGATGGAGAAACAAATTATAAGCTTTATTTGGAAAGGGAAGAAACTCCGGCTAAGTAAAGCACTACTAAAAAAGAACATACTGGGAGGCCTCTCACTACCTGACTTTAAAACCTATTTTAGGTTTTAAAGTAGTCAAAACAGCTTGGTACTGGTACAAAAAGAGACATACAGACCAATGGAACAAAGTAGAGACCCCAGAGATCCCACCATCCTCCTATGAATAGCTGATATTTGACAAAGGCCCTAAGATTTTAAACTAGGTTAAGAACAGTCTCTTTAACAAATGGTGCTGGCATAATTGGATATCCATCTGCAAAAAATTGAAACAAGACCCATATCTCACACCTGATATGGGTCTTTTATCCAACTCAAATTGGATAAAAGACCTATATATAAAAGCTAAAATGATAAAGCTCATCCAAGATAAAATAGGGTCAACAGTGGAAGTTTTAATACACAATATAGCCAGACTTCAAAATCAAAACACATTCATCAGAAGGGAAAATAGATAAATTGGAATTAATAAGATCAAACACTTCTCATTGAAAGACTTCAAAAGAATTAAAAGACCACCTACAGAATGGCAAAAAATATTTGGCAACTTTATGTCAGACCAACGTCTGATCTCCATAATCTATAAGGTTCTACAAAATACCAATAAGAAAAAGACAAATCATCTAATTAAGCAATGGGCAAAGGAGATGGACAGACACTTTTCTAAAGAGGAGATCCAGGCAGCCAAAAAACACATGTGGACATGCTCACAATAATTATTAAAGAAATTCAAATCAAAACGACAATGAGATACCATCTCACCCTAACAAGATTGGCCATGATCCAAAAAACGCAAAGCACTGAATGTTTTAAGATTTTACTAGAGGACTTAACCTAATTTTCAGAAGATGTTAAATGTATTTTAAATGAGAAAATTTTCGTTTGTCAAAAATGTGTGTGTACACCCACACAAACACATATCTATAGGATATGTACTATATATATATTTAATGGTAAGAGAAAACCAAAAATATTTATTGACACTCCTTCCTACTTGTAGTGACCCTATAGGACAGCATAGAGCTGCCCATAGATATTTTTCCAAGGAGCATCTACTGTATATTAGAGCTGCCAACCTTTTGACTAGCAGCCTTAGCACTTCCCAACCACAATGTCAGGATTTCCAGTGGTCATAGAGGATAATAAAAAATATGTATAAAAATAATAAGTAGTCTTAGTTTGTCAGTGCTGCCATAACAAAATAAGTAGGGGACTTGAAAGAAGAGAAACATAGTTTCTCACCTTTCTGAACGCTAAAACTACACGGTCTCAGCCATGTTATTTCCTTCAGTGGACCACTGAGCTGATTTCTGGTGACTGCCAGCAGCACTGTGCTTGTGGACAGCCCTCGTGTGGTGTCTGCATTCAGTCTGCAGCTGTGCTTGGCTTGTTCCTTTTATGAGACACCACTTAAAAGTACTTAGGTTGAGGATCCAACCACTCTTACGACTCCACTAATAGGACAAAAGAAAACCCCAAATTCTAAACAGGATCCTATTTACAAGTACAGGGGTTAGGGCTCATTACATTTTGGGGGGGAACATAATTCTTCACAGTTGTATAGACAATTCGTTTAGCAAAAGAGAAACCAAATCTGTGTACCTCACTAAAGGACGGTGCGTTAAAAAAGCATTTTCTCAATTTTTCTGACTTGAGGACACTTGGCTAATAAATTGTTTCTTGGGATGGAGGTCTGTTACAGTGAAACTTTTGTAGGTTCTGAACAGGATTACATATTTTCAAAAAAGTTACAAATACATGATCTATATCATTCAAATGTTGAAAAACTTCAACTTGTTATATATACAGATACAGCCATCTGGATCTGGAATACAACAGTATTTTATTTATGTGAAGAACAAATAGAACTTTATCAAGTAATAAATGTCAAAGAGGTTTTTTAAAGAAATCCACCAGTTAGCAATTCTTGGCTCTTAGCTAATGCCAACAACTTTAATACAGCCAAAAGCCAAGTGCCATCGAGTCGGATCTGGAGGGTCTCTCAAAATCAGATTATGGTCACCCATGTGATGAAAGCTTGAGTTTCAAGCTTGGTAATGCAGAAAGCAACAATTTCGAATCTTTTGCCTGCTGCTGGTATCATTAAACTGTGACCTATTTGGTTACAGAAAATAAACTTTCAATGTTCCATGTTAGGGAAACCACTTTTTTTTTTTTAACCTAGTCCATAAAAATTAGAGAAAAAGATTAGTAGTCTAACATGCTCACCTTGTAAAAGTTGGTGTAAGAATCTGTTGGCATTATTTAGCATGAATTCAATACTTTTTCGAAGTAGTTTGTACAATAGTATTTACAACTTTAAAGATCTTTGTTCTGACAAACAAGAATTAATGCATTCTGATTGGTAGCAAGATAATTGGGAATCAAATGAATTCCATGTATTTCAGTCCTAGGGAAGTGCCGCCACAATTAGGAAGCTGGTGATGCCCTTTCTGTCATGGTTAAACGTAAAAACAAAAACAACAAAACAGCAGCAATAACTCAAGTTTTGAATAGTGTACTTCTCTGTTAGAAGAAAAGAAATTTAACTAGTCCTTCTAACTAGTCAAACTTTTGAGTTTTTAATTGACATAAAGACCTTAGCCAGCCTCTGTTTTCCCATCTTTGCTTTTACAAAAAAACATTGGTAAGAGTTCTTGTAGAAAAGGTGACAATCCTACTTCAGTTTTATTGAGGAACATTCACAGAGGTCAATTCTGGAAAAGGAAATGACCTACCATTGGATGAGTGACATGATCTGTATTTTGGAGAGTTACACAAATGGCCATAAACCAAACCAAACCCACTGCCATCGAGTCAGGTCCGACTCATAGTGACCCTGCAGGTCAGAGTAGAACTGCCCCATGGTTTCCAAGGAGCGCCTGGCAGATTTGAACTGCTGACCTTTTGGTTAAGTGAGAATAGAACCCATTAACACATCTCCATCGAGTTGGGTCCAACTCATAGTGACCCTGTAAGATAGAGTACAGCTGCCCCATGAAGTTTCCAAAGATCATTGGGTGGATTTGAAACACCAGTCTTTCGATTAGCAGCTGTGGCTCTTCATTGTTACACCACCAGAGTTTCCAGCAACGCTAGAGCAGAACCAAAGTAATTTTCTGCAAACACTGAAAGGGTTGCTTCTGGCATAGGTAGTGTTTCCACTAGGAAGCTGCAAATTCTCCTAAGGCTTTGAGCACCCCACTGGGTGCCCCAGCTAGTCTTGCTACATTTGGAAATGCGCTGTACACTTTTTCCTCTCTACTCTGGCCTGAATGTTCTTGTGTTCTGGTTTTATTCATCCTGGCACCTTTCAATACATAGAATCATTTAAATGAATTGTTAATTGTCTTCACAGTTCAAAATTGGGATGCAAACCTTAGCTAGATCCCCACCTTCTAGATGATGTCTTTATTTTTCTTTCAGTTATCTTTCTTGTGAGGGAAATAGCCATTAAAATGAAACTTAAAGAGTGCTGACAATCTAAATGTGGATACAACCAGAAAAATCTGTTGGCGGAGAGTATTAAGGAATATTAGCAGGATAAATGCTATAGCACTCACTGATCAATAAGCTGTAATAGATCTCAAGGCCTTTGTCACCCTTTTCATTAAATGCTTTCCTATTACTAAATTGCCTCCCAAGCCCATACATACCCTTGACTTCACTACCTACCAGCATGACATCTACTTTTACCCCACCTCAGCTTGTCATGTGTTTCTTCAAAATCCTCATGACTTTTCTGTGTAGCCATAAAAATCTGGGCATTTATCCATAGGGCTGTTTGCTCTTTTCTTGCTTTCCTAAGAGCTCAGAAAGCAAACTCCTTCTAGTCCTCCTACCTTCAGCAACATACACAAAGACATTTTCATCTCCTAAGTGGAGTTTACAGTGGGAACAGTCCTATGGCCAAACTCCAGAGATTTTCTGGCCAGAGTTACAGTAACATGTGGCTTAATGGTTCAAGCATTATTGACTACTCTTGTAGATAGTGTCACCAGAATCCAGTTTGCCACCGTCACTTTGCTCATTTCTATGCTATTAAAGATAAGTGTAATAATGTGATAATCTTTCCAAAGTCAGAAGTATGGATGGTCTTCCAGATTCCTCTGGAATTGCTTGCGACATAGGGAATTTTATGCTTTTACTGATAAGTCAGGTCCACCTCCCCAAGAATGGTCTGCTGAAGAGGAAAGTTCCTGCTTTAGGCCAGGGGAGACTGGGATGTTCAAGGGCAGAAGTTTTGAGCTATTTTGCATAGTATTGTGCTGGAGGATATGTGACAAGAATTTAACAATCCCTGACCCCGGTGGCTTAAGTGGTAAAGAGCTACAGCTGCTAACCAAAAAGGTCTGTAGTTTTAATCCAGCCGCTTCTTGGAAATCCTGTGGGACAGTTCTACTCTGTCCTATAGGGTTGTTATGAGTTGGGAGCTACTCGATAGCAGTGGGTTTGGGTTTGGGTTTGGGTTTGAGTTGGAAATTAAGGATCACAGAAAACAAGCATGTCAGAAACAGTAAATTCTACTGACTACTTTCATTTTTGAACTGGGTAAGCCAATGGTAACTGTTTCCTTTGACTTTCACAGCCCATTGTCTCCTGGTTCTCTTTACAGTGCTGATTTCTCTCTAGTCTCATAATTGGTGCTTTGAACAATAGCTGCTTATGTTTAGCCTTAAGCAGCCTTCTTTTCTTTCTTCATTCCTCTTTGGTGATAACAGTCTGTCTCAGTTAGCTAGTGCTGCTGTAACAGAAACACCACAAGTGAGTGGTTTTAACGTCTACTTATGGTCTCACAGTTTAGGAGGCTAGAAGTCCAAAATGCAGTGCTTTAACTTCAGAGAAAGGCTTTTTCTTGGTGTTGGTTCTGGGGGAAGGTCCTGATCATCAATCTTCCCTTGATTTAGTAGCTTCTCAGCTCAGGGGACCCCAGGTCCAAAGGACACGGCCTGCTCTTGGCTCTTCTTGCTTGGTGGTAATAAGATCCCTCTTGTGTCTGCTCAATTCTCTCTTTGATGTCTCAAAAGAACTTGACTGAAGATACAGCCTAATCCTATAGATTGAGTCCTGCCTTATTGACATCATAGACATTAGGATTTGCAACACATGGGAAAATCACATCGGATAACAAAATAGTGGATAATCACACAGTTCTGGGAATCATAATCTAGCCTAGTTAATACAATTTGGGGAGACGAATACAATTCCATTCATAACACAGTCATCTGTGTATCTTCAAGCACCCCATTATTTTATTTTGAGGTATTATTCCTACCACTTAAAGATCTACCCTGTTGATCTACTAATACTTGAATTTCAACTTGGCCTGATCATGAATTCATTGTATATTTCAGCTCCCCAACTTATTCCTTTTCTCTTTGTTGGAAATCCATGCATTCCAAAAAATTTTGGTCTCTGTCTTTTCCCAGTATGGTAGCTACCTTTACTCACTGCAGGTTTCCTTAGTGTGTACATTCTAGTCCATCTCATTTGGCTTAACGCAGACCTTTACCACGTCTCACCTCAGCTATTGCACTAATATCTTACTAGCCTGCCTTCCTCAGGCCTCTCTCCTTACCAAGAGTAATATCCAATGTCACCAGAGTGATCTTTCTAAAATATGAATTTGTTAAATTTGCCTAAAATCCTCTGGTGACTTTTTATTGTTTCCTAGAGTTCAATACTCCAGTTTTTTCGGGAGCCGGTAGAATAGTAGAAGGTATGAGATTTCTAGTGCAAGACAGTTGGAAACAATGAACCAACCTCAAACAGAAGAGCCAAGCCAAGCCAAAGCCAAGGCCAAGCCAAGTGCTGTCGAGTCAGATCCGACTCATGGCCAAAGATACTCTAATTAAAAGAAAAAAAGAAATCTACTGTGTTGGCCAAACAAAATGGATGTGACTACAGGCTTCCAGTGTGTGTGCACTTTGGCTTCTGGTCCTGCCTATACTTTCACCTTTTCAACTTATTCTCCACCCTTGAATGCCTTTCTATCCATCATCGTCCATTTTCCTATGTTCAGATCTTCCCAAATAAGAAAGTACTGTTTCCTGAACACATTGACTTTCTTGGCCTGAGTGTGTTTATTTGTATAACATTTTCTACCTAAAACATTTCCCTACTTGGCCCTCCCACCCCTGTTATCCAGCCCTGTACATTTCTATTCATCATTAAAATCTAGCAAAGGCAACTTTCTGTGATTCCTCCAGGACAGAGTTTCTTGTTCAGTACAGCCCTCTGTGAGGGCATTATGCTTTGTGTAAACTTCCCTCATTGTGCAATTAGAATGGTTATCGTATCTTACATTCCTTCTAAAGGCAGAAACTCTGCCTTCTTAATCTCCTTACCTTCAGAACCTAGTAAAAGTACTGATACAGAGCCATTACTCAATAAATACATGGCCAGCCTAGAAAATGATGATCTAGGGAGGAAGCAGAACAGTGTTTAAGGTAGGCACAAAACTCGTTCCCTAAGGCAAGGCCCAGCCTCCTTAGACACTCTGTAGCAAGGTTGGTCCAGGCATTCTTCCTTCTACCTTTTCTGATTTCCTGTAGAAGCACTATCACTGATGAGAAATTCCTGATAAGAGGAGCACTGTCTTTCAGAGAGGATGGGAAGTTTGTGGTTTTTTACCATTAAAGGCCTAATTACCAGTTTTACCATACCCTCCTACAAAGAGCTGTGAGCATCTTAGAAGACTTGCACTAGGTACAGAACCTACCAACCCTTCCACTGTACTAAAAAAACCTGAGGTCAAAAGTCAAGGATTTTCCCAATTTGCCCATGAATATGTTCATGTTCTGGAGGCACCAGTCTCCTGAACTATCCAGAATCAAACATAGGTGGAGCAACCTTTCCTGGTGAGTGTGATATAACCCCTTGGTTACAAACATTAAAAGCCCACTACCATCAAGTTGATTCTGATTCATAGCAGCACTACAGACAGAGTAGAACTGCCCAATAGAGTTGCAATTGTAGCACTTAACCTCTACCAGACGTTTGAAAACTTAGGCTATTTCAAATAGCCACCAGAGTTTGAAAACTTAGGCTATTTCAAATCCTTATGAAGCTCTGGGTCCCTGTGGGTGTGGTAATATAATAAACCAGGGCTACATGTGCGCTAGTCAATTAGCTTGAGTGTTTACTCATTAGAGCATGTTAAAGGTGGCAACTTACCAGTTAAAACCAAGTCATCAGGTTTTTAAGTGTATGGGAAAAGCACCACCCATATTCAGTGATTCAATGGGTGCTTGACAAAGCCAAAAAACAACAAACTCATTGCGATCAAGTCAATTCTGACTCATGGTGACCCTGTAGGACAGAGTAGAACTGCCCTATAGAGTTTCCAAGGAGCACTTGGTGGATTCAAACTGCCAACCTTTTGTTTAGCAGACATAGCTCGTAACTACCACAACCACCAGAGTTTCCATGTTTAACAAAGGTAAGTTTAAACTGAGGTGCAAGCAGAAGTTCATCTCTTTCATTTGTATGACACTGGGCTTGTGGAAAAGAGCACTGATGGTACAGTGGTTAAAGAGCTACGCTGTTAAGCAAAAGATCAGCAGTTGGAACCCACCAGCTGCTCTGTGGGAGATAGATGTGGCAGTCTCCTTCCATAAAGACTTACAGCCTAAAAACCCTGTGGGACCATTCTACTCTGCCCTATAAGGTTGCTGTGAGGAAGAATTGAATCAGTAGCAATGGGTAGGGCTACTGAGATTTCCTCTTGTTCTGATATTACAAAATTAATGTAACAAATATTTTATTGTTACCAAATTAAAGCAAATTTGTTGTGCCTGTCAGTGACAGCCAAAATTCAGAGATGAGGAAAAAAGTTCAATGCTTTATTAGCAGACAAGCACACCAGCCAGGGAGACAGTGAGAATAACTATCTCACTTAGGTTACAATTCCAGTGGCTTTTGTAGCTAGATTACAAAGGGATTTGCATTTGGAAAATTTCAAAGCTTGTCACAGGATAGAATAGAGAGTCACAAGATTCCTTTACATCTCATTGAACAATGTAAATTCATTATCTCCCTGAAGGTTGATTTACTACCCCAGAGACAGGTAAAGGAGGATGAGTCTGTAGATCCAGTTGGGAAAGGGAATGGAATTTTGCAGTCTAGATGAACTTGGTCAAGTCCCAGCTACTAGCAACTGTTACATTTTATTTTTCCAGAAAAACTTCATTCTCAGTTCCTATGCCAGAGAGAGGAAATAAGATCTTGGTTGAAATCACTCCTTTGCTACATCTAATGCTTTCCAAATGACATTGAGACATCCAAACATAAATTCAGGGATGGGGAGAATGGTTTGTTAGTAGATGGGGCTTATTCAAGGTCACCTAGACTGCTAAACTACATTACATTCCCTGTCTCAACCTGATCAACAGACTTACATTCCTTTCCCTGTCTCCAGGCTGGTAAATCAAGTATTTTAAACCTTCAGGGAAGTCATGATATTTTGGGTAATTTACATTGTTCGATAAGATGTAAAGAAATCTTGTGACTCCCTGTTCTATCATGTGACAAAGTTTGACATTTTTCAGATGCAAATCCCTTTGTAATCTGGTTATAAAAGCTGCTGAAATTGTAACCCAAGTGAAACAGTCTTGGTGAAACCATTCTCACTGTTCCCCACATTTGTACACTTATCTGTTGTTAAAGCTTGCTTGAACCTTTCCCCATCTCTGGGTTTGGCTACAGTGACAGGAAGAACAAACTAGCTTTGGTTTGCAATGCTTCTGGTGACCGTGGCAGGACTTTGCGGACCTTTCTAGTAGGTTTTGAGCCCAACTCCTCTCTCTTCCACTTTCTTGCTACACTTCTAAAAACTCTCAGTAAATAGGAGGATGACTTGTGGAGCACTGAGAAACTCTGACCAGGGCCACTCCCTGGTAAGGTCCAAAGGTCTAGCTGCTCATGTTTCCCCAGTAACTGTGGCCTGAACGGGTGAGGGTATCTATTTGTTCTGTTCAAAGGCCAAGGATAAGGTCCATAAAAATATTTGCAGGCACAGGTCAGGCATTTAAGAGCCAATAGGGCACTTGCTGCTAGAAGACGCCTATGACAGGATAAGCGGGTACATGGAATGGATGAGTAAAGTGTCCACCCTCTGAAGACAAATTCCATGCAACATGAGTAATATATTGGTCCAAGCAAAACACTCCTCCATCCCCATGGACCTCCCCTTCCCTGATAGGATACAAGGCATATTCCTCGGCCTCCTTGCCTTTCTTCTTTTTTCAGCTCAGAAAGGGTGGAGAGAACTTGTTTGGAGGGGTCCTCATTGTCCACCTGGGCAGACAGGACCAGAGTTGTGGCTTCTGAATGCTCTAAGCAGCGCTGCCAAGATTCTTTTTCTTGGGAGCCTTTGAAGGCTGCTCATCCGCATCCACTGTCATATTATGAATCTGAAAAAATTCAAGTGCTTTATTCTGGTTGTGCACAAAGAGCTCAGTTTCTCATCAGGGTTCAAACTTCTGTCTCGGTTTACAAAGGAACATCTACACCTACAAAGGAACATCAGGAAAGCTGTCTCTGTATCTGTATACTCTGTAATATGGGAAAAAAGTCCTCTGTTCTTAAAAAAACAAACAAAAAAAACTATTGGGCAGATTCTGTCTGTCTGGTTTCAGTTCAGATATCCACCTATGACTAAAGATTAAATGAAGTTTTCCTGTAATATGGCCTTGCCAATGTACTAGCTTCTGAGTCTTCATTGTATAATCCAATTTCTTGGATTATTTGCTCAGCATACAGATTAAAAGGGTGTGGTGTGAGGATACAACCCTGACACACGCCTGTCCTGACTTTAAACCATGCAGTGTCCCCTTGTTCTGTTCACACGACTGCCTCTTGATCCACATACAGATTCCTTAAGAGCACAGTTAAGTGTCCTGGAATTCCCATTCTCCATATTTTAATGTGTATGCTGAGCAAATAATCTGAGAAGCTGGATTATACGAAGAAGAACAAGGCATCAGGATTGGAGGATGACTCATTAACAACCTGCTTTATGACACCACCTTACTTGCTGGAAATGAAGAAGATTTGAGACACTTAAAGATCAAGGGCCACAGCTTTCAGTATGGATTGCACCTCGACATCAGGAAAACAAAAATTCTCACAAGTGGACCAGTAAGCAACATAGTCATAAGCGGAGAAAGGATTGAGATTGTCAAGGATTTCATTTTACTTGAGGCCACAGTCAACACCTTTGGGAACACAGTCAAGAATTCAAAAGATGCATTGCATCGGGCAAATCTGCTACAAAGGACCTCTTCAAAATAATCAAAAGTAAGGATGTCACCTTGAAGATTAAAAGTGCACCTGCCCCAGGCCATGGTATTTACAATTGCATCATATGCATGTGAAAGCTAGACCATGAACAAAGAAGACAGAAGAAGACTTGATGCCTTTGAATTGTGGTGTTGGAGAAGAATGTTGAATGTACCTTGGAGTGCCAAAAGAACAAACAGATCTGTTCTGGAAGAAGTACTACCAGAGTGCTCCTTGAAAGCAGAGAGTTCAAGACTGCACCTTCCATACTTTGGACATATGGTCAGGAAGATCAGTCCCTGGAGAAGGATATCATGCTTGAAAGAGTCGAGGGTCAGTGTAAAAGAGGAAGACTCTCGACAAGATGAATTGACACAGTGGCGACAACAGTGGGCTTAAGCATAAAAACCATTGTGGACATGGCTCAAGACCAGGCAGTGTTTTGTTTTGTTGTTCATAGGGTCGCTATGAGTTATAAGCGACTTGATGGTACCTAACAATAACACAGCAATGTACCAGCTAGACTCTGGAGAAAGTTGGCTATTGAATGGTTCCTTAAAATTATTCTACCATCCTGCAATTAGAGCTCTTTTGTCAAAAATCAGGAAAGTGCTCACTAAGCTCCCTTTAATTAAGAGAAGAACAGGTTGCACGTGTGTATGGTAAAGTGAAGCTGTGTGTGATAAGGTGAGGCCTCCTGTGTGTGTCTTTTGAGATAGATGCATTTATAGTGTTGTTTTGGGTTTGCCCTTGTGAGGTTTTTAAATGTCTTTTTCACTGTTGTACTTAGACAAGCTGTTTTTGTGGACCCCAGACTTGTAATTTTCTGTGAAAAGTGTCTGATTCCTTCAAACTGAGTATTTAATGTCTGTGCAAAACTTTACAAGTTTGGCGTCAGTCCACACAATCCAATTCAACCTCAAGATAGTCCCATCCCACCCCTCTCCCCAGTGTTGTCTTATTCAGCGTCTCTGTTTTTGGTAAGATAGTCTTTGCCCATTAAGTGTCTTATGTCTTGTCACTGCCAATGTATCAGACCATCCTCACTCAGTCTCATGCTCTGATCCTCCTAGTCAGGAGAGGGGGAGAGTCCAGCTTGAGCTAAAATATATAAGGAAACCAAATTCTAAGTAGATCCAGACATATTGTCACTGGGCTGGGAAAAAACTAACTTTATAGCTCTTGGTCAAAGGGAAAGTTTTGTCTTAAAGAAAAATAACAATTCCAAAACAGTGAAAGGGAAATTAATGATCTTTTCTGTCCTCCCAAAACTAATAATAATGAAAATAATGATAGAGGGGCAGAGCAGAATCAGCGTCTGAAGTCACATCTCCAGGAAGGTTTTTTAAAAAATCCTTTATAATTGGGTGGAGATCTTTTCGTAAGACAGAAAGCAAATAAGAATTGATAGTTTAATTATTAGAAATTGAGTGAATCCAAATCTTAAAGACTACAAAGAAGTTATTCTATTGCAGGGCAACTCTGAGACAAATCTGAAATGGCCTAGAGAGGTGTTTCAACCCTAACGAAATTTGAAGTTCTGTATATATCAGTAATTGGCTAGTTAAACAGAGACTTTGTAGTTTCTGAAAGCCAGCTGATGAAACTTTAGGAGTCAAAGACCTGGAATGTTTAAGCAAGTGTCATGGATTGAAATACATCCCCCCCCAAAATATGTGTAGCCATGTGCCTGGGCCATAATTCCCAATATTTTATGATTGTTCTCCATTTTGTGATTTTCTATGCTGTATGTTAAAGGACTAGGATGGGACTGAAAAATCCCGTCATAAGATCCCTGCTCCACTGTAAAGGAAGTTTCCCTGGAGTATGGCTTGCCCCACACTTAATGCTTTCATCCTACAAGAGATAAAAGGAAAGGGAAGCAAGAAGAGAACTGGGAACTTCACATCATCAAGCAAGCAGCACCAGGAGAAGAGTGTGTCCTTCAGACCTGAGGTTCCTGTGCGATGATGCTGCCCTGGACAAAGACTGATGCAATACTGGAATTTCCTGCACAGCCAACAAGAGGAAAAGTCTTCCCCAGGAGCGGACATCCTGAATTTGAACTTGTAGCCTACTGGACTGTATAAGAATAAACTTTTCCTTTGTTGAAGTCATCTACTCTGTGGTTCTTCTGTTAGAGCAGCACTAGCTGACTAAAACAGCATGCTTTATTTTAGCTCTTGATTTTAGGGTAATTAAGTTAATATATACCTGGTATAACGTGAATTTGTATGCTATTTGCTTTTCAAGCAACAAGATATAAGCCTAATGAGAGAGTTTACTTTTGCTTTTTAAGGAATATGCAACAGTTTTTTTGTTTTTTTTTTAATGTTTATTTGTTTTGGTTAAAAGTTTTGTTTGTCTAATAATTTAATGGCTTAATTCATGAGATTTCTAAGGATATTAATATTAGAAAAATCAGGTTTTTCACTGCTAAATAAAAAATTTTCTGACTTCTGAGTGAGACAGTTAATTTATCCCTTGAAGGCAAAGATTTGATGTCTTGTTAGGATAAGGTTCCTGAGTTAAAACTAAGCCACAAGTTGTCAAAAAACAGAAAAGAACTAAAGGGTTTTGGCATAGATTGGAATCAAAGAGTGCTGAGTTCTTTGGGTTAAAATGTGTATATATATATATATATATTCCTTCTTAATGTTATCTAATGAATACATATTAAGTCTTATTTCTCAATTGTTAACTGAAGAAACTCTGGTTACATAGTGATGAATTCTATATTTTACTGATCAGAAAGTCTGCAGTTTAAATCCTCCAGTTGCTCTTTGGAGGCCCTGTGGAGATAGTTCTCTTCTGCCCTTTAGGGTCACTGTGAATTAAAATTAACTCCACAGCAGTAAGTTTGATTTGGTTTTAAATTGCTAACATAACTTAGCAAAAAAGTAGCAGATCAGGGACACTGAGTCTGTGCCATGAGGTCATAGGGAGAGGAAGCTGCAAAGACAGAGAACATGAGAAGCTGAGCCACCTCATTCTCAAAGGTATGGCCATGACCTCAGGGATTTGAAAGGGTAGAGCTATGCCTCCTGACAGGGTCTTGGGGAGGGGAGCTTCCACTCAGAACCTGGAGTCTAGAGGACAGGGTCATTGTAAAACCACTTCAGAAGAAGGAAAATTCTTTTTCTCTTTTTGTAATGGAACTGGCTAATGTGTGCCAGCCTGTTCTGTATTTTGAAAGCAGATGACTTGTATTCTAGGTTTTACAGCTAAAGAGGAATTTCTGGATCCTCATCTTGGACATTACGATTTTCACTGTGAAAGGGTTAAATGTGTTTTACATGTTGCGAAGTTACAATTCTTTAGCAAACAAAGGATTGGATGTGATAGACATATTTTATTTAATCTGACATCATCAAAGCCAATGCTTTGAAATATTAGAATTATTTGCCTATGAATTTATTTTTATAGTATGTAAGTAATTAGAGACTTAATCATCTTGATATATCCTGACTGTGTGCTGTCATACCCCAAGATTATTATATATGGTTTTTTATGTTCCCTAAAAATTATGGGTAATGTCTGTGTCTAAAAATGTTATTGTCTACTTCTGTCGTTAAAAGGATCTATTTTTATTAATCTTGATCATGTTAAGTTACGTTAAGATACTCATGTAGGCTACTGCCTTTGGAAAAGGCTGGTTCTTTAATCCACCTTAAGTCAAATAATGGTCCAGAAAAATTAATCTACTATTATACTCAGGACACTGTTAGAAAAACCATTATGGCCATGCATTTTATGTCTTCATCCACATTAGACTTAAGACAAATCACAAAAGCTTGAGACAGAACCTCAGTCTACACTCCCAGTTGGTCGAAGAGACCCTTAAGACACTTTTAATAACAGAGATTTTGACAGCATTAAAAAAAAAGGTTAAAAAACAAAAACAAAACAAGCCCAGTTGTGGCCGTAGCCCTCCAAGATCCACCTTTCCACCTTGAGGTTAACCTAGTTATCTGCCAGAGACCAGGACTTGGATCACTTTGCTGGCTAGTAAATATAGACACCAATTTTTACAGGTACTGTCAAAAATGAGGCCGCTGAAAGGTGGAGTGTCCTGAGCTCCATAAAAGTGGACATTCACAGACCTCCCCCCCCAACCAAAAACAAACATTCCAGATAGACAGACCCTCTTGGACTTCCTCAGAATTGGAGTCTAAGAGACTGACCACTGATGGGGGGACCTGAGGCCCATCTGCCTCTTGGCTACACATCAGCAGTCTCCATGGAAGAGTTAATGATTACACTCTGCTATAGACTAGTAAAGTAAGGAAATTAGACTTATACAAGAAAGCCACCTTCTCTACCTTAAATTACCCAGTGGGACCCACCCTCCAAGAGGGACTGTGTGAAGTTTAAGTTTTATGTCTGAAGTTTGCTCTTTTGCTGATAATGCCTAATGGGGTCACAGTTAAAAAAGACACTCCTTTTCATGTGTCCCTGAATTCCCTGTTGAGTTGCTGGGACAGAATTACCGAATGGAACACAAATAAGACTTAAAATTGGTTATATCACTGATTTGGGGACATATACCAGAGAAATAGTCTGCTTACATGAGGGGTCTGGGGATACTGCCATGCCAATACGTGGGTTGTGCTGTTTGAATCAGGATGTCCGTCAGACATGTACAGCTCTACTGAGTCAGGTTTCGGAATCTTGTGAACAACTGACTCCACACTTGCCTCTAGACATGCCTGAGTTGGTCCCCTTTACCACTCAGATTGGTGGAACCACCTGTCTATAAATGGTTTGAGTCTGTAAATTCCTGGGCCGTTCCCCTCTTGTTTACCATTATAATCATCCTCAGTTACACCTTTGGGCCCTATATCCTGGAAATAGTTACCAGGGGAATAGCCCAGACCCTACCAACTTGGGGGAGTGTTTGTTCTTGGAGTCAATATACTCTCAGGTCCAACAGCATGTGGTGGCTTTTCACACCTCCAGTGGGGTCTCTCCTGTGCTGATGACCTTCACCCCTGTTGTACCCCTATTCAGCAGGAAGTAGCCAAGACTGTCTGTGCCCCTCTTACCAAGATTGTGTAGGTTAAGAACAACAGGGGGAAGTTGAAACTGGAGGCTGAGAAGAGCTGAGGGAGGGGGAAACCCAAGATCAAGGGCCAGAGAGGCATTGTTTCAGGTCATTCCCAACATATATTAGTATTAAAAATTCCCCAGAGCTAAGGTTTCTGATAAAAACAAACAAACAAAGAAACAAAAAAACGGTCAAAGCACAACTTTCTGAAATAGTGGTGTCATTGATGTTACTTTGTGAGTGGGATTATTCAGTACCTGGAGGTTACTTATGGTCATCACTAATGAAGCAGGAATTCAGTCCAGAGCAGAGCATCGTCTTACTTATACCAAGATCTTTGTTATTTTTGAGAGAACTTAAATTGAACATCTTCATTCTCTGTTCTAAATAAATTCATTTCATTTGGGGAGAGCTTCAGTGCCGCAGATTTTCCCAGTGCAGTATGTCTTTAGATTTCTTGACTGCTGCTTCCAAGGGTGTTGACTGTGGAACCAAGTAAAAGTGAAATCCTTGACAACCTCAGTGCTTTCAACATTTATCATGATGTTGCTTACTGGTCCAGCTGTGAGGATTTTGGGATGATCACCTCATCCTTAATACTCTACTTTGTTTTCTCTAGCTGCCCTTTGAAATGTTCTTTTCAGTTCTATTATTGTTTCTTCCTTTTGCTTTAACTCCTCAACATTCAACAGCAAGTTTCAGAGTCTCTTCTGATGTCCAATTTGGTATTTTCTTTTTCCTAGTTTTTTTAATGACTTCAGTTTGAGTCATCCAGGCACTCCTTAGAAACTCTATGGAGTAGTTCCACTCTGTCCTATACGGTCAGTATGAACTGGAATCAACTCACTGGCAGTGGGTTTGCTTTGGTTTTGCTTGCTTTCTTCATGGATGATGTCTTTGAGTTTGTCCACAACTCATCTAGTCATTTATTGTTGGTCTTCAATACATCAAATCTATTCTTGATGGGATACACTTTAGGTCATACTTTGGCTTTCATGGACTTATTCTAATTATTTTTTAGTTTCAGTTTAGGTTTGCTTATGAGCAATTGATTGTCTGTTCTGCAGTCATCACCTGATCTTGTTCAAACTGATGATACTGAGCTTTTCCATGGTCTCTTTCCACCAATGTAGTTGAATCAATTTCTGTATATTCTATTTGGTGAGGTTCATGTGGAACCAGAGGCCCGAAAAGCTCCATTTTCAAACAACAGGGGGCACTGAAGTAGGCATTCAAGACTAAATCCACTTGTTTACTTGTTTTTCTTAAAATTATTGGCTTCCTAGCACCACCTGGCTAGGAAATCACTCATTAACTTATAGGAGCCACTGAGATAAAATCTTTGCAGCCTTTACACCCTTCTTAGGATTATCAAACAAGTGGAGGTGCCATTTTGACAACCGCCTGTCCAGGTGACAACTGAGAGAGCCTCCAGACTGCTGAGGCCTGCCCCTGGATGGATGACCCCTCAGTTGCCTACTCTTCCCCACTATAAAAATCCTGAGGTCACCTGACAAAGGCAGAAAAGACTTGGGGATGAGAATTCCCCCTGTCTCTTTGCATGATGACTTGCAAATAAACCTTTGCTTATTTTATGCATCCTCCTGTCTCAGAGTATAGTTAATGATGTGACTCAAAATGAGAAGAAAGAGTTTGAAACATCCATTAATAATCAGAAGATGGAATGTATGAAGTACATTCATGACAGGTGACAGGAACCCATAATTTGTTCTATAACACATCTATATAGTCATTTTTGTTGGTGAAAAAAGGTATTTGCAATGAGTAAGTGATGGGTCATACGAAATTCTGTAATGTGATCTCTGGCATCATTTCTATCACTAACACCATATTTTAATAACTGATTCTTTTTTCTACGTCTACACCTTTTGCATTGTGATTACCAGTAATAATCACTGCATCCTGATTGCATGTTTGGCCAGTTTTGGACTGCAAAAGCTGGTAAAATCTTCCATTTCTCCACCTTTGGCCATGGTGTTTGGTGCGTACATTTCAATAATAGTTGTGTTAACTATCCATCTTTGTAGGGGTGTGGATGTTAGCCTATCACAGAAAGCATTGTACTTCAGGACAGATCTTGCAATGTTCTTTTTGACAATGAATGTAGCACCATTCCACTTCAAGTTTTCATTTCTGGCATAGTAGACCGTGTGATTGTCTGATTCAAAGTGGTCAATACCAAGCCATTTCAGCTCACTAATACCTGGGATATCAGTGTTTGTGTGTTCCACTTCATTTTTCACAATTTCCAGTTTTCCTAGATTCATACTTCTTCATTCATTCCATCTTTTGATTATTAATGGATGTTTCAAACTCTTTCTTCTCATTTCAAGTCAGACCATTAACTATCATTTACTCAAATCTTGCATTCTTTTCTGTCCAAGAGTTTCTTTTTTCTATCCCCATGTCCCCTCCTGACTAACATCAACATTCATAACTCTTCTTGCCCTTTAAGCCTTCTACAACTGAACCCACCTGACCAGCCCTCAATGCAACACCCTGCCACTACTTACTTATTCAGTTTGTACTAATTACAATGGCTCTTTGTTATTCAACAAAATCATTTTACATTTCTTTTTCTTTAGCATTTCTAGAGAACAGAAAATTACCTTCTAGTAATTTAATTTCTCGTAATTCCTATGATCAAGAAATGCTTAGCTATAAGTTCCAAGTTCATGAATTTCATTGGCTGTTTCAGTCAGGATAGCCAAGTTATTTTACAGTATCATATAATCCTAAGCTTTCAGATCTTTCGGTGGCACAGTTTGTGCTCGTATATGAACCAAACAATTTATGACTCAGATACACTAAGTGGTACCACCAAAGAAAGAACTGGTGATCTACTGTAAGATTTCATTTTCTTTTAGATTGGCAAATGCTGCTTAAGCCTTTAAGACTAATCAGTTTTGCCTTCTAGCCTATTGTCTATAGTGTGAAGAGGGACAGCAAACAATGATTTACATTTTACAATCATTTTCTTCTGCTGTAAGATTAAATAAATGAACAAAAATAAAACCCCAAACCTGTTACCACCAAGTCAATTCCTACTGATAAAAAGCCTATAATGACAGAGTAAAACTGTCCCAGAAGGTTTTCAAGGAGCAGCTGGTGAATTCAAACTGCCAACAGTTTGGTTAGCAGCTAGATCTTTAACAATTAACCAGGGCCACTGAAAACTCTATGAAGTATAATTGTACTCTGAAACCTATGGAGTCACCATGAGGTGAAATTGATTCAGTGACAATTGCTACTTAAAACCACACAAGTTTATTTTATATTCTTGCTTCTGTGTTCAACTTGAGTTGGCCAGGAGCTCTGTTCCACATCGTCAGTACCCTGGCATGAAGGGTCCTGGAGTCTTCTGTATCTGAAAGTGTTCCCATGGCAGAGGGTAAATAAAATGGTAAATTGAACATTGGCTTTTTAAAGGACCTAATACTTCTTCCATTGTATGAACCAAAGCGCTAGTTTGGTTAAATTCAAAGTGGTAAGGAAATGTAATTATGTAGTGGGTCTCAAAAGAGATAAGCAGAATTGCTGGTGAATATTTGACAATATCTGCTTTGTAAGTTGATTTCCTGGAGCATAGAACAATGATCTTTTGATAACTAAATTCAACTGTAAATCATTGTTTGCTGTCCCTCTTCATACTATAGACAATAGGCTAGAAGGCAAAACTGATTAGTCTTAAAGGCTTAAGCAGCGTTTGCCAATCTAAAAGAAAAGACTTCAGTTGTAACAATTTCTATAAGCTTACCACAATGAAGATAGCAGGATTCTGAGAGTGAGGTCTAATAAGTAATTTCTCAAGTGTGGCATGTTGACATTGCAAGGCTGGAAAAATGAAGAAGATGACTTTTTAAAAAATCTAAAGTCAATAATAATAGAAGGATCTTTACTTATTGTGTCGCATAACCAACTATATATCCATATACATTTATTGATTTCATTATTTCCATTCATTTATATCCTGAAAGCTTTTCTGTTGTTCCTCAAACAGCGTATTCCATTTGAACCTCAAATATACCCAGAAACAAATGTCAGCTCAGAAGAAAATATTGGTTCAGATCATTTCAGACTCAGGGAATTGTCCTTGAATTCTCAAGCTAAGTTGATGAGACAGTGTTTTTGTTGCTGATATTCTTTTCCAGATTTGCTGGTCATTTGTGATTTACCAGTGCTTACTTTATGAATATCCTCGTTTATGAATAGCTCTTAGAAGTAAGTCCTCATTCCTTTGCCAGTGCAGGCTCAGATGCTTCTCCTCTTCCTTATAAAAAGGATTGTCCCTGGGAAAGACATCCCTTCTTTCTTTTCACTCATGTCTCTTGTCTGAGCATTACTGCAGTCAATGATTAAGACATGCTCCAGTCCATACCTGCGCTGTTGGAAACATTGCTGTTCCTCAGCAGCCTGTGGTCCTGATTACGTTTCCTGTCACCATAGAATTCATCTAAGTCCCTATCCCAGTCTTTGGCACTCCCTTTTCTCCTTTTCTTGAACATTTTCAGAAGTTTCTCCAGAGTTTTAAATTCTTCCTCATCTCTACAAGTACTTCTAGGACAAAGAGCTGTGGAGAGATAGCATGTAGAGAAAGGAAGAATTAGTGTTTCTTCACTGTGGCAGTGAAGAGTGAGGAAATGACAGAAGAGGTTCTATAGGGTATTAGCATTTTAGCTGCAATTCCTAAATGCATTTTTAAGGAGAAACAACAGAAATGGTAGAGTGGAAATAAGAGTTTGCAATCAAAAGCCTGGAGTTTGAAGTCCAGATCCACCGTAAATTAGCAATGAGCCTAAATCTCAGATTCTTGGCCTGAAAATGATTTTAGAATCTCGCCTCACAGGATAATTACTAAGGTTCCATGATGCATTACATATGAGAGTGTATGTTAAGTACTTTTCACATAGTATCTCTTCTAAAATGGATGCTTATTTTTTGTAAATTTTGCTGTTTATATCTGCTTATAAAGTCTAAGAAACCCTGGTGACATAGTGGTTAAGAGCTATGGCTAGTAACCCAAAGATTGGCAGATTGAATCCAGCAGGAGTTCCTCAGAAATCCGATGGGGCAGTTCGACCCTGTCCTTTAGGGTCTCTATGAGTTAGAATTGACTTAGTGGCAATAGGTGTTCTAAGATTTATAAGGAATTTAGAAAAATATATGAAGAAGAGAATAAAAATTTCCTATAGTTCTACCATAAAGAGATAAATACTGTCATCTCCATTAACATAAAATCCTATTGCTGTTTTCTTCTTCTCTGCTAATAATGCATTTCTGTTTAACATTGTCAGCATTATGCTTTGCGTATAGCTTGTGTCCTTGTGTGATAGAATGTGATTTCCAAATAATAGTCTCAAAATGCTTTAAGTCCCAGAACCTTGATTCTCCATCAAGAGTTTTATTTTCTTCGTATGTCAGTCAATAAGAACAAAACAAAAAAATAAGTAAATAAATAAAACTCTTGTTGTTTGGTTCTTTGCAATTCATAGCAACCCTATAGGATACAGTAGAACTGCCTCACAGGGTTTCTAAGGCTGTAATATTTATGGAAGCAGACTAACGCATCCTTTCCCCTTGGAACAGTTGGTATGTTTGAATCACTAAACCTTTTATTGTTGAGCACCTAGCAACTGTGCTACCAGGGCTCCTTCTTCAATAAATAGAATGTGGCAAAAGTGACATTGCATGCTTGTTAACATTGGTCACAAAAGGTGACACAGCTTCTCTCTGGTTACCTCTTAACAGGATACTAGACTGGAAACCTAGCTAACATGTGAGGAAGCCCAAACTACATGGAGGGGCTATGTGTAGGTGCTGTGACCAACACCATCAACTGCTGATCATAAGAGCCTTCTTCAAGTGATTCTAGCCTTTGAGCCAAGTAGACTAGAGGGAAGCTGTCCCCATTGAGCCTTACCTAAATTGCAGGTTCATGAGAAAAATAAATATTGTTATAAATTCACTTAGATTTTGTTTGAGCACTTTTCCATGTATTTAAAAATTTCATGTCAACTTAATATAGGTGGATAACAATCCACTTTGGAGATATTCTATACTTTATATAAACCTTTCTATATTGATGTATATTTGTATTCTCTCCTTCCCCATTGTATGCTGCTAAATATGGTGTTGCAAAAAAATAACTTTGTATGTAAGTTTTCATCTGCTTTTCTGATGATTTCTCTAGAATGGATTCTTAGAAAATAAAAAATTAACTTTCTATATCTTAGTTACATTGAGTTAGTTTCTTGTAGCTCACTGAAATCAAAATTGTGTTATATGTCATTGGTTTTATTACAGAAAAGTCTAATTTCTAAGCTTTAAACAACTGACCTTCAAAATTCTGAAACACAATTCTCTCCCTAAGTCAGCAATCCACTTTTGTACTGATTTTTGCATCACAGAACCAGCCTAAGATTTTTCTTTTTTTTTCATTGAGAATGGTTCTTTCTACAATAACTTATACATCTTACTTTCAATTTACTTTGCATAGCTTGCATCCCATAAGGAATTAGTTTTCATTAAGGTAAGATGTTTTTACAACCTACAGTAGGCCGAATAGCGAACCCCCAAAAGATATCCATAGTCCAATCTCTATAACCTGGAAATGTAACCTCCCTGGTGACACAATGGTTAAGAATTTGACTGCTAACTGAAAGATCAGCAACTCAAATCCACTAGCTGCTTCTTGGAAACACTATGGGGCAGTTCTACTCTGTCTTGTAAGGTCACTTTGAGTTGGAATCCACTTGATGGCAGTGAGTAAAGTATTTATATTCCCAGTTAGGACAAACACACATGTACATACATATACACACACATACACATACTCATACACACACACATACTCATACTCACATACTCTTATATACACACATGTTTTTAACCAAGTGGATCAGATTATAGAGCTCTGTGTTTTGTCAGATCCTTGAAGTCCACCTTCAGGTCTACACTTTGAAATATGTTGGAATTCAGACCACATAAACATGAAAATATAGTTTAGCCCTTCCACTTTGGAGATATAATTGCAGTTGTGGAGAGGAGAATAACAAAGAGTCACAGATAACAGGGCCCCAAAGATCTCAAAAAGGTTGATCTCACTGTGGCTACAAACATGTCATAAAACATCACTGTGCACTAGCTTCTCTTTCCCTTCCTCGGTTAAAACTGTCCCTTTATTGTCAGGGTCTGAAAAAAGGCAAGACATAACGAATGAATCTGCAGTGATGTTTGAAAAATATGCCTTGACATATTTGGAACATATCCACTGTTCAAAATCTGCCAGCAAAGAGATGCTGATTAGAATCCCTGAGGCCGGTGGACAGCCCTGTCCCAGGTGCTGAACCTGCTGCTGTTGACTCTGCCTCGGGCCAGCAGAAAGCCAGCCTACCCAGTTGCCTCTCATCTTTTTGTAAACATCGAACCAGGAGGCAGCCACTGCTGTTGGTATAAACATGAAAGGAAGGTTGCACTGGTTAGATTATGACATGGCCTCTCATTCTTGTCCTCAGTATTAGATCTTAGTTGATCTTCTTCAGTACTGAAAACGTCTTCCTTTTCCTTTTGAGTGTCTTGACTTGAGTAGTTTTTGTGTATGAGGTCTGACAACTAAGGTCATGAACTCGTCCTAGAAAAAGTGCTACATATCTCATAACTGAACATCACGTCAGTCACCTTTGAATTACTCCCCTTGGGAAGCTATGCACTGACACCAGTGACTAGTCCACCCTTCAAAGAAATTTTGGATTTCGTTTTCTGGAGTGACCATCAGAGCTGTCATAGTGTTCCCCTTGATGTCCTGAATGTCATCAAAATGTCTTCCTTTCAATATTTCCTTTATTTTGGGGTAAAGGAAAAAGTCACTGTGGGCAAGAGCAGGTGAATGGGTTGGGTGTTACAATCCAGTTGTTTACTGGATAAAAACTTCCTCACAGAAACTGTGCCACCGTTTGCAATGGCCATTCCAGAAAGAGTTTCAAAACTGCTTTGAAGGGTGGGCTAGGTGCTGGCATGTGTGCATAGCTTCCCAAAGAGAGTGCTTCCAAGGTGACTGTAGAGATATTTAGCAACGAGGTGTATGTAGTACTTGCAACAATTAAGTTCGTGAACTTAATTGTCAGACCTCGTATCTCTTCATTCAGAATCAGAAAATATCTATTCTGTGTTCTTCCTCACAACTGAGACTTAAAATTAGCATCCCTCTTGGTGAGTGGATTTAAAACTGAAAGACAATGCTAAGGTTGGCCCAAAGCCCCTATTTCATTGCCACATGGTGGATTTCAAACATTTAAACATTTATCATCAACTCTTCCTTCCTGAAGATTGTTGTTGGGAGGTGTCATTCACTCCATTCCAAATCGTAGCAACCCTGTTTACAACAGAGCAAAACCTTGCCTAGGCCAAACAATTGTTATTATGTTTGAGCCCATTGGTGTGCCTACTGTGCCGATTCGTCTTGTTAAGGGTCTTCCTCTTTTTTTCCCAGACCTTATTCTTCACCAAAAGTGATGTTCCTCTCCAGGGACTGCCTCTTTTGATAACATGCCCAAAGTACACAAGATGAAGTCTTACCTTCCTCTCTTCTAAGCAGCATTCTGCCTACACTTTCTGCAGGACAGATTTGTTTGTTCTTCTGGTAGTCCATGGTATATTCAGTATTCTTTAACAGCGCAATTCAAAGGAATCATTTCTTCTTTGGTCTTCCTTATTTATTGTCCAGTTTTCACACGCATGTGAGGTGATTGAAAATAGCATGGTGTCCTAGTCACCGGGTACTGCTCTAACAGAAAATACCATGAGTAGAAGGTTTCATGAGGAGAAGCTTTTATTGTCGCAGTCCGGTAAGCCACAAATCCATTCCTAAGCTACAAGTCCATTCAGAATAAGAAATCATCACAGTCCAGTAGGCTGAGTCCACATCCAGTGAGAGCATCTTGGCACAGGAACCTATGGTCCAAAGGATGTGCTTTGCTCTTTTCTCTCGGTGGTATGAGGTTCCCAACTTCCTCAGCTCACTTCTCTCCCTTATATTCCACAAGCTTGTAGCTTGGGTCCTGCCTCACTAACACAACTGCAAACCATTCTCCATCATCACTATCACAGAGGCAGGATTCACAATACATGGGAAGAAGGGCACCATATTGGAACTCCTAACCAAGTCAAATCAACACATACATTTTTGGGGGGACACAATTCAATCCATGACACATGGCTCAGGTCATGTGCACCTTAGTCATCAAGGTGACCTCTTTGCTTTTTACTACTTTAAAGACATCTTTTGCACAAACTTGTGCATTGCATTATCTTGCTTGATTTCTTGACTGGTGCTTCCATGGGCATTGGTTGTAGATCCAAATAAAATGAAGTCCCTGACAACATCGATGCTTTCTCCTTTTCTTATGATGGTACTCACTGATCCATTTGTGATGATTTTTGTTTTCCTTATGTTGAGGTGTAATCTGTAGTGAAGGTTGTGGTCTTTGACCTACATCAGTAAATACTTCAAGTCTCGGCAAACAAGGTTGTGTCGTCTGCATATTACAGCTGTTATTGATTCTTCCTCCAATTCTAATGCTGTGTTCTTTTTCATAAAGTCCAGCTTCTCAGATTATTTGCCCAGCAGTTTTTTCACCTTGAGAAATACTGATTGTATTCTTCCTTTTTGGTTTCCTAACTCAAGTCTTTGTATATGAGGTCTGATAGTTTATGTCTGTAAACTTAATTGTACAGATTATATGAGTGTGGTGAAAGGCAACAAGCCTGATGCTCTCCCTTCTTGATTTTAAACTGTGAAGTATGCCCTTGATCTCTTCAATAGACGGCTTCTTGGTCTATGTATATTTTCCACAAGAGGAGAGTTAAGTGTTTTAGAATTCCCGTTGTTTGAAATGTTATCTATAATTTGTTATGGTCCATACAGTCAAATATCTTTGCATGGCCAATCTTAGGTAAACATGTTTCTGGTGTGCTGTGCTTACAGACATGTCCACCTGACTTCTGAAATGATATGTCCCATTCCACATCCTGTTCTGAATCCCACTTAAATTTCTAACACTTCCTTGTTGATATACTGCTGCAACCTTGTTTGAATTACCTTCATCAAAGTTTTACTTATATATGATATTGATTATAGTGTTTGATAATTATGAATTCCATTGGATCACCTTTCCTTGGGCATATATTTAGATCTCTCCCAGTTGATCGGTCAGGTAGCTATCTTCCAAATTTCTTGGCATAGATGAGTGAACACTTCCAGCGTGGCATCCATATGTTGAAACATCTCAGTTGGTATTCTGCCAATTTCTGGAAGCCTTGTTTTCCCACAATGCTGTCAATGCAGCCTGGATTTCTTCCTTCAGTACCATTGATTCCAGATCATATTCTGTCTCCTAAAATGGCTAAATGCCAACCAATTCTTTTTGATAAAATGATTCTCTGTATTCCTTCCATATTCTTCCAGCACTTTCTGTGTCATTCAATATTTTGCCCATAGAATATTTAGATATTTAAACTCGAGTCTTGAATTTTTTCCTGAGTTCTTTCAGCTTGAGAAATACTGATTGTATTCTTTCCTTTTGGTTTTCTAACTCAAGTCTTTGTATGTGAGGTCTGATAGTTCATGTCTATAAATTTAATTATTCTAAGGGCTACATAACTCATTGCTGAATATCACTATCATTGCCTTTGAAGTACTCCCCTTGGGAAGCTATGCACCAATGCCAGCACCTAGTCCATCCTGCAAAGCCATTTTGGAATTCTCTCTGGAATGGCCATTGTGCGTGGTGGCAAGTTGGCAAGTTTGCCAACTTAATTGTATAGCTGTCTGTGAGGGAGTTTTTAGCCAGTAAACAAACAACTGCATTGGGACACACTACCTACTCACCTGATCTGGCCCCCAGTGACGTTTTTCTTTACCCAGAGATAAAGGACATATTGAAAGGAATATATTTTGATGACATTTGGGACATCAAGGAAAATATAATGACAGCTCTGATGGCCATTCGAGAAAGAGTTCCAAAATTTCTTTGA
The DNA here is from genome assembly GCA_028571685.1 of Heterohyrax brucei. NCBI lineage: Eukaryota > Metazoa > Chordata > Mammalia > Hyracoidea > Procaviidae > Heterohyrax > Heterohyrax brucei. Next base: position 96,944,094 of record CM053148.1, read on the forward strand.
AGGGTGAACTAGGTCCTGGCATTAGTGCATAGCTTCTCAAGGGGAATACTTCACAGGCGACTGTAGTAGCATTCACCAAAGAGTATGTAGCACTTTTTCTAGGATGAGTTTGCAAACTTATTTGGCAATCCTTGCGTTTCATTATAATATTTGACTTTGTCTTCTTAAGCCACCCTTTGAAATCTATTCAGTTCTTTTACTTCATCATTTCTTCCATTCACTGTGTTTACTCAGCCTTCAAGGGCAAGTTTCAAGGTCTCTTCTGACATCTATTTTGTTATCTTCCCAACACCTTTTTCTGTCTTTTTCATGACCTTTCTGTTTTTTTCATGTATTATGTCCTTGATGTTATCTAATAGCTTGTCTCATCTTTGGTCATTATTGTTTGATGCGTCAATCTATTCCTGAGATGGTCTCAGGTGAGATATACTCCTGGCTATGCTTTGGTTGTTATGCACGTGCTTTAATTTTCTTTAGCTTCAACTTGCACATAAGCAATTGATGGTCTGTTCCAAAGTCAGTCCCTGGCCCTGTTCTAATGAAATTGAGCTTCTCCTTCATCTCCTTCCACAGATACAGTTGATCTGTTTCCTGTGTTTTCCATTTAGAAAGGTCCTTGTGTGTGATCACCATTTATGTAGCTGAAAGAAGGTATTTGCAATGAATAAGTAATTGGACATGCAAAACTCTGTCATGCAATCTCTGGTGTCATTTCGATCATCAAGGCTGTATTTTCCAACTAGGAATTTTTTTGCTCTGTTTCCAACTTTTGCATTCCAATCACTGGTAATTATCAGTGCATCTTGATTGCCTATTCAGTTATTCAGGCTGCAGCATTTGGTAAAAAATCTTCAGTTTGTTCATCTTTGGCATTAGTGATTGGTGCATAAATTTGAATAATAGTCAAATTAACTGGTCTTCCTTGTAGCATGTGGATATTATCACAGGCAGCATTGTATTTCAGAATAGATATTGAAATGTTCTTTTCACTAGTGAATGCAATGCTGTTTATTTTCAATTTGTCATTCTTGGCATAGTATACTATACGATCGTCTGGATCAAAATGGCCAATACTAGTCCATTTCAGCTCAGTGATGCCTAGAATATTTATCTTCAAAAGGTCCATTTACCCTTTGACAACTTCTTTTTTTCCTTGATTCTTACTTCAAACTTTCCATGTTCCAGTTATTAATGGTTATTTGCAGCTATTTCTTCTCATTTTGAGTCATGTGAAAATCAACTAATGAAGACCCTGAAAGCTTTATTCCATCCATGTCATAAGGTTGACTCTGCTTTGAGTAGGTGGCTCTTTTCCAGCTGCATGTTGAGTGTCTTCTAACCTGAGGAGCTTATTCCCAGGAACTATATCAGACAATGTTCCACTGCTATCCATAAGATTTTTACTGATTAATTCTTTTAAGAAGTAGATTCCTTTTTCCTTGTTTGTCTTAGAGTGAAACTCCACTGAAACGTAGCCACCAGGGGTGACACTGCTGGCATTTAAAACACTTGTGGTATAGCCTTTAACATCACAGCAACAGGCAAGCCTTCATGGTATTACAGACTGACAGGTATGTGGTGGTTCCTGAGAGTGAGGGGGAAAAAGCCAGATTTCACTTGGTGTATATTATTTTTTATACTTCAATGTATTCTGAAGTAAATAATTACTTCAGATTATTTATATAATAAAGCATGGGAAAAGTTATTTAAGAATGAAATAAGTCAAAATAGAACAATTGATACTGTAAGACACAGATGAAGCTATTATAATCCATAAGGTAGAGAAACTCCAATTAGGCAAAAAGCAATTGATATAAGTATTCATTCATTTAACAAAATATTTATTGGTACTTACTTTGGGGCAGCTTCTTGTAAGGTCCTAGAAATACAAAGAAGAATAGGACAGATGTAGTTTTCTATGCCTAAAGAATTTCAAGTCTGTACTAGTAGAAGAGACAAACAGATTGACCACCATTTGTTGCTCTGATGGAGTGCAGTAGGGAAATGATTCAGGACAGTCATGAGTGAGAGTCAGCAGGGCTTTTCCAAGGCAATGCTATTTTCCTTGGAACTTAGAGTCTGAGATGACTGTTCCATGCAGTGGACACAGGATAAGCAATGGTCTGAAGACAGGAGAGAACATAAAACGTATTAATATTCTGAAATAGGATCACAGTCACTGAATGATAAGGCTGTGAAAGCAGTGACCTCTTTATGAGTCCTGTAAATAAAGACAGTGGAAACTACTAAATATTTTCAACAAATTAGTAATGCAGTCCAATTCATCTTTTAGAAAGAGCTCTCTGCTTGCAATGTAAACCAGAAAAAGAAACAAACAAATAGAAAAGTCAGTTGTCGTTCAGTCAACTCAGACTTACGGTGACTCCCACGTGTGTCAGAGTAGAACTGTGCTCCATAGGGTTTTCAATGGCTGATTTTTTGAAGTAGATCACCAGGCCTTCTGGTGGGCAACCAGGAGTATAGCTGTTTTCATCTCCCACAGACTCCAGTCTGCAATGTCAAAGACTGTTATTATTTTTTTTTTTTAGTTGAGAAATGATGATAGCTTAGACAGTGGTTGTAGCAGTAAAGAAAGAGGTAAGTGGATAATTCAAGAGGTAATTAGAAGAGATATTTGTCAGCTTTGGTGATAGTCTGGGCTCTGGGTAAAAAAAGGGGAAATCAGGAATGAGTTCTAATTTTCTAGACTAATCAAGAAGGAGGTGAAGTCAATGTACACAGCTTTGGACAATTGAACTGGACGTGTCTAAGTTATGTTCAGAAGAAGATGTTCAGTGGATAGTTGAATAAGCAGATCTGTATTTCAGAGGTGAGGTTTAGGTAAAAGTATAGACTTGGTAGTTGTTAGCCTGCAGTTGATAAAGTTGTTAGCCTGCAGTTGATAATCTTCGGCAGTTGATAATCTTCGGAGAACCTCCTAGGTTAGGGAGAGATGACTGCCTGGGACAGAACGCTGAGAAATAGACAAAACTGAGAATGTATGAAGGGAACTGTGAAGTAAAAGAAAAGCAAAGAGAGTGTAGATCATGGAATTAAAAATAAAAGAATAACCAAAGAAAAGTGAAGAGATTCTGAGTGTTAAATGCTGCTTCAATCAGTTGTATACCTACTGTAATTGATTCAGAGTGAGTACCTTCCTTTACATAGGGAAATTATTTTTCAATTGTCACCATATAAGAGTCAATAATTATCTTTATTTTCTTAATTTATTCTTTAATTTTAATGCAAAGGTTTAAAAAGAATAAATTTTACTTTTCAAAGTATTCAGTAAGCTATTTCATGCATGAGTTAAAATCTGCTCTCCTGAAGCAAATGATGCCTTGTAATTCACACCCTCATCTGTTGTTTTCTACTTAAAATACAAATAAAAACTCTCAGTGGTGCTATAAAATGACAGAATTAAATAATTTGTCTTTCTAACCTCTGTGCTGTCATTATTTTGAATTGACTGGTTAAACATAGGAATGTATGTACTATGGGGCTGAAGACAGAATCTGTGGCCAAAACGATCTCTAAACAATTCTGAAATATTCTGAATGTTCTGAATTTACTCTTCAATGCAACATGTGTGGCTGACTTCACTTGTACCTGGGGTAGACTGTGTAACTGCAAATTCTTGAAATTAACTGTCAGGCAGAATATAAGGTTTCATTAAAGCATAAATAGTAAAAATTGGCTAGTTGAAACTTGCATATATGTATTAAAATGCAACAGTAAACTTAACAATTATTTACAACTTAGATCACAAAAGAATTTTTTAGGGAGGAATATGTTATCACTGGAAAATCTGATGGCATAGTGGTTAAGAGTTATAGCTGTAACCCAAAGATAGGCAGTTTGAATCCAGCAGGTACTCTTTGGAAACCCTGTGGGACAGCTCTGTCATGTCCTGTAGAGTCAGGGTGAGTCAGAATTGACTCAGCCATAATGAGTTTGATATTTTGGTCTAGGCACGCATGGGGTCACATGGAGTAAAAGTCCACGGGACAGCCACCAACAACCACCACAACAACAATATTGCACTAGCGATTCCAAACAACATTAGTGATTTAAAACAAAACAAAACAGAAAACATTCCTGTCAATTTTATTTTAATTTGATTTTATCACTAGCGTCATTTTGAATTGCTAGTGCCTTGTTGTTTTTGGCTGTTGTTCAGTCACTTCTTACCCTACGTGACCCCATGCGTACACAAACTGAGATATCAAACTTGCTGTTGAGTCATTCCAACTCATAGCGACCCTATAGGGCAGAGTAGGACTGCCTCATAGTATTTCCAAAGAGGAGCTAGTAGATTCAAACTGCCAACCATTTAGTTAGCAACCAGGAACTTAACCGCTGTGCCACCAGGGTGCCTGTGTCTGCACAGTGATGATAAAAAGCTGTAGAACTCTTGTTGGTTTTAAAGTGATCTGCAGACAATCCACCCCACTACTGCATACACCCAGGAACCCCTGGTGGCCCGGGTGATAGGAGAATGTGCAAACAGGAACTACAAACTAGAACGGTGGTGGTTCAAGCCCACTCAGAAGCCTCTCTGAAGAAAGGCGTAGCAATCTACTTCCAAAAGGCCACAGCCTTGAAAACTCTGAGAAGAGTGTAGTTCTACACTGCAACACATGGGGTCGCCATGAGTCAGAATCAGTTCATCCATACCTGGGGCATGCCTAAACTCCCAAGGCAAACCACTCTCGCTGTCCAGTGTTTTGGACACTACTGGCCTATATGATAAGCAAAATGAGACCTGAAAATTGCCCAGGTGCTTAGTTGTAAGAAAGTCAGCCATGGTCTTGGCAAGAAGAGTCTCAGAGGGGAGTGGTGGAGTGTGAATCTTTGTCACCCTGGGCTGAGAAATGAGTGGGTAGAGATCAGTACATACAGTGACCTACCTTATTAGTCTAATTTCCTACAACTCCCTACCACTCCTTAATCCTTGCCCTTCGTCTTCGCCTATACATCTGTCATGGATTGAATTGTGCCTCCCAAAAACCATGTGTCAGCTTGGGCAGGCTATGATCACCAGTATTGTGTGGATGTCCTCTACTGTGTGACTTTCCCATGTGTTAGAAATCTAATCTCTGCCTGTGGTTAAAAAGGATTAGAGTGACCCAACACCCTTGCTCTAGTCACATCCCTGATCCACTGTGAAGAGAATTTCCCTGGAGTGTGGCCTGTACCACTTTTTATCGTATAAGAGATGAAAGGAAAGGGAAGTAAGCAGTGAGCTGGAGAGACCTCATACCATCAAGAAGGCAGTGCCATGAGCAGAGCATGTCCTTTGGACATGGGTTCCTGTGCTGAGAAGCTCCCAGTCTGGGGAAGATCGATGACAAGGATTTTCTTCCAGAGACAACACCTTCCCTTGGAGATGACACCCCTAACTTGAGAATTCTAGCCTCCTCTACAGTGAGAGAATAAATTTATCTTTGTTAAAGCCATCCCCTTGTGGTATTTGTGTTATAGCAGTGCTAGATGACTAAGACTCCTACCCTCCAGATACACTGAACTTTTCCACTCTTCCCTGTCCATATCAAGTCCTGACTTAGATGTCTTTAAATCTTCCATTCTCTTTGCTTGGAATGCCCTTTGTTTCTGGTTCATCTCTGTCTTTGCCTAAATCAATGAAAGTTACCCAGTGAAGACTTCTGTACTCTCTGAGGCCAAGCTATAGCTGGCCTAAATGTCCCACAATCTCTGTTTCTTTGTCTGGTAGGATACTTAGTTGAGCTGCACAATCTGAGCACATGCTTAGTTTCTCACATCTCCAGCAGTTAACATTATGCCTGTCTAGACTTCTCACAAAAGTTTCTTGAGTGAGTATATGGGGAAGGAAGAGTGAGTAAGGCATTAAATGGGTTAACAAATTAGTAAGTGAATAGAAGTGAAGGAAACCTGAGACTTTCAGTTCATGTGTGTGATCACAGCAAATGGGTTGGTGGCAATATGATGATGAGTCACAGTCACAGGCAAAGGTGGTCATTGGTCAATTACTAGCAAAATGTGAAAATTATCATAAAACCGTAAATGAAACTGATCAGTAGTCAATACATGGTTTTTAATCAGATCTTTCAGCCCTGGGTGCCTCACTTCTACTGGCCCTTCTGTAGGGTTCTCCAGCACTACAATCCAGAGGCATGTTTTAATTTTATAGAGGAAGAGAAGAAAGGCCAGTTTTCTACAAAAGCAGTTTTGTAAACTCAATCCAGAAAATCCGTTAAGCAAAGCATGAGTTGTTGTTACTTTAATCTGTCTTATTTGCTTAGTAAAAGCTCCGTTGGGTTTTCAAGATGAATGATTCAGATGCATCTAAGTATTTACACTTGTTTAGGAAAGATTGTGATTTTAGGATGTAATTTGATATGTACCTTTTCTTCCTTATGACTTTACCTTTCTTTTCCTGTGCTTTGTTGTGTGTTCAATGACATGTAACCAGGTGGCACTTGACACTGGAAAGAACTCTAAGCAGGTCATTGCTGGCTCCAAAGTCAGTCATTTGCCTGAGGTCAGGAAGGTAAAGGAGGTTGTGACTACATTTCCCAGTGCTTCAGAGTTATGGTTTTCTTATTCGTGCCCCCCCACCCCCCACCCCGGTCGCTTTCTGAGCACTTTTGTTTGTTAAATTTACAATGGCACACCTATGTGTCTCCAGCACAAACAATGTAAACTTACAGAGTCTTGTTGATAATTGAACAGCATCAGGCTGGTGGCCTGAATATAAGGTTGGACTCTTTCTTCTGAGCATTTGTTTTCAGACTGTGCCAATGGAGCTCCCCAGTCTACCTATGCTGATTCACTCTGTCTCTGACAAGACTCACTTAAATATTTGCAGTGCAGTTCTCTTCAGTGAATTCACTTGAATGATAGTTGAATACATACTAAAAGGATCAATTTCTATGAAGGAACAGTAATGTTCAAGGATATCTTTTTGAGTATGGTAAACTTTGTGACATTTAAATATTACAAAATCTTCTTAACAGTGTACAGCTGGTGAATGAATGACCTTTTGCTAATTGAATTCCTTCCTTTTTCATTCCCTGGGATACAAGGCTCTAGATTTAACATCTGTCCAATCAACAGTGAATGCGTGTACTCAGCTGAGTAAACACTAAGTTTTTTCTTAATCCATTTTCCCTCTGAGTCTGTTTGTACAACTGTGAGCCCTCTTCTTTACTATGTCCTTTCCAAATTTTGAACAAATTTTTGTTACTTCTTATCAATTCAGCTAGCATTGGACACAATAAGGCCAACATAAGAATAATAGGATCTTATTACTGGCTGACAAATGCTTGGGAAAGTAAGACTATTTATACTAAAAGGAAACTTGGGAAATCCACTAATGTATTAGAAACATCTCAGTTCCAGTCCTGTCTTAGTCATCAAAGCTACAGTGTAACTTTGCAGAAATCAACCGACGTCTCTGAATCTGTTTCCTTGTCATTATAAGGAAAATAGTGGACTAAACATTCCTAAAAGTGCTAGAGTCGTGCAGGAACTGTTAGGTGACATATTGTTTGTCTTCTCTGTACCTTTTTTACACTGTAAGTTTCATCAAGGATTGGGACAAAATTCAGCCATAATTTTGCTTTCCTATATAATTGTTCAGTTTGAGTTTTATCACTATTTGTGAAGGAGTTGATGTTCCGACTTTTGCTCTCCCCAGTCCCAACTCTCAATCTCATCTTTCTGATTTGGCTCTGCTATCCAAGGTCAGGAAACCCGATGTCCTAGTGGTTAAGTGCTATGGCTGCTAACCAAAAAGTTGGCAGTTCCAATCTACCAGGTGTTCCTTGGAAACTCTATGGGGAAGTGCTACACTGTCTTACGGGGTTGCTATGAGTTGGAATTGCCACCATGGAAGTGTTTTTTTTTGTATCCAAGGTCAAGTTCAAGAGCCACCTCTTCTGTGATAACTTCATTAATTGTCTACCTCATAAATTGTTTCTTTTCCCTCAACTTCAATTAAATAAACATTTCTTATCCTCTTTTACATTGTTTTATGTACCGTTCTATGGTATCTTTGGTGCTACAAGTTGGTTGAAAGTTGCATGAGAGCATGAAATGTGGTAGCCTCTAATTGCCTTCTCAATATTTTTTTCCTCATATATGAAGCCTGAAAGGTCCCTTGACCACATTGTTGTCCAAACTCTTGATTCATATCTAGTCTAAAAGCAGTTATAGAAATCCTGTTCTCCTTTCTTAGATTTCCTACAGGAAAGGGTGACCCTGTGATACAGTTCTGGCCAATGAGATTTAAGTGCATGACTGTAGGGATGACTAAGGAGAAGTCCTTTGTTCTCTTGGGACAAGGGGTAGTGCTGCTGTTTTTCTCATTCTCTTTGCCTGCTTTGACCATAAATAGATACATAGATGCCAGGAATGACACTCACTTTCTCTAGGGTCATTATGAGTCAGAATTGACTCAACAGCAGTGGGGTTTTCTTGCAACTTTGAAGAAAATCAAGATGAGAGAAAGGCCAAGGAAACCTGAGAGAGATAAACTCTGATTTTATTAAACCATGAAAGCTGTGACATACAATTCTGAACTCTCATTTTTTAAAGAAATTTTTATTTTAAATAACGGTTAGAATTCCCTATGCATAGCTGTTTTTTCATTTATTCATTCAACAAATATTTATTAAGTATCTACAGTGTCCAAGACACAGTACTTGAAAGACAAAATAGACACTCAATTCTTGTCATCTCACAGCTTACATTCTATTAAGGGAAGATAAAATTAACAACAGCCTTAATAAATAAGTAAATTATGTACACTGTCAGAAAAGTAAAAGTACTATGAAGAAAAGAAAGAGCAGGGCACAGAAGTAGAAGGTTCACAGTACAGTATAGAGTGAAGTTGAAAATAGGATGGCAGGAACTTGAGAAAGTGACATTTGATCAGAGACTTGAAGGAGGTGAGAGAGCTAGTCATGTGTTTACCTAGAGGAAGGCCTGATAATACGTGTCACAGAGGAGAGATCCTAAGACAGCAGAAGCTTATTTTATCCGAAGAACAGCAACGAGACCAGTGTGGCTGGAATGGAGTAAGGAGAGAAATGCTCATGCGCGCGCGCGCGTGAGCGTGTGTGTGTGTGTGTGTGTGTGTGTGTGTGTGTGTGTGTGTGTGAGTCTACAGGTCACGCACAACACTTTGGTCATTGGAAGGACTTTGCTCTTTTTTAGGGGGAGCTGGTAAAAGGTGGAGCCATGTGAAGGCTTTGAACAGAGTAATAACATGGCTTGTTTTACATTTAACAGGGTTATCCCACCTGCTCTGTTGCCAGTAGGCACAGGGGGAAACAAGGATGGCAGAAGGGAGATGAATTAGGAGTTCCTTACAGTAATCCAGCAGAGAGATGATGTTTTCTGTTACCCACATGGTAGTAACAAAAGTGCCCACCCACTGCTGAAGACTCAGGTCCGACTCATAGCGACCCTAGAGGTCAGAGTAGAACTGCCCCATAGAGTTTCCAAGGAGTGCCTGGCAGATTTGAACTGCTGACCTTTTGGTTAGTAGACATAGCACTTAACCCACTACACCACCATGGTTTCCAACAAAAGTGCAAATAGTAGAAATTGTTTTCTTCTTTTAGATTTATTTTAAGGGCAAGGTCAAGATTTCCTAATGGATTTGAGCAAAGTTATCAAGCTCTATCATCTTAGGATAATACTCATCAGAAACAAAATAAAAATCACCTAATATAAAATTCTAGTTTTTAATCTAAGTTAACTGTTTGGAATTTCTACTTTCAGCTACTGGAAATTAGTTCACCTAACATAAGGTCACCATGAGGCGGATCTGACTCAGCGGCACTCGGCTGGCATCATAGAAACACTACATAGCAGGCAATACCTTACATCTACACGAATACCTTACATCTAGACAAATGTTTATTGGTTTTGGAGAATTTATCCTACTACTCTTTTTTAATCCTATAAGAGCTAGTTCAAGAATAGGTTGACGAACTTGATACACATATCAAAAACCAAACCAAACTCATTGCCATTGAGTTGATTTCGATTTGTAGTGATCCTATAGGTCAGAGTAAAACTACCCTATAGTTTCCAAAGAGTGTGGGCAGATCTGAACAGCCAACTTTTTGGTTAGCAGATGCAGCACTTAGCCACTATACCAACCAGGGTTTCCTGGTATGAATCAGGCTTTATTTATTAAGAAGAATTCATAACTACTCACGTGAGTTTAATACACAGCTCTCTTTTGCTATTCTCCTGAAATGAATTTAAATGAACCCAAATAATACTTTTAGTGACAATAATGTTTTGGGACAAAACGTGGAGAAAAAAGAAAGAATTCAAGTTAATAATTTTGCATTCAAAATGTCTACCAAAAAGTAGGCTGTGGTTGTTTAAACTCGTCTCAGAAATTTTGCCAAACAACTTTGCAGATTTAAGAGTATTACATCATTGATCATTTTGGATTCCCAAGATAAAGATAATTGTAAATGTGTTGATATGCGCCTAAGTTTAACACTGGCAAATCAAAATGCATAATGTGTTTCAAAGTGTAGATGTTTGTTAGATAAGGGTGATTGTTGGAAGGATATTGCATAAGTTTCAAAAGTAGCTGAATTTCCATTGTATCATGTGAGTTGGCCTGCAAAAATGAGGACACTGATGTTACAGCATACATTTCTTGTGCATACATGACATATTTATTGACATCTCCTGGGGTATAATAAAATAAAGCTTAGGAGAAGCAGAGCTATTACCAGATTTTCTTAGTAAGATTTATAAGAAGATGAAGGCTCATCCCAATTTTGTAAGTTAAATACTATGTATGATCACACATTTGCAGATGTAAACACAGCCTTTTTTTTCTGTGTCACCAGGATTTTTCATTTGTTTTCCTGTTTCTGGAAGTTCTTTTTGTTTATTCAACAAGTGGTACAGACTACCTTGTTTAAGCAAGAAGCCCTGCATACACACTAATATGAGGCAGATCCTCATTTTCATGAATTTTTAAAAATGCTATTATAATGTACAGGAATTTATAAATGTCCACACACACCATCCTAAGCTAGAATCTCAGTGTTCAAATCTGGAAGAAGTCACCACAGTTGACAAATGAGGAAACAAAGACAGAAGATGGTCAAATATCATGGCCTGTTCATGTAGCAAAAGGTCAGGGAGAGAAACCAGGGTTTTTAACCTTCCGTATGAGTCGGACCTGACTTGGTGGCAGCAGTGATTTTCTAGGGTTTGACTGTGCTTTGTGTGGAAACTCTGGTGCTGTAGTGGTTAAGTGCCACGGCTGCTAACCAAAAGGTCTGCAGTTCAAATTCACCAGGTGCTCCTTGGAAATTCTTCTCTGTCCTGTAGGTTCTCTAGGAGTTGGAATCAACTTGATGGCAATGGGATGCTTTGTGTTCAACCATGGAGTTACAGTTGGTTCGGAAGACAAGATAAATAGAGGATCTCTAAGTAAATTAGCCAGTTTTTCCAGCGGGACAGACACAATTTTAAAGACTAAATCAAATTAAGATACAGGAATTTATATGGATCCTGGAACTGACCACCTACATTATTTTGGGAACTTGTTTCATTGGTGCAACATAGCATAAATAACACAGACCTGTTCAAACATGTGTGTGTACTGTTAAATTTCTGTTCGGTCTCACCCTCTCCAAGAGACAGAGGAAATTCCACACTCCAGCTGCTGTTACCGAGTTGTAATGGTTCCCATTGTTTGGAAGAACCTAGTAGTGTAGCTGTTAAGTGTTAACGTTATCTGGTAACCATAAGGTCGGCAGTTCTACTATGTCTTATAGGGTCGCTATGAGTTGCAATTGACTCGACAGCTGTGGGTTTTGGTTGGTTTAGTTATAATTCTTTCCCCTGCTTACCCCAAACCCCAAACCCATTTCTGTCAAGTGGATTCTGACTCATAGAGACCCTACAGGACAGAGTAGAACTGCTCTATAGGTTTTCCAAGGAGTGGCTGCCAACCTTTTCATTAGCAGACAAATGCATCTTATTCCCAGTGCCTTGCATGTAATGGTATGCTGTATATTTAAAATATTTAATTGCTACATTTAAAATAATTACCAGGATTTGTGTCATATTGATTTAGGCTATGAGTAGACACTAATAAGGCAATTTGTGTTGTGTGTATTTGTTTGACAAATCTGTGTTTGAGACAAAACAAAGCCTTCCACAGTAGAGGTTCCTCGCATATTTTTCATTTTTTTCTCCATTTACACACACTTAATATTTACACATTCTTAATATTTACTGTGTACCATGGGTCTGCTCTGGAATGGTAGCTAACCAAGAGGCGGGCAGTTCAAATCCACCAGGTGCTCCTTGGAAACTCTATGGGACAGTGTTACTCTGCCCTACAGGTCACTGTGAGTTGACATCAACTTGATGGCAACAGGTTTGGTTTGGTTTTATTGGCCTACTCCCACTAGTTAGTTGGTCTCTCATAGTTTTCCTTCTGGAAAAGATTACAAAAGAAGAAAAAAAAAGTTCCAAGGCCTGTAAAACATTTATAGGTACTTGGCTGCTAACTGAAATGTTGGCAGTTTGAGCCCAGCCAGACGATCTTAGGTAGAAAGGCTTGGGAATCTGCTTCTGAGTAATTAAAGCCTTGAGCAACCTATGACTGAGTTCTACTCTGCACACACCCACAGGGTTGCCATGAATTGGAATCTGCTTGATAGGAACTGGTTTGGTCTTTGTTTTGGCTACGTGTGTGGGTTTATTATTACCATATGGAGACACAGAAATCCTGTTTTCCCCCTCTGCACAGCAAGAGGGCTCCCAGTTTAGTATTATCCAAGAAGTAGTGCTAGATATGCCAGTTCCTGTGTTTCTCAAACACAAATACACCCTTGAATCCCTGTGGCCCCCCACTAGATTAGGCAGTGCCACTGTGCATGTACTAGTAAAGGCATTTGCTTTGGTTGGCGGAATGTTTAAGTGTAGGAGAAGGGCTTTGTCAAAGGTATCAACAACTAAGTTTCTAATTTCACCACTTTTTTCCTGAGGATTGAATTTTACATGTGAGGGATCTCCTATCACAGAAGATTTTTGTGTGCTGGTTGACAAAATGAAGCATTTTCTCACTCTTGTGCACTCTGTTTTCCCCAATTTACTTAAGTAATTTCAAGCTGTTATAGAAAAAGAAGAGGTAGAACTATCGTGTTACCATTGAATTCTTGGATTTGCTAGATTAAATCCATTGGAGCGCTTTCGTTTTTTTATCCCATGTGGCTTTCATGCAAAAATGATGCAGATCATAGAGAAATCGGCTGCAAATCATAGTGCCATTCTCATTGACAATTAACAGTCAAATATGAAAAAAATCCAATGAAAGGACACAATTTCAAAAGTGAACATCTGCGAAGCGGCAGTGATTTCTTAAAACTTTTGTAAAATCACCATAATGTATGTCCAAAAAGAGGCTTCAGGTAGAATGTAGTTATGGGAATAGAATTTCTGGGAACCCGTTATTCCAAGTCCTCCTCAGGGCCCTTCAGTGGTCTGACTAAAAGACAGGCAATGTAGTTTTGCAAAAGGCAGCATTTTAATGAAATTATTCATGATTTTCCTTTTCTGAATTTCTTTTCCACATGCTGAATGGACTAAAGGGAAGACTACTGCGTTTCCACACAAACGGCGTGTGCCTTCTACGTTTGTTTCTCAGCCCTGCCCTGTGCCCCCTGATATTTTCATAAGTGCCTCTATACCAATTTTTAAAAACAGGTTGCTGTTTTTAAACATCATTCTATGTATGATACATTCATGATACATGCTTTTCAAGATATATTCCTCATTGAGTTGGTGCTTTTCGGCTGTTACACCAGAATATATGAACTGCAGATTTGCAAAACCTAACCAACTGTGCTAGGGTCAAACACTCCGGTAAGTATAGAAACAGGGGCTCTGTTAGAGACCTTTCAAGAGCATAGTTGTGGACCCACTTATTAAACTTAACTTGAAAGAAGTTGAGGACATGGGGCAGCCTGTAGCAGGTAGATCTAATAGTCTTCTTTGTTACTGTTGAGAAGTGCCAACTCATAGAGACGCTATGTGCAACACAACCAAACGTTCAGTTCTGTGCGATCCTTACACTCTTTGCTATGCTTAAGGTTATTGTTGCACTTGAGCGGATCATGTTCCAGTGCTACATAGAGCGATATTCTGTTGGTACCCCTGAGTTTCATCAGCTAATTTTTAGTTGCAGGTTGCCAGGCCTTTTTTCCTAGTCTATCAGCTCTGCTGAAACTTGTCCATCATAGGTGACTCCTACCGGCATTTGAAATACCGGTGGCCTAGCTTCTGGCATCCTAGCAACACACAAGCTTCCACAGTATGACAAACTAACCAATGAGTGTTGGAATCTCCTCTAGCTTTAGAGAGTTGTAAATTGTCAGGAAATTCTTGGCCCTGAGACAGGATGTAGCATGTGTAGTAAAATAAATATGAACAGGCAAATGGCTAGAAAACATTTCAGCGAAGGTAGTGCATTCTTGGCAGAAGGTGGCTGCATCTGGCATCAACTTCAAAGGTGTAAGAGAAAGACTGAAATCATAATCCTCTAAAATGAGTGTATTTTTCTCAGCTCCATTTATTTTTGCATTATGATTTGGAAGATACAGATCCTATTCTTCTTACCTTTGTCCTTACAATTTTAACACACATAGTAAAATTTATAGTCTTCTGTTGGCATTTAGAAATAATTAAGGTCTTCATTTGCACATCTAAAAGGTTAAGAATCTTACCCAACTTTCAATTCCTGTTCTGTATTGACTCCAACACCTCTCATGTTGAATTCAACTGGAATTTTTGTTCCAGATGTTTAATAGACTTTTGATTTTGCACAACAAAAACAATACCAAACCCATTGCTGTCGACTAGATTCCAATGCACAGTAACCTTATAAGTCAGAGTAGAACTGCCCGGTAGACTTTCCAAGGAGTGCCCGGTGGGTTTGAACTGCCATCCTTTTGGTTAGCAGCCATAGCACTTAACCACTATGACACTAGGGTTTGATTTTGCACAGTTTATGAGTAATTATTTAGACCTTAGCGTGAGTTTGTTTACCACTTCTTTGTATATTAGGGGCTACATCATGCTCTTTTTTACCTGGTATCCAGCCTCAAGTAATTCTCTCAGAGATTGTTCAGGTCAGTGAACTGCCTGAAGTTTTGCTTCTCTGAGTGTATTTTTACATCCACTTTTATTTGAATGCCAGTCCTCTAATTCACTCTACAGCATGTACTTCTCTTATTGCTCGTCGGCTAGAATGGTCGTTTCTGTCCTCCCCCCCACCCCGCTTTATGGAAGCTTCAGGATATATGTTTTTGTAGATAGTATTCTTCATGATCTTTGCAACAATATTGCTTATATTGTTACTTGTCAAGTTGATTCTAACTCATGGTGATGCCACATGTGTAGAGAACTGTTCCATATTCATGTCTGTGACCTCTCAGAAACAGATTGGCAGGCCTTTCTTCTGAGGCACCCCCAGCAGATTTCTAACCACCAACCTTTGGGCTAGCAGTCAAGCACTTAACTATTTGTGCCACCCAGGAACCTGTTTCCTAACTGTACCTATTCTAAAGTTGTCTCGTTATCTATATGAACTCTTTGTTCAGGGTTCATTCTTTTGTGTCAAAGCCCTTTTTCTGTATTATGGACTTTCTTAAGTGGTTTAGTGATTCATGGCTGCCTATAGCTTTGTATTTGAAAATCTTACCAATCAATTACACATCCTCTGCATTACTGGAGCCTGAGTGCAATATGTAAGGAAAATAACTGGATTGGCAATTGGTCTTCCACATGAAAAGTTTACTCATTAGTCTGAGAAGTCAGTTGTTACATGGGTACTACAAGAGTGTCTTAGCCCCGGTATTCCTCTTTCCTCGGTTATTACAGCGTACTACTGTATACCGGTGGTGTAGTGGTTAAGTGCTACATCTGCTAACCAAAAGGCAGGGACTTCAAATCCACCAGATGCTCCTTGGAAACCCTATGGGGCAGTTGTAGTCTGTCCTATAGGGTTGCTAAGAATCGGAATTGACTCAGTGGCAGTGGCAGTTGTCCACACTTAGCAGCAGGACAAAGGAAGAGATTAACTAATCTGCTACTCCAAATGCAACTCGCCAATTAATTTTCACTCTGAATGTTCCAGAATTTTCTCTCAATTCTTGGAATTATTGACACTGGGTTGAGAGACTTGCAAGCCACTTCATTTCACAGTAGGCTTCTCTTACATGTGTTTTAGCTTGCGGATTCCTGCAATTTTGCTTTGTTGAAGATATGACAGTATACGTTTCTTGTGTTTCACACATCTCACACAATTTCTGGCCCATTGACTCTGCTTTCCAGAGGAAAAATACTTTGTCATTATTTTGTTACTTGGGGTGAAACGATATAAATTCAAGTTTAATGTATCCTATTTTAAAATCATTCTTAGAAGAACTTACAGAAGTAGAATGCATTTCTCCCAATTTCCTGGAAGACAGCTCAAGTTAGAAGGCATCGGCAATCCTGGCTCACAAATTCTTAGGTCTTATCATGAGACAATAAAGTGAATAAAAAATACCTTCAGTTCTTTTGGACCTTATATCCTGCTTCGGGTTTGTTTTCCTGTCAATATTCTCACTATAATAAAATTTCATCAGAATAAATGTAAACTCACCTTGCAATTTATTATAGTTAGCTGAGATATTAATTTTAATGGCATTCTTATAAGGATAATGCTATGTTCCTTGGGATGTGATTGCTGTATCCTTCAAGAAGATGACATCTTTTTGAATACAGAGCATCCCTCATATGTTTAATGGAATCCATGGCCACTGATTTTCTATTAGTGACCTGATTTGATTTTAAGGTTGTTGTCTGGAACATATGCAAGACTGTGACATTTAATTACAACATAACCAACTACCAAACCCATCCCTATTGCATGAATTCTGACTCATAGTGACCCTACAGGGCAGAATAGAACTGCTCCATAGAGTTTCTAAGGAGCACCCAGCACATTTGAACTGCTAATCTTCTGGCTAGCAGCTGTAGCACTTAACCACTATGCTACCAGGGCTTCCAATTACAACATAGTTCTCAGAAATGTCAGCATTACATGTTAGGCACGACATTGTGTACTTTTGGCAGTGGATAGGGACTAATTTCAAGAAAGATACCTTTTTTTTTTTTTTTTTTTTTAGCTACAGAGATATAAAGTACAGAAACTCTCTGTGCTGCTCTACATAACTACATCCCAGAGCAATGAATGAGAGGACATTGTAGATGGTTGATAAAGGAATACTGAATATCTATTTCACTGTGTTCATACTTCCTTGTCTCTCTATTTCTTTTTTGCAGCCTATTCCATAGAAGTTGTGAATTGGAAGCCTTTCTATGTGTTATATGAGTTTCAGCTTACTCAGGTATTAAAATATCACCTTTTCTGAAGTTCTAAAGGCTACTAGAAAATTCCAAATAATAAAATCATTTCAGGAGTTCATATAGTTATTGTCTGACTAGGTGTTTCCACTCTTCTTTCTGATACTCTCTTACTTGTGAGCAGCTTGGCCTATGGTAGAAACATACAAACATCTGCACATTTAACAACTGCTCCAACAGTACTGCACTGAAAATATTAATGATAGAAAGATACCAATCTAAATAAACAGACAAACTAGTTTTCTTTAGTAAATTTCATGTTGAGTTTCATATTCAGATCAACCTAGATAAATGGGAACTACTAAGAATCAAACACTTTTGCTCATCCAAAGACTTTATCAAAAGAATTAAAAGACCACCTACAGAATGGGAAAAAATATTTGGCAAGTATATGTCAGACCGACATCCAATCTCCATAACCTATAAGATACTATAAAATATCAATAAGAGAAAGATAAATAATTCAATTAAGTGATGGGCAAAGGAGATGGACAGACACTTCTCTAAAGGGAGATCCAGGTGGCAAAAAACACATGTGGACATGCTCATGACAATGAGCTGTTAAAGAAATTAAGATCAAAACTATGACGAGATACCATCTCACCCCGGCGAGGTTGGCCATTATCCAAAAAATGCAAAACAACAGATGCTGGAGAGGCTGTGAAGAAATTAGAACTCTCCTACGCTGTTGGGATTCCCAAATAGCACAACCTGTTTGGAAAGAAATCTGGCACTTCCATAAAAAGCTGAAAATAGACATGCCATTTGACCCAGCAATTCCATTGCTTGGAATATATCCTACAGATTCAAGGTCATCTACGCCAACTGATACATGTACACAAAAGTTTATTGCAGAGCAGTCCACAATAGTAAAAACATGGAATCCTCCCAGATGCCCAACAACAGAGGAATGGATATGTAAACTATGCTATGCATACTCAATGGTTGGAGGACATTATGTTCAGTGAAAGTAGTCAGCGACGAAAGGACAAATATTACATGAGACTCCTATGATAAGAACTTAAAAACAGACTGATGCATAGCAAAAAAGACTCTTTGACAGCTGCCAGGGTGGGGAAGGAAGGAGTGAGGGGTGGGGGGGAGGGTTTAGACTGGATGCCAGCCAAGTGCCGTCGAGTCAGATAGTTGATAGAAATTTGGTTGGGTGAAATCTCTGACAGCACACGTTAGAAAGAAGATCAATTTTAACTGGACTTCAATATAACATGATTGCTCCTCCCATCTTAACCCAATAATGCAAGGACAGAGTAGCTGGGGCGGGGGCCCAGGGACCGTGCTGTCAGAGGAAATCGAGGCCAAGTGGCACAACTAGCGCTTTAATAAGACAGTCGTCTGCACCTCATGTTGGTGAGTGACTACATCGACACGTGACCAGAAGAACCAGATGGTGCCCGGCCACCATCAGCCATAGCCCTGATGGGGCTCACAAAGTTGAGTCTCACTGGCAACACAAGAATAAAAAGGGGTGCCCCCTGAGATCTCCACTGAAAGACTACAATTGATGGTCCAGGGGCCTCAGGGTTCCCTAGAAAGCATAGACCCTAACCCTGATGCTGGCCCTGTCTGTAAATCCTAACAGAGGTCAGCTCTTCAGACAGGAATGGATTGGACTTGGTGACACAGAGTGATCATATCGTGTGTGCACTTTATGGTTCTATGCACCTGTAGGATGCCGTCCTGCTGATCTCTTACTGCAGGTGGGAGAGAGGGTGGAGAGGAGGGGATAGGAGACTGCTGGGAGGATAAGACATGTATGCAGCACAGAGGAAGGGTGTGCTGTCACAGGGCGGGGAGAGCAGTGGGAGCGTCATGTAGATGGACATGCAAATTTATATGGGAATGTACATTTTCACTGAGTCATAATTGAAAAAAGAAATCTTGATGTTGGCTGAGAAGGACAAAGAAATCCTTAGGGTATTATTGATGATGTTTCCCAAGCACTGATGAAAGGAAATTCTTAATTCTGTTCTTAAATAGTTTGAAGCAAGTGGTGAGCTGAAGATAACTAGCCTGCAAAAAACAAACGAGCAAAACAAAACGAAACAAACAAACGAAAAACACAAATGTAGCTTGAGTATAGATTACATTGATTCAGATCACTAAACCTGCAGCCTGGCAGAAGAAAAGGCATATTTTGTTCTGGGGTTAAATATGGTTTCATTTTAGTCATTGCTTATTACTTTACACACTATCTTCTGACTACTATAAAAAATAAGAAATAAGTGATGAAAGAAGACAGTATAATCCATAGTAGAAGAAAAAGGTAGTCAACAGAGGCAAATAAAGAGAAGATTCAGGTGTTGAAATTATCAGATGGGGACTTTAAAATAACAATGATTCGTATGTGGATGGTTTGAGGAGACATGGGTAAAAGTCAAATGGAATGTTATGAGTGAAATGCATAATACCAGAAATGAAGAATTAATTAAATGAGCTTATTGAGCAGTCAAACCGCGAAGTAATTACTGACCTTGAAGATAGGTCAATAAGAAATGATCTAAAATGAGACACAGAGAGGAAAAAGTCCAATGAAAATAATGAAATAGATCTATGGGATGGACTAACTGACCTAACATTTACACAGTTACAGTCCTAGAGAGGAGACAGAGAATGGGGCACAAGGAATATTTGAGAAGATAAAGGATGCAAAATTTGTGAAGTTAGTAAAACATATCAATCATATCAGTTGAACAAATCTCAAGTGGGATATATACCAAGAACACACCACGTAGGCCTAAGAAACTACTATAAAACAAACCAAAAAGAAAATCTTAAAAATATACAAATGGAAGAGACATCTACAAACAGAAGAACAGTAAGAATCATGGTTACTCCTTTATCAGAGACAATAGTTGAACATCTTTCAAATGACAAAAGATAAAATCATCAATCTGTACCTTCATCGACTTTCAGAAATGAAGCTGAAATTCTAGTTGTAAGGAGAAAAGGGATGAGAGAATGTGTGTGCAGCAACTGGCACCATAATCAATGCAAAAATAATTGTTTTTGGACTTGAAGAGAAATTATGCTATGTAGAAAGCAGAATCTGAAGGAAAGAATAAAAAAAGTACAGGAATGAGCAATATGTAGATAAATACAAAGGACCTTTTATATACTAGTATTTATAGAAACTTATTTTTTTAAAACTATTGACTGTTTAAAGCAAAAATAATGACAGTGCATTTTGGATCTTAGACCACAGGTAAGAGTCAATTTTATGACAATAAGAACACAAAGAGCAGGAGTGGTTAAACTGAATTACACTTTTGAAATTTTTCTGAGATTTTTCATGAAATAGTACAGTAGTAGTTGAAGACAGACTGTGAAAAGTTAAAGATTTGTACTACAATCTCTAGAACAACTGATCAAGGAAAAAAGCAAACAAACAAACAAACAAAACCACAAAGTGACATAGCTGAAAAAAGAAAAAAAACCAAACAAACCCAAAACTAAACCCAGTGCTGTTGAGTCATTTCCAACTCATAGCAACCCTATAGGACAGAGTAGAACAGCTCCTTTGAGTTTCCAAGGAGTGCCTGGAGGATTCGAACTGCCAACCTTTAGGTTAGCAGATGTATAAAAATACTCTATTCAACCAAAAGAAAGCAGGAAAAGGTAAGCCAAAAGATAACGAACGGGTGGCACACAAATAGAAAACACACCATAAAACAGGAACTGTAAATCTTACCATGTTTAAGAATTACACCAAATTTAGGTGGATTATATATCCTTTGTAAAGGAGATTATCAAGCTGCATAAAGTTTACAATGACAACAACAAAACAAGCAAAAAACCAAGAAGCAAGACTCAACTACATACCATTTACAAGAAGCCCTTTGCTATGGAATTGATTTCAGCTCATAGTGGCAATATATGACAAAGCAGACAGCCCCATGAGGTTACCTATGCTGTAGTCTTTAGAAGAGCAGAGCTCCAGGTCTCTTGTCTCATAGAGTAACTAGTGGGTTCAAATAGTTGACGTTCTGGTAATCAGTTGAATTTTTTTACTGCTCCCCTACCAGGGATCCTTGCTGACCAGAAACACACTTTAGTGGGAAGTAAATGACTGACAAATATATATGGTGGTGACAGGACACATAAGTAAGTGGCAGATATATTACTATTGAAGTTGCCTTCAAAACAAAAAAGTATTATATGAGTAGAGACATTTCATAACAACAAAATGATAAATTCTTTGTGAAGAAATAACAACCCTAAATCTGATTGTAGCTAATAGCAGAGCCTTAAAAACCATAAGTGAAAATTTGAGAATTAATGAGATAAATCAAAATCAAGACAATTATTTTAACATCCTCTTTAGCAACTGGTAGAAGAGGTAGATTAAATGTCAATAGGGATTTAGGAGATTTGGGCAACATTAGCAACGAATCAACAACCTTGTGTTAACTGATATAGAACACTACACCCAATATTTTAAACCAAAGTTTCTTTTTGAATAATTTGACATTTACTAAGGTATATCATATTCTGGTATATAAAGTGAGTCTTAATAGGGTAGTGGGTTTAATACTTTTAAAAGGATATAGTCCAAAGAGAAATTGCTGCACATATCTAAATAATTGATAAGCCAAATGGGAGAAAAATGCAAGAATTGACATGCATTTAGGATAGAATAATGATAAAAACACAACAAATTAAATGTGTCAGCCAAGTGCTGTCGAGTCGGATCCAACTCATGGCAACCCGAGATGGAGCTAAAGCAATGTGTAGAGGGAAATTGTTAGCTTTCAGTGAAATGCCTATGGAAGAATAGAAGAAAGGTGTAATACCAATGCTGTAAATGTCCAGTTCTATAACTCAAAAATTTAATTTCATATTAACTAGAAATTAATGATAAAGTTAAGAGCAGAGGTTGATGACATAGAAGAAGAAAAAAACAATAGAGAGAGAAAAAATCAACAGTGTGAGAAGTTGGTTCTTTGCCAAGACTAATTAAGTGTTAAAAATTCTAAGCAAGGCTTACAAAGGGAAAAATTATCCAAAAAAATGAAAAGGGATGGGCAGAAAGTCGCTATAGATCCTACAGATATTAAAAAGCCAAACCAACTTCCCAAAAATCTACCGTCACTGAGTCCCTTCCAACTCATAGCAACTCTATAGGCAGAGTAGAACCGCTCCGGAGTTTCCAAGGAGCACCTGGTGTATTTCAACTGCCGACTTTTTGGTTAGCAGCTGCAGCGCTTGACTATGACACCAAGGTTTCCACAAACGTTAAAAAGGAGAATACAACTTATTTTGATCAGTTTCATGGCAATAAATTCAGCAGCTTAAATTAGACAAATAATTTTCCTGAAAAATGCAAGTTAACAAAACTGAAACAAAAAGAAATAGAAAATCTTATTATCTAATAAAAACATTTAAATTATAAAAAACAAAAGAAGGCAAAAGAAAGCCCCTCCAACAAAGGTAACTCTAGGTTCAGATCATTTTATGGGGCAATCTAGCAAACATGTAATAAAGTAATGATACTAATCTTTCACGTACTCATTGAGAAAATAGAGATGAAGTAAACATATTTTGATATACTTTATGAGGCCAATGTAACCTTAACATCAAAACCTGAAAAAGTCATTGCAAGGAAAGAAACTTTCAGATGAATAGCCTTTATGAAATTGGAAATAAAATTCTTTAGACATACTAACAAATTAGATTCATACTGTGTAACAAGTTAATCAAGATAAAATCCATCATTGCCTCATGGAGTTTGTTACAGTAATACAGTTGGTTTACCATTTACAATTAATTAATGCACTTCACCCTGTAAACAAAATAAAGGAGAAAAATAATATGATTATTTCAATAAATGAAAAAAATCACGAGATAAAACCCAACACTTCTTCATGATTAAAAATTCTCTGCAAACTGGGACTAGAAAACAACTTTCACAGTCTGATAAAGGACATCTTATAAAATCCCACAGTAAATACAGACTGCTTCCTGTCTAAAATCCAGAATATGGTAATGATACCTGCTGTCACCATTTCTATTCTATATCTTATTGGAATTTCTACCCAGTGCAATAAAGTCAGAAAAAAGATAAGAATCATAAAGATTAAAAAGAAAGAAGTGAAATCGATATTATTTGCAGATGATACAATTGTTTGTGTGTAGAAAACTTTATGGAATCCACACACACAAAATAGTAACTATTAGAACTAAGAAGTAAATTTATTACTTAGTAGGACACATGGACAATATTCAAATATCTATTGTATTTTTAATTACTGATCGTGGAAAATTACAATTCAAATAAAAAATGTATAACAGCACCAAAAAGACCTTAAATACTTAGAATTAAATCTTAAAGAAGATGCACAAATTATATAAAATATTACTGACAGAAATTAAAGACTACATATAACATTACAAGATTGGAAAACTCAATATTGTTAAGGTGGCCATCCTCCCCAGATTTATTGGTTGATTCAGTACAATCTCCAAAAAAACCTCAGCAGACTTTTTTAAAAGAAGCTGACAGATGAGTCTAAAAATGCAAAATACCTAGAATACCCAAAGCATGATGAATAAGAATGAAGTCGATGGAGCTAACACAACTTAATACAGTGTCAAAATAATCAAGTCAGTATGGTACTGGCATAATATTAAATAAATACATTGACGAAACTGACTATAGATTCCAGAAATGCATATAGTTTACTGATAACTCATCATTGTGACCAATCACATCCATGGGTGAAGGGAAAGAAAGAAAGAAGGAAGGAAGGAAGGAAGGAAGGAAGGAAGGAAGGAAGGAAGGAAGGAAGGACGGAAGGAAGGAAGGAAGGAAGGAAGGAAGGAAGGAAGGAAGGAAGGAAGGAAGGAAGGAAGGAAGGAAGGAAGGAAGGAAGGAAGGAAGGAAGGAAGGAAGAAAAAAGATGCAAGCATAAGAGGATTAAATTTTCCTTCACTTTACTCAATATAAAAAATTATTTGGAAATGGATCATAATCTTAATCACAAAGCTGTAAACAATAAAGCTTCTAAAAGAAAACAACTGAGATCTTTGCAACTTTTGCATGTGCAAAGATTCGTTACTATACTTCCTATAAAATAAATATTTGTACTTCATCAAAGTTGAAAATTTCTACCAATCAAAATGACCTCTTCAGAAAATGACTAGGCAGGCCACAGACTTAGAACATATTCTTGTTATTTATATTTTATGAATAACCTACCCATATTACTTAAAAACTACAAAAAAAAGACTTTTACAAGTCAACAACTGAAAAGACAAATAGCCCAATAAAACAAATTTAATGGCTTGAACAGAAGCTTCAAGAAAGAATTGGCAGAAATGAGTCAATGAGAAAAATCACTGCTCTTGAGTTCATTCCAACTTAGAGCTACTCTGTAGGACAGATTAGAACCTCCCAAGAGAGTTTCCAAGGAACACCTGGTGAACTTGAACTCTGACCTTTTGGTTAGCCAACATAGCACTTAAACACTATGCCACAAGGATTTCCGCGTTTAAGCATAAGTAAAAATAATCTGTGGTAATAGAAATTAGTACAGTAGGTTTGCCTCAAAAAGGAGCCAGAAGAAAATGTCTCGGGTAACTGAAGTGCTTGGTGTCTTGTTTTTAGTGGTGGTTATCTTGGTATATAGAACTGTGAAATCACACAGAAGTGAACACTTAAAAAAAAAAGAAGAAAGGCAAAACAAAAATCTCAGGTATTTTCTCTCCTTGTGAATTTTCGTTTTCTTTTTTTTTTAACATGGCTTTGTTGAGGATTCATTTAAATACAGTAAGAAGTACCTTATTTCAAGTTTACAATTTGATATGTTTTGACAAATGTATATACCCATGAAACAAATACCACAATCAAGACAGTCAGCATATCTACCATTTCAAAAGTTTTCTCCAAAGTGCAAAATAGAACAACAGATTTTGATGTGGCAGAGTACAAAAAGTTCAGTCATACAATTTCAGAGTCCACTGTGCAACTAATCCTTAAGAGACTGCATTTGTGGAGTTTTCTGTAGTGTCACAGAATACCCGCTGTGACATGAAGAGCCTGTTAGAATCTCCTCACTCTTTCAGCTAAATATCTTTGTGAGTCTGAATTTTCTTCATATGTTTTAATCAAAACAACACATTACAGCAGAATGAATATTGAAGCAGATATGAGAATCCAGTTGTCTTCAATTCAGCCAGATACTGAAGAGATGTAAAAACATAAAAGAGTGTCATTATATTTTTAAAAAATACTATTGCTTTTAATAGAAATTTTATTTATGCCAGCATAAAATAGGATTATCATTCTCATTTTAGTAGAGTTTGAAAAATTTTCAGTTTTAACTTCTTATATGCTAAACAGCAATAGGTTACTAACTTCCACTGAGTCAGTTCCAACTGACAGTGACCACATGTGTGTCCGAGTAGAACTGTGCTCCACAGGATTTTCAGTTGCTGATTTTTTCTGGAAGTAGATCACCAGGGCTTTCTCTCAAGGTACTGCTGGGTGGATTTAAGCCTCCAGCTTCTTGGTTAGCAGCAGAACACGTTCACCCTCTGCACTACCCAGGCACTCCCAGCGTTAGAAATAACCCTACAAACAAAAGCTGTTGGAAGTCATCAATAATTTTTAAGAGTGTGAAAGGGTCCTGAGACCAAAATGTTTGAGAAACACTCAAATGCTATGAGTTGGAATCCGCTCAACAGCAGTGGGCTTTGGTTTTTGGCTTTTTGATACACAGCACAGTGGATAAGAAAGCAGACCCTTTGGTTGGATTCCCTGTATTCGCATGTGGATTCCATCATGTAGTTTTGTCATAGACATTAAGTGTCATTTCTGAATGCTTAGTTTCATCTGAGAAGTCCTCCATCTGATGGAGTGTGGGTTTTACTGAGAATATCTGTGATGGAAAGAGTTAGGCAGTGCCACCTGTTTCTGGCACTCTCTGACTAGACACAGATTGCCTACTGGCTTATTCTAGCTATCCCGAATGCACAGAGAGGGGCCGTTTAATACCGGGGAGCCTTATGCTTGCAAGACGGACACCATATGTCTTCCCTGTCATTTCATGGCTGGTCCCATCCATCTCCGTCCTCTGCCCTATTAGCATCTGAGATCTGGTGACCCCAAGAAGTCTAATATAAAAAGGTGCCATTAATGAAATGCTGATACTGTTTTTTAATCAAGCACAAAAGGGAGTCTTATATGTGATTTTTATTCTCTTCAGTTGTCCAGTAGCTGTTACTGATCAAATTATCACCAAAACTTTCAAACTGCATGTTATAATGAATATTTATGCTTTACAGGGAGACTTGTGAAAATTTATTAAGAACTCTTGCACGTATTATTTAAAGATGCTACTTCTACATATTAGTGATTGTAAATAAAATATATTAAATGTCAGAAGATACTAAAAGAATTTTCAGAAAAAGAAACAAGGTAGTATTTGAAGACAATATTCAAACCAGGAAATTATATTTCTAGAGTTGGCTTTTGGTGGGTGATTGATCCAATTCTTTGTGTTGTTTAAAATGACCAAGTTAGGGTTTAATCACAATATAATGAATGTCTAACATAAAATGTTCAAAGAATTTAGATAATGAACATAAAATGGGCATTTCTGCTTTATTTTTATTACATTTGTTAGCTTCAGGAAATTTTATTGATAAACCTTTGGCTTTCGGCCACATGCCTCTGCTTACAATTTCTTATCCCAGAGATATCTGAAGTTCCTGGAGGAGGCAGGTGAAAAGGTTTTTGTGTGAAAGGTGATATTAGTATAGGTGGACAGAAAGAGTGAACAGTTTACAGACTGGTTCTGCCAGCTTGACCGCGTTTTAGAGTTAAATCCTGAATACGAAGCCTGAACTTTATATTTTGGTTACATTATTTTTCTTTTTTTGAACTGTTCCTTGTTTGTGGAGCTGATTTCTTCTCAGGCACTATCTTAGGCTAAGTTCTCTAGAGAAGCAAAACCAGCAAAGTGTGTAAATATCTATATAGAGAGATTTATATCAAGGAAACAGCTCATGCGCTTGTACGGTCTGGAATGTCTCAAGTCCTGGATCAGGATACAGAACTCTCCCAATTCATGCAGCTGTGAAAGCTGATATAGCCACAGTCAGCAGGTCAGAGAGCACAGCTCCTGCTCACAAGCTGTGAATGTTGATGAATCCCAAGATGGAAGGCCAGACTACAAGGTTTCTCCTGATTCATGTAGTTGCAGGACTGGCAAACCCAAGATCAGCAGGTTGGGGAGCAGGACTCTGACTCACAGGCTGTAAAGACTGACAAATCCCAAGACTGACAGATAAACTGCTAGCTCAAATCCCAAGAAAGGAAGGTCAGAAGATAAAAGAGAGACAGCTGCTACCCCCACAAGGCAAAACCCTTGGTAAAGTGGGCAAGACAGTCATAGGTGGCAGAAGGTGGAGAGATGAAGGCTGAGGGGGAGGGGAGCTAATATAGGCCCTGCTCTGCCTGCACCACTCAGCAGACTCTGTCACAGGGGGTGGTGATGACATCATACAGCTGCCCAAACACGGAGAATTATGGCTCAGCCAAGTTAACACAACCTTAACTATCACAAGCACTAAAAAATGATTACTTGTGTTTTGAACTACACATTATAGCCATAAAGAAATTTACTTAGGAGAAACACAATGTGTATGTAGTTTTAGCATCCCTTTAATGCCTAGCGCTGGAAAATCCTTGTGAAGGAGTAAACAGCCACCTGTATTGGTTTTCATTCTACTTGGTCTCTTTACAGGGAGAAATTCAGTACCCCTAAAGCCTTAGGAAGTATTTCTTTTCTCATTGCTGGTACACAGAAATGACTTCTTTCCCTCCTCATCTTTTTATCCAGTCTCCTCCTCTCTCTAACTGCTACTGTTTTTCAGCCTACTCTTCACTTTTAACATTTTGACGTGTCTGACTATAAGCATTGAGAATGTTCAGGTTTGGATCAGTGTGCTTTCAGATGGTTACGAGACCTGCTGCAGCCAAGAATTATTAGGAAAAAAGAGTGATGACGTTTGAAAGTAAACACGGTTTGGAAAAGAAGTATTAGGCCATGGACAAAAGTTTTCCATGTCGCAGATAAAAATAAGATGTGATTCTAATTCCTAAGGAGCCCTGGTTTCACAGTGGTTAAAGCACTCAACTGCTAACCAAAAGGTCAATGGTTCAAATCCACCAACTGCTCCATGGAAGACAGATGGGGCCGTCTAATTCAGTCACGTTTTATGGCCTTGAAAAACCTATAGGGCAGTTCTAGTTTGTGCTCTAGGGTCACTGTGAGTGAGAATCAACAGCAGAGAGTTTTGATAATTCATATGTGACAAAAAAAACAAAAAACAAAACAAAACAAAACCAACAAGCAGCTGGGGATATGGATTACAAGGGAGATTCCACATTTTCAGTTTTGCTGTGCTCCTCCAGCTGTGTGACTGCCTTTTCTGAGGTAGTTTTGAGAGCAACGGGTATGTTTAGAACCACAAATCACAAAGCTTGGATTCCCACACACTCCACTCCCATGTTTCAAACCTTTGCTAAGGCAGCATTCCCCTTTTGCCATCTTCTCAGAAGCATGGAGTTTCCACGGGCCACAAACTTGAGTCACGTGACATTAGACTTTTTTTTTTTTACGTCCCCACATGCTACCAGCTTTCACACAGTTCCTTATGACCTGTATTAAATGTGGAAAGTTCTATGTACGTAAATGTCAGAAGTTGAATAGCTGGTTTTGTACTTGCAAAGCCAGAGTGAGTCTGTCTGTATTTTATCACTTATTGTAGGGTCACCGTGAGTTGGACCTGACTCAGCTGCAGCAGGTTTGGTTTTCCGGTTTGGTATGCTTGTCATTGTTGTTACACACAAATTTGTCAGCCTCAAGTGTGAATTGACTATTTGAATTGTTCAACTCCATCTAGCTTTCAGCTTGTTTATCTGGATGTCAAGGAAACTGGAGATAACTCTGAGGACCTTGATTCATTTCCTAAGC
Organism: Heterohyrax brucei; assembly: GCA_028571685.1. NCBI lineage: Eukaryota > Metazoa > Chordata > Mammalia > Hyracoidea > Procaviidae > Heterohyrax > Heterohyrax brucei. Next base: position 96,973,544 of record CM053148.1, read on the forward strand.
AAGTTTACTCAAGTTTTCCCTTGCAGCTGAGTTAGTTTTATACTGCATGAAGACTGATACTTCTCAAGCTGAAATTTGAAGTTCATCCTTTGTGTTGATTGCCTCGTGAAGTCCTAGGGCTGACTGAGGCTAGGCCTGAAACTTCGCTTGAATTTATACTTTAGTATAATGAATCTGAGTTTTCTCAGTGTCTGAAGATTAGTAGGGTGACCTATGTTTCTTACAAATGCTATTTGACTGATGATATTTTAGTCCCCTGAAAGGAGTGCCTCTCAAATATAATTCAGCTGTGCTTGTTATGTGTTGGAATCAGCAGTAGCAGCTTTATTGCAGATTTTGCTTTTGTCAGTCCCCCCCAAAAGCAAACCCCTTGCCATCGAGTCTATTCTGACTCCCAGTGATCCTATAGAATAGGGGAGAGCTGCTCCGCAGAGCTTCCAAGAAACACCTGCACATTTAGACTGCCAGTCTTTTGGTTAGCAGATGTAGCACTTAACTACTGGCCACCAGGCTTTCCTTGTTTTGTTCTGGCCTAGAATAATTCAAGAGTATTTCACGTACAACTTCACTGATTGTAATACTGGCCTGCTTACTCCAGAGCAATTTATGTTGGCTTAAAATGGTACAGGGGTTTGTGATACACTTTATAATACCAGCATGGGTTGTGTTTGTCCATATTAAATTTTTATTGTCTATATTCAGTAAATCTTTCCTTGTGAATTTGGGACAGCTATAGAAAACCCTGGTGGCATAAGTGGTTAAGTGGTACGGCTGCTAACCAAAAGGTCAGCAGTTCAAGTCCACCATGCCCACCTTGGAAACTCTGTGGGGCAATTCTACTCTGTCCTATAGAGTTGCTATGAGTAGGAATTGACTAAAACACACTAGAGTTTTAGTTTTGGTTTTGGTATAGGAACATATGTTGGAGAACCAGTGACTCAGTGGTGAAGAGCTTCAGCTGCTAACCAAAAGGCTGGCAATCGGAATCCAGTAGCACTACTAGGAAACTGTCATCTGCTTCCGCTTCAACAGAAATACCACAAATGGATGGATTTAACAAACAGAAATTTCTTTTCTCACAGAAAAGTAGGTTAAAGGTCCAAATTCAGGGCATCAGCTCCAGGGGAAGTCTTTCTCTATTGGCTCTGGAGGAAAATCCTTGTCATCAGCTTCCCTGGACTGAGAGCTTCTGACTCACGGGGTCCCCAGGTCCTTTCCAAAGGTTGCTCTCTGCTCCTAGCGATACTGCTTTCCCGATAATCTGATATTCCCAACTCTCTGCCTGCTTTGCTTTCCTTTTTATATCCCAAGAGATTGACTTCAGGTATAAATTAAATCCTGCCCCTAAAACACAACGGCCACCCATCCTTCTTCATTCATATCACAGAAGCAGGATTTACAACATACAGGAACATCACACAATAGCAGAGGCATGTCCTAGTCAAGTTGCTGCACACAATTTTGGGGGACACAATTTAAGCCATGACAGAAGCCCTGTGGGGCAGTTCTATTCTTTCCTATAGGGTTACTCTGAGTTGAAAATGACTCATGGACTCACTGCCAGTGGTTTTTGCTCTCTGTGTGTGAGTGTGTGTGTACGTGTTTGCTTAGTATACAGGTTCATAGTTTTAAAGGAACACAAGAAATTAGGATTACGGTTGAAAGGAGTTTATATCACATGGATTAGCATATAAGACAGATGACCTTGACCGAAACTGCTTATAGATGACAACTAAGCTACTGTGAACAATAGATTACAATGATGTAAATTCCTTTCTGTAACACCTTTCTCAGAAATTTATTCTAAATACTAAAGTGGTTGCTCTAAAGAAATGTTTCTCAAGATAAGACAGGAGTAGAGGGTGGGGAAATTTGTCACTGAAGGGACATTTAGCCATGTGGGATGTTTCTGGTTGTCACAATGGATGTTGCTGGTATTTAATGGGCAAAGGCTAGGGATGTTGTTAAATATTTCACAATGTGCAACATAGCTGCCCCAGAATGAAGACCCATCCAGCCTCAAATTCCAATAAGGCCAAGGTTTAAAAAATTATGTGCTTTGAAGACTACATCTCAGCAAAATAACTCCTTTTTATGTGTCTTACAAAAATAACTACATTACATACAATTATGGAAGAAAAAACACTTAGCCCCAAAGCTCACCACCTTGTTGTGGCCATGTCTGTTCCCATACTAGCCTGTGACCCTAATTGGTAATTTTCCCAAACTTACAATTATAGGAAGACCAAGAATAATTGATGCCTTTGAATTATGTTGTTGGCAAAGAATATTGAATATGCATACCATAGATTTCCAGAAGAACAAACAGATCTGTCTTGGGGGAATTACAGCCAAAATGCTCCTTAGAAATCAGGATGGAGAGACTTCATCTCCTATACTTTGGACATGTCATCAGGAATGACCAGTCCCTGGAGAAAGGCACAATATGCGTGGTAGAGTCAAAGGTCAGCGAAAAAGAGGAAGAATCTTAATGAGACAGGCTGACATAGTTGCTCCATCAATGGGCTCAAATACAGCAACCATTGTGGGGATGGTGTGGTATAGCGTGGTGGTTTGTTCTGTTGTACTGAGGGTTGCTATGAGTCAGAACCAACCCAGCACCTAACAGCAATTATAACCATCAGTGGAAGAGGTCTCATCTCCCATGCAGGCAGACATGAGTTTGATTCCCTCCCAATGTACTTCGTGACCAGCCCATTTATATTTCCTGAGTGGTACAAGCTGTAAAATATTCAATTTCTAGTGAAAAGATTGATGGTTAATCCAGAGATGTCTGGGAGTAGTTCTGCTAGACAACAACTAACAAAGTCAATAGCACTCCTTTTTACTTTGTTATTGCTTGACTTTCAAATCTAATATTCCATATTTTAGAAAGTAATGCACATTGCCCCATGAAACAAGTTGATTTCAACTCAGAGAGACTGTATAGGACAGAGAAGAATTGGCCCATAGAGTCTAAAGACTGCACCAGGAGATGCTGGTGGATTCCAATTGCTGAACTTTTGGATCACAGCAATAGCACTTAAACATTAAGTCACTAGGCTTTCCAGCCTAATATTATATTGAACAATTATTTTAGAGGCTGCAAAATACCTGAGTCAGCAGTCTTATTCTGATAAGCACAGTGGTAGGATGATAACATTTTCTAAAAATAAGTTTGGCTGAGGTGATATGGTTTAAAGGCCAGTACAATGATTTTATATTAAGTTCAAGTTGTAATGTAAAGCAAAAAATTTTATTGCATCCAGTATCAAAAATTTTCCACATAGATGATAGAAAACAATGTACAAATATTAATAGTTGCAATTGAAAAGCATAAGAGACAGCAGGAAACAGTATTTTCAAGAGAGGAAAACTCTGTAACAGAAATGCTACTTAAAAGATATTTAAATTTCCTAGTAAGAATCTTGCAGAGAGAAACTTTATGTAAATATACAAAGGACTAGCACCTCCCCCCCCAATACCTCTTGTATTTTGCTGGTATATCTGTTAAGAAGTGTATGTTAGTGGTAAGAATTTTGCTTAGCTATTCAGCTGTGGATCAAACTATATCTGGAGTTACATATTTTCTACTAGACATAAATGAGTGAATTGTGCAAAAGCTGTTTTTCACACTCTAATGACATATATATATTCCAGAATTCAGAATGTTACTACTTTTGAAAGGTGAAGGTAATATAATCAACTGAAAGGACATTTGAAAATATGGGATGTAATAACATAACGACTCTCAAAATGTGAACACATCTGAAAGGACCAAGCTTTTCCAGTTGTCCATCTTATCTCTTCCTTAGAAACAAACAAACAAAAACCGACTGTCTTTGAGTAGACTGTGACTCATAGTGATCCTATAGGACAGAATAGAATTGTACTATAGTTTCCAGTGAATACCAGCTGGATTCGAAGTCCTGACCTTTTGATTAGCAGACACCACCGGGGTTTCCTGCCTGCGTATAATGTTGCCCATTTTAATTTTCTTTCTTACTTTTAACTTATATGTGATTATTTCTGAATCATATTTGCCATCAAAAGATGATGATGCATTACCGTTAAATCAAAACCAAATCCACTGCAGCTGAGTCTATTCTGACTCATAGAGACTCTACAGGACAGAGTAAACTGTCCCGTAGAGTTCCTAAGGAGCACCTTGTGGACTCGAACTGCAGACTAGCAGCCGTAGTATGTTAGGCTAGCAGGATTGCCCCATTACCATTATGCACATTTAAAAGAATGTGCCACACAACGTGAAGGCCATCTTCAGAAAGGAACTCTAAAAAAGTGTTTTGAGCATTGGCAGCCTTATTAAAAACAAGTGCATATCTTCCTAAAATAAGAAACAACAAGACCAAAAAAACAAACCCACCGCTGTTGAGTCAGTTCTGATTCATAGTGACACTATTGGACAGAGTCGCCATGAGTCGGATCCGACTCGACGACACTTGGCTTGGCATTGGACAGAGTAGAATCACATTATAGGGTTTCCAGGGCTGTAATTCTTTAAAGATGCAGACTGCCGCGCTTTTCTTCCTTGAAATAGTTGATGAATTTGAACTGTTGCCCTTTTGCTTAGCAGTCAAGTGCTTTAACCACGGAGACACCAGGGCTCCTGCAGCCTCCTAAATGATGCTTTAACAGTAACAACACACATTTGGATGAGTGACTTCTGATTTTTTTTTATCTCTTGGTAATTTACGCCTTATATTATGACTAATGGTGTGTCTTTCTCTTGGAAATGTTTACAGATCGAAAGGTCTGAATCATATTTGCTCTTAGCCTAGCAGCGTATGCTTGCATGTTCACACATGTGCACACACACGTGCATGTGTGCACACACACACATACACATACACACATGTGGAATTTCGAGAGGGCACTTTCTCTTTCATAACTAAGACAAGATCATATTACAGCGATTTGGAAACATTCTTAGGCATTGATTCTGAAGAAGCAGACTGCAGCAAGCCAGAGCCCATGAAAACAACACAGCTGGATGATCCCGATGTTACAGCTGTCAGTCATATCCCCGTTATTGTGCAGTTTTGTATCTGAAAATAGTATGAAAGTTTCCCATCTCTAGCATGATGAAAAACAGAATCAGCTCAGAAGATTTTGGATTAAGGGGAAGAAATTATTCTCAGTTTTGAAAGTAACAATTTGAACATTGCCTAATTCCTTAGTTTAGAAAATACTTCATTGCCATGTATTGAGCACAGATACTATATTCTTCACTACTAATTTTGATAGTTTGTCCTACTGTAGTGGCTTGCAGTTGCTATGGTGCTGGAAGCTCTGCTGTCAGAATTTCAAATGCTAGCAAGATCATGTATGGTGGATAGGTTTAAACAGAGCTTCTAGAACAAGACAGACTAGGAAGAAGGACTTGGAAGTCTACTTCTGAAAATATTAGCCAGGTGACCAATGTCTGATATAGTGCCAGTGGCTGGAAGGCACTCAAAATATGACTGGGGAAGAGTTGCTTCTTCAAAGTAGAGTTGACCTTAATGACACAAATAAAGACAAAGTCAAAGTTTTGGGACATCCATTTGTTGATGTAGCACAATTCAAAATGAGAAGAAACACCTGTAAACACCCATTAATAATCTGAACATGGAATGTGAGAAGTATGAATCTAGGAAAATTGAAAGTTGTCAAAAATGAAATAGAAATGCATAATGATTGATGTCCTAGGCATCAGTGAGCTGGAATGGACTGGTATTGGCCATTTTGCATCAGATAATCATGTGGTCTACGAAGTCGGGAGTGACAAATTAAAGAGGAATGTCATCACAGTTATTGTTAAAAATAGCATTTCAAGGTGTGTCCTGAAGTACATCACTGTCAGTGACAGGATAATAACCATATGTCTACAAGGAAGACCAGTTAATATGACTATTATTCAAATTTGTGCCCTAACCACTAATACTGAAGATGAAGAAATCAAAGATTGTTACAAACTTCTGCTGTTTGTAACTGACCAAGATGCATTAATAATTACTAGTGATTGGAATGTAAGAGTTGGAAACAAAGAATGATCAGTAGTTAGAAAATACCATCTTGGTTACAGAAAGGAAGCTCAAGATCACATGATAGAATTTCACACGATAAATTACTTATTCCTCGTAAATACCTTTTTTCAACAATTTAAATGGCAACTATACAAGCAGATCTCATGGAATGGAATATGCTGGAATCAAATCAACTATGCCTGCAGGAAGAGACAATGTAGAAGCTAGATATTTCAGTGAGAACAAGGCCGGGGGCACACTGTGTAATACACAATCAACTGATCATCTGAAAGTTCAACCTGCAGCTGAAGCAAATTAAAACAATCCCGTGAAAGCCAGAGTACTACTGTGAGTATATTCAACCTGAATTTAGAGACCATCTCTGGAACAGATTTCATTAATGGAACACTAACGACCAAAGGCCTAACAAGCTGTGGGATGACATCAAATACATCACACATGAAGAAATCAAAATATCATTAAAGAAACAGAAAACACAGAAAAGACCAAAATGGATGTCAGAGAGACTTTGAAACTTATTCTTTTTTAAATTGTGATTAAGTGAAAGTGTACAATCCAAATTAATTTTGCATGCCTGCCTACCTTCAGCTCCATTTGCTCTCCTCATCCAGTGACAGAATAATCCTTCTTTTCACTCTGTATTTCTAGTATCCTCTTAATGAGCACCTGTCCCCTTGTCTCCACTCTCTTCTCTCCTAACTAGAAAGAAACCAGTAGAATAGCCTCCTATAAGTGCATAGAACCATAAAGCACACACACTGTTGTCTCACACTGTGTCTCCAAGTACAGTCCATTCTCGTCTGAAGAGTTGACCTCAGTACTGATTGCCCGTCAGGTCCAGCAGTAGGTCTAGCGGCCATGTTCCTAGGGGACCCTCCAGGCTGTTGGACCATCAGTTGTGGTTATTTAGTTGAGTTCTTGAACTACACCCCTCTTTTTTCTCATGTTGCCTCAGGGACTCTATATTGTGTCCCCCATCACGACTGCCTTTGGTGGTGGCTGGGCACCATCTGGTGCTTCTGGTCTCATGGTGACACAGTCTCCTATTCACATGGGTCCTCCTGTCTCCTGAGATCTCTTTGCCTTGTGTCTTTGTTCTTGGTCCTTATCTGTGAAAATTACTCCTGAATGTAGAATGATGAACTAAAAGAGTTGAATAGAAGGTGACAAAATGAAACATTATAATGAAATATGCAAAAACTTGGAGGTAGAAAATCAGAATAGAAAAGCACAATTGATTTTTTTTAAGCTGAGAGAACTGAAGGGGGTAGCGGGGGGGGTGTGAATCAAACTTTGAGTTGCAATATTGAAGGATTCTACAGGCAAAGTATTCAACAATGTAGGAAGCATCAAGTGAAGATGGGAGGAGTACAAAGTCTCTGTACCAAAACCAATTGGTCAACATTTACCAATTTCAGGAGATAGCATGTGATGAAGAACTTCTCCTGTTGAAGGAGGAAGTCCAAACTGCACTGAAGTCGTGATGAAAAGTTAGCCTCCAGAAATTGATAAAACATTAGTTGTTGTGTTTCAATAAAAAGTCACAACACTGGAAGCACTCAGTTGAAAAATTGCCAAGAAATCTGCAAGAGACCTACCTGTCCAAATAGGCGGAAGAGATCCATAGTTGTGCCCATTCCTAAGAAAGAGATCGAGGAGAGTGTGGAAATTATAGAGCAACATCATTAATATCACATGCAAGAAAAGTTTTGCTGAAGATAATTAACAAAAAAAGTTTGCTACCTCCAATTTTTTTTTGTTGTTGCAGTATCTTAACTGGAAAAGACAAAAACAAAAACAAAACAAAGTGACCTGTTGCTGTTGACTCAATTCTGCCTCATAGTGACCATGTAAGACAGAGTAGAACTGCCTCATAGGGTTTTCAAGGAGTGGCTGGTGGGTTGGAATTCTGACCTTTTGGTCAGAAGCAAAACCCTTAGCCACCATGCCACCAGTATATACTGACAGAGCAGCACCAGAAATTCAAGCCCCATCCAGAAGGGAATGTGGAGCCAGGGGTATCATTGCTGATATCAAACAGGTATCAGCTGAAAGCTGAGTATGTTGTAAAGAGGTTTACCTGTGTTTTATTGACGTCATATACAAATGCATTCAACTATGTGGATCATAACAGATTATAGATAACATTTTGAAGAATGCAGATTCCAGGACACTTAACTGTGCTCGTGTGAAACCTGTGCACAGATCAAGAGGTTAGTTGTTCAAACAGAACGAGGGCATGCTGAGTGGCTTCAATTCAGGAAAGGTGTGGGTCAAGGTTGTAGCCTTTCACCTTGCTTATTCAGTCTGTGTGCTGAGCTGTGTGCTGAGCTGTGTGCTGAGCTGTGTGCTGAGCTGTGTGCTGAGCTGTGTGCTGAGCTGTGTGCTGAGCTGTGTGCTGAGCTGTGTGCTGAGCTGTGTGCTGAGCTGTGTGCTGAGCTGTGTGCTGAGCTGTGTGCTGAGCTGTGTGCTGAGCTGTGTGCTGAGCTGTGTGCTGAGCTGTGTGCTGAGCTGTGTGCTGAGCTGTGTGCTGAGCTGTGTGCTGAGCTGTGTGCTGAGCTGTGTGCTGAGCTGTGTGCTGAGCTGTGTGCTGAGCTGTGTGCTGAGCTGTGTGCTGAGCTGTGTGCTGAGCTGTGTGCTGAGCTGTGTGCTGAGCTGTGTGCTGAGCTGTGTGCTGAGCAGTTAATCGGAGAAGCTGGACTGTATGAAGAAGAATGCAGCAATAACACCGACAGGCAGAGGCACAGCCTTGCTTGCTGGAAGTGAAAAGGACTGGAAGAACTTACTGATGAAGTTCAAAGATCACAGCCACCCCTGTGGATTATACCTCTACACAAAGAAAACAAAAATCCTCACAACCGGACAAACAAGCAACATCATGATAAACAGAGGAAATACTGAAATTGTCAAGGATTTCATTTTTCTTGAATACACAATCAGCATCCATGAAAGCAGTGGTCAAGACAGCAAAAGATGCATCACACTGGGCAGATATGCAGTAGAAAAGCTGACCTGTGCCGTGGAATTTTGGATAGATTCATACACATGTGAAAGCTGGACAGTGAATAAAGACTGAAGAATTGAAGCCTTTGAATTATAGTGTTGACAAATCATATTGTCTATATTATGAACTGTCAGAAAAGTAAACCTATCTACTTAGAAGAAGTACAGCCAGAATACTACCTAAAAGTGAGGATGGCAAGATTTCATCTCACATACTTTGGATATGTTTTCAGGAAGTTCCAGTCCCTAGAGAATGACAGTCCCTGGTAAACTAGAGCATCAGCAGAAGAGGAACACCCTTAAGGAGGTCAAGTAGCACAGTGGCTTCAACAACGGGCTCAAATATAGCAAAGATTGTGCAGCTGTCACAGGACTGGGCAAGGTTTTGGTCTATTGTACATAGGCTAGGTACGAGTTGGAACCTGTCTGACAGCACCTAACAACGACACTATATTGTAAATTAATTTTCTCTTTCCATCCAGGAAGTCATAAATTCATTTTCTCTCTCTCTTTTCTTTCTCTCTTTTTTCTCTTTCTTTCTATCTGTCCCTCCCTTCCTCCTCCCTCCTCCCCACTTCCCTTCCCTGCCTTTTATCTTTAAGGCTGTTGTGATTTTCCTCCACTCAAGCATTGCTTCACTTTCTTTTCTTCCTTATCTCTAACTTTACTGAGTTTCATTTGGGCCACTCCTTGTCATTGCATTACTTACAAGTAGATCTGGAATGGATGGGCCAACTCCCTAGTTCTACTGAAAAAGTCATTTTTTTTTCACCTCCCCATTCCTCACACAGTAGACTCTACACCTAAGACCAGTGATGTAAAATTACACTGCTAAAATAAATTACATTTTTCTGAAGTCACAAAGCACTCCAGCCATATCTTGAATGTGTTAAACTAGTTGCCACTGAGTTGTTTCCAACCCATGGCCACCCATGTGTGTCACGTTAGAACTGTGCTCCGCAGGGTTTTCAGTGGCTGATTTTTTGGAAGTAGATGACCAGGCCTATGTTCTGGGGTACTTCGAGTGAACTCAAACTGCCAGCCTTTCAGTTAGCAACCAAGTGAGTTAATTATTTGCACTGCTCAAGGGGAAGCCATGGTGGTGTAGTGGTTAAGTGCTCCAACTGCTAACCAAAAGGTCAGCAGTTTGAATTTGTCAGGTGCTCCTTGGAAACTCTATGGGGCAGTTTTAGTCTGTCGTGTAGGGTCTCTGTGAGTCAGAATCGACTTGATGGCCATGTTTTTTTTTTTTTTTTTACTACTTAGGGACTCTCTCTTCAGTGTACAAACCAAACCGAAAAAAGCCAAACAAAACAAAAATGCAAAAACAAAAACCAAAAACCTTACTGCAGTGAAGTCAGTTTGAAGCCATCCCACATGCTACAGAGTAGAAGGACTTCAGTGTGGAGATCCTGCTGATTTTACCAGCGGAGTTTACAGCTGGTGTTTATTGTATCATTTTTCTCTTTTCCTTTTATTGAAGCCTATTCTCTGTTTGACAACATGGAAAATTTTTCATTTTGCCGTTATTTCCTTCTAACAATATCACATGTCATTTCACCTAGCCGGCAAGAAGTTTTACCTGTAGCTCAGCATATTTCCATTCAAGTTTTTGGCAAGCTAGGAAGAATCATGATGTTCATCTCACTGAAGATACAAAGGACTAAGGGAAAGGTGACTTCCGTAGCTCATCTTTATTAACAGTATACTGTAGTTGGATGTTGGAAAGGAGAAATAGAGATGTAGATTCTGTTCCTTGCTGGGTGGAAATGGAGAATAGCTTTTTGGATTCAGGCTGTTCTTGCAGGCATATATTTGCACATCTGATTCGCATATGGAAAAGAGAAGAGGATGGAGGGAGGGGTAAGTTTTGAGTCTGAAGGCCTGAGAAGCCTCCAAGAGTGGAAACTTAAGAAACCAATCCCACTACTTCTGATTCTGACTCATAGCAGCACTTTAAGACAGGGTAGAACAGGCTCCATAGAGTTTCCAATGACCACCTGGTGGATTTAAACTGCTGATCTTTTGGCTAGCCACCGTAGTTCTTAACCACTGCACCCCAAGTGTTTTCCCAAGAGATACCCCCCCACTACCATTGAGTAGGGTCCGACTCATAGTGACTCAAGATGTCAGGGTAAAACTGCCCCATGGAGTTTCCAAGGAGTTCTTGGCAGATTTGAACTGTTGACCTTTTGGTTAGCAGATGTAGCACTTAATCCAATACGCCACCAGGGTTTCCCCCAAGAGATGAGAACAGAAGAGGAAAGTGTGTTACCTTGTTCTGGGAATGCCTGGGAGGAATAAAAAATTCTCCGCCCTGTGAGTTCAGTAATTATACACATTTCCCCCACCTTTGGGCTAAATTCCCTGGCAGGAAGGATGAAAGAAAGACATTGCTGTGACGGTGACTCCATTTTGGGACAGTGTTGGCAGCACCAGGAGCCTGGGCAGGGAAATGCTCTAAGGATCAGTGGCCTCAGTTACCCAGACTCCCTGAAGCCCAAGGATCATAGCAATAGGCTAGGAGAGTCTGAGTCTGCTCAGCTTTCTGGTTTGTCAGCACTGGAGACGCTCTGGAAAGTGGTAGAATTTCCTGGGGAGAAGTCGGGAAGTTTTCTGGGCCTAAGGTTCCTGGAGTGCAGGTAGCAGAGAGAAGACTGGAACTTGAAAGGCAGATACCAGTGTGCTTTCATCCCAATCACGTACTGAGGTCTGTAGACATTGTGGCTTCCTAGATATGGAAAGGCGGAGAGAGAAATGCTGGGTTTATTTGACAAAAAGGGAAGTCACATTGTCCGTGAATATTTAAATGGAGGTAGCATGTTTTTCAAAAATCTCCTTTCTTTATCCTCAACAGCATACGATTGGAAGCCGGAAGCATGTAATACTCCCATAAGTCTGCATTTGAAATACTATTTGAGTTTTCAGATCCAGTATTTTAACAATGCCAAAAGTTTTCAATGTTTCTTTTGAAAATTTACTTTTAAAAAAAATATTGATGGGTTGTATGGAAAATTATTGGCATGATTTAGGTTATGACTATACCTGTAATTATTAAACAAGATATCTTTACCCCTCCTAACCGTAGCATAAGTGCTTAAACTTACCATTCATTTTGGGGAAGGGAATTGTCAACAGTCTTAAGGCTTGAGTCCCAGCAGAAAAACTTATAGCCCATTGGTCAACTTCTTTTGTTTTTCATAACAACAGAAAAAGTATTTCAAGGACTAGCCTTCTATCTTCTACACCAGATGAAGTTCCTGAAAGGTCACTGAAAAACTATGCTTCGTCTTAGCATGTGCCTCTTTTAATCACAATGGCTCATAGGCTATGCTCTTAGGGGAATTTGGTTCTTGTTATGGAGATACTCTGGGAACAAATAAGGACTCCAGGATCTGGCTTGTCATCAAAACATCTAACCTGGAAGCAAGGACATATTAGATCATGATCGGATGATTCTTCATGTGTTTTTGTTAATGAGACATTCCACAGGCAACCTGCAGTGAGTCCTTAGCAGCAGCATTTGGGTAATTTCTCTGACAAATGACTCATCTTGCTCCTTCTTGCCATTCACTAAAGTTTGGTTGAATTTTGGATATCCTAACCCCACCCCGCCCCAAAATCCCACTGCCATTGCATCAATTCTGACTCATAGACATTGTACAGAAAGACCACAGAAACTCTGGTGCTGTAGTGGCTAAATGCTGTGGCTGCTTGGAAACTCTATGCGGCAGTTCTACTCTAACCTCTAGGGTCGCTGTGAGTTGGATCTGACTCAGTGGCAGTGGGTTTGGTTTTTTGATAACCAAAAGACCAGCAGTTAAAATCCACCAGGCAGTCTCTGGAAACTCTATGGAATAGCTTTATTCTGCCTCATAGGGTCACTATGAATCGGAGTCGACTGGACAGCAGTGGGTTTGGTTTTCTGGATTTTGGTTGTTTAGGCAGAAGAGGCTGTCTGCAGAAACTACCACTAGCTGTTTATGGAACTAATTCTGACTCACAGCAAGTCCATGTGTATCAGAGTTAAATTACGCTCTGTAAGACTTTCAATGACTGATTTTTCAGAAATAGATCACCAGGCCTTTTTCCCAGGTATCTCTGGGTTGACCTGAATCTCTGACCTTTTGGTTATCAGTCAAGCAAGTTAACCATTTGCACCACCCAGGGGCTCCGTAGGTAGACAGGCACCTTAAACAGATCTGAAACTTTAAGGGTGTGGTGTCTGTTAATGAAGATTAGGATTTCATTCATTCATTCGTTCTTGAAATGTCTACTGAGCACCCAACGCTATGCTAAGTGCTTGTAAGTGTAACCTATTGTGGTAATTTAATATTAGCTCTGAATTTTTCCCTCCTAGGCTCTGCATATATTCTTATAGCCCCTACCTTTTACGAAAATTGTTAAGTTTTACATTCTTCCGTGCTACCACATAATTCTCAAATATATTGCAGAAATGTTTTTCATAACAAATGTTTTATAGCCTTTTGAGAAAGAAAAGAAAGCATTTCACCCTTCAGGTGTTTGATACATGCTGGACCGTATAGAACCTCAGAACCGAGGAGAGTTGCCCCATAGGATGACCTAGGAGCAGCTGGTGAATTCAAACTGCTGAGATTTTGATTGGCAGCTGAGCTCTGAAACACTAAACGGTCAGAGCTCCACTGTACAACACAGGATCCAGGATTATTACGCTCCTAATTTCAAATCATGATGATGTACGGTTAAGTACTATATCTGCTAATCAAATGGTCTATGATTGGAGCCTTCCAGACACTCCTTGGAAACTCTATGGGGCAGTTCTACTCTGTCCTATAGGGTCACTGTGAATCAGAGTCTACTCGAAGGCACTTGGTTTGGTTTTTGGTTTTGGTTTTAATCTCAGTTCCACCTTCTTAAAAGAATTCTTTAAGCCAGGCAAAACTTTTCTGTGCCGTTACTTGAGTAATACGTTCCCCCTTAAAACACTCTCCGCACTCTCTCTAGATTCTCTGTCATTTTGTCACCTGCTGTTATCACTGTTGCAGTACCAGAATGCCTGCAAGTGTGTGCTACTGTCACACAAGGTCTAGTTATGAGAAGACTGCCAAGTGACTTTGATGTTGGTAGGGCATGGCCAGAGATGGACAGCCAATTTAGAAATTGCAGGTAGCCTCTTGGAAATGCTGGTGGGAATGGATTTCCAAAACTAAATTTTGCAGCTCAAACATTTCTTTGTTTGCTTCTGACAAGTTATATGTTGAGGCTATTCCAAGTCTGCTGAGATATTTTTTTTCCTCCCTTACTTTCTAAAGTACGTGACATAACTTAAATTTTTGCAAAAATTCCACAAGAGAGGTGTTAGTCTCTAACTCACTGTGGATTTTGGTACTAAAAAGAAACATTTGGTGGATTCTAAATTGTTACAGGGTGAAAAATCACAAAGTTTAGTAATGCAAGAAGGGAAGTTTTGGGGGGGCACATATTCAAAAAGTGAAAATTGGAAGTGGATGAGTATGCCACCAGAGCGCTGTCTGCTTGAGTCCAAGGCAATACTACCAAATAGGCAGAAATAGGAAAACAGACAAACCTGCTGCTAGAGCCGCGTCTGCCTGAGTCCAAGGAACGTTATAGTCGTGTTACAAAGAGGCAAAAATCATTGAAGGCTGCACCTTCTCACCTAGTGGCTGGAACTTGTGATCCTTCACTTTGAATCGTCTTTCTTAGTAATCATTTGTACAGATTTCAGTAAGAATAGTCAGAAGGATTGTCAATGGTCCAACAAATTTTCTATTCACTGAATGCTAACAGCAATACTAAGAGTGGGACGTCTTTTGTATTCTGTTTGATTGGCTTCTGTGAGGTGTTCCTTAAAAGACCTTTTCCAAAATGATCCAAGCTATTGTCTTTATACCTCTGGGCGCAGCTGATGTGTCCTTGTGAGTCCTGCTCCAGCTAGGCCACGTTCACTGCGCTCAGGGACAGGGAATAATGACTCCAGTATTATTTCCTATAGCAGAACTATCAAGGGAAATGGATTTTGAAGCCTGGGACCACTTCAAAGGAATCAAAGGCAAAGAGAAATTTGTATCCAAAGAGGGAAATATTGGCTACTGTGTTGCCAGTCTGCCGATGAGAAAGAATTTGACGACCGGCTGAAGAATTTTCAGTCTTCAATAACAGCTCATTTCGCTGGGTGGTAGAAGTTTGCCTTCAGCTAAACGTTGGCAGCTCGATTCTATCCAGAAAGACCTGATGATCTATTTTTGTAAAGATCATAGCCAAGAAAATCCTGTGTGGCAGTTCTGCTTTGTAACGCATGGATTGCCATGAGTTGGAATCAACTGGAAACCAACAGGTTTAACGAGAGTTCCTTCTTCAAGTTGTTTCTCATAACTGAAAAATTTTACAAGTACCTAATACTGGTGGCATAGTGGTTAAGCACTATGTCTGCCCACAAAAACGTGAGCACCTCAAATTTGCCAAGTGCTCCTTGGAAACTGTAAGGGGCAGTTCTGCTCTGACCTATAGGGTGCCTATGAGTCAAAATCAACTTCACAGCAGTGGGTTTGGTTCTGGAATATTAACAGCTAACTTCAAGGCCTGACAAGGAGTGCTTCCTATGCAGTGCTTCATTTACTCTTCTGGACTCTTTCAGGGATATATACTATTATCATTACCAATTTAATGATATGAGAAATAGCATTTAGAGAAATTAAGTACTGTGCCTGAGGTAAGAATGAGGAAAAAAGCTCACATACCAGTAAAACCATAGTGACCCTATAGGACAGAGTAGAACTGCCCCGATAAGGTTTCCAAGACTGTAATCTTATGGAAACACACACCCATCTCTTTCTCCTGGGAAGCAGCTAATGATGTCAAAGCACTGGTTTTTCAGTTAGCAGTCTCCTAACAGCAACAAAGGCTGAAGCTGGCAAACCTCATACAATAAGGAGATTCATGAATTTTAGTGGTTGTTTTGTTCTCTTGAAAATGGTTTTTGTTGTCATTTTTCTTGAAAATTGCTATGAGTAACACATGTTATACTCAAGAAACTGACATTAAAAATGTCTGCTAAGATGAGAACTTTATGCCCACATGAAAAGAAAAAGAAACAAACAAAAATTTCTACAACCTAATTATGAGTAATTGAAGCTAGGTGATTTATAATGAGAATTCTAGCGAGTATTTAACTCTGATAAGAATTTTGATGGTTGTGTTAGAATGAACAAAGACTCAATGGCAATAGGGTTATAAGGAAAGTTCTCTATTATAAGTAGATTTAGTTATAAACTGTAAGCCTGTAGAGGATACAGTCCTGTGCAATGGTTTTTACAGGTAGAGTCCCCAAGACCACCAGTATTATCAAGAGGAAAATTAGGTTTATCTAGGACACCCTGGTCGTGTAGTGGTTAAGTGCTATGGCTGCTAACCAAAAGGTTGGCAACCCGAATCCATCAGCTGTTCCTTGGAACTCTATGGGGCTTTTCTACTCTGTCCTACAGGGTCAGGAATTGACTCTAGGCAGTGGGTTTGGTATTTTGGTTTTTACTTTCTCATCTTTTTGGCACAGAGTTGAGCAAAAAAATGAATTGTTGTTTGTGAAAAACATTAGTCAAATGCTGAGCATTATCTTCTACAATCCCAAACAGGATTCATTCATTCTAAAAAAGTTTATTCTTTACTCATTCTAGCTTTCAGTTACTTGGCAAGTGTTTACTGTGTGTCTAATGGGTGCCCAACATGGTGCTAGATGCTGGATTGATTCACTCTTCTCTGGGCTGTAAAACACTTAGAATTTGTTTTGCGCAATTTAGTACTTAGGAGAACATAAGACAACATGTAATTATGTTTCTCGTTTGTTAGCACTGTAGCTCTAACTGGCTTGTTTGTTTTTCATGATCAGAAAACATTGTAATTTGTGTTCCCTTTCAAGGTGGACTTACATCTAACCAACAGAAATGCTCTCGTCTTGGCTCTTTACACTTTTTCTTTGTCATCCAGCTTTCGAGATTAAAACTTTGGGAAAGACAGATGCATTAGTTTCCTAGGTTTGCTGTAGCAAATACTATAAATAATGATAATAAAAAAAACCTGTCACCACTGATTTGACTCCAACTCATAGCGACACTGTAGGAAAGCATAGAACTGTCCTATAGAGCTTTCAAGGAGCACTTGGTGGATTTGAACTACTGATATTTTCATTAAGAGCCATAGCACTTAACTACTATGCCACCAGAGTTTCCAGTAAGACAAAGAGGATAGCTTTCAAATATAGAAATTTATTCTTACAGTTCTGGTGGCAAGAAGCCTGAAATCAAGGACTCACAGTGGTTAGGAGTTACAGCTGACAACCAGAAGTTGGCAGTCTCAATTTACCAGGTTCCTTGGAAACCTTACGGGGCAGTTCTATACTGCCCTATAGGGTCACTACAAGTCAGATCCACTCACTGGCAGCAGTTTTGTGTGTGTCTGTGCGTGCAGGGCTGTGCTCTCTCTCCAGAGAGATACTTCCTCGACTCTTCCAGCTTTTGGTAGCTGCCAACATTCCTTGGGATGTGGCCAAACATAGTTCCAGTTTCTGCCTGTGTCTTCACATGACTGTTCTTCCTTCTATGTCAGTCTTTTAAGTGTTTCTTCACATCTTATAAGGACACCAGTTGGGTTGGATTTATCCTGTTTCAGTTAGATCTTAGGTTAAATAATTATGTCTGTGAAGACCCTACTTCTAAATAACTTTACATTTCCAGTATCTTGGATTTAGGACCTGAGGGTATCTTTTGGGGGAACATGAATTAATCCATAGCCATAGAGTTTAAATACTTCTTAGAGTGGTAATGTTCTACTGTCTCTTCTGCCCCTTCATGTCCCGTTTTCATCTTACTAGAAAAATCTTGTTTTTCCCTTGTTCTCAAGTCTCAAACAAAATACACTATTTGAGCCAAAATACTGTGACACTGTATCTAGACTATGATTCTAAAAATTATATTTTGTTTGTCTTTAGAAAAATGTATTCTGATCTTTAAAGAAGTATGATTAATCTTTTTGTATCATCTATTCGTTTTTGGAAACTCTGGTGGTGTAGTGGTTAAGAGCTACAGCTATTAACCAAAATATTGGCTATTCGAGTCTACTGGGCACTCCTTGAGATCTCTATGGGATAGTTCTACTATGTCCTATAGGGTTGCTGTGCATCAGAATCCCACTCAATGACAATGGGTATTTTTGGAAGGGGTTATCCTGGTTGTTAGTTGCCAATGAGCCAGCCCCGACCCCATGTACAAGCGAATGAAACAAAGATGGTCCTGTACTATCTTCACCATCTTTGGAATACTTGAGCTCATTGTTGTGGCCAAAGTATATTTTTAGTTAGAGGAAACTCTGGTGGTGTAGTGGTATGTGCTATGGCTGCTTACCAAAGACTGGCAGTTCGAATCCGTTAGGTGTTCCTTGGAAACTGTATGGGACAATTCTACTTTGCCCTATAGGGGTACTGTGAGTCAGAATTGACCCAGTGGCAATGGGTTTTTCAACCAAGGGGGTTCCTGTTCCAACTCTATATCAGATAACATTCTGTTGTGATACACAGGGTTTAATTGGCTAACTTTTGAAAGTGGATTGCCAGTTCTTTGTTCTTATTTTGTCTTAGTCTGGAAGCTCTGCTGAACCCTGTCTACCACGGGTGACCTGCTGGTATTTGAAAAATACCCTGATGGTTTTGTTGTGATAGCTTCCAATATCACGGCAACATGTGAGCTACCCGAGTATGACAAATTGACAGACAGGTGGTGGCTAGAGACGTAGTTCACATGTTTGACAAAAATTGGGGAGACAAGAATGGTAGGAAGAACACTATGTTTCCTAGAAATTAGGTGCCTTACTTCTTTTTAATGTTTTTGTGGGTTGAATTGTATCTACCTGAAAGTTACGTGGAGTCCTAATCTCTGTAACTGTGACTATGACCCTGTTTGTGAACAGAGGTTTTCTTCTGTGTGTTAATTAGGTCACACCTGAGTAGGACAGTTCTAAACCACAATCTTAAACCTAATCATTTCTGAAAGGCTTCCAAGAAAAGCAGCAAAATAGATACAGAAATACAAAGACAGGCAGAAGACCGAAGGCACATGAGGACCTCTCTGCAAGCACAGAAATACCAACTGTTTCTGGCAGTCACTAGAAACTAGAAGGGAGGCCCCCACATGAGATCAGCATGGCCAAGACCCTGATTTGTGAACTTACTTTTAGATGGCGGAAAGTTGAGAAAATAATTTTTTTTCTTTGGAGGCATCTACTTTGGGTGCTTTTTGTTACGGAAGCGCTAAGTCACTAACATGTACAGTTATCCTTGGATGTCCCTGTGGGATTGGTTCTAGAAATTACCTCGTGGATACTGAAATCTGTGAATGCTCAAGCCCCTTAAATAAAATGGTATAGTATTTGCATATAACCTACGCCAAAACTAAAAATCTGAACCTCTTGCTGTCAAGTCAGTTCTGACTCATAGCAACCCTGTCAGACAGAAAAGCACTGCCCCGTAGAGTTTCCAAGGCGCATCTGGCAGCTACAGCACTCAACCACTTTGACACTAGGATTTCTATAGCCTGCACACATCCTCCTGAATACTTTAAATCATTTCTAAATCACTTGTTTATCTAATACAATGGAAATGCTATGTAAATAGCTGTTATACTGTATTGTTTAGGGAAAAATGGCAAGAAAAAATATTTGTACACATTCATGGACAAAACCATCATAAACTTAGCTCTGTAGTACATGTCAGCAACAAAAGAACATTTTTTTCTCCCAATATTTTTGATATGTGCTGGGTTGAACCCAGGGATGTGGAGAGTCAGCTGTATATGCACATATATACATACATGTGTATGTATGTATAGATTGGGTCTTGGGTCTAGACTTCTGTTCATGCCTAAAATAATGGGACACACTCAGAACCTATAGATGGAGAGAAAATGCTTCAGTGGGGCTAGCACACAATGTTCTCTGTCAAGTAGCTTTTTAAAAGTTTATGTTACATCATTGGCCGACACTGGATTTTTCTGTTCAGTTCACTGTATCTAGGTGACCTTTCGTGGAGTCTGTTCTTCAAAAGCTTTTGAGACAGGAACACACAGCATGTTGTGTTCTGTGTCATGTCAGTCATTACCCTCTTTGACTTTACTTGTGTTCTCAAGTCAATATGTTCCAGATTAATGAGGCATTTGTTCTTAATCAAGAAACTATTTAAGAATACACTTTTAATTTTAATGACTTGTTTATGATTAATTGTCTCTACATGCCCTTCTCATACTTGAGAATACTTCAAAGCTGCTGCCTTTTCCCTGAATAGCTCCCAAATGCCTGAATGCTGCTAGTTGCTGTGACCCAGGGATCTCAGGGGACTGAACAAACAGAGCTATTGATTTCCCTATGAACATCATTCCTGGAGTCTCCTTAAACTAAAAATCATTTTGAAGAATAATAAAAAACAGCTGTTAAGCAAATCATGTGGCTACACATTATGTATTTTTAATGTCCCCTCTAAACATATATATCTAATGAGGTCCTATTGTTTTATGAAGAATGAGCTCAGAAATAATTTGTGAAGTAAATCAGTTTCCCAATTGATCTATACTATGCCATTAGCTGATTTGATTAAAAATTTCCATGTTGATTTATGTTTTGTCTTGTTATTTGAATAGCTAACAGCTGTGTGTGTGTGTTTTATTTGGAGCTACAGTGATCCATGACCTCATAATAATAAAATCTAACATTTATTGAGTGCCTACTATCTGCTAGGATTTGTTCTTAATGTTTCCTGTCTATCAGCTCATTTACTATTCTTAATTTTATGTTATAGGTAGCTCTGCTTTTATTTTCAGTTTACAGATTATGAAACAGAGGCACAGAGATGCTAAATAACTTGTCTGAGGTCACGTAGATGATTAGCACAGACATGAGATTAGACACCTGGCAGTATGGCCCAGAACCCATAATACCTAAACCAAACTAAGCCTGTTGTTGAGTCAATTTTGACCATAGCAACCCTAAAAGACAGAGTGGAACTATAACATAGGTTTTCCTAAGAGTAGCTGGTGGATTCAAACTGCCAACCTTTTGGTTAACAGCCAAATATTTAACTAGAGCACTTCGAAAATGTAATGCTATACCACTGTTTACATTAAGAGGCTTCTAGTATTGACAATCCCTGTTGAGCAACCTTTGTTGTTTTGTGCTTCCTGAAATGTATTTGTCAACTTTACTTACCTGTCACATTGTTCTAGGTGGCTTATCCTATGACCCTTCTTCTGTGTTGTTGTTAGGTACTGTGGAGTTGGTTCTGGCTCATAGTGACCTTATGAACAACAGAATGAAACATTGCTCGGTCTTGCACCATGTCCACAATCATTTTTATGCTTAAGCTCAATGTTGTGAAGCATGATGTCCTTCTCTGGGACTGATCCTTCCTGATAACTTGTCCCAAGTATGTAAGACGCAGTCTTGCTATCTTTGCTTCCAAGGTGCACTCTGGTTGTACTTCTTCCAGAACAGATCTGTTTGTTCTTTGGGTGGTCCATTCAACATTCTTCTTCTATAGGTGACAAAAATGGAACATATGGGTTAGACCACTTCTAAATTTCTATATTTGCTTATTTACCAAACTTATGTTTCTTTAAAACAGATCAGATATTGGCATTGTTGAAGGATTAGGAAATCCAGATGAGAAATGAAAACTTTGTTGTTGTTGACTGCTGGTATCTACAGCCTCCCAACTCAAGGTACAGCAGGATGAACTTGTCCGGCCCCGAACCATCACTATGATCATTTGTGATTGGACCATTGTGATCCGTAGAACATTGCTGGCAGATTTTTGGAGGCTGATTACCGGTTCTTTCTTCCTAGTTTGTCTTGGTCAGGATGGGCACATTAGTGGTTCAGCGGTAGTGTTCTTGTCTTCAGTGCAGGACACCTTGGTTTGATTCTTAGCCAATGTACCTCATGTGTACCCACCATGTTGTTCCTGGTGACTTGTGTGTTACTCTGACACTATACAGGTTTCAGCAGAGCTTTTAGGCTAAGACAAACTAGGACAAAATAGAAGCAAGAATTCCTAGAAATGATTTGGAACTGTTCTCTATGTCCCTATGATGGTTATAAACATTGAAAGCAATAATATTGCCCTCATCAAGTTGTGTTTGCTTAATTGTCTGTTGTTCTTTTGAGTTTCATAATGCATTCTTTCCATTTCAAAACATTTCTAGTGATACTGACCCATTTAACTTTTAAAACGAGGATTCAATATAATTGCATCCTTGACTCCACCCAGTAGCCCATGCTTTAGAATCATTTAAGGTCCATTGATGTTCCTAGTATAAAGTCTACCGGGAGTTATGGATTTAAAGCCTTCCTGACTCTGCAGACAACATCATAGGAACAGAAAACTAATCAGTTAGATCCACTGGAAAGAATATAAGAGACTTGCTCAAGTTACTTTTTGCGTATTCTTGATGAGTTCGTAGATCTCTTTGAGGCTTAGTTTTACATGTGTTAAGTTGGACTGATAGGAATTTGATTCCTTAGGACAGTTTGACTTACATGTGGAAGAAACCCAAATGAAGCAAAGAGAAGGATTTAGAAAACCCAATAGTAGAATGCATCTGGACTTAAGGCACTACTGTAAATAGAAACCTGAGCACCATTACAACACTGTTTGACTCTCACATCTTCTATTTTCTGGGTATGTATCATAATTATTTCTTTACTTTCTCTATTCTATATGACTGAAAAGGGGCCTACTGACAGTGGCTTCCTAGTTTTACACATCACAGTTCAGGCACTGCAAGAGTGGTCACCTTAGTTCTAGATGCAATATTTGCAAGGCTGGAGTCCAATTTTCCCATTTGTATCAGCATTGAGTTATAAGCTTTGACTATCAAGATGGTGTCTGGAGAAGGGATTATGATGAAGTCATCTTGGGCTTAGTGTCTCCTTCAGGGCTGATCAACAGTGGCCATAGGATAGCTTTTGTGATAACTACATGAATGGGGTATGGACAGAATGGACAAGCTCCTGGGTGGCACAAACAGTTTCACTGGCTGATTTTCAGAAGTAGATGGGGACAATGGATTACCTTATATGTGTCTATGGTAGTTAACTCTTTGTCCAACCATAACTATAGGCCCTCCTCTTTCTTTGATCATAATAAATGAGACCAGAAGAAGTCTACTTTTCTTTTTCTTACAGAAACTGACAAATAGTCAAATGAAAGCTCGTCCATTAAATGTATATTTTGGAGAACATATTTTATGTGCTCAGAATTGTGGATACATTGCAGTGGTTATAAAGGATAATAATATTTAGCCCCAAACCTACTGTAAATGTATAGATCCTTTTGTAAACCATCTCTGACTATATTTTTCCTTCTAAATGGATACATGATATCTTTTTTAAAAAAAAGTATTTCATTGTACTTTAAGTGAAATTTTACAATCCAAGTCAATTTGTAATACAAAAACCTGCACACACATTGCTCTGTAACTCTAGGTGCTCTCCCTACCCTGTGACAGCACACTCCTCCTTTCCACCCTGTATTTCCTGTGTCCATTCAACCAGCTCCTATCCCTCTCTGCCCTCTCCTCTTGCTTCTGGACAGGAGCTGTCCAGTTAGCCTCATGCATTTAATAAAGCCAAGAAGCACACTCTTCACTTTATGTATTGCCAGTAACATTTTACGTCTTATAGTCGAGTCCAATCTTTGTCTGAAGAGTTGGTTTTGGGAATGGGTTCAGCTCTGGGCTAATAGAGAATCCGGGGCCATGTCTTTTGGGGGCCCTGCAGTCTGTTGGACCATCAAGTCTGGTCTTTTAACAGAATTCTAGTTCTGCACACTCATTTTTCTTCTGCTGCGTCAGGGACCCTACGTTGTATTCTCTGTCAGGACACTCATTGGTGGCATTGTATTCTCTGTCAGGACACTCATTGGTGGTGGCTGGGTACCATCTGGAAACTCTGGTTGCATAGTGGTTAAGTGCCGTGCCTGCTAACTACAAGGTCAGCAGTTTGAATCTGTGAGGTGCTCCTTGGAAACTCTATGGGGCCGTTCTACTGTACCCTATGGGATTGCTATGAGTTGAGATCAACTCTAAGGTAGTAGGTTTGGGTTTTGGGGAGGCACCATCTAGTTCTTCTGGTCTCATCCTGATGTAGCCTCTGGATTGTATGGCCCTTTCTATCTCTTGGGCTCATATTTTTCTTGATGGCAGTCTCGATATCTGTCATTCCCCTCTGATCCAGGTGGGTTACAACCAATTGATGTTACTTAGATAGTCACTAGCTAGTTTTTAAGATCTCAGACATTGTTCCCCTGAGTGGGATGCAGAACATTTTCTTAAAACAACTTTGTTATGCCTATGGACGTAGGTGTCCTCTGAAACCATGGTCCATGGGCCCCTACCCCTGCTACTCTGTACTTCAAAGTGTTCGGTTGTATTTAGGAAATCTCATTAACTTTTGGTCTAGCCATCTGTGCTGACCTCCCTCTTACTGTGTTCTGTCTGTGTCTACCTAACCAAGTCTTGTCTACTATCTGATGAATAAATATGTCTCTCCTTCCCTCCCCACCCTTGTAACCATCAAAGAATGCTTTCTTCTGTGTTTAAACAGTTTTCTGAGTCCTTGTAATAGTGATCTCATATGATATTCGGCCTTTTGAAACTAATTTCACTCAGTGTGATGTCTTCCAGATTCCTCCATGTTATGATATGAGTTCTGACAACTAAGTTCATGAACTCATCCTAGAAAAAATGCTCCATACTTCTTGCTGAATATCACTATGGCCACCTTCCAAATACTCTCCTTGGGAAGCTATGCTTCAACACCAGCACCTAGTCCACCTTTCAAAGTGATTTTGGAACTCTTTTTCTGGAATGGCCATCAGAGCTGTTGTCATATTGTCTTTGATGCCCTGAATGTCATCAAAGTGTCTTCCTTTCAATATTTCTTTTACCTTGAGGTAAAGAAAAAAGTCATTGGTGGCCAAATCAGGTGAGTAGGTAAACACTTATTTGTTTACTGGCTAAAAACTCCCTCACAGACAACTATACAATTAAGTTTGCGAACTTGCCATTGTACACAGTCATTCCAGAAAGAGTTTCAAAACTGATTTGAAGGGTGGACTAGGCACTTGTGTCAGTGTATAGCTTCCCAAGGGGATTACTTCAAAGGTGACCTTCATTCACACTGAGGTATGTAGCACTTAGAACAATTAAGTTTTCAGACTTGTCTGACCTTGTGTGTTCCCAAGATCATTATTGTTCTTTATCATTGCATAATATTCCATCATACGAATATACCATAATTTGTCCTTCCTTTCAGCTGTTGATGGTCACCTAGGTTGATTTCATCGTTTTGCTATCTATTGTGGACAGTGCTCCAATAAACACTGGCATGCATTTATCTATTTCTGTGACGGTCCTCATTTCTGTAGGATACATTTCAAGAAGTAGGATTGCTGAATTATATGGTATTTCTGTTTTTAGCTTTTTAAGAAACTACCAAATCTATTTCCAAAGTGGTCATACCATTTTACATTTCCTGCCAACAGTGTAGAAGTGTTCTAGTCTCTCCACAGCCTCTGCAATATTTATTATTTTGTGTTTTTGGATTAATGCCAGTCTTGCTGGGGTGAGATAGTAGCTCACTATAGTTTTGATTTGGATTTCTCTAACGGCTAATGATCATGAGCATTTCTTCCTGTATCTAATAGCTGACTGGGTGTTTTCTCTGGTAAAGTACCTGTTCTTATCCTTTGCCCATTGTTGTAGTCACCTGGTGCTGCTATAATGGAAACACCATAAGCAGATGTCTTTAAAAAGAAATTTATCTTCTGTTGTAGTCCAGTAGGCTACGACACCAAATTCAGGGCATTAGCTCCATGGGAAGGCTTTCTCTGCTGTTTCTGATGGATGGTCCTTGTCATCAAACTTCCTCTGCACTGGGAGTTTCTGAGGCACAGGGACCCTGGGTCGACGCTAAAGGATACAGTCTGCTCTCAGCACTGCTTCTTGGTGTATGAGGCCCCCCAATCTCTCTGCTAGCTTCTTTCTTTTGTATTTTGAGAGATTGCCTCAAGGCATAATGCAGTCTTACGCACTGAGTCCCATACCACCAACACAACTGCTGCCCATTCTCACTTGTTAACATCATAGAGGCAGCATTTATGGCATATAGAAACATCACACGAAACCAGCAATCACAGCCTCGCCAAATGGCTACATCTGTTTCTGGGTGGACACAATTTAATCCCTGATACCCTTTTTTGCATGTATCTTTATTAACTGATTAATATTGAGTTTTTAGGTTCATGGCTGTTAAGGAGGGCTTGGCAACAGGGATTGGAATTGAAGTGTGGAATTCTGGATTGTTAATGTAACTAAATGGTGAATAAGAAAGACTTGGGCCAGTGAAACATCAGGTAGGGTGGACTAGCAGATAAGATGTGAAATCAAACAGAGAAATCTTTTATGAATGCTGGAAACCAGTACGCATTGGCTGCTGTCTGTTTGGACCATTCTCTACCCAAAACTCATTCTTCAGTGTTCTTTGCCCTGTTCTGTACCCTAGGAGTTGGATCACTGCTGGCGTCATTTCTCATCCTCTCTTCCTGGTGGGCTTCTAGCAATGGGAAGCAAAATTCCTGATGGGAGATTAGAAAACTGGAGGAAAGAGAGATGTCAGAGTTCTCATTCCTCCTTATTTTTAGCTTCTACATCATGCATCACATATCTGAAGGCAGCCACATCATTCCCTGACCATAGCCCCTGAGGGGAGGCTCCCCAAAAAGGCTCCAATTTTAACCTGGTTCTGTCAAAGCTCTTCTTTCCCTTCCCCATCACTTGGAGAGTTGGTAGCACTCGTGGTAACTGTTGCCAGCCTCTGGGTCTCTAACCTTCCATTCTTTGTTCCTTTAATCCTGTTTACTTGGGTCCTTCCATTAAAGTCTGTCCATTTGAAATAATGGAATTAAATTATTTTTACTGGATAATTGACAAATCAGGGAATCAAGGTTGTTGTTGTTAGGTGCTGTTGACTTGGTTTCTACTCATAGTGACCCTGTATACAGCAGAACAGAACACTGCCCAGTCCTGTACCATCCTCGTAATCATTGTTGTGTTTGAGCTTACATATTGGGGCCACTGTGTCGATTAATTTCATCAAGGATCTTCTTCTTTTTTGCTGACTTCCTATGGCCCGAGCATGATGATTTTTCTCCAGGGACTGGTCCCTCTTGACAATAGGTCCTAAGTACATGAGATGTAGTCTCATCACCTGGGCTTTCAAGAAGCACTCTGGAAAGTCATGGACTTAGCAGATTTGGTTTTGACTTCAAATTTAGTACCTTTTTTACTAAAGGTAGGAAATTTGGGAAAAGGAGCAGGGAACTCGTTCTTCAATGACCAGAGGTGTCATGATTCTCCAGAGAAACAGAATCGATAAGAGATATGTGTGTGCATGCATGCTCTTATACAGAATTTGCTTGGTGGCAAAAACAAATACCGACCAGTAAGCCAACAACTTATAGCAACCTCGTGTGGAACTTCACAAACTACTGTCCAGTCTTTTACTGGTTTCATGGCCAGTTGTGTGTCATACTATAGTGATCTATGGGGTTTTCATGGGCTGATTTTGGGAAGTAGATTGTCGGATTCTTTTCTAGTCTGTCTTAATCTTGAAGCTCTGATGAAACCAGTTCATCACCATAACAACAGGCAAACCTCCATTAACATGTGGGAGGTGGCTGTGCATAAGAGATGACAAAATCTTTGAATGCTGTCAGGTTGACAGCTCTCGGCAGGAGCTGATGTGACAGTCTTGTGGCAAGATTTCTTCTCTGTAGCTTTGCTCTTAACGTCTATCAACTGATTAGAAGAAGCCTACCTACTTTGTCAAGGACAATCTTTATTTAGAGGTAAGTGATAGTAGACATTAACCATACCTGCAGATTACCTCCATAGCCTCACTTGGAACCTGAATACCATAGCAACTACAAGGAGCCCTGTTGGCCTAAAGGTTAGGTGCTTGGCTGCTAAAAACACATTGAAGATTTGAATCCACCATTTGCATAAAGGTTAGGCACTTGGCTGCTGAAAACTTATTGAAGATTTGAACCCACCCAGTATCTCCTTGGGAGAAGAGACCTGCTTCTGTAATAATTAGGGTCCAGAAAACCCTCTGGGGTTGCTATGAGTTGGAATCAGTCAATGGCACCTAACAACAACAGAGCCACTGTAATCCTGTAAGTTGACACCTAACCCACTGCCATTGCCTCATGTTCAACTCATAGTGACCCTAAGGTCAGAGTAGAACTGTCCCATAGAGTTTCCAAGGAGCACCTGCCAGATTTGAACTGCAACCTTTTGGTTAGCAGATGTAGCATGTAACCCATTACACCACCAGAGTTCCCATAAATTGATGTCTAAAACTAACCATAATTCCAGGTACAAGAGACAACTACTGTTTAGAGAGATTAAGAGGAAAAGTCGGCTTTTAGAAGAGCTCATCAGAGATAGACTGGCAAGGAATCAGACTTAGGTGATGAGAAAGAAGGATTCCATTTAGAAAAAGGTATACATAAGATGCAGAATGCAGAACCATTCTTTTCCAAATAGTTACCTGCCCATACATGATGTTTATATATGACAAAGCTTCATAACGTCCTCAATGTGACATTATGGCATTTAAGGTAGTTTTACCAAGGAGAAAGTGTAACCTGAAAGCTCATTTCTTGCAAGTCCCCTGGAAATGGGGAAGCACTTGATGTTTCTTTGTCAAAGACTGGTACTCCAGGAAAGGAGACAAATGATAGTTCAGAAAAGATCAGAGGGCAAATCTGTGGTGTGTACACTATTGTTTTTGTTCAGTGCTTTTTTCTCCCTCTGGAAATTTTCATGAGTTCAGCATCATCTGGTATCTGTACAACGTTGTTTTATTTTTTTACTCTTTCTTGCACAGGGGTCATGTGTTGAAATTTGGACTTTGGTCTGCAGTTTGTATCACAGCACACACTGTATATTTAGCCAACAAGCTTTTATTGACCAGAAAGTACTTTAAGCATTGTATGAAGAACCCTGAGCTAAGTATTTTAATTGAGAAGAGTTAGTGATCAATAGAGTAGCTCTAATCTTTACGGACTCCAGATCTTTCTGTCACCACTGGGTTGGGTGGCAGAAGTTTGGATCAAACCCTGGGAAAGTTTCAGACAAAGCTTGAGACACAGGGTGTTAGGTCTAAAATTCCAGATGGGCAATACAGACGAAGTTCACAGGAAAGACATTGAGCCAGAGAAATCAGGAAATGAGCAAGAAATCATAAACAGCAAGGAGCAGAAATTAGGAAAGGAAGTAGGTTTAAGGACCAAGAAATACAAAGGAGTAAGGAGAACTCCTTAGCATAAGAGCTAGAGGGTGGTTCTGGCAGAGTCTGGAATCAATGTCAGCAGGGCTATCTTGAGGTTTAGGAGAAGGTGAGA
The DNA here is from genome assembly GCA_028571685.1 of Heterohyrax brucei. Classification (NCBI taxonomy): domain Eukaryota; kingdom Metazoa; phylum Chordata; class Mammalia; order Hyracoidea; family Procaviidae; genus Heterohyrax; species Heterohyrax brucei. The sequence continues at coordinate 97,003,097 of CM053148.1, forward strand.
GCTCCTGGCTGGTCCAGGGATCAACGTCCAAAGAATAAACTTGATCAGTTTTTCTGTAGAACCTTCTTGGTCCCCACTAGGTTCTCAGTGGTGATCATACTGTGTTCAGAAGTTGCTGGACAAACCTTGTTTGGAATTTTTCTGAACTCTGACCCCAGCTCATACTCTGTTTCAACCCTCAGAGCAATCTTTCTTTCTGGAACAGTGGACATTTCTGAAGGAGGTTGTGCCATCATTCATGGGTTAAGAGCAATTGAGACAATGGACATCAACCACTAAGAAGAGGGGCTGCCCTGGAGTAAGCCACCCGTAAACATTCATCATGTTTTATTGTTTTATTATACAATCATGTGATTGTCACTGTCTTTTTCTGCTTGTCCCATTACTGCTGCCACCCACAGAGTCTCAGTCCTGTGAGAGTCACCCCTGTGTGGCTCACACAGGCCCTGGAACTTTTTAAAAATGCATGTGAAATTACATTTTCTTTCCAACACCAGATTCCAGGAAGAGTGTGTCTAATCTCTTGTCTTCAGCCAAACCATGCACTATAAATGATTCTGATTTCTTGAGCTAGTTTCAGTAAGAAAGCATTAGTTTCTTCATTCTCAAGTGTTTTGGAATGGCAAGTGTGTGATGTTACTCAATACTTGTGATGGATTTTAAGGCTGGAGACGTGGAAATTCTCATTACTGCAGAGTCAGTGGGGGCCTGTCTGTTTCCAATCCCAGATTTTATTCAGCACCATCTTGCGACTCCCCCCACCCTCCACTGAAATAGCATTTTAGAACCAAGACAAAGTACATTTGTCTGAATTCTTGGGATGTCTTTTGTTTTCCTTAAAAAAAAAAAAAAAAGCACCATGTTAGAAACTGGACAGTCTTTAGAAACAGCTGCCGTATTTACGGACATAGTATACGTTCTCATCAATCTCACTGTTTCACACCTTATTTCCTCCAGAATACTCAGATAAATGCCATCTGGTCTCAGTGCTTTATAGCACTTTGCTTTCTTTAATTGCAGCATACTGTCTTCAGTGGAAGTTCTAATCTCCATCTTTCTTGTGAAACGTGTTCTCAGAAACTGGAGTTTCCCCATCACTTCCTAGAGCCAAGTGCAGTCAAACAACCCGACGAATCACTTCTGGCTGATGCTCCTCCAGTTTCATCCTTCCCTCCTGACCACCTGCAGCATCTACCACCAGCATCCGGTACTTTACTTGCTAGTGCCTCTGTCATTGGCCAAGCTGAATTTCTACTTTAGAAGTCTGTCTTTCATTCATGAAAGGATAGACTTCCTTCTAGAAGTGTTTCTGTTCAGTCACCTGTTTGTCCCCGTGGACTGTGTTTTTAGAGATGCTCACCCCCCTGTTCTCCTGGTTGTCTATTTTTAATGAACAACCAACTAATTCCTTGCATTGAGATTTTGGACAAGAAGAATGAGAAGACAGTTAAGTTTCCCTTGGCCCCAAGAATCTATAACTTTTCAACACTTCTTTTGATTACCTCTTTCCAAATAGTCTCAGTAAAATGGAAATAACATCACTAGTAGGCTTTGTATCACAGTGCTAGATCATCTGGTCTGGGATTTTGACCCTGCTACTTCTTGCTGGTATGTTATTGGGTGAGTCGTATAGCCTCAGTTCATTTATAGGGCAAGAATAATAAAATGACCTGTTTCTCTAGGTTGTTATGGCAACTAATAGACATTGTATATTATGAGTTAATACACATAACATGCTTGGAAAATGGCTGGCACATTATAAGTGTGTAATAACTGTTAACATTGTGTCATCACCCTTGAATCAGATGACCCTTGTTAGTCACAGTATCAAATGTACCTTGTCAGAAAGCTGGCATCTTAGCTGCAGGTTAGAGCAATATCCTGATAAGAAAGGAAAAGTGTATTATAGAAATGTGAGTAGGAGATCAGATACATCTCATGATGTTACCAAACATGCAAAAGTGCTTGAAAAGATCATGATCTAACAAGTTTAGGGGAAGTTTTTGAACTTAGAAGACATGGGGACAAATGCAAAGCATGAATGAGGAACTATTTAATATTGCTGATAGGTAGTGAGTTTTGCCCAAGGCATCCTATATCATTCAATTTGTTTAATAAATTGATTAGCAAAATCATCTGTGAAAAGACAGAGGCTTAACTATGAGAACAGTAATCTGCTGCTTCAGGATTACTCTATACTTCCAGAAAAGTCATCCTACTCAATGGCTCCTTTCAATAAGTCAAATAACTGATTCTGACACTAAATCAAACATTTAGCTCCTTGGCGACCTGGAAACTCACAGGAAAGACTCATACATAAACACCTGTGTCTATTTTGAAACTGACTCTTTCTTGGAACAAATATACATGGAGACTCTTTTTCTCAGTCTTGAAAGCTGATATTATTCCAGCATAGGTTGAAAGAGTGAGTAAGGTTCTGAGAGCCTGCAGCTCCCCAGAATGGATTCAAACGAGTCTTAAATCTCACTACAGAATGGACAATCATTATGAGAACTTTCTTCTGGGAGTGTTTCTGTTCAGTCTTCTGTTTATCCTTGGGACAGGAGAAATAGCCTTCAACTTACAACATATGTGAGTTACGATGAACAATATTTAAGACCATCCATTTTGCTGTGCAACTCGTCATTAGTAATATGTACTACACACAGTATTGCAGCACCTAACTGGCTGATGTTATCATTCTGAAGCCAACCGCTAAGACAAATACGACTGGATTTATAAAGACACAAGATGAAAAGGGCAATAATAAAGGAAACTGAAAAAAAAAAGAAAAGAAAAGAAAAGAGATCACTGTGCAGCAATATTGGAGTTTTAAAGTTATCCACAGAAGACAGCAGTATGAGTGCACTATATTCTCAGAGAGAGACCTAGAGCAGGAACCTAGTGATTCAGTGTATAGTAGACTCCCTAAGACTCTATTTGTCCAATAAATAAGTGATCATGTGAAGGCTGTATGTATTCAATTAATTTTCCCTAAAAATCAATGATTCTGGCCTGTTAAAACTGTAAGCAAAAGGTTGGAAAGTCAAGTCCACCCAGAGTTACATTCTATGTGGAACATTAATTTTAAGAGCAGTTTCCCTTCTCTCCCGAAGTGCCTATGGTTTGTCGGAATAATAAAATGCCTATACTGTTTTTTAATATATATTTTAGAGAGACAACCTGGTGTAGGGTTTGAGAACATCAATTGGAATTATGACAACTTACCTCTGAATTCCGGTTGTACCATTTACTAGCTATTAAAAAAAAGGGGGAAAAAAAGCCAAACTCATTGCCCTTGAGTCAGTAGTGACTCATAGCAACCCTATAGGATGGAATAGAACTGCCCCTGTACAGTCTCCAAGGAGTGCCTGGTGGATTTGAACTGCAGACCTTCTTGTTAGAAGATGTAGCACTTAACTACTGTACCACCAGGGTTTCCTTCACTCACTATGTAACTCCCCCAATCAAACCTATTGCCATAGAGTTGATTATGACTTACGGCAACACTCACAGCACAGAGCAGAACTGCCTCATGGGGTTTTCATGGAGTGTGTGGTAGATTTGAGCTGCTGACCTTTTGGTTAGCAGCTAAGCTCTTAATCACTGTGTCACCAGGGCTATTTGTAAAATATTGTGTGGTTATACTCTGTCCTATAGAGAACACAGAAACCAGTTTAAGAGGCAGGCACAGAGTTAGCTTCAGCAATGTAGTAAGTGCTGTGATTGAGTTTTGAACAAAGTTTTGTGATGAACAGAAGAGCTATATTTGTAAAACTAAGAGGGCTAAGGAAGGTTTTCTGGAGAAGGACAAGTTCAAGTTGAGTCTTGAAGTATGAATATAAATTACCTAGGGGAATAAGAAAAAAGGCATTCTGGGAAACAGATAGAATATATGGAAAAGGATTTGCATAGCACACTTAAGGAGTAGCAAGAAGTTTGGCATGACTCAAGAGCACGAGATATAAATGAGGAAGAAGGAAAAGATGGGGCTGTTTCTTGGAGGGGAGACTGAAATACCCCAGTATGTTTGATTTTTAGGTGGGTACTGGAAAATTGCTGCATCAATTCCAGTGGTAGAATGAGTACTCCTCAAGACATATATGAAAAAAAAAAAAACTCCACTGCTTTAGAGTTGATTTCTGACTCACAGCAAACCCATAGACAGAGCAGAACTGCCCACAGAGTTTCCAAGGAACACCTTGAGGATTTCAACTGCCAACCGTCTGGTTAGCAGTCACAGCATTTAACCACTACACCACCACGGTTTCCAAGAAAAAATAAGGTGTCCTTGAATTGACAGTCCATTTGTGACTCCACAATGGCAACAGAAACTTCTAGAAATGACTGCCTATCAATAAGCATGTTTCTTGTGCAGTAATTACTATCCTTAAGTTCTCATCCTACCAAGTATCACACAGGAGAGTGTAGAAACTCTAACACTCTGGTTGTACCCCTGTATAGTAATGAAAAAATTCTAAGGATGAGACCCACACATCAAGGAATTTTTAAAGCTCCTGACTGATACCAAAGTACAGCTTATTTGAGAAGTCAAGAGCCACTGTTCTCGTGGTATTCCAGAAAACTGACAGGACTATGTGGGACCACTCTTGTGTCCTGTACCCTATTGAGCATCAGCTCTTCTTTGCCATCACTTGAGAGTCACAATGAATCTGCTTTACCTCTAGGTTTCATCCTGTATTTCTCGAGAAGATTCTCCCGGGGAATTGCATGGGAGTTCTCTTTCTCTTTCCCAGTTACATCACAATTCATTTTTAGAGACTCTCAAATCAAGCAAACACTACAACACAATGAGGTGCTTACTCTGACGTTCCTTCAAGGAAGGGCCATTTGCATCCAGTGGAGGAGTGGAAGGAAGAGAGTGAAGAAAGAGAGATATTGAGTCAGAATACATAGACCAAGGAGTCAAGGACAAGACAGTTATTCCAGGTAGAGGGATCAGAATGTGGAAGGCATGGAGGCATGAAAGAACCTGGCTGAGAACCAGCATTCTTTTGGCATGTTGGTCATGCCACTTGGAGTACACTACTCATGTGGTTGTGTGTAGTTAGTTTTATACAAATCCAGTCCATTTCTCTCCCGTGAAGACTTTGAGGTTAAGTATGCTCAGAACACGGTTCAACCCCTTTCAATATAATAGTCTCTTATAAACAAGTGATTTGCCAAACAAGAGAAACATGTTATTAGAGAATTCAGACAAATGGAAGGTTGGAAACAACATGCTCAAATACAGTGAAAAAATATCAAAAAAATTAAAAGAAGAAACAAATATTCATGGGAAAATATTCACAATATGAATTGAAACCAGAAATTATTCCCAAAAATGTAGTAACTGTTTAACAGTAATAATAGTGTCTAAATCCCCTTCACCTTCCCAATAATCTACTTTAAACGAGGTGACTTCCTTTTGGCCAGCATCCTAATCAATACAGTCGTGATTCTCAAATTCAGTACCATATTTTGAAGACACCCTTTTGACTCATAAGGAATTTCCTTTCGTACAGATGTTGAACGGGAAGTTCTAACAAGAGGAAGTAGCTGTGTATGCCCCCCTTGCTTCCTGGCTGTGTCATTCCTGGGTCTCTGGGTCATCCAGCTGCATCCAGGAGTCCCAGAGGATGTCCTGAAAATTACTCATATTATAAATGAATCTAGGATACAAGTTCCTCAGACTTGTATTTTCCAGCTTCAATTTATATTAAATTTAATCAGAAAGTCGTTCAGAAGAAGCACTGGACCTTGTCAAAATGGACGTGAGTGAAATATATTTATTGTGACTTGATTATATATCTTTACTTCAATGTTCTTCCAGTTTTTCTGTAGTTAAAAATTAACCTTTAGGAGACCCACGTGGTATTATCCTCATTTGGATAGATAAGTTGTGTCAAAGATACTTTTTTTCTGTTGCTCTTTCGTGTTTTTGAGCTCCTGCTTGAGCAAAACCATAAAAAAGCCAACATATCTGGCATAGAATTAACTGCAGAAATTGCCTTAAGATAAGGCAGTAAGTGTAACTTCAAAATCAGTATCTTAGCTTTATCTTTCCCATATATGCCAATCTCAGGGCAAAGGGAGGTGAGGAGATAGCTTAGAGAGCTTATGTGACTGCGTTTTCTCGGCAGTTCAAAAAATAAAAAAATAAATTGTGATGTTCACTCCCAAGGCAAATGATAAAGATCAAAGACTCATTTTATTACAATATTTTCATTTTTATTGAACAGATTCACTTTGGACTTTGGCTTGCATTTAGAGTGTTTACCTTTTAATAAGTGATCTGTTGAAATGTGGATCTGAGAACAAGAGTTTCTGTTTTACAGTTCAACTTTTGACCTTGGGCGATGGATGGGTGGTGCCTGTGAGGAAAAGTCCACTGAGTTTCTACTGAACTTTTTACCCTTAAAAAAAAAAAGAAGCAAGTTTGAAGTTCATGCAGTGCACGAAAGGTCTCCACTGGGGATTTCTGGTATTATTAACTTCCTGACCTCAAATAATTAAAAAGGAAGAGCACAGCCACCTCAGACTGTGACTCAACTTTGAACTTTTGACCTCCCAAGTCAATTATTTAAATTGTGAATGGTAGACTTGGACACATTCTGATTGCTATTAACTTCCTTCATCCCTGGTTACCAAGTTCTAATCTATGCCGAAAGCATAACGTGATCTTTCCTTTTTATTTACTTAACCTCTTTTAGCAGAAAAGACTGAGAACATGGTTTACCTGGAAATGACAGGCGTTCTGGTGAATGGAGTTAAATTTAAAGGGTCATTGAATTTTGGAGATAGAAGCAACCATGGACTATCTGTCCAATCCTCTCAGTTTTGAAAAAGAACCGTGAAGTTAAGTGACTTCCTTGAGTTCAGACAATTAACAGAAGAAGAAACGAGCATCTCTGATGAATTTGCTTTTTTCCAGTAGTAGTAGGATTCAAGAATGATTGAGGTTAAGGAACATTTCTTTGCATTGTTTAGGGGTCTAGAAGATCGGTGGCTTCTATTTTTACATTAAAGTTCATAAAGTGGAAAAAATCACTAGAAAGGAGGTCAGGAGACCCGAGTACTAAGTGACCCCTTCACTCTTATTGGGTGTGTAAACTGAGGAAACTCATTTAACTTTTTAGGGAAATGAATTCCTTAGTTGTGAAATGGATTGCAGTTGGGTAGATGTAGTAGCTCTTTTGGTTCTAGTGTATATATGTGTATATACGTATATTTGGTTTAATGATATTCTTGTTTTAAGAATTCCTGCTGTGGTGTCTGTTTAAGCACTGTATATGCATACACCTGAGGTCGGACAATTAAGGCCATGAACTTGATTGTTTAAGTGCCACGTACCTCATTTCTGAATGTCACCATGGTCATATTCAAAATATTCCCCTCAGGAAGCTCTGCACCAATGTCAGCGCCTAGTCCACCTTTCAAAGCAATTTTGGAACTCTTTCTGGAACAACCATTGCACATGGTGGCAAGGTGGCAGGTCTGCAAACTTAACTGTATGGTGGTCTGTGGGGGAGTTTTTCACCAGTAAGCAAATAACTGTATTGGACCACCCTTCCTGCTCACCTGATCTGGCCCCCAATGACTTTTTTCTTTACCTAAAGATAAAGAAAATATTGAAAGAGGACATTTAGGACATGAAGAGTGATACAACAGTTTGAATAGCCATAGCAGAAAAAGAGTTCCAAAATGGCTTTGAAGGGTGGGTTAGGAGCCGGCATCAGTGCACAGCTTCCCAATGAGAGCCCTTTAAAGGTGTTCATAGTGATATTCAGCAATGAGGTCTCTAATACTTTTTCTAGGATGAGTTCATGAAATTCATTGTCAGAACTCAAACTGTCTAGCTGACAGCTGATTTCCTTCTCTTGGAGGATAAGGCTTGATGGCTCTGGCTTTAGGGAAATGGGTTATGTAAAGCCAGGCTCGACATTGGGAAGGAAGCTCACACACACACACACACACACACACACACACACACAAAGCCACTCAAGGGAAAAAAAAAAGACAGTGTCACAAGGCATAAGGGGAAGAGACAGGCCCAAGGCAGAAAGGGGAAGAGCAAAAGAAGCATGATAAACAAAAAACAAATGATCAGGAGAACAAGCAAAGGCAGGGGAAAGGAGGATGATACAGAGATGGTAGCTCCTCAGTTGGATAGAGACACAGTCAGTGCTTGTGATACTGCGAGAACCGACGAGTGCTCTTCGAGTTTGCAGGCACCACAGGCTATTGATACCAAGGCTCAGACAGGCAGGTCTCACGGATGCTTGTGCAACAAACAGCACATACAAGAGCCAGTATTCCAAGGGGTCCATTCTTTCCTCTTGCTATCTGCTAATCCAGCTAGTGACTCACGCTACTCTCATTCCATCTGTTGACAAGAGTTCGCTTCCAACATTCTGTCCTTCTTTTCTTATACAAAAGAGACCCACCCCGAATGGCTGGGAAGCCCAGAGCCAATACTGGGCACTGAGTTAGGGGGACAAGTTTGCACTAAGATCATCAATGCTTTTCTCCAGTTTTCTGGTTCCCAGAAATGAGTGCGATGGGACCACTGGGACCTTGCCTAGGACTCTGATGCGGAGGCAGATGGCGGTGGAGGCTGTGTCGAAGCAGCAATGCCTATATTATGCTGGAAGCACAGGGTACTGGACCATTATTGCGAGAAAATGCCAAACAGCTGATTTCAGCTTCCACAGTATCACAGATGTGTTCCCGATGACTCTCAGTCCTTTGCACCAATTTGCTACTACTTTACAACCTCCTCTGTGCCCTCTAGAGGAGTTCAGGTAACATAGAGTTTAGCTGTTAGGTCAGCATGCGAGTAAGACGTGGCAGTGGGCTTCAGTAAGATTTACAGCCTGGGAAACCCCGGTGGACAGTTCTCCTCTGTCCTGTAGGTCAGAATTGGCTTGATAGCAGTGGGTTTGGTTTTTCGGTTCTGTGCCTTCTCCCATCTGTGATTACTGTTTGAGCAGGGTGCTGCACTGACATAGATATGTCAGGTCACGCATCTGAAGTTGCAGACCACTGAGCTGTAAAATGATTGAGGTTTTTGTTGTCGCTGCTGTTGTAGTTAGCTGGCCTTGAGTCAGCCATTAACTCATGGCCACCCCATGTATAACTCAGCGAAGTGCTGCTCTGTCCTGTGCTGTGTCTGTGATGGGCTGAGGATCCGATTGTTGTAATCCATAGGCTTTTCAATGTCTGATTTTTGGAGGTAGATTGCCAGGCTTTTCCTCTTAGTCTATCTTAGTCATCCAGAAGTACCACTTAAAGTTGTTCAACATCACAGCAACATGCTAGCTACCACTGACAGGTGAGTGGTAGCTTACCTGAAACGCACTGACTGGGGATCAACTCCTGGTCTCCCATGTAGAAAGCAAGGATTCTACCACCAAACCACCATTGCTTCTTGTTAACTGAGGTTTGAGGTGGTCAGAATTACCAGGTATCTTCTCTACCTGAACCAACTGCCATTAAGTGGATTCTGACTCATAGGACAGACAGGGGAACTCTAGGACAGACAGGAATTGCCCACAGGGTTTCCAAGGCAATACATTTGTATGGAAGCAGACTGTCATATCTTTCTCTCACCGACAGCCTGGGGAGTTGGAACTGAGCCCCTCTTTGTTGCCAGTTGAGCACTTTAACCACTGCACCACCTGGGCTCATTCTGTACCTAGTAAACCCTATATATTCACTAAATTGCTGCCGTGTTTTCTAGTCTTGAATACATGCTTTTGATTACAGATGTTCAGTGTACAATTATATTTACTTTAAGGACCTCTAATGAGAGAAGTCAGAGGTTACCAAGTGGAGAATAACTGTCATCATGAAACAAGTCACATGGCATCTATGTCACGTACCTTCATCAACTATCAGAAAGGAAATACAGCACTGAATTTGGAACAGTGTTGCGTCAAAGCAAACTTCCAGCAGCGCAATTCAAAGCATTGATGACTATTCTAGTAGTTTTTTCCTTTTTTTAAGACCCTGCACCTTAAGACAATAGGAGAAAATTAAAGAGTTCAATTCAACCTAGAGTGCTAGGGTCAAATAATTCATTATATGAATTACCTGCAGCCAAGGCTCTGCCAAAGTAGGGCCCAATAGTCTCCTATGGAGGTGTGAGGATCTGAGAGCGGCCAGGGCAGCCACGTGCCTCACCACATTTGTGGGTTGTCCAGCCCCACCCAAGGGAAAGAGTGGGGTAGCGGTATACTGAGAAGCTGGCTCTGAGTTAACTACAGCTCCAGGCTGGGACAGGGCCACAACCCAGCTCAGCTGCAAAGCCAAGACCTTGCCTTTGGAAGCAGCTGAAGACTGATGGCGTCTCTGCAGTTGTGTGTTGTCCTTGGCAATGTTACCTCTTCTGGCATCAGTAGTTGAGCTGCTGGTAAAGCTGGGGGGGGAAAAGAAAGAAAGAAAGAAATTGAAAATTGCACAAAACAAAAAACCCCTCTGATCTGTTTCCTTCTTCCATATATTTAGATAAAAGAGATCTTCGTGTATTTGCTTGATAATATTCTTTGGGTTTGATGCACCCAGCTGGCAAGAGTAAGTCATCTTTGGGGATTAAATTTAGTAGAATAACTACACATGTGCCAGAAGCTCCCAAGCCCTTAATGGAACTTTGGCAGGCAAGACAGCAATAATTGTACAGCAGGTACAATGGGAGTGGGAGGCTGAGAATGGAAGGAGCTGTAATCTTTCCCCTTCTTTCCCTGGCAGTTCTGAAAGTGAACCAGTATCTAGATTATATGTTATTTTAGATTACGACTTGTCACATTTAACAGTAGTGACACCATCAAGGGCCAGATGCAACTGAAATCTGCTGGCGTCTAGGGACAGTTGTGGCGGACTGCATTATTTATTCAGTCTAGCAGTCAAATAAACATGTATTTGTTGTGTTCATCACACAAATATGTCAGTCACTACACATAAATCTCATGGTGATACTCATAAAAGAGTGAGTTGGGAATTATACCTGAAAAATACCTGTTCAGCCAGTTCTGCTAGCAGAAGGCATGCCCTCACATAAGGTTTGTCATTTTCAATGTGTAAGTTTGATTCTCCTTGTGGCAGACATGCCCACTTTACTCCTGAGGGGACACATGCCACTTTATTCCTGAGGGAAACTTTGTGAGAATTCCCTTCAGATTTATGGTAACTGTATGGGATAGAACTGCCCTTTATCTTCTCTTGAGTATGTCTACTTGATGGAGGTAGACTTGAGACAAAATTTGTGTATTTAATGTACTTATGTATTTAATGTCTGCCAAATGCAAGACATTATCAGGGACAAAAGTGGAGTTAATTACAGATGCTCTTTCACTGAAATGGAGAAAGACATTTTCTTACCTAATGGTAACATAAGAGTAACTCTGGTAAGGATTATGTGACAAAAACCGACAGTTGATGATAAGTTGATTGTAAAAAATCCAGAAACATTATTTTGTGACACAAAAAGATGTGAACTTATACATTGAAAATAATAACACAGATTTGCTTTAAATAAAAGTACTACTTTATAAACACTGGAAATGAACTGAGACAAGAATGTTAACAACTGAGTGAGCAAAATGGATTAAGCCAATGGAGTAAATAGTAATTTCTTAAACTATTGAAAATGATAGTATTTGAAGTTTTTTAGTTTTTTTGGCTAAAGATTCCAGGAAGTCAGAGATTTCTGGGTAATGTTTAAATCATTGGAAATTGATCCGACATTTAATGGCCAAGTGTTGACTCTCTAAATGACGTAATAAGGTCAGTGGCTCAGATGACCTCCATTACCCACCCTTAGCTGGCCTCTTTATGAGTATTGATCAGAGTTGTCATGAGGGACTGGACAAAGAGCAGGGAGTTGTACTCTACTCTTATTTTAAAGTTCTGAAGGAGCTGGGTCTAGCCATTTCATATCCTCCTACGATTTTCATTTTATCTGATTCCAGTGAAGGGGTCTTGCTCAATCTTTTCTTCGTTCTTCTTTTTTGGCTGTGATTCACATGTGTGACCTAAGTCTTCCTCCTCTGAGTACTGCGTACCCAAGTTTCACTTATTGGAGGTCTTCATACATTCTAGTTTCTTTCCACTACAGTATGCCTAGAAACTTCATTAACCCTCCAGACTACATAGTGGTGCTACCAGAAAGGCTGTCAGTATTGATGTTCATTGAGCTATGCCACTGCGAAGGATTGAACGAAACCTGTTGTTTATATTGCTAAATCTGCCTTGATTTGGGTGACCTGTTAACAACAAGGTGCTAGTTTAACCATAATGTGTGTTCTATTTTTGCTAACATATACAGCTATTTGGACTCTATTTGACAGCTGACTGCCTTCTCAATTTACCTATTAGTCATTATATTTTATTTGATTATGAAAATTTTGGAAACTGTCTTAATAGGCCTAAACTAACCCCATTCTCAGGATTGGACAAAGATTTAATTTAATTTAATTTGATTTAATTTCTAACACTCTAGAACTGTTTTTTACGAACAATCTTTGTATATATATTCTCCTTTTATACTCACACATTTGGGAAATAGAAGTATCTGATTCAGAAAATGATGCTAACAATTCATTAAGCATTGATAATGTATTGCAGGTGACTAATTTAAGTCATAAGAATTATCTGTTCTATAAAGCACCCAGGACAACAGATTCTTGGGCTTGTATCCCATTTCTTGCTTGTATTAAGACTGCGAAAGTTCTTAGAGGATGTAATGGTTAATTTTATGTGTCAGCTTTGCTAAGCTATAGTTCCCAGTTGTTTGATCGAACAGTAGTCTGGTTGCTATCATGGAGTAGTTACATGGGATTAAATCAGTTGGCCTTGTGTAGAGCAGATGACCTTCCATAATGTCATCTAATGTCATCTAATGCAATCACTTTCCATAATGTAATCTAATGTGAAATAATGGATCAGTTAAAGTCATACCAACGTAGGTGGATCTTAAACTTAATTACATTTGACTTATGAAAACACCAGAAAAGACACAGAGACAAACACATAGGGGAAGACAGATGATATGTGAGAATTTTCTACAAGCCAAGGAATGTCAAGGATCACCAGCAAACACCAAAAGTAGGGGAGAGGCTCACAGAAGGAATCAGTGTGGCTGAGATGGTGGTTTGAGAATTGTGAGAAAATAAATTTTTCTAGCAATGCCACTAGGTAACTAAGACAGAAGCTGAAATAGACATTATAAATTGTTCATCAAAATCTGGGCTCCACTACTTCCATATTACTATAAAACATTACTTCATGTTACTGTAGTTGTACCTGAAATGTAGCTGCCCAGCCAAAAACTATATTCCCTGTTCTCTTTGCGGCTAGGCATGACCGTAGGCCTAAGGTCTCCTTAAAAAAAAGCAAACCCACTGCTGTCAAGTCAATTCTGACTCATAGCAACCCTACTGGACAGAGTAGAACTGCCCTATAGAGTTTCCAGAGTGCCTGGTGGATCTGAACTGCTGACCTTTCAGTTAGCAGATGTAGCACTTAAGCTCTTAAAGGAAGTGAAACAAAAGTGATGGGTGCAATTAAAGCCTTAACTTGAAAGCTTATACTCCTATAGCTCTTTATCCTGCCCCAAGGGTTGAAATGATGGTAACAAGCCAGACCTTAGAAGTCTTATCTTGAAGAGGGTGGATCCCGTCATTCTAGGTGGGGTTCCTGAAAGATGGAGCAGAGTACAGCCTCCACTGACCTGAACCATCAGCTTGGTACTGTTACTTCAGAGACAGATGCACTTGTATTTTATTTGAGTCATTGTATTTAGGGGGATATTTATTTCATACCTTAGCCTGTTTAATGTAAATGGCTGTGTAAGGAGTCCCTAGAAGGTGCAAACAATTAATGCTTAAGCTGCTGACCCAAAGGGTAGCAGTTGAAATCTACCCAGAGGCACCTTGGAAGAAAGATCTGGTGATCTACTTCCCCAAAAATCAGTCAGTGAATGCACATGGAGCATAGCTCCTCTGTGACACACAGAGGGTCTCCTTGAGTCGGAATCAACTCTATAGCCGCTGGTTTGTGTTTGATTTTATTAGAAAAACATTCAAGGGAATTCAAGTCAAGGTTGAAAACAATGGTAAAAAATTATCAAGCCCTGTCTTTACTCCTCTCCCCATCAGGTGTGCTGAGGGGGAACGTTAGGAGCAGTGGTAAGGCAACTGGGGCAGAGACAGGATGAGGTAAGAATCTGGTACTTCTTCAGAAATGAAAGTGAAATTAAAAACTTTAAAAAATAAAACTCTTTTTTTCCTACATGAAGTCTTTACCAAATATTCTAAACCTGAAGCACTCCGGGTAATGAACAATGAATCAAACAAAGAACTGAGCAAGAGTTCTAAGGTTATCGTTGGATAGCAGTGACCCTGAACAAATATTGCAAAAAGAAATCTCATTTTGTTCTTCTTTTCCAAAGGAGACGTGTATTTTCTCTTTAACACTGTCACTTAGATCTTTATCTTAGTAGGTCATCTCAAAAGTCTTGCATGCTAGGAATCCAGGGAAATAGATAAGAATCACCCACATTAATATCCTTCAGAGGTAATCATGCATATACCTTCCCACAAAACATAACTACATAGATGTTCAAAGAGTTCTCTTAGGAGAAGCCCTGGCTGTAGGGTGTAGTAACCCACAGTTATGGCTGCCCTAATAGTATCTTAATTGGACCTGGCATAGTTTCAGAAAAAGCCGTGTGTTCACGCTAAAGCAAGTATGAGAAAAAGGAGAAAGTTGCTTTCTTCTAATGGGGTAAATAGGGCATGAAGGCTTTACAGTTTGCTAGTCAAACCAGTTGTACAAGTTCTGCGTTCACCCACAGGGCTTAGCTGTAAGGGAGAAAAAATATTCAGAAGTTACCTTAAATCTTATAGTAGAATATTTAAATTTGTTATGTAAAATAAAGAACTAAGATGAAAGCTGTATGTGTGATTTTTTGGGACCCAAGTTGAAACTGGAAGTGCTATGTTTTGAAAGTTTTTCATGAGGGTCCTACTTCCCACTATTTTTGTTTTAGTGGTATGTTGTTGTGAGGTACTGTTGAGCTGGTTCTGACTCATAATGGTGCTTGAAAAACAGGATGAAGCCCTGCCTGGTCCCGGGCCTTCCTCTCTACGCTGCTATTTTTTTTGAGCCTATTGTTGAAGCCCTCATGTCAATCTGCTTCCCTGAGAGTCTTCCTCTTTGTCACTGACCCACTCCACTGAGTGTGATGTCCTTCTTTAGGGATGGGTCCCTCCTGATAGCATGTCCAAAGTACATGTCACAAAGACTCACCATCCTTGCTTCTAGGGAACAATCCGGCTGTGCTTCTTCCAAGACAGACTTGTTCCTTCTTCTGGTAGCCCATGGAATTTTAATCATTCTTTGCCAATGCTGTAACTGAAAGACATCAATTCTTCTTTGGTCTTCTTTATTCATTGTCCAGCTTTTGCATGCATATGAGACCAGGAAGAGAGAAAAGCCTCCTACTTTTGTACCTTTCTTATGTGTCCCTTTATTATTATGTTTGGTAGATTTCTCACATTCATTTAAATCTTTCTCCCCCATTTTTGGAAACCCTGGTGGGGTAGTGGTTAAGTGCTATATTTGCTAACTAAAAAGGTCAGCAGTTCAAATTCACCAGGTGCTCCTTGGAAACTCTACGGGACAGTTCTGCTCTGTCTTCTAGGGTTGCTGTGAGGTAGAATTGACCTAATGGCAGTGAGTTTTGTTTTGCTTTCGTGGTACCTTGGAAAAAAGACCTGGTGATCTGCTTCTCTTAGGATTATAGCTAAGAAAACCCCGTAGAATTGTTCTACTCTATAACATATGGGGTTGTCATGAGTTGGTACTAACAAAAAAAAAACAATGCACACACACACACAATTTATATAACATTGTATATATATTGTTAGTTGTTTTACATACAACTTTATTCAACAACAATATATAACATGTATACATACACAAAGTCTGACAAGTCTGAGAACTTAATTGTTGTAAGTGCTTGTTGCTAGGTGCCGTTGAGTCGGTTTCGACTCATAGCAACCTTATGAACAACAGAGCAAAACACTGCCTGGTCTTGAGCCGTGTCCACAATCTGAGTGCTACAGACCTCATTTCTGAATATCACTATGGTCACCTTCAACGTACTTCCCAACAGAAGCTATGCACTGATGCCAGCACCTAGTCCACGCTTCAAAGCAATTCTGGAACTGTTTCTGGAATGGCCGTTGCACATTATGGTGGCAAGTTCATGAACTTAATTGTATAGTTGTCTGTGAGGGAGTTTTTAGCTGGTAGACAACACTGTATTGGAACACCCTCCATACTCACCTGGTCTAGCCAGGTGAGTTTTTCTTTACCTGAAAATATGGGAAATATTGAAAGGAAGACATTTTGAGGACGTTCAGGACGTCAAGGGTAATACAATGACAGTTCTGATAAGCACTGCAGAAAAAGAGTTCCAAAATTGCTCTGAAGGGTGGATCAGGTGCTGGCATGGGTGCATAACATTTCAAAGGGAGTGCTTCAAAAGTGACCATAGTGATATTCAGCCATGAGTTATGTAGCACCTTTTCTGGAACGAGTTTGCGAACTTCTTTGGCAGTCCTTGTGCGTATTTTGTGTATGTAAGTATCCGTGTATCTGTGCATGCATAAATGTATCTCTGGGTCTAACCAAGCCCTCCTTTTCAATGACTCACTCAGAATAAAGCTATTACTTGGCTCGGTGGGATGAGGGGGCAGGCATCGGGCTTTTGAAATCACTGTCACCTTTCTCTCCAGCATGCTAAGGAGTAAACTCAGGTTTAGTGATAAGTTTACCAGTTCTCACATGAAATATTCAAAAAGCTAGAAGAAACTGATGAATCTTTTTTTTTTTAATTTATAAAATAAAAACAAGGTAAACATAGAAATCATAAACAGTAATCCTGCATTGTTTCTTTTCGGTGCTTGTGATTTTTTTACAAACCAGCACTCATGTATTTGAAATCTTGTTTGTCCATTGTTTTCCAAAGAAAACTAAAATATGACTGTCACATTGTTAGCAATTATTTCAGATTAATTCTTTTCCATTGGTAAATGAGTGAAATCATGTAAAATAAAGTTTAAAAACCAGCAGCCAGTGACTCCGAGCCTCTTTGCATCCTCTCCTGTACAAAGCGTGGCAAGATTGTTTGGAAAGCCAATAGAAACAACCCATCAAGATGAATGTTGTCTTCTTATGCACAGCCCTGTCTGTTAGATGATCCTCCCCTTCCCCCCCAAACAGCATATTTCTGTTATTCCTCCCAGTGGTGCTATGTCATAATTCTTGCTTAGTGGGTCAAATCATGCAAGCTGACAAACTCATTTAAAACCAAAGAGGATGATAAAATCAGTAGAACTCCTTGCATGAATCTTGACACAAGGAAAAGCACTAATAAGGAACAAGACTGGTTTTGTGTGTCTATTTATGATTTAAACAAGCCTTGACTGTTATTTCCAAACGAGATCTTTGAAAGTATTTTATGACATGCAAGCATTGTTGGAGTAAATAAGTTAACCACTTTCTTATTTTTTTTAAGAATGTAACATAATTCCTTTGAAGAAAATATGGAAAAGGATGAAGATACTTAAGACTGTCACATAATTTTTTAAATTCTCTGGAAACTGTATTTTCTTACTATTTTTTCTAAAACCAATATATATAAAAATACAGTGTTGTACCAACATGGAATCATGTATCTGAAAAAACATTTTGTCCTGGTCTTTTCCCCTTAAAATTATGAGCATTATTTAATTTACCAAATAATTTATGAAAACACCCCTTAGTTGAAGAATTTTTATTATTTTCATGATTGTATTTAAGTCTGTGGTTTGTGTACTTGATTTTCTTTATTCAAAGTGTGTAAATTTACCATTAAACATAAACTTTCCATATGGGTCTGAACATTCTCTCAGGATAATTTCTGAAAATGAAATTTCAAGGTGAAAATGTACTAATAAGTTTTAGACACTTGATGCACAGTGTTAAATGAAATTGCATCCAACAAAACTGTCACATGGTAGTTGAGCCCAGGGACAAGTTCCTTTGCCAACACAGTCTTAGAAACATCTTTCTCTATCCTAAGGGAGTCTGCATCTGATTTTACTATGCAAATGAGAACTGACTGGTGTTTCATTTTGTTTTCATTTGTTGACTGGTCTTTTTCTTCTCATGAATTGCCTGTTCTTCCGTTTCCATGACTTTTCGCAGAGGCCGAATTCTCCCATTGATTTATTTGCCTATTAAGTGAAACCAGCTAAGCGTTTTCTTTCGTGGACATTGCCAGGTTTTAGAATTGTAGTTATTATGAACATATGTCTCTAGTCTTGGTACATATGTTAACGGATGGCATCTAATGTCATATGTCTACATGTTACTCAGGTACTTATCGGATGGATGAAGTTGGATTTTATTAATGTATGAGGATTGACTCATTCACTAACTCATCCTAGAAAAAGTACTCCATATGTCTTTGCTGAATATCACTATGGTCACCTTTGGTCACCTTCTCAGTACTCCCCTTGGGAAGCTAAGCACCTTCAAAGCAATTTTGGACTCAGTGTAGCACTTAGAGCGATTAAGTTCTCAGACTTAATAGTCAAACCTCATATGCTGGTAAAACTAATTCAGTAGCAGTTTACCTGTTTGCCTGTTTAGTTAGTAAAATTCATATTTAGTCTTCGTTGGACTCTATTTTATGTTAGACCCCAGATATACCAATTCTGCTAGTTAGCATGGCCTACATAAATATTCTGTTTTTATATAAAAGTACTTTCTGGGTAGCAAAATATGGAAAAGACAATTTTTTCTTTTGATTAGTTTTCGTGTGGAATCCCTCATAATGGAGAGCTGGATTACATCCAATGTTGTCGTTTCTTAAAAAAAATTGTTAAGGTTGGCATGCCCCAAATAAAAAGTTGTCACTCCTTTTACTGTATCCATTTATAAGCAAAAATACATTTTCCCTAACAACTCAGAATTTTTTTTTACGCTGTCAAAGTGGATCCAAAGCCAGATAAAATTTAAAAGGTACAAAGGAAGTGAGCTCAGAAGAGGAGACGAAGTGGATCCCTTTGATGAAGTTCCAATAATGAACAGAAGGGGGCCTCAGGGAGCAGACCCTCCCTTCTTGGCTCTTGGCTCTAAGCTGGTATGATTTTTAACATTCCCCATGGGCCCTGGTGGTGCAGTGGTTAAGTGCTATGTCTGTTAACCAAAAGGTTTGTAACTGGAATCTGCCGGTCTTGTCTTGGATAGTCTTTGGAGCGGTTGTACTCTGGCCTATTGGGTCTCTGTGAGTTGGAAGGGACTTGATGGAGGTGAGTTTTACATAGGCATCTTTGTCAATTTGGTTCCCCTCCCTTTATCAGGGGTAAGGGAAAGAGGAAGAAAGTCTCATTCCCACATTGGGGCTCACTTGGAAGCAATCTCGGGGTACAGAAATGATCTCGGTGCCAGGTAATGAAAAGAAAGGGTGAAGGGAGAAGGCAAACAGGTCAAGTTAATCATAGTCTTGCTAATGCTCGAATTCACCTTATAACAGATCTTCACAAACATCAGGTTATTTCTCTTAAGGGTACTTTACAATTACAGGACGTAACATGTCTCATTTTGTCACTTCCAGGGAAACATTAGCTTTAGGGACCCAAATGCAAGGCTTTATCTGTGAAGAGGGTGAAGAGACTTCTGAAGATTATTGAGTTTGAAGGGCTGCAACAGAAGATGTCCAGTGGGCTGGCCCAGAGAAATTAAGAGAGGCTCAAGCTACATAAAGGAATCTGAGATGCCCTGCCATATTGACAGTGTCTGGGTGGTATAGACGGTTAGTGTGTTTGGCTGCTAACAGAGATGCTGGAGGTTCGAGCTCACCTAGAAGTATTTCAGAAGGAAGGATTAGCAACTTGCCTCTGAAAAATCAACCCCTGAAAAATCCTAAGGAGCACAGGTCTATTTTGACACACATGGGATTGCCATGAATTGGAATTGACCTCAGGGCAACTGAATTGAGTTTATCATATCAGCGGTCATTGAGACTGCAGGAGTGTTTGAGTTCTCTTGAGGAACACCCAAAGATGCAAGACTGAGGGATTCAGCCTTAAAGCATTACTGATACAGATTTGGAAACCCTGATGGTGTAGTGGTTAAGTACTACATCTGCTAATCAAGACGTTAATAGTTCAAATCCACCAGGTGTTCCTTGGAAACTTTATGAGGCAGCTGTACGCTGTCTTGTTAGGTCTGTACGAGTTGGAATTCACTTGATGGGTTGGTTTGGTTTTTTTGGATACAGTTTTTTGTTTTTTTGATTATATGTATAGTTTAGTATGTATAAAAACCCATTGCTTTTAAATTTGGTCTGACTCATAGCAACCGTAGAGGTCAGAGTAGAATTGCCCCATAGAGTTTCCAAGGAGCACCTGGCAGACTTGAACTCCAATTAGAAGATGTAGCTCTTAACCCACTGCACTACCAGGATTTCCATATATATACATATACACACACACACACACACCCCTATATGGTGTCTCGATGGCACTGGTTTCCTTATATGGGGTCTTGGTGGTACAGTGGTTAAGTATTTAACTGCTAACCTAAAGGTCAGCAATTCTAATCCACAGGTGATCCCTAGAGACATTATGGGCCAGTGCTACTCTGTCCTATAGGCTTCCTATAAGTCAGAATAGGCTCAATAGCTGTGTATTTTATATATATATATATACATATATATGTATGTATGTGCATATAATGCAAATATAAATAATTTCTCCGTGCTCTGCACTATTCTGAAGATTTCTAATGCTACAGCTCCTACTAAGACAGACAGTACTGTGACAGGAGGTCTGAAATGAGAAAGGCATTTGTGGTATATAATCCATCTGTTTCTCCTTCAGAATTTAGAAAACTATTTTGTTTTGCTTTTTTATGATTAAGCAAAAAAAAATTTTATTAAAATGCTGTCCTTTTTCCTCATCACCAAAAACCTGTCCAAAATAATAAAGAGCTCTGATGGCTTAACATTTTCTGAGTCAAGCATACAACCTCTGTTGATATGTTTAAGACTATGCTCTATGTGTATACTTTAAAACACAAGCTGCATCACATTTTCTCATTAAGTAACATGCATTTTGATTAATCAAACAGAATTGAAGTTGTCCATCCCTTTTGGGTTGTTTGATTCACAATAGCATTGGCATTGGTGTTAAATTCATTCAGAAACTACTTAAAAACTTGGTCTTCTTGTTTTCTTGATGTTTCTCCTCAGGCAAGTAAATGGGAACTGTTAAAGACGGACCTCACTCTGGGGGCATTGCTCCACCTCCAACCAACTCTGAAGAATGCTGGAAATTTTTGTTTTCATGATGGTGAAGTCCTAGTTATAAAGGCCATGGAATCATGGTAGGGAGGCCAAAGGTAGGAATAGAAAAGCAACCCTCCTGCCAGGTTCAGTGTCGCCCCCTTCAGCAACATCTCTGCACTGGACAGTGTCAGCTACCATCCAGCAGTATAAAGAGAAGGGATGCAGTCAGCTCAGACAATTTAAAATAATTAAATGAACAAATAATTAAATGAACTCATGAGAGTTGCTGTGAGTCGGAATCCACTTGGTGGCAACAGCTAGTTTTTGGTTTACATATTTCTCACCCTAAACTGGAGGCTGGAATGATACTTTCCTGATTCAATGTGCGAATTCTGCTTTCCTTTCACACGTGGGTGAGCCAGTGCTTTCTGTCACTCTGTGACTAAAGGAGAGACGTTTCCAGTTGCTTTGTGACTCTTAGGCGGCTACATTTTCTTCACACAACTTTTAGCTGGGCAGGCTGTGAATTTTCCAGGCTTAGCTTTGAGAAGCTGCCCTCCTCTGGAGTTCAGTTACTGGGAGAACTCCTGGACTTTGGAAGGGGAAGTGGCTGGAGCTGGCCCCTGAATGGACCCTGGACTTTGGATCTCTTGGATGACACAGTTGCTTGCCCACTTGTTATCAATCTGAAAACCTCAGCAGGTGATCCATTTTCATCCCCTGACTTTTTGGTGACCGATTTGTAGACAGAGCTTAGTCCAGAAAGACTATTACCAAGTTGTTAACTGGGACCTGGCTCAGGAAAATCTTAGCAGCATTTATGCTCATGCGACCAACTTTGAGAGGTCCAAGGTTTATGCCTAATAGTAACTAACAGTCTTAAAATTTACTCATGAACAGAGCCTGTGCGTAACAGACTCATCCCTGGTTGAAGAGCTAAAACAGAACAAAGCAAAGCCAGTTGCTCTAGCACGAACTCCGACCCATGGTGAGTCAGGCCATGGGTTAGAGGAGAACTTCCATATGAGTAGAGCAGAACTTCTATACCAGTAGCACTTCCATAGGGTTTCAGTGGCTGATTTTTTAAAATAAACCTCCAGATCTTTCTTTCAAGGCATAGAATCTTCAACCTTGTCTTGACTGGGTGAATACTTAACCACTTGCACCACCCAGGGATAGTGTCACTGAAGTTGGTGTCACCTAATGTGGTAAGTCATGTGTCACTTTCCCCTCCCACCCATGGATCTGCTCCCATGCCAGACCATAGAGAACTGATGCTTTTTTTGAACTAATGCTGCTCATGAATCCTAATTCCTGCATACCACTCTTTTTTTTTTCCTTTAATTACTATGTCATTCTCAAAAGAGCTATTGATCTAGGTTCACACATACTAATGATCACAATATGGTAACTAAAAGACCAGAAATTTTGATGAAGTGAGTGGCTATAAAAACACCAAACCAGTTGCCTTGCATTTAATTTTGATTCCTAGCAACCCTATAGGACAAACTAGAACTGTCCCATAAGATTTCCGAAGAGTAGCTGGTGGATTCGAACTTCCATCCTTTTCATTAGCAGGTGAACTCTTAACCTCTGCACCACCAAGGAAAGCAGTAATTGCTTGTAGCACATGCGGGCAAGAATCCTGTCATTTAAAGTGTCATCATAATTCGGTAAAATGATAATCCTGGTGGCGTAGTGGTTAGGTGCTACATCTGCTAACCAAAAGGCTGTCAGTTTGAATCCACCAGGTACTCCTTGGAAACCTGTAAAACACTTCTACTTTGTCCTATGGGATCACTATGAGTTGGAGTTGACTCGACGACAGTGAGTTTTGATTGGAGTGCCTTAGAAGTTTCAAAGAGTAGAGGAGCAGAGAGTTTTAGCACTGATCCGTGTGAACTGGGCTTATGAAAGAATGTTTTTGTTGTTCTAACTAATTACAGGAATTTTTTTATATAAAAAATAACAAATTTCTGCTGAAACAGTGAATCAATGTTGTATAGATAGCCATTAGGGTGTCTTACCCCTATATAGTGTCACCTAGTGCAGACTACAACAGAACAGTGACATCATTGCCCAGGGACTCTCCTGGTGTAAGACACAGGATGCCCAGTGTCTGACCCAGGCACTTCTTCAGAGTCAACCAAAGCAAGGATGAGAAACGGGTGGTCACATAAAAGAAAGCCTTGACAAAGGCCAAGTCAGTACTGGAGGCTTGGTCACTGTTTTAGTCAGCTAGGGCTGCTCTAACAGAAATACCACAGAGTGGATGGCTTTAACAAAGAAAGATTTATTCCTACACAGTCCGGTAGGTTGCAAGCCCATATTCAGGGTGTCCGCTCCAGGGGAAGGCTTTCCCCTTGTCAGCTCTGGAGGAAAGTCCGGTATTGCATCAGTCTTTGTCCAGGGAGTGTCCTTACGCAAGAACCTCTGGTCTGAAGGACACGCTCTGCTCCCGGTGCTGCTTGCTTGATGGTAGCGAGGTTCTCAAATTGTCCTTTGTTTCTTTTTCCTTTTATTCCTTGCAAGCTAAAAGCATTAAGGGTGGGGCAAGCCATACTCCAGGGAAACTCCCCCTACAGCAGGAATTTACAGCCCCACCCTAATCCTTTAGCATACAGGTTAGCAAAACCACACAATGGAGGACATTCCCAAGATACTGGGAACCATATCCCAGCCACGTGGCTGCACACATTTTTGGGGGGACCCAATTCAAACCATGACAGTCACTCTCCCTGTGCTTTCTGCACAATACCTTGGATTTTGACTCAGCAGACACCCTAGTAAAATAAAGATAAATGTTACATGGGGCTGGTTCTGCTTTAACTGTCACTATCCCAGGGCACAAGCTTTCCACGAGAATACTTCTGGCTCATTAATCGTGCGTTTTGTGAAGATATGACTAAGTGTAAGTGATGTCACTTGTAGGGCTGCTTCTGAATTACAAATAGGCTTTGTGTTACCATATTTGATGGATGCGAGTATTTCCATATCAGGCATGAGAGAGGTTATTACAATATGTAATGTAGTAAAATATTTGCTTTATGTAAAGAGAGAAATAATCGTTTTTACTTACATTCCTGTGCAACTTGGGTCACGCTGCCCTAAGGAGTTCTATTTCCCAAAGAGTAAGTGTATGGAGTGACTTTGTCATACATTCTAGTTGCGGCTTGAAACAAACACAGCCTTGGGATTTTTTTTTGTCATATGTAGTACCCTCCATTGTCTAGAACAAGACAAAAGACAGTTGTAAATAATTGTGGATAAAACACATTTGTTATTTTATTTTAAGAAATTCTGAGAGTTTGAGGTAATCAACATGAACCTTCTTTGCTCCAGATAAAGTAGATGTAACGATTATGTGGATAATGCCGGATCTGGCAGTGTTTTGTTCCGTGGTACATTGGTGTCACTTCGAGGTGGACCTGACAGGTGACGTCACACAACAAGAACAAGGAATAAATAACAAAAAGAAACATAATAATGATACGAATTTTAAATGCAAGTTGAAAGTAAAAATGTACGTAATTAAAAGACTTTTTTTCTTATGATCAAGGAAAGACAATGAGATTGCATGAGTCAGATCCGATTCGATGACACTTGGGTGGCTTGGCTTTGAGACATTTACCCTGATGGTGTAGTAGGTAAGTGCTTTGTCTGCTGACACATCAAAGCCACCAGGCACTTCTTGGAAACTCCAGTGGGTCAGTTGTACTCTGTCCTACAGGGTCGGTAGTGGAATTGACTAGAGGCAGTGGTTGAATTTGGGGGGCGCTCACAGATCCATGTATTTAAATTAAAGGCAGATGGAATAAATTACAGTTGTTTTGTTGTGCCATCGGTGCCAACTTAGTAGCTACTGCACATGATGGAGTAGAACTGATCCATCGAGACTCCCAGGCTGTGGTACTGATAGGAAGAGATCACCAAGTGCTTGCTTCCACAGAGCCGCTGGTGGGTTCCAGATGCTAATCTTTTGGTTAGCAACCGAGCACTTAACCACTGTGCTACAAGGGCTCCTTGCTAATTAACATTGCCAAGCCAGGATTCAATTATATTTTAAATATTGGGAAAGTAAAGGGAGACTTATTTCTAATTTTTAAAGAGCAACAGGGTAGGTACTGGTGTGGCCAGTAGGGGGCTTCCTTCGGATTTCTTCTTTTCTAAGAGCTCAACTGAAAACATGTATTACTCTTTAACGTTAAAAATGGGAAATAAAGGGAAAACCCAGGGCTGCTAGACTCGCCTTGCTTCTGCTAATTTCAATGAAAAGTGTTTTCCTTGTTTTCAGTTTATTCCTGTCTCTGACTTCCCTTCCCACCGCTGCTCTTTTTGAAGTCCCATAACATGTGATCCCTTCCAGTGCTGTTGCTTCTGACCTCATCCCTAATAAACATTTATCTTTGAAAACTTACTAGGAGTATGTGGGGTAAGGACCTCCCAGCAGTCAGAAGTTGAAAATAAATTAAGAATCATAAAAGCAGATTTTGGTTTGATGACCTATAGGGTAGTCACAGAAACCTGTTTTCACGTGGGAACGCTTGGGAAGGACTTTCTGAAATGATGGGCTGGAGCAGTAGTGTGGAGGACAGAGAATGGTTTTGCAATCTGTCACTTTAAGGCAGTATTGTGTTCTTCCAGGAATGTGTGGGTGTGAAAGGTCTCTAGAACTAGTAGGAAGATTCTGACATCCTTTGGAACATAGCACTCAACTTTCTTTTCATCCTTTCTGGTTTCCTTGCAGTATACCTTCTCTTTAACTTTTCCTTTGGCCCAGTTTGTCAGTGTAGGATCCATAACTTTAATGATAACCCAAACCTAACCCAGTGCCGTTGAGTAGATTCTAACTGATGCAAAGAGTAGAACTGCCCCTTAGAGTTTCCAAGGAGGGCCTGGTGGATTTGAACTGATGACCTTCTGGTTAGCAGACATGGCACTTAACCATTATGCCACCAGAGTTTCCAAAAACAGGGCAGAACAATTTGCCAGATAGTGAATTAGTAGCTAAAATTACAACATTTTGTGTTATTCAAGTGAAATCTCAAGAGAAATCGAAACTAATCTCATGTAGTTTTTCAAACAAGAATTAGGTCTGTAAGAGGATATAAACATGGTACCAATTATGAAGTTCCAAGTTACTCAGAAGTCAGGAGTCCCAAGTTTAACCAATACACAAAATTACGTTACAATTTTGTTGGAACTTAGAGAATATGAAATCTTAACTGTTAGGATAGTACAAGTAGTACAGAACAGACTGGCCTAGGGTCATGTTTTTCAGACTAGGACACATGGCAATAGGACATGGGTTATTGAAACCACAAGAAGATCCTATGACTTCTTCTCTGTGTGCCAGTTTCCGTGAAGATTTGGGACGAAAGAAGATGCTATCCTATCGAGGCCATGTTATGGAGTAGAATATAAAATTCTTTCTTTTTTTTTCAATTTTTCTTTTTTAAAGGTAAAACCAGAGCCTTCAAGAAAATTCAAACCTCAAGACTGTCTATGACACGGCTCTCCAGGTGAATGAAGTCAGCAAAGGCTTTGAGGATCAAGTGGTCAGAGTTCTCATCCTGTTTTTTTTTTTTTGATTCATGTGAACTCTGGCAAGTCAGCAAATTTTTCATGCACAAACAAAATTAGTCACAGCTTTTAATCCACTTGAAAAATTATCAGAGAATTGGCAGTTATGGAGTTGAATATTGTCTTAAACCACGTGTACAGATGATAGGATAAGCATTGCTATTTACAAGCTTGTTTGTTCAACACCTTGGCATCTACCTGGGAGGGAAAAAGGAGAGAAGGGTTGGGAGGCTGAGGTATCATGACCCACTACTAAAACATTACAGTGATTTATGTGTAGCTGCATGGCTTTTTGTCCTCTACTATACCTCAGTTCTCAGGGATAGCCTTCAAAATAGGGATGGAATGCATTTTTATTACTGGGTGATTTAACTAGTGGCCCAGATTATGACTTATAACCTTGGATTTTAAGACTGTCTATGGGCATAATTTGAGGCTGAAATTTAATAGGTTCCCTTTCTGGTCAATAAGCGAAGAGTTCTTTTATCTGGTTGTGGGGTATAAAACACTTTCTGGGAATGACATCACAGTATAATTTACTTGGTCCAAATTACTCCTCAATATCTATCAGTACAATGACCCCAAGGCAAAAATGCCCATTAATATTATAATGGATCTTGATGAACATTAAGGGAAATATGCAAAAATAAAACCCCCAACATTCTTTTTTTTTTTTAGAAATGCTATGCCATATTTTCATTTTTCTTTTACATTTCTTTTTATCCTTTCTTTTTTAAGTGAGAATGAGAAGAGAAGGTCAGTGTATGTAATCAAACTTTCACTGAACAAGCTTATCCTTAGAATTCTCACTGCCTGCTTATTACATTTGTATAGGAAAACTCGGATCCGACTCAACGGCCCTTGGCTCGGCTTGATGCGAAAATATAAAAAGAAACTGAATGAAAGATAGATCAGTCAGCTTTAAGGCACTAATGTTTAATTAAAATCTGTCTAATCTTTTTTTCAGGTATGGAATACACATGTCCGATTACATAGAGCCTTGTTAGCAAAGAAGAGGTAGTTGATTTTCTTCTTATTACATCCCATCTTTGCTCTCAGTTTATTTTCTGATATGTTGTGCTGGAATCCTCTTAAAAAGACTCTAAAGTCAACCAATTATGTGCTGAAAAGGGATTATAATAAATTGATAATGGCTCTGGTTTTCTATGCCCTCCTGTTCCATGCCCTTTGGTAGTGGCCTCCCAAACCTGATCCTAAGTCAACTATGTGACTAGATTTAGCCGATGGGATTCTAGCAGGCATGATGCAAGCAGAACTTCCCTCCAAAACTCACTGCCACTGAGTTGATTCCAATTTATAGCAGCCCTATAGGTCAGAGTAGAATGGTCACATAGCATTTTTAAGGAGCATCTGCACTTGGCTGGCGTGGCTGGTAGATTTGAACTGCTGACCTTTTGGTTAGCAGCTATAGCATGTAACCACCATGCCATCAGGGTTTCTGATGAAAGCAGAAACTGGAATAAAACTTCATTTCTTTTTCCTTATGTGGACTCCTGCTGTTGCCATGAGAACATGCCCTCAATAGCCTGCTAGAGGGAAGCAATAGAAGTCTAGTGAAGGACAGTTGAGTTTTCCCAGTGAGGCCATCCACCTCAGCTAACCCTAAGTGACCAGCCAGCTGATGACAGAAGCATGAGTGAGCCTACCTAAGATCAGCTAAGCCTGGCCAGGAGAAGCAAAACTGTTTGGTCAACCAATTTAGTTGAAAGAAAAGAATAAGTAGCTGTCTTTTGACAGTAAGTTTGGAGTGATTTGTTGTGCAGTTGATTGACGTAAGATCATTTGGTGCATATCATTCCATTTAGAATACTGAGGCTTGGGTTTACATCTTCCCTAACTTTACAATTCTACTGAAATGCCCAGATTTCAGAGTTGGAAACTCTAGTCATGTCTTATGCAAACACCCTGAACTGATGAATTTCTTAATTCTTACCAAGTGATACCTAAAAAGCAAAGTTGCCTGGAATTATTTTGATCACTATTTCCTGTAAGGTAAAAGGCTTTGTCACAGCTAAGCTGTGTATTGCCCTGCAGAATCTGGCATCTGTATTGGTTTCCTAGGATACCGTAACAAATTACCACAAACTGGACAACTGAAATGACAGAGATGTATTCTCTCACAGCTTCATAGGCCACAAGACTGAAGTCAAGGTGTTGGCAGGTTGATTACTTCTGGGGCTCTGTGGGAGGATCCGTTCCTCGGCTTTTTTTCTGAATCAGCTTGTGGTTGTTGGGAATCCATAACAGTCCTCCAGTTGTGGCAGCACAACTCCTATTTCTATAGCCACCTTCACGTGTCTGTCTGTCCTGTGTCCAACTTTTCTCTTTTCTTAAAAGGTGACAGACATCGGATTAGGGCTGACCCTGTCCAATACAATTCCATCTAAACATGATTACATTTGAGAATATTATCCAAATAAGGTCATGTTCATAAGTATTAGGGTTAGGACTTGAACTTACCCCTTGGGGGATACAACTCAACCCACAGAAGTACTCATGTAAGTTTATTCTCTTGTGCAATGGAAAAGCTTCATTTAGTGCACTGAATTTATATTTGGTGATTAAGAGGGTTAGCCTTGTGAAGACCATTACAGCTGTCCTCTAGAGACTAGACTGGCTTTCAGTTGATTCTAAATTATTCCAATTGTTGTCCAACTGCCTTGTGTCAATTCATGATCTACTAGAAATAAAATCCTAAACTTTGAAACTGGATGAATGCTTGCTTGACAATTTATGTAACAGCAACAATTCTCATGAGTTATGATGATTTCTCTCAATTACAGCTCAAGGTTTGGGGTTAAAACATGGAACTATGTACTGAATTATATCTTTCTTTTGGCGTATTTGGATTGAGAAATGTATAGATGCAAAGTGTTTTTTAATACGGTTTCTTTTTATTATGCAGAAATATCAACTATTTAAAAATATCTTTAATATTCTGACATAGTAGATTAAGTATGTAAAATTTCTTGAGCATTTTTTTTGTAAATGTCAGAGGTAGGTGACGATTAACACCCTTTAAGTGCATTTTTTCTTACAAAAGAAATGACTTTTTCTTTCTTCTGATGCTTACTTGCCTTTAAGGGACAGGTTTTCAGAAACATTAAAGACTAGAACAGACTCACCTTGATTTTCGTTAATTTATTGAGTTTGTAACTTTGTACCAATTTTGCAATGTCATTAGTTGACTGTGATAAATCTATATGTGCTTGCAATATTGCTCTAGTCTTCCTCTGGCTTCTCAGGTTATTGTTATTATGTTCTTGTGTACGTGTGACGAGATGTAAAGAATTTAAAGGGAAAAAATGTAACAAATGACTTGTTAGATGCCATCAACTTAGTTCCTTAATTTATGTTCTTTAAAAATAATAAATTTAAATCTGCACTTCATTATTCCTTAGACTATTTGACCACAAGTTCTAGTTTTCCCCTTTCCCTCTTTTCCTGAACCTATTATAAAAAGAAAAACCAACAAGTTGAAACAATATAAAAAAATGAAAGCACTCATGGTTGTTATTATTAGTCATTTGGTGCTACGTAACAGATAATGGATTGCAGTTGTCAAGGATTTCATTATACTTGGTTCTACAATCGGCGCCCAGGAAAGCAGCAGACAAGAAATCAAAGGACGCATTGCTTTTGGAAAATCTGCTGCAAAGCACCTCTTTAAAGGGTTGACAAACAAAGATGTCACCTTGAAGATGAAGGGGTGCCTGACCCATCCCACGGTATTTTCAATTGCATCATATGCATGTGAAAACTGGACGATGAATAAGGAAGACAGAAGCAGAACTGATGCCTTTGAATTCTAGTGTTGGAGAAGAATACTGAACATTATCGTGGACTGCCAAGAGAACAAACAAATGTTTTCTGGAAGAATTACAACTAGAGTGCTTCCTGGAAGCAAGGATGGTGAGACTGCATCTTATATACTTTGGACATGTTGTCAGGAGTGATCAGTCCTAGGAGAAGGCCATCATTCTTGGTAGAGGGTCAGGAAAAAGAGGAAGACCCTCAAGGAGGATATGGATTGATACAGTAGCTACAACAATGGAGTTAAGCATCAAAATGACTGTAGATATGGTACAGGACTGTGCAGTACTTCAATTTAGTTGTTCATAGGGTCACTGTGAGTTGGAACCAACTCAACAGCACCTAACAACAACAGCAAAGCATTGCCCCAAAACCTGGTGGCATAAAACAACATGCATGCAGTATCTCACACTTTCTGTAGCTCAGAATCCAGGCCCAGCTTATGTGGCTCCTCTGCTTTAGCATCACCCATAGGCAACAATCAAGGCACTGTCTGGGGCTGTGGTCTCGTTGCAAGACTCAGCTGGAGAAGGATCCACTTCCAAGTGCACTCACATGTTATTAACAGAATTGAATTCCTTGCAGGCTCTTGGACAGAGAACTTTGTTCTTCACTGTGTTTTGGCTGGAAGCCAGTGTCCAGTTCCTTGCCGTGTGGGCCTCTACAAAATGGCAGCTTACATCATCAAAACCAACAAGAGAGAAAATTCTCCAGCAAGATGAAAATGACAGTCTTTTGTAACTTGGTCACCAAAATGCTATGCTATTTATTGCTTCTGTCGTATTCTACTCAGTACAAGCAAATTGCTGGGTCCAGCCCACACCAGAGGGAGGAGATTGTACAAGGGTGTGAGATTACACAGGAGAGCAGGAATCACTGGGGATCATATTAGAAGCCTGCCTATCCTACCTAGAGTGGTCCAGCTTTTATTTTTTTAATGTTCTATCCCTTCATATATAGTTTTTCAAAACTTAGTTTTTAATCTATAACACATATGCTAATTACATAGGCTGTAATATCACAGCCAAATGGCAACATTGTTAAGATGTATTAAAAAGAAATCTACAAAAAAACTGGCATAAAGCACTTAGCTCTAGAATACCGTAGCAGAGTTAGTGAAAAGCGGGGATTTCAGTAATGTACCCAGTAGCTGCTTTCAGGTTTCACTGTACCTCTGAGCTATGCTCTTCTATCAAAGGGAGATATGGGTGATATCTCTCTTTCTTTTCTTTTTGTACTTCAGATGAAGGTTTACAAACAAAATAGCTTCTCATTAAGCAGCACATATATTGTTTGGGCCATTGGTTACCAATCCCATGACAGATCAACATGTCACCTTTTTGAGTTCCCTATTAGCAGCTTTTCTGTCCCCTCTACATTCTAGTCCGTGTCCTCGGGCTGGTGTGCCCCTCTAGTCTAGTTTTGTTTTATTGGCCTATCTAATCTTCATCTGAGGAATGAACCTCTGGAGTGATTTTATTACTGAGCCAAAAGGGTGTCTGGCGGCCATGCTCAGTTTGTTCAGTATCTGTCAGGCCAGTAAGTCTAGTACTTTTCTTTTTTTGTGAGCTAGAATTTTCTTCTGCATTTGTCTCCAGCTCTGTCCAGGACCCTCTGTTGCGAGCCCTGTCAGGGCAGCTAGTGGTGGTACCCGGGCCCCATCACTGTGGAGGAGGCAGTGGTAGTTGTGGTCCATTAGTCCTTTGGACTAATCCTTACCCTGCATCTTTGGTTTTCTTCATTCTTTGCTCCTGATGAGGTGAGACGAGAGGAGTATCTTAGATAGTGCTCACAAGCTTTTAAGTCCCTAGATGCTACTCACTAAAACAGAATGTAAAATCATTTCTTTATAAACTATGTTATGCCAGTTGAATTAGATGGTCCCTGAGACCATCGGGGAGCTTGGATAGGTCTATGGACCCTCCCTCCATAACTCTGCTTGCAAGGAGTTGTGCTAGCTTCCCCATTTGGATGATATATGTTTGTTCTGCTCCAACCAAAGCCCAAATCAAACCCACTGCTGTCGAGATGATTCTGACACATAGCAACCCTACAGGACAGAGTACACTACTCCATAGAGTTTCCAAGGAGGCTTGGTAGATTTAAACTGCCGACCTTTTAGTTAGCAGTTGTAGTACTTAACCACTACACCACAAGGGTCTCTAACCACCCCCCCCAAAAAAAACCACGGCCGTTGTGTGGATTACAACTTATAGTGGCACTATAGCACAGAGAAGAACTGCCCCACAGAGTTTCCAAGGAGTGCCTGGTGGATTTGAACTGCTGACTTTTTGGTTAGTAGATGTAGTACTTACCCACTACACCACCAGGGTCTCCAGTACAGGTCAAATGAAAGTTAGAAAACAGCACCTCTGAGAAATGCTGAACATATACTAAAGCTTAGCATGATTTACATTTTTAGCTGGTATTCCACAAATTATTTGGAAAAAAATTCCTAAATCTAGAATTGTAATAGCTTTGCAGACACTAGAGGATTATTCAATATTTGGAATATATTCACTATGGAATATTCAATATATGGAAACCCTAGTGATGTCCTGCTTAGGTGCTACTGCTGCTAAACAAAGGGTTAGCAGTTTGAATCCACCAGACACTCCTAGGACACTCTATGGGTCAGTTCTATAGGATCACTATGGTCAGAATGGATTAGACAGGAATGGGTTCCATAGTATATATATAGTCTTCATGTGACACTTAAATTTTGAGAATTCTCTATAATTAACAGTATAAAAAAGGAAAACAAATGAAAAATCATGTTGCTGTTAAGCTGATTCCAACTTCTAGACACCCTATAAAATAGAGCAGATGGCTGCATGGGGTTTCCACTAGTGGTTGGTGAGTTTGAATTGCTGATCTTTTGGTTAGTGGCTGCACTTTCAGCCAATACACACCTAGGAATCTGATAATACGAGGAGCTCATCACCACAGCACAAATTTGTGCAGAAGGGTAGACCCTGAACCATGCAAGAGGATCGTTTAGACCAGGCCAGTCAGGTAAAAAACATTTCACTTCACACTTCCTGGCAAATGTTTTCATTAACTCCCTGGTAGGAAATTGGAATAGACTGCAATAGTGAGCCCCAGTATTGAGTTTTTCTCTTGCTCCACCTCGTCACTTCCCAGGAACTTTGCAGTTAGGCAGGATCATGTGACTGTTTCTGGACAACTGGTTGTGAGTGGAAGTGACTTGTATCAATTTCCAGACCAGAGTATAGAAGAGTGGACCAGACCCGAGATCGCCAGGCCCTCTCTTCTTCTGCAATGACAAGTGACAAGTGATGATATTCCAAATGATGAAGTTTCTGTCACCCTAAGTTCTGAGTGAGTAGGTCTCCTGCCACTGACCAGTGATGGACATGTATGCAAATAAAATGATAATCCACCCCCTTTTTCTGTTAAGATCCCTTGTGGTAGTTTCTGCTGGCTGCTGTAGCAAATACCACAAGCATAGTAGGTTAAAACAAGACAAATTTATTATTTCATAGTTCTAGAAACCAAACCAAATAAAAATACCAAACCTGTTGCTTTCAAATGGATGCTGACTCATAGTGACCTTATGCTATAGACTACAATTTTCAAGGAGTGCCTGGTGACTCAGAACTGCTGGCCTTTTGGTTAGCAGTCATAGCGCATAACCACTACGCCACCAAGGAGACCAGAAGTCCTAAAATCAAGTTGTCAGCAGGGCTGCATTTCTTCTGGAGGCTCAGTGGGAGAATTAGTTTTCTTCTCTTTTCTAGCTTCTAGACACCACCAGCATTCCTTGGCTCATGACTCCTCCCTTTATCTTCAAAGCCAGTCCTGTAACATCTTCAGATCTCTTTTCTTTCTGATCTCTTCTCTGTATTCACTTCCTCTTCTCTGACTCTGACCCTCTTGTTTCTCTCTTACAAGGATCCTTGTGATTACAGTGAACCCAACCAGATAATACATTGTAATTGTCCCATATCCAGGTCCTTAATTTAAAAACATCTTTGAATTTTTTTTTGTTTTTGCTGCATAATGTAACATATTCACAGGTTTCATGGAAGTGGGCATCATTTTTGGGAGATGGAATGGGAGAAGGCATTATTTAACCTCCCACATCCTTGAATCTAGGGGTTTATGTGTTACTGCAGCATAGCCTAGTTTATGCTGAGTAATACAAAAGCTACTGGAAGACAATACCAGAACCTCACAGTACATTGACTATATGAGAATGAATATACGTAAATTATCTATTAAGTTTTTTTTAACCTGTCACAATTTTTTTTTGTCTTTATGAGGTTTCAAATTACAGAAACTGCTTGTGAAATATATGCATGAAATGAACAAAATTTAGGATTATTTATCACTCTTAAGCTTCTGGCTTCTAAAGATACGGAGTACAACTGACCCACAGAGTTTCCAGGGAGTACCTGGCAGATTTGAACTGCTGACCTTTTGATTAGCAGACCTAATAGCACTTAACCACTACACCACCAGGATTTCCTCAAAGATGCTAGGCAAGGTTAAACACCCAACAACACCAAAATAAGATCTATTGCTAATTGGAAATGTTCTTGCTTTTCACATAAACTTCACCTCAAGAAATTATAACATAATTTAGAATTTCAGGTCAATTATCTGAAATGGGTAAAAAGACTTTTAATCTTTACATAATATCTTGTTCATCTCCCCTTTTTGTAATTGCTTTCAGCTGTATTATTATTTCATGTTCTAGCAAGGGGAATTTTACAATATAGAAGCTCTCATAAAATATTTTGTATGTGATGGGGATGTTCAAAATCCAATCATATTAAACCAGTTGATGAAGGTACGTGCAGCCAGACAGAAATTAAAATCTTAAGCTTTTGGTATATCTAATGGGGTCAGGATGTGAGCTTATGTTTCCTCATTTCAGCTCCAGAAGATCATGTATTCAACTATTCTTTTATTAATTCATTCTTTTGTGCTTTCAGATTCTTTCAGTATCCACTAGGATGGCACTGTAATTCATCTGTAAGGATAAAAGCTTTGTAGTCAGTTTGACACTTAAATTTTAATAACAACCTCATTACCTCCTAGCTATACTGAGTAGACAAAACATGGTTTCTTGGACCCTTAATTTTGTCATTCATAAGCATGGTAAACAAAGGAAAAAACCAAATCGACGGCCATCAACTTGATTCCAACTCATGGTGACCATAAGGGACAGAGGAGAACTACACCACAGAGTATCCAAGGACTGCCGGGTGGATTCAGACCACTTTGATTAGTAGATGTAGCATTTAACCACTAAGCGACTAGGGTTTTCATAAAAATGACAATAATATCTACATTTAATAGTTATTGTGAAAGTTCGAGTTAATGTACACTAAACACTTGATACATAGGTAGTAATTTAACAGATGATTGTAGTTATTATTTGCCAAAATTCAGGACATAAAAATGAAAACCACATCACCCCACCTCCAAGTAACCCAAGAAGAAACAAATAAACACAATGGAGAATAGAGATACTGGAGAGAAGAGAGTGTCTTAGTGTGTTTTGGGGAGAGTCAGGAAAGTGTTGGCATGATGGATGACATTTGAGATGGGTGAATAGAATTAAATCAAGAGATCAAGCAGCGGGGACATTCCAACTAGGAGAAATATGTGCAGTAACAGGAAGCATGAAAGAGCAGAGAGAATACAAGAAATCTTAAGTAATTTGGCTTGTCTAGAGCACAGATTGTCCAAACTTTCCCCTCCCTTCAAGATTCAAGCAAAGTGTTATCTAGTCTGTAAATCTTTCCCTGATCCCTATTACTGAGAAAAATCACCTATTCCCTTTTCTCACATGTGAACTCTATCTAATATATTCCGCAAACACATAATCACTACCGTTTTTTATAAACTGAGTTGTGTTTGTCTCATGTCTCTGATAGATTGTACATGCTATGAGTCCAGTGGCTGCATCGTTTTCCTAGGATTGCTGTAGCAAATTATCACAAACAAAAATATTTTCTACCTTCAAGCAACAGAAATTTATTTCTCTTACAGTTCTGGAAGTGATAAGTAAAAATATGTCAATGCCATGCTCTTTCTGAAAGCTCTAGGGGATAATTTGTTCTGTGCCTTTCTCTCAGCTTCTGATACCGTGGACAATCTGTGATGTTCCTTGGTGTGTAGACACTTTGCTCAAGTATTTACTTCTGTGGTCACATGATGTCTTCCTTGTGTGTCTGTCTTTTCTTCTTAAAGTACATAGGTCACATTGCATTATGACCATCCCTCTTGACCTCATTGCAGCTTGATTACATCTATAAATACCTTAGTTCCAAATAAGGTCACATTCACAGTTACCAGTGATTAGGGCTTCAACAAATTTTTTTGTTTTTGGAATGAGGGCCCAGTTCAACCCATAAAGTGACCATGCCATAATAATCATTTATAGCTGGGGTACTAATAAAATAAATGCCAAGGAATTTAGATTTTATCATGTTGTAAGACAGTGGAATGGTCAGAAAGGAGGATAGCTGGAAGAGCCAAGAGAATGAGTCACAGGCCATTGCAATTGTCCAAGACAGGGACTAAGGGAGGGTGGTAGAGACCGAGGTGAAGAGTCAGATTAAAAAAATATTTATGATTTAGAACTGACAAATCTTAGGAGTTGTTTGATAATGGGCACTATTTTAATTCCTGGTAAAGAAGATGTGGCTAGTGATGGCTAGAAAAGTTTGGAGAAACAGGTGAGATTACGTTGTGAAGACGGTTGTGATCACTCAGTAAGTGTATGCAGACTGAGGAAAGAAGGGAAACAAAGAACAAACTAAACAAAATTTAAGAGAAAAAAGGAGAAAACAAAGCTGGAAGACCAGATTGGTAAAGAACAGAGAAAGAAGAAAACTGAGAGGATTTTGAGAAATCCCAGGCAAGTGACTTTCAATAAAGTATCAGTAAACAGTGACTTTCAATAAAGTATCAGAAAACAAAAAAATATCTCTATTATCCATCTGCAAAAAATTTAAACAAGACCCATATCTTACACCTTATAAAAAAATCAACTCAAATTGGATAAAAGTCCTAAATATAAAATCTAAAATGATAAAGCTCATCCAAGATAAAATAAGATCAACAATGGAAGTTTTAATATACAATGTAGACAGGCTTCAAAATCTGACAAACAAGGCATGGTCAACAGAAGAGAAAATAGATAAATGGGAACTACTAAGAATCAAACACTTTTGCTCATCCAAAGACTTCATCAAAAGAATTGAAAGACCACCTACAGAATGGGAAAAAATATTTGGCAACACTATGTCAGACCAACGCCTGATCTCCATAAGCTATAAGGTATTACAAAATATCAACAAGGAAAGGATAAATAATCCAATTAAGCGATGGGCAAAGGAGATAGAGATTTCTCTAAAGAGGATATCTAGGCAGCTGAAAGACACATGCAGAATCGCTCACAATCATTAGCTATTAAAGAAATTCAAATCAAAACTACCATGAAATACCATGTCACCCCAACAAAGTTGGCTATGATCCAAAAAAACAAAACAACAAATGCTGGAGTGGCTGTGCAGAAATTGGAAATCTCCTATGCTGCTGGTGGGATTGCAAAATGGTACAACCTCTTGGAAAACAATCTGGCGCTTCCTTAAACAGCTGGAGATAGATATACCATTTGATCCTGTAATTCCATTGCTTGGAATTTATCATTCAGAAACAAAGGTTGTCATACAAACAGACACACATACATGAATGTTCCCTGCAGCACAGTCCACAATAGCAAAAAGTGGGAATCAACCTCGATACCCATCAACAAATGAATGGATAAGCAAACTATGGTGCATACACTCAATGGAACATTATGCTATGATAAAAAAAAATGACAATTTTAGAAGACATCTCATAACATGATCTCATTCGGAAGAGATGCTGAATGAAATCAATCAGTGTCAAAAGGACAAATTCTGTATGAGACCCCTATTATTAGGACTTAACAAGAGAATTATCCACAGAAAAAAATGAGTGCGTTGGCTACTTATGGGTGGGTGGGGGGCTGAGGGTTTATTATAGATGAGATGATTGATGGAAGTTTGAAATTTTCTTCTTTTACTGTAATTAATAAAAAATAAAAAATAAAGTATTTTGAACATCATCTCCTAGAATTAGCAATTAAAAAATTTGTGGTGGTCTTACTGACCAGTTTCTGTAGTTACATGGAATCCTGGTGGTGCAGTGGTTAAGTGATAGGGCTACTATCCCAAAGGCTGACAGTTCAAGTCTACGAGCTGATCCTTGGGAACCCTATGGGACACTTCTCCTCTGTCCTCCAGGGTCACTATGGGTAGGAATCAAATTAAAAGCAATGCACTTTTAAATTTTATTTATTTAGTTATTTTTGCTGTCATAAGAGAGAAGACAGATTGAAATGAATAGAGAGAAAGTTGTCGAAAGGGGGAGGGTTGTGGACACAGACTACGCTTTTAAGAATGTTCTGACCTGAAAAATGAAGATTAAATTGTTATTAAAAGACAAAACCAAAAACCAAATTCAGTGCCATCAAGCCAATTCCAATTCATAGCAGCCACAGAGGGGACATAGAATTGTACCACAGGGTTTCCAGGGCAGTAATCTTTAAGGAAGCTGACTGCCACCTCTTTCTTCCACAGAGCAGCTGATGGGTTTGAACTGCCAACCTTTCAGTTCAGAGTCAAGTACACTGAAATTAAAAGATCGGGCAGGGTCAGATATGGGCCATTTTAGTATGTGAGAGGCTTGAGCGTAACTATGACCTAAAAGAAAAATCCAGTAGTGAAAAATAATGATTGAAATACAAGACAAATATAGGTGGAGTGCATTTTATGAGGCACTAGGGGAGGATAAGTAGAAGGAATAGTGACAAACCTCTGATCTTCACAAAACAGAGGGAGTGAAAAAGAGTGAAATAGACAGCATGGATTATGAAATTGTCATAAAATTGTCATACCAACTATAACTGCCTGTAAGCTTTTATTTGGAAGCCTGGATCATTTTTCTAACAAACATTTATTGAAGATGTACTCTGTGACAAGCACTGGGGTAGATAGATAGTTTCATATTTGCACCATTGTATAATATAAAGACAGGTCTTCAATTTCAAAGAGAGGATTTAACAGTGAGGCTGGAAGGCAGTGTAGGGATAACCGGGATAACCTTGTAGTGAAAACACTTCAGAATTTCTTCAAATTATACCACCCAGTTCTTCCCCTTGGCCTGTGAGTCGGTTGGCCTGTTTGCTGACCTTAGGAAATGATTTCCCAACTAGTGTGACTTTTGTATATAGATGTGGTAGTGGTAAGAATTATGTGGAATGTCTATGTTTTCTGGTTTCTAGTTTCTAGTCTTAACCACCACACCACCTGGGTTTCCTTGTTTACAAGACATTGGAAGAAATGCAGAGTCCGTTTACTGAAAAGAATTTGTTAATATCCAATCATTTCAAAAGGTGGCATATGGTCAAGAACTGACGGTGCTGAAGGAAGAAGTCCAAGCTGCACTGAAGGCACTGGTGAAAAACAAGGCTCCAGGAATTGACAGAAAGATGCTTCAACAGACAGATGCAATGCCGGAAGCACTCACTTTTTTGTGCTAGGACATTTGGAGGACACAGACACCTGGCCAACTGACTGAAAGAGATCTGTATATGTGCCCATTCCAAACAGAATGTGAAAATTATTAGACAATATCAGTAATATCACATGAAAAGACAACCATGCTGAAAATTCAAAAATGGAAATATTGCATAACAGGGAACTGACTGGAAGAGTTGGAAAGAGGGATATGATTGCCGATGTCAGATGGATCTTGGCTGAAAGCCGAAAATATCAGAAAGATGTTTTACCTGCGTTTTATTCATTATATGTGGATCATAACAACTTATGGACAACCTTTTGAAGAATGAGAATTCCAGAACACTTAATTGTGTTCATGCAGAGCCTGTACATAGACCCAGAGGCAGCTGTTCAAATGCAGCAACGCGATACTGCTTGGGTTCAAATCAGGGAAGGTATGGGTCCTTTCACCATACTTATTCAGTCTGTTCGCTGAGCAAATAACCCAATACCCTGGACTATATGAAGGACTGGTAGAACTCATTAACAGCCTGTTTAACGCAGATGACACACTCTTTCTTGTTGTCAGTGAAGAGGACGTGAAGCGCTGACAGATGAAGATCAGAAAAACATAGACTTCTATATGGATTACATCTTAATATACAGAAAACAAAAACCTTCACAACTGGACCAATATGTAACCTTATGATACATGGAGAAAAGACTGAAGTTCTCCAGGATTTCTTTTACCTAGATTCACAATCAATGGCTGTGGAGGCAGCTTACCAGATCATCTGTAGTGAACAATTCCTTTCTCACCATATCAAAAATTCTACTACTAGTTATGGCCGGCACCTGTCTTTTCCCAACTCTGAAGCATCTCCCTAAGAAGCAAAGCCTCTTTGTACATTTATAGTGCCTGACAGGTGTGGCAGGCCCGGTGAGCAAGAAAAGCATGTGCTGACTTGTGTTTTTTCACTAATCTGTATCTAGCCATTTTGCATGATTTTCTCATATGAAATTGTTTGCTACAGATAATTTGGTAAGCAAGGTAAGCTCTGTGCTTACCTTACCTATAGGATAATCGGCCCCTACTTGTACATATAGAAAATTTCATTCTGGTCATGTTGGAAGAGCAAAGAACACATATGAATTTTCTCACCCTACTCTTCTGAAAGAAGTTAAATACAGACATTAGATGCTAATCCTATTTCCCAAAATGTATTTGGGCTAACATAAATTCTTCTCATTCCACCTCTTACTTGTCAACAGTTTGTGTTTAATGAAGTGTTTATTTTAGCTTACTGGGCCTTACCAGGTCATGTTTATTTCTACAATGGTTAGTCTATAGGGTTGTTTTAATACCAACCAAGGAATGCTCTGTTTTTCCTCACCTTTTGCCCTTTCACCATTTTTCCTTTGTTACTTTGCCCTTTTGTCCTCAGCCACCCTTTCCATCTACTTAAAGCCAGTTATTGTTGAGTCAGTTCTGACTCATGGTGACAAAGTAGTGTAGAATTATGACATGTGGATTCTAGGTTGTAATCTTTACCGAGCAGTGATCAGGTCTTTCCTCCCACTCAGTCCCTGTTGGGTTCAAACCACCCAACTGTCGATTAATAGCCAAGCACTTAACCATTGAGCTACCAGAGCTCCTTCTATGCTCGGTAGGATTTTCAAAAGCTGATTTCTAGGAATGAGATCTCGAGGCCTTTCTTTGGTTAGGTCGCTGAGCGTGTTAACTGTACCATCCCGGGATGCCTTCATCTCTTTATTACCTTTCACACCTACTGTGGAAACCCTGCTACTATAGTGGTTAAGTGGTATGTCTACTAACCCAAAGGTCAGCAGTTCTAATCTGCCAGGCACTCCTTGGAAACACTCTGTCCTAAAGGGCCACTGTGAGTTGGATTCAACTTGATGGCAGTGGATTTAGTTTCGGTTTTGGTACACCGGATGTAGGAGCCCTGATGGCAAGGTGGTTAAGGATTTGGCCACTAACTGTAAAGTCTTCAGTTGGAACGCGACAGTCGTGCTGCGGGAGAAAGGCATGGCACTTTGCTTCCTTAAAGATCACTGCCTTTCTGGAAACCTGATGGCACAGTTCTACTGAGTCCTACTGGGTCACTATAAGCCAAAATTAATTAGACAGCAAGAGGCTTTTGGTTTTAAACCTAAAGTGGGTCCCTAGGTGGCACAAGCAATTTACAATTGGTTATTAACCTAACAGT
Organism: Heterohyrax brucei; assembly: GCA_028571685.1. Classification (NCBI taxonomy): domain Eukaryota; kingdom Metazoa; phylum Chordata; class Mammalia; order Hyracoidea; family Procaviidae; genus Heterohyrax; species Heterohyrax brucei. The sequence continues at coordinate 97,045,654 of CM053148.1, forward strand.
TGGCGGTTTGAACCCCATCAACGGCACTATGGGACACTGGCACACCTCTAAGATTGGAGCACCTGGTGTAAAAAAACGGGTGACCTAAGTTATGTATGAAAAGTCACAATAGAAAAGGCCTGGAACTCTGCTTCCGTAAATATTGTTGTTGCTGTTGGGTGCTGTCAAGTTGCTTCTGACTCCTAGCAACCCTATAAAACAGAGAACTGCCCTCTAGGGTTTCCAAGGAGCAGCTGGTAGATTCTGATTGCTGATTTTTTGATTCGCAGCCGAGCTCTTCCTCGCTAGGCCACCAGGCTTCCTATGGATGTTATAGCCAAGAAAACTCTATGGAGTAATTCTACTTTGTAATACACACTATTGCCATGAGTTGGAATTGTCTCCATGACTACAGGTTTGGTTTTATTTTAAACCTTCTGTGTCTGTGATCCCATTCCTTTCATAGGGCTGAATGCTTAACCACAATCCCAGTGCAGGTAGTAAGTAACCACATTCTCTTTCAGGACCAGCCTTCTACATAATGCAGCACACAGTTCCTGAAAGCAGTGATGCTTGGTTTATTATACACTTATTAAACCTATCGCCATTGAGTCAATCTGGGCAGTATAGGACAGAGTAGAACTATCTCATAGGGTTTCCAAGGAGCAGTTGGTGGACTTGAACTGCTGACCTTTTGCTCAAAAGTCAAAGGCTTGACCTCTGGGCCAGCAGAGCTAGGCAGAGTTTTACTCTGTTGTACACAGGGACTTTAAAAACCAGAACTGACTCAATAGCATCCAACATCTACATGCGTTTGTTAAATCACTGGAGAGCTGAACTGTATTTTTCAGTTGTGTTTATTAAATAACAATGACATTATGTTTTGCAGGAAATACTGTACATGAAAGAAATGAGAAACCCTGGCTTGCATTTCAGTTCCCTATCAATTCATGTGATCTTGAGTCTCTTTCTTTGAAACTTGGTTTCTCCACAAGTAAAAGGAGAACAACAGTACCTTTCTCCCAAGATGGATATGAGATAAAAAACCAAATGAAATCCACTGCTATCAAGTCGATTCTGACTCATAGTGATCCTATAGGATGGAGTAGAACTGCTCCACGGGGTTTCCAAGGAGCACCTGGAAGATTCACACTGCTGCCTTCTGGTTTGCAGACACGGTACTTAACCACTACGCCGCCATAGTTCCCTGATGTGAGATATAAAGGGAAAAGTTCCTGGCAGACTGCTTAGTGCAGAGTAGGTTTTTAGTACACTTTACTTGAATCTCAATCTGGGTGAACTCAGCTTCCCATGATGGCAAAGGAAGAACCCATTTGTGTTTTTCTTTGTTTTGATTTAATCTCTGCCTTACTGTTAATATAGTTTCAGTCATAGTAGAGATGCAGGAGTGTATTTGACATTTTTTTTACTTAACATTATATGATTTATTGTCACACCATGTCTTAGTCACCTGGTACTGCTCTAACAGAAAATACGATGAGTGAAAGTTTTCATGAAGAGAAGCTTTACTGAAACAGTCTGGTAAGCTGCAAATCCATTTATCAATTCTAAGTCCATTCAGTAAGACAATTTATCACAGCCCAGTATGCTGAGCCCAAATCCAGTGAGATCATCTCAGCACAGGAACCTCGGGTCCAAAGGATGAGCTCTGTTCTCAGTGCTTCTCTCTTGGTGGTGTGAGGTTCCCAACTTCCTCAGCTCACTTCTCTCCCTTATATTCCACAAGCTTGTAGCTTGGGTTCTGCCTCAGTAACACAACTGCAAACCATTCCCCATCATCAATATCACAGAGGCAGGACTCATAACACACAAGAGGAATGGTACCGTATTGGGACTCCTAACCAATTCAAATCAACACATACATTTGCGGGGGAGGCGCTCAATTCAATCCATGAAACATCACATTATCCCTTTTAAGGTCACTGTGCCATGTTGTCACTAAAGATCAGTCAAGTGGAATCATGGAGTCATTTGTAATTGGTAGATGTTTGTTTGGCAAGGTGGAAGCTTATACTTTTATATCATAATTTAATGGCTGAGTTAATCTTTTTTTTGATTAAGAAAAGTCAATCACGCATAAATGTTGATTAAACAGTTTATGGTACTGAATGCTGCATATAGATAACATATGTTACACAGATTACCTTGCCTGCTTCGCTCTGTGAAGACTAAGGTGGAAAGCAAGGTGATTCTGTGGAATACATAAGCATAAAGTATAACAAGAAAATTTACCTGAAGTAACCACAGATGTAAATTTTTACATGAATTATCTGCTTAATGGCTTAAATAATTCACTTAGCTCCTTAAAATTTTATCTAACACCTCTTTGTTTTAGTCATTAAAAATGTCTCTTTTTCCTCTTTACTACTTTAGACATGGAAACCCTAGTACCATAATGATTAAGCGCTGTGACTGCTAACAAAAAGGTTAGCAGTTCAAATCTACCAGGCGCTCCTTTGGAAACTTTATTGGGCAGTTCTTCTCTGTCCCATAGAGTGGTTATGAGTCAGCAGTTTTTTTTCTTGAGAAGATAAATGACAAAGAGTGACAACTCAGCTTTTTTATAGGAAAGGTTGAAAATAAAGGTAAAATATGAAAATAAAATTTCTAACTGCTATCATTATTGTGGGGTAGGAATTTTCCTGTTGCTCTTGGCCATTATTTCTTTATCTTGTGAAAAACCTTAGGGAATCAGCATCCTAAATTATTTTGATAGGCTATAAATTCATGTTCTGTTCTTACAAATGAGTTATTTATTTTTAGAGAAAAATCAGTGTTGAATTTGAGACTTCATCAGGTTAAAAGGCAGCTTAAATCCAGTGTGGAAGGGCTATTTCTTGTTGGTATTCTCTATCTGTTGGAATTTAGGTATCTGTGAACCTCTGGAAATCATTTCTTTTGTCCCTCATCTTTACAAGCAAAAAATAAAGTCCTTGCTGATTTTATGGTCAAAGAAGAAGAGGGTATAATGTTTCTTGTCTAATTTCAAACATTAATGAAATCATTTAATGAGTACAGACACTAAACAAAAGAGAGAAAAAAGAAAGTGTTCTGTGACTCTTGAGGAACAAAATAGCATGTACTCCATTCATCTGGTATTCTGCTCCGTTTGGTAAATTTTTTTTTTCCTCTCATCCTCACTGTTCATGTTTTAACATGTAAATGCATTTATCAGTTTGCCTTTGGAGACAGCCTGTGAGGATACGGATTTGCATTCACTTTCAAAGATCACAGCATCTTGTTATAGAAAACATTCACACTACTGTACTAGGAAACGCAGTAGTCCACATCTAAAATATGCAAGTATTGCTAGAAATCTCAGTGCTTAAATAAGAAGGATGACATGTGGTTACACTCCCTGTGCTCCATATGCTGCCATAGTCTGGAAACATTCAGACAATTTCCTCAGCATGTAACCGGTCAGCTACGCAGTACAATAAAACCTCACTAATTTATTCTTGGGTGCTGCAAACGGTTAATGTACCTGGTTGCTAATGGCAAGGTTGAAGGTTCAAATCTACCCAGAGGAGCCATGGAGGAAAAGCCAGATATTCTACTTAATCAGTCATTGAATACACCATGAGGCACATGCCTACCTTGACACACATGAGGTCCTTGATTAAAAACATTTAAGACTAACTTATCCAGCTGAAGTTTACTTTGTTGTTGTTGTTAGGTGCTGTGAGACCAGTTCTGACTTGTAGTGACTCTGTGCACAACAGAATGAAACACTGCCTGGTCTAGTGCCATGACCGCAGTGTTTCTCTGCTTCAACCCCTTGTTAAGGCCAGTGTGTCAATCCACCTCGCTGAGGGTCTTCCTCCTTTTTGCTGACCCTCCCCTCTACCAAGCATGATGTCCTTCTCCAGGGACTGACCGCTCCTGACAGCACGCCCAAAGTACATGAGATGCAGTTTCACTATCTGTGCTTCCATAGATAGTGGTTGTACGTCTTCCAGAACAGAGGTTTAGTTCAGGGCTGTTTAATGAGGTAACACAAACTTGTAAGTCTACTTTGTAAAGTATGAGCAAGAGTGAAGTGAACACTATCTCTAGAGGTCTTTTGCACAATTTCTAAGAATGTTATAGAGTCTATAGGATTTTAAAGCATTTGTAATTCTGAGTTTTCATTAGTTGAGACTAGACTTCTCCCCGCAAGCTAGCCACGGTCAGCTCACATTAACCCAAGTTTTTATTGTCCATTCAGTCTTCTGATGTGAAACTTTCCCCAGATACTTCTGAGACTAGCTTCCTTATTTCGTTGGGATCTTGTCTCAAATATCAGCTAGATAAAACACTAACCTCACTGCTCCCAGACCTGTCTCTAATCCCTACCTTGCTGTATTATTATTTTACCAACTTATCTCTTCCCACCATCTGACACACTGTGCATTTATTAGTTTATTGTCTCTCGTCTTCCACTAGAATGTAAACTTCACAAAAGTGGGGACTTAAGTGGTTTTGCTCATTCTTGTTTTTAGTACTTACAATAGCCCCTGGCACACAGATGGTGCACAATAAACATTTGTGGAGTAAAGGGACAGTGGGATTCGCTTGACTGGTACAAAAGTTTGACTAAGGAAGAGGCATGCATTGATGAATAACTGATCAAATATTAATGCAATCAGAAAGAGTACCTTTTCATTTTGTGCCTGATGTTCTCAAATCTATTTGTTGTTTTTCTGCTGGGCTGGAAGCATCGGCATTCAGCCAGAAAGCTGCATGCTGACTAATGAGACAGAGATACAGATCTAGCCTGCAATATTCACATATTCTATATGCATTCATTTTTCTCCCATGACATTTTAATATTTTTGGTGTAGATATTCCCAGATAATGAAGAGATGTCGAGTGAACACTGAAAGTGATGAGTCTTTTCTTCCATTATCAAAGACAAATACAGGTGTGTAATCTATGCAGAACACTGAGAACAGGGAAAGAAAATGAGAGAATCCCAAGTAATGCAAAGAAATTAAAGCTCTCCAGTAATGAAAACGAAGGCAGAACTGAAAATATAAATCTCTAGACTCAGCAAGAATTTATTTATACTGATGTTGAGATGAGTGGACCAATGGCTCTCATGATGTGATTCATTTTGAAAAATGTCATTTCCACTGACAAGTTGAGTTCATTGTTTCACAATAATTTTGCCTTCAGTCTAATCATATGAGCCCAATTCTGGCCGCCTAGGTTGTGATATGAGCAGTGAACTAATTCCAGAGATTGTTTTGTGAGATTTTAAGTCTGCTATCGAGGAAGGGTAGTCACAGCTAAGGTGGAATCTTCTTATGTTTACATTAGGCCTTATACATGATGTGGAAACATTTGTATAGTGTGTCATTCAATAGAATAAGTGCTATTTAATTAAAGATGTTTGGGTTTTAAACAATAGTTATTACTGAACAATTTTTTGAAGTTGATTATGATGTAGAATGCTAAACTGGAACCTCTCCTCTACTCCTGTCTGTAGAAGGGCAAAATTAGGGCAAGTACTTTGCACATTTTATAGTTGAAGATATGGTGACGAAAATTAATCCAACAAAAGTTGAGAAGATGAAGAAGCTATATGTAAGGTAAGTTAGGCAGTAGCAGCTAAGATCAACTATACTTAGCACAGGTCACGCTACTTTTCAATGGGGCTTATGTATTAAAAAATAAACAAAAAAATAAAAGCCTGCTGCCATTCAGTTGTTTCCAACTCATAGTGATCCTCTAGGCCAGAGAAGAACTGCCCCATAGAGTTTCCAAGAAGTGCCTGGTGGATTACAATTGCTGACCTTGTTGCTAGCAGCCACAACACTTACCCATTATGCCACCAGGGACCAATATATATTGTGTTCCATATGTTAAACAATAAAATTTATCTTGGGACTTTTACAAAAAAATCAGGGGGTGGGCTGTTTAATTCAGATGTTAATGAGTTGATATCCACTTTTTATGGTAGGCATAAACAAACATTCATAGAAGTTAAGAAGGAAAATTGGAGGCTATGGAGTACGTGTGGAGATAAAGGCATGGCTCTGCTTAGTGGCTGTTACCATTAAGCTGAGATTTAGATCAAGAACAGGAGTTTTGAGTGCCATTCTTTTTCTATTGACGAATTGTTTACTTCATCAGCTGGGTAAAGGACCGAACACCACAAAGTCAGCAGGTTGGTCATAACGCAGCAGCTAAAGTTGCCATACTCAGGAGGAAGATGTTTTTAATTTTAACAAGACTGCTGTTACTCATGATGCCACCATCTTCAGAAGTCCTTTATACGCATGTCTGCCTGCAAGCCTCTCAGTTATTTTTGTAGTTTTGCCAGGCTTGGTTTGTTTGTTTACAGAAAATGATACAGGTACAAACTGACATTCGAAGACACCACTCATCTTGAGCTCTGGCCAGCATTTGCATTTGCTTTAGTCTGAATCCTCCCAAAGTCATCCACTTCCAAAGGCAAATGAAGATACTCAGAGCATGGGGGAAGAAAAAGTAAAAGAAAAAAGAATAATGATCTGAAATACAATATACATTTGAAAGGTTTATTCTTTGATCTCATCAAATGACTAGAAGTTTTGCCAGTGTAGAGAGAATATACTTTCCAGTATGACATCTAATTAATGTAAAATTTTTCTTCTTGAGTGGGGGGGCTAAAATTAATTAAATTATATTGCTTAATGAAATATAGAATGGAAAACAAAATGTAACTAGGTCTCAATGAACTCTAGCATGGTTTTCTTCAATAGTTGCAATATATATATATATATATATATACACATATATATAAAGCTTTGTTTTCCTGAAACACCATCTGTTATTTTTGTTTGAATTAAGCTCAGCACTCTAAAGGTTATAGATAGTGTGCAGTAATTAGCAACATTATGGGAAATGCTGTTACTTCTGTGTATTGGACTTTTCCAATTATCCAACTATACAGTTATAAAATGATCTATTTTATCAGAGGTGTGACTACAGTTCTCGCTTGCTCTATCATAAGCAAAGTAATATTGCATTGTCAATTTGCTTGCTCTGGAATGCAAATAAAATGGAAACTTGTTTTGCATACTTTTAATCTTAATTGCAGGGTTTTTTTAAAGCCCCATGTGAAAACAGGGCAGAAAGTGGTTATCAAATCATTATTAAATATCTATGAATTCTATTGATTCTGTTATCTTAGGGAAATCAGTTTTATTTTTTAATTATAAGAGAATTATATATCTTTTCCCAAAGAGAGATCAACAAATTCCACATCCTTTATGTACCTTACGAATACTAGTAAATTATTTGTACACCAGTTTTTCCATTTGGGAGCAAAGCTAATGTACTCTTTGAGTAGTTTATTTACTTGAAGTATTTACTCAACCAGCACATAATTGTAAGGAGCCCTAGTGATGCAATTGCCTGCTAACTGAAAACTCACTGGTTTGAACCCACCCGGGCTCTCAGGAGAAAGATTTACAGCCTTGAAAATCCTATGGTGCAGTTCTACTCTGTCCTAGAAGGTCGCTGTGAGTTGGAATTGACTCGATGGCAATAGATTTTCTGGCATGTTCTTACAGATAATTAATAAGATGCTATACCTTTTCATAAACCCTGGTGGCATAGTAGTTAAGTGCTATGGCTGCTAATCAAAAAGTCATCAGATCAAATCCTCCAGGCACTCCTTGGAAACTTTATGGAACAGTTCTACTCTGCCCTATAGCGTTGCTATGAGTCGGAATTGACGTGACAGCACTGACCTTGAGCTTGATCTGTTTTTTTCAATTACAATTAATATGATAAATTTAAAATTCATGTTTTTGAAGAATTGCCCTTGAAATATTTTTTTAAAAAAAATTAAACTTGAAACAAATCAAAAAAGAAAATTAAAGACCTGCTCCTCAAAGTAGAATTGAACTTAATGAGGTAGATGGAGTCAAGCATTTAGAAGACGCATTTGCTAATATGGCAAGACTCAAAATGAGAAGAAACAGTTGCAAATATCCATTAGCAGACAGAATGTGGAATTTACCAAGTATGAATTTTGGATAATTGGAAGTTGTCAAAATGAAATGGAACACTGGAAAATAGATATTCTAGGCATTTGTGAGCAAAATGGACTGCCACTGGTTATTCTGAATCAGATGATCACATGGTCTACTATACCAGGAATGAAAACTTGAAGAAAAACAATGTCACATTCATTGTCAAAAAGAACATTTTAAGATCTCTCCTGAAATACAGTGCTGTCCGTGATAGGAAAAATATCCATACACCTGCTAGAAGACCATTGAATACGACTATTATCCAAATCTTTGCAGCAACCATAGATGAAGAAATTGAAGACTTTTACTAACCCTGTCAGTCTGAAATTGATCAAACATGCACTAATATCCAGTAATTGGAATGTGAAAGTTCAAAACAAAGATGAGGGATTAATAGTTGGAAAACGTGGCCTTGGTGATAGAAATTATGCTGGAGAACTATACCATCAGTACCATCTGCAAGCAAAATCTTACTGCAGATAATTCTAAAACAGTTTCAGCATTATGTTTACAGACAAATGCCAGAAATTCAAGCTGAATTCACAAGAGAATAGGAAATGAAAGATACTACTGCTGATGTCAGATGAATCTTGGTTGACAGCAGAGACTATCAAAAGGATATTTACCTGAATTTTACTGTCTATTTAATATTGTCGATTATAAACAACTCATGAATAACCTTGGGGAGAAATGAAACTCTGTAAGTCTTAAGTGTGTTCATGCAGAACCTATACATAGACCAAGAGGCAGTTGTTCGAACAGAAGAAGTTCTTACTGTATGGTTTAAAATCAGCAAAGAGTGTCAGTTAGAGTTGTATTCTTTCAAAATACTCAATCGGTATACTGAATAAGTAATCTGAGAAGCTGGACTGTATGAAGAGGAATGTGGGATTAGGGTTAGAAGCAGACCTATTAACAATCCATGATATGCACGTGACACAGACTTGCTGAAAGTGACAACTTGAAGCATTTTATGACGAAGATAAAAGACAACAGCTTTCAGTATGGATTGCTCCTCAACATGGAGAAAACAAAAGTACAACTGGACTGGTGAACAACATCATAACAAACAGAGAAAAGATGCAAGTTGTGAGGGATTTCATTTTACATGGATCCACAGTTGATGCTGATGGAAGCTGCATTCAAGAAATCAGCCAATGTATTTTGCAAGTCTTCTGCTCAAACCCAAACCCACTGCCCTCAAGTAGATTCCTTTTGGTTAGCAGTAGAGTGCTTTAACTATCACACTGCTAGGGCTCCTTAATTTGCTACAAGAGATCTTTTTAGAATGTTAAAAAGCAAAGAGGTCACTTTGAGGTCTAAGGTGCGACTGACTCAAGCCATGTATTTTCAGTCATCTTTTATGCATGTGAAAGCTGGACAATGTATAGAGAAGATCAAAGAAGAATTGAAGCTTTTAAATTATGGTGTTAGGCAAGACCATTGAATATACCAAGGGCTGATGGAAAAATGAATACATCTGTCTTAAAAGAAGTACAGACAGAGTGCTCCTTAAAATCAAGGCTGTTTAAACTGCTTGCTGCTTATTTTGGATATGTTGTCAGTAAAAACCTGTCATTGGAGAAGGACATAATGGACAGTCCCTCAAGACGATGAATTTACCCAATGGCTGGAAAAATGGGGTCACACATAGCAACAATTGCGGGGATGGCTCAGGACCTGGCAGTGTTTGTTCTATTTACACAGGGCCACTATAAGACAGAATCACTAGGCTGCAGGCACCTAGCAACAGCAAGAAGTACAACACAATTTTGCACTCTAAATTCAGCCGCATTTCAAGTCTCATATCAAATATTTACTCTTTGGAAGAATTTAGTTGCAGTAATTCTAACTTAATCTGTAGGCTTTCGAAGCATTTATTACAACTAGCAAAATCATAGTTTCCACAGTTAGGCACCATTTTAAACTGGTGTCTTTGTTCCAAGCTGGCCATCCTGTTTTGAAAATGGACTAGATTAGCGCTTCCAAACCACCAGGCAGTATTACACTTTTACATAACGAATGAAAGGTACCACCCACCGTTGAAATTCGATGATCCGTAGAACGTTCATGGGGAGCGCAGGGCAGGAACTGAGCATGCGCTCTGAGGTCTTCCCCCGGAAGTGGGCGTCACCCGAATTCACCGGAAGCTGTGTCTGCTGCTGACACGACGTGGTGGACCAGCCTGCAGAGATGAACCATTTAGCTAAAGTGAAGCTGATCACCCAGCTGAACGAGCTGGAGGCTGAGCAGAGGGTCTCTGCGAAGGCATCCTGACACTTGCAGTATCAGGACAGCTCTTGGATCTTCCTGTGAGGGCTTCCCTATGAATGGACAGAACGAGATATCTTCTGTGTCTTCTCCCAGAACGGGGAGATGGTTAAAATTGTCTCTTCCGGATCAGCAAGATGGGAAGTCCAACGGATTTTGTTTTATTTGTTATGAAGACCAGAGAAGTACTGGGTTGGCTGTTGACAACTTGAATGGCTTCAAGATCAAAGAAAGAACGATCAGAGAAGATCACATTGTATCAAACTACCACCCCACTCATGCCCCAGAGGTTGTGGACGACGTGAGCCGAGAGGTCTCGGAGAAAGGCTGTGGGACTCAGACTCCCTCATCGAGCTCATCCGAAGACTCCGATAATGAAACACTCCCCAAACAGCACAAACAAACCAACCGGAAATGAACAGGGAGAAGATGACTGTTCATGACAAGGAACGAGATACAGAACAGCAATCATGCATGTCAGCCAGTGGCCGTATGAAAAAGGAGACGGAAGCTCCAGGCTCCAGACAATGCAGAAAAGTGAAAGCAGGGTCAGAAGCTCCTGCTGCAAGTTCTCCAGCCAGAGAAGCTTTCTACAGAGCTCTGAGAGACCCAGGGAGGGACCTGAGAATGGAGAAGGCCCTCGGAGCTCCACCGTTTCACAGAGGCAGGAAGAAGACAAGAGGAAGGGAGCAGAAGGAGGAGACAGGTTCTAGCCGAGACACACATTTTCGCTGATCCAAAAGCAGAGCCACAGTACTCTCCAGTCCCAGGAACTAGAGGCCAGACCAAGACTGCAGCCTGCCCAGGTCCTCATTCCTCTGAAATGGAGTGTAATTTTTAAAATACTATGAGGTTTTTAAAAAATGCATGTTATAATTTTTAAAATAAAGCATCTGAGGTAAAGTCCTTACAGTTATTATTATTGGCTGCAAGTATTCAGAAATTTTCAGCCATTGAAATATATGGTAAGATTTATATGAGTCTATCTGTAATCTTGAAATTTTGGCACCTAGGAGTTTAAGAGGAGTACCCCGTGATAGCAAACCTTGGCGGCATAGTGGTTAAGAGCTGTGGTGGCTAAGGGAAAGGTTGGTAGTTTGAATCTACCGGGTGCCCCTTGAAAACCCTATGCGCCAGTTCTACTCTGTCTGATAGAGTCCTTGTCAGAATCAACCGGAGGGCAATGGATTTGGCTGTTTTCACCTGGTGGTGGTTCACCGTGTAGGAACTCTCCTCCCCATCTGTGCTTCAACGCAACCATTTTGTATGTGGCAGGGCGTGCGAAAATTTAGGAAGGACGTAACTGGATGATCTGTTTATAAGATCTGACACGTTCGTGAACACGTCCTAGAAAAAGTGCTACATCCCTCATTGCTAAATATCACTATGGTCACCTTGGAAGTACACCCCTTGGGAAGCTATGCCCCGAGGCCAGCGCCTTTTCACCCTGAAAAGCAGTTTTGGCACTCTTTTACTGGAATGGCCATCAGAGCTGCTGTCGCATTACCCTTGATGTCCTGAATGTCATCAAAATGTCTTCCTTTCAACATGTCCTTTGTCATCGGGTAAAGAGAAAAGTCATTGGCAGCCAGATCAGGTGACTAGGGAGGGTGTTTCAATACATTCATTTGTTTACTGGCTCAAAACTCCCTCACAGACAACCATACAATTAAGTTCACAGACTTACCCCTTGCAACCGTGTGCGGTGGCCATTCCAGAATGAGTTCCCAAATTGCTTTGGTGCTGACATCGGTGCGTAGCTTCCCAAGGGAAGTCCTTGCACAGTGACCGTAGTGGTATTCAGCAATGAGGTCTGTAGCACTTAGAACAATTATGTTCTTGGGTTTAATTGTCGGACCTCATAGTCTTTCCTGATTCTAAGTTTCTCAGGCTCTAAGGAAGGAATTTCTACCGGTAGAGTGAGAATTTACTACTGTGATATAATTTTTCTAGTAAGGAATGGAAAATATTTCTTCCCTTTATCATTTTGTGCATCAGTTGTAATGGAAGTTTTTCTTTATGCAACTTGAGCTAAAGTCAAGAACAGAAAATTAGAAAAAAAAATGCATTGCCGTGGGATTGATTCCCGCTCACAGTGACACTGAAGGGCAGAGTAGACCTGCTCCATGTGCTTTCCAAGAAGCAGCTGCTGGAGTAACCTGCTGATCTTTCGGTTTAGCAGCCTCTTAACCACTTAACCACTGCTCCATCGGGGCTCCGGGGCAAAGAATAGTCGTATGCAAATAGTATCAGCGAGAATACAAGACTAATCATGATGAATTAAGAATATCATTGATAGCATCTGCTGCTTTTCTGTGTCCACACACACACACACACACACACACACACACACACACACACACACACACACAAGCAGACACACACACACGGGTATTAAAATCTTAAGAAAGCATAATATTTTCTCTCACAAAAAGTTGTTTTATCTGCAAGGGAGCTTGGGACATACAAAGCGATCAAACATAATTGAAAATGCTAAGTATTTCCTGGATTCTGTCAGTATTTGATGTTTGATTGATGAGTATTTCATTCCCATTTGCGATTTCACGTTTTGCATACAGGCAAAATTGGATATATGAACTTTTAAAGGTTGCTACTTAGGATGAAAACGTTACGCTAACCTTTTGAAAATTGCCTGCCCGTTTTAAATAAGGGAAAGAAAATTCTAATATCTTGAACGTTATTTAATATTGTGATTTTGGACCAATCTCTGTTTACACAGGGAATTTATTTGGCATAATTTTTTTTCCCAGAAAAATGCTACTAATTTTACTTTAGTGTACGAGATGTGACAATTAAGATTGTGAGCTCATCCTAGAAAAAGTGCTACATACCTCACTGCTAAATACCAGTACAGCCAGTGTTGAAGTACCCACCTTGGGGAGCTGTGCCCTATTGCTAGTGCCCAGTCCACCCTGCAAAACAATTTTGGAACTCTTTTTCTGGAATGGCCATCAGAACTGTCATTGTATTACCCTTGATGTCCTGAATGTTATCAAAATTTCTTTCTTTCAATATTTTCTTTGTCATTAAGTAAAGAAAAAATTCATTTGGGGCCAGATCAGAGTAGGTAGGGTGTTCTGATACAGTTATTTGTTTACTGGCTAAAATTCCCTCACGGACAACTATACAGTTAAGCTCGTGAACTTGCCTCGGTGCCACCGTGCACAGTGGCCATTCCAAAATTGCTTTGAAAGATGGACTAGGTGTTGACATCGGTGCATAGCTTCTCAAGGGGAATAGTTGCAAGGTGACCGCAGCGGTATTCAGCATCAGTCTTTGTCCAGGGAGCATCTTGGTGCAGGAACCTCAGGTCTGAAGGATACGCTCTTCTCCCGGTGCTGCTTGCTTAGTGGTACAAGGTTCCCAATTCTCTGCTTGCTTCTCTGTCCTTCTGTCTCTCATAGGATGAAAGGATTAAGGGTGGGGCAAGCCATACTCCAAGGAAACTCCCTTTACAGTGGAGCAGGGAGATGATCCTATGAAGGGATTTACTGCCCCACCCTAATCCTTTAGCACACAGTTTAGGAAAACCACAAATGGAGGACAGTCACAAGATACTGGGAATCATGACCCAGCCACATGGCTATACATATTTTTTGGGGGACACAATCCAATCCATGACAGCCATCATGGTTTGTAAAGTAGAGGTTCAACAAAACGAAGAAGAACCTCAGCAAGATGGATTGATGCAGTGGCTGCAACAGCTGGCTCACACGTAAAGATTGTGGGCATGGTGCAGGACCGGACAGCGTTTCATTCTGTTGGGCATGGGTCTGCTATGAGTGGGAACCATTTCAACCGCACCTAACAACAACAACACACAACAACAACGACAACAACAACAACAATGGTCTATGTCTTACATAAAACAAGTGACGTTAAATAATCACTGCTTTTAAAGTGAGCATAAGCAATAAGGTAAACAATATCTATTCTCAAAGATAATCCTTTCATAGGAATTCCTTATTTTGGATAAATTTTGGGTAAAAGCAGTGCAGGTGCTTTTGGTAAAAGCACCCAAAATTCAGTCATTTGGGCTAAAATAATTAAGTGTTGCCTTGACAGGCCGAACGCTGAGTTTATTGTCTCTTTTATCCCCCCAGCGTGTTTGCTTTCCAGTTTACACAAGAAGGGGCAGATACATGGTAGGCGCTTGGCCCATGTACCTGCATGGCTCCGCAGGGAAGACTTCACAGATACAGTTGAAGTGATTGCTTTTCAGAGAGCTTTTATTGTGAGCAGCTGCCGTAACAGCCTACAAACTGTTACAGCAACTGAGATCTTGATCTGACTCTGCCATAGGAAGAGACAAAGACAGGACTGAATAGTAGTTTTGGACTATGAGTTAAAATGCTAAAAACAAAATAGATATTCCTGAAGTTACAATTTTATAGTATGTGACACAAACACAGTTTTCTATTGTACCTTGAAGACGTCTCTCCAGACCCCCAGGGATTTTTGTTTCATCTCAATTGCGTAGCCAAACTCTTTCTTTGCCACAGACTATTGATTACATTTTGGATAAGTAATTTGATCCCCTCATTCAGAAAACATCTCAAAGCACTCATCAACAAAAGTAGATTTCAGGAGTGTACACTCCGAAAGCACTTCAGGGCTTCCTTTCCTCTTCCTGTAATGCAAATGAAGAACTCTTGGAAACCCTGGTGGTATAGTGGTTAAGTGCTACAGGTACTAACCAAAAGATCAGCAGTTCGAATCCACCAGGTACCCCTTGGAAACTCCATGGGGCAGCTCTACTGTGTCTGTAGGGTTGTTATGAGTTGTAATCGACTCAACAGTTGTGGGTTTAGTTTTTTTGGTACATCATCCATTAATGTAACATGAAGAACAAATTATTTTACTTGTCTAACTGTGCTTAGTCCGAGTACTGGGCTGGGGTTCTGACAAGATGTATTATTTAGCCCGTGGTGCTAATTCAGTGCTCGCACAGCTGATGACTGTGTCAACAACTTTTGTGAATTCTCTGTGTCAGTGAGTTTAGAAGTTCGCTGGTTCTTGAAATACAGCGGTAACAGACTAAAATGACACAGCGTTTTAAGCTAAATTTATGTAATTACAATGGATATGTTTACACAAGGCAATTTGAATAAATTGCTTGTGTTACCTCTTATGACACAGTGAATTTACTAGTGTCTTTGATATGTTCAAGAAATGATCCAGATCCTAGTCAAGGAACTAGGTAACAGAAAATATGGTTTTGATTTGCTGGGGTGCAGAAGTTCTTTTCACCGGGATAATTTCCTTGGCTGTCTAATGCATGTTGTTACAGATGGAGCTGCAGTATAATTTTTGATGATTTGCCTTGTTTGATTTCTTCACTCTGACTGAAGGTTAGTCTTTAACCATAAATAGCCTGAAATCCCGTGGTCTCGAGTCGATTCTGACTCATATCAAGCCTGTAGCGTTTCCAAGGATATAAATCTCTACAGAAGCTGGCTGACACATGTTTCTCTTGTGGCACCACTGGTAGCTCTGGGCCACTGACCTTTTCACTAGCAGCGGTCACCTTCACCACTAGGCCACCAAAATCCCAAAACCAAATCCACTGCTGTCGAGTCAATTCTGACTCATAGTGACCCTAATAGGACATAGTACTATGGCTCCATAGAGTTTCCAAGGAGCACCTGGCAGATTTGAACTGCTGATCTTTTGGTTAGCAGCCCTAGCACTTAACCACTATGCCACCAGGGTTTCCACTGGGCCACCAGGGCTCCTTAAATGTAAATACAAAATGAAAATCTATTGAGCTTAGGTGTTCAGTCAGCTGATGGCTGAATTTTCTATTTCCATGTATAAACTCAATGGCAACAGTCTTCTAACTGATGTCGTAATGGAAAACAATAAGGAAAATCTGGGCTGCAATTTTGAATAGATATTGATAATGCCCTACAGCCCAATGAGAAGACTAGGCGATATTTCTGGGATTTGACCTGCCCTTCAATGTCTCCATCACTTCAGTGACCATTGGAAGAGGGCTGGATCAGAATCCTATTGTGAGAGGGCTTGCCTCTGGGGTCTGTTGAAGCCGGGATTGCTAGTAGGAAGCTTAAGTGACTGGATACATTTTATACTGTCGCCTCTTGTTAAAGCTCTAGAAGATTGGTATGCTTTAGATAAATTTGGGCGTAGATTGGATTTATTTATGCAGCCAGCTGGTTGGAATAAGAGCGTAGACCAAAGTGGACTTGAATTTTTTTTTTAGGTAGTTACTTCTCAGCATTCTATTTAATTTGATTTAAGATGTAATACAAATTTAAGAATAAAGCATTTGAATATTTTCATGCAAGTGGGTATGGTTTTTGTGCTTAGTAGTTTTAGTAAGTAAAGATTAGTGGATAACATGATTATTGTTGAAGTATTGTGCAACTTCCAATAACAAAACCTTCTGTTAGCAATTTATTATGTAAAAGGTTCTTCCCACACTTTTTATTATAGTTTTCTTCCCACAATGTGTTTGACACATTGCTGGCATGTTACTTCAGCTTCTTGTTGGATTTCTGTCAAGCAGGATTTTTCAGTATTTGTGTTCTTACTGAAGAAGGAAAAAGCAGGTCATTTTCAACCTTAAACTTTATTGAGATTTCCAAGGGGCAGGAGTTATCTTGTTCATCTTTAAGACAGTGTTTCGTAACATGGTAACACTATTTTACCAAATAGTAAGTGCTATTTTAAGAAATCGATTTAGTGACTAGTTAAGTAATTTCTTGCATGAAACAGACAAAGGAGTTAGTGTAGTCCGGACTAAGCTATTAAAAATATGAGTGCACCAGCAACTACCCGTTATATTAACCAGTCAGAGGTTATTCATTTTATTCATACTGTTTCAGGTTAAAGAGGGATTTTTTCCTTTTTCTCTTGGTTATGAATTGAAGCCATCCAATTTTTTTTCCCACCAACTTTCATCTTAATGGTTTGAAATAAAGAGTCAAATGCATGGCTTTTCAATTTCTTTTACTGCTTTATTTTATTACTTGGTTATTTTAAGGTCAAAAGATTTCCATTTCCAAAATACATAATAGAAATAATAAAGCAGTAAAATTTCAACTTAGATGATATGAAGGTTTTTCTTAAAAGTGTCAACATGATTTACAAATTATTAAAAAGGCAGTAAAATGTGGACTTTTCTAGCATAAACTTTACCTTAACCTGTCAGATATGTGATTTTAAAGTTATTTTATTAATCTATCACTAATAATTATTGGTCTTATCTACAGAGAAAAGGAAGTAAAAGCTAGTTACCTAAGAGATCGTTAGAAAACCACTAGGTGTTCCTCAATTCACTTCACTTCATTAGACAAAAGTCTGTATTTCTGCTGTATTTATCTAAGGCCAAGTCTATATAATCCAAAAGCTGAAGGGAAGGTGAAGGGTTCTGGTTGGATTAAATCTGAAATATCATTTTTATGAAAGATACCCAGAGTACTGATGAAAGGTGACTTCTTTTAAAGGCTGTATGTAGGAGATAATTGCTTCAATTTTCCATTTAGGTAGAATAGTTCCATCCATAATGTCTCCTTATGTTAAGTTTCTCTTCAAACTAAACTTCCCAAATCCCTACAAAATCTGAAGCAATGTCCCTCACATAGGTAACTTAGTATCATCACAGAAACTGCCAAAATTCATTTGAGAAAGAAGACCTCTACATATCTAACATTGCTTTTGACTTCCATGAGGAGAGACGACTGTCTAGTCTCTTAAAGAAAACTCTATGCAAATAGTATCACAGGCACAGGAAACATCTCCTTTGCTTGGTGATTTATTTCCACGTGGATTTTGGTCAGATGAATAATTTCCAAATAGAACAGTGTCAGAAGAATTGGTATAGCAGTGGTCCTGTTGTGGATTGTCCAGTGGCCAGGCACCAAACGAAACACTCATCCGTGTTTGCAAAACTGTTCCTATTCCCAGGAGGCTCGTAGCATTTGGAGTTTCTAGACAGTGACAGCAAAAGCGGTGCCTGAGGGGACGGTGAATTTTGCCAACTGGTATTCTCCAATGGCAACAGGCCCTTCCGAAAAGAACTGAAAATTCACAATAATGTTTTAGATGTCATTATCATACTCCCTAAAGCTGAATGTTAAGTACGTATAAACAGTAGCCCGCTGTGATAACTGTCTTATTAACACATGTTACCAAAGGTTTGGGAAGGAATTTCTACACACGAGCTGGTCCCTAAGGAAACGGTAGGAATAGGTTCCTTAAACTGATGCCACTCTTTTGAAATATAATCAAACACTTCAACCCAGTGGGAGAGGACTTAAATGGTTGGAGCAAACACTTGAAACATCAGGACACAGCAAAAGGGTTTGGAAATGTTTTCTTGCTCAAAATTCGTTTGTTGCCAGGACACCCCTAGCTGACCATTTTCCATCCTATGCCTGAAGTGTTTAAAACTATGTGAGGCAGGCTTCTGGTACCATGCTGGGCAATTTTTAATCCATATATCAGTAGCAAGTGAGCTGCTTTATAGAACGGATAGCTTAGGGGAGCTCCCCTTTCCTTTACTGACACGTCCTTTGTAAACCAAATGCCAGTCCTGCGAGCTAAAGACAAAGATTGGAACTCCTTTATTCATTAGATACTCAGCAGTGTATGAGTAACATGGCTGTAGAAATTTATTTGCAATATGTTCTCTTTGAACAATTTGCATACAAATACTATTATACCCATTCGCCCAAATCAGTAATGTGTAACAGAGTACATAGCCTTAGGTAGATTCCTGTGGCCTCTGATTGGTACTCATTTCAGACAACAATTGCCATATTAGATATTGTCCCCATCTTTTGCCCTTGTTTTAAGTCACAAAGTTATCACGGTACTTTTTAGTATTTTGAAGTTGCTTCAACTAGCTCTTTAGTACTTCTGTTTCTGATGTTTTTAACTTTATTTGGCTTTTATGGCTGGAAAAATTTCACTTTAAAGTCACATTTTGCTTTGTATCAGAAAACAGCTCTGGGAACCCTCCAGGTTCAAAGCTCTGGCCAGCCAGCATTTGGCTACTCACTTTGTGTGTCTCGTCGTTGGTTTTGAAGACTGTTGTCTAGCCCTGGATAATGTTGGAGACTGACATTGCTCTTCTGAAAAGATAGTCTCATTGGAGGAGGTCTCTTTCCAACAGGAATATGGGAAAGCAAACCGCTAGTGACCTCTTTTGACATCCGCGAAAATAATGTAAAGAAAGGAACAAGCAAGCAAAACTGAACCTGCTGATGCTTTTAGAAAATAAACCAGTGACACAAAGGCTTGTCAATAATAATAATAGTACATAAACAAGAACAAAAAACTTGTGGCCCTCAAATCGATTGTGACTCACATTGACCCTATAGGATAGGGTAGAACTGATCCATAGAGTTTCCAAGGAACTCCTGGTGGATTCAAACTGCAATCTGTTCGGTTAGCAGCAGTGGTACTTAGCTGCTCTGCCATCAGTGTTGGTACTGTGTGCATGCCTGACACTGTTGTAAGAGCTACGCCTGTGTTAGCACAAAACCACTGAGGCAGCAACCATTGTTGTCACTGTTTGTCAACTGAGGAAAAGTAAGCTAGAGAAGTCAATGAACTTGCCCTTGTCACCCTGCAAGAACTTGCTAGAGCTAGTATTTGCACCTAGGAAGTCAATCCTTAGTCACTGATTTTGTCATAGGCTTCCTGCCGTGTCTTTTCTCCAGGCTTTTTATTTGATTGTTTTGTTCAACTTCATGACTCTATTTTTTTTTTGGCAGTCACTCATTTGAACTTGATATTTGTTTTGATCCTTCTTTCTTCAGGCTTCAGAAACATTTTTATTAATAATAAAAAATTGAAGTTGTTACAGAATTGCCATGAGCACCTAACTTCGGAGAAATTCTTCCAAGCCTTCATTTGTTTGTGGCCTGACTCCCCGGAGTCATCAGTCACAAAATCTGAATAAGGCTGATCTTACAATATTGCTCCATGTTTGGGTCTCCAAAAATAACCTTTGTAGGACATGACCTATCAATCTTTATGGATTCTATTGAATGATGAAATCAGTTGCTTGTAAGAATCTTTTTATTTGCCTTCCCTACTAGTCAGTCTATAAGAAAATTGGGAGACAGTATTTTCTTTCATGGCATTGTTTAAAATAAGAGAGTTTTACACTTTATAAAACGTGCTTTCAAAATTTCATCCCATTGTCTATTAAAAAGAAAGCCAATAAAATTTTGTCTTAACTGTTTTCTAAATTTGAATTATTTTCCAAATCAGTAAGTGCTGTGTTCTCCTTAATGCCTTAAAATATTTTTTAAAAATTTGAGTTAAGGGAGCCTGGCTGAATCTACAATTTAGCAAATGGTCAAGGGAAAAATGACCTCTTGATTGTTAGATCAAATGCAGTTGAGTTTTGACCTCAGCATGATGGCCTTGCCCACAGTCAATGACTGAATTGATCCATTTTTTGTTGACTTGGGCTTTTTTTTTTTTTTTTTTTTTGTCAGCTTGGAAGATCAATTTTTGCCTCATTGCTCAGGTTGTCATGTAGTTTATTTGATTTTGTCATTGAAAGATAAAGGATTCTCCCTTATCCATTAGGGAAATGCCCCACAAAGAGACAGAGATTAAAGAAGTTAGACAGTTCAGGTGAAGAAATCACTGATGTTGAGCAGCATCAATTTTTTATTTTATTTTTACTTCATTTAACCAGATTAGCTCTTTATGGTAATTGATTTTTGTAGATAACAGGAGACTCATTTTTATTCTAGCTGTTAAATGCCTCTTGTTGTATAACAGAGATTTAGCATCTACACCAAATTAGGCAAAGAACCTGTCAGTTTTGGGTTTATACTCTCAGACATCAAAAGAAAGCCCAATTAAAAAAAAAGTAGTTTAAATAACAAATGTATTTATATATGGAAAAAGAAGTCAATAACTGAATTATTTGCTATCAAGGACCACGGAGAAAGTTTAATAAAGGGGTCAGAGAAAGTCACTCTGCTTTCTACATAACCAAAAGAAAAGAAAAAAACAAACACAAAAAAACCCCAAACTTGTCACTGAATCGATTTAGACTTTCAGTGATCTTGTAGGACAGAGGAGGAATGCTCCTTAAGGTTTCCAAGGATCACCAGGTAGATTTGAACTGCTCACCTTTTGGTTAACAGACATTTAACCACTGCACCTCTAGGGTTTCCATGTTCTACTAGTCAGAGATAAATCATTGATGGGGTGCATTTTCAAGAGCAGTTAAAAAGAGGAACTAGTTGTTAAACTGATTGCTGTCTAGTTCATTCTGACTCATAGTGACCCTACAGGACAGAGTAGAACTGCTCCATGGGGTTCCCAAGGAGGAGAAGGTGGATTTGAATTGCCAAACTTCTGGTTCACAGCCACACTCAACCACTGTACCACTAGTAAGCATTATTCAGCATGAGAAAGGCTACCCCGTAGACTTTGTTATGGGAAAATACAGATGAGGAATTCCAGCACTGGAGGCAAAGTAAAACAAAGACAGGAGAAGAGACACAAATAAATGCAAGATGGAGCTATAAATGGAAGGATTTCTTTCCTGAAAGAAAATGGTCTTTCAGTAAAGAAAGAGTGCGCTGGAAATCCTGTTCATACTTGGAAAAAATATATATAGAGAGAGAGGATATGTTAAGTTTAAATTAAAGTCTCATCCTGTAAAAATCTAATTATAAATACATTCTAGAACACTTCCTTAACTGGTGTCAGAAGTACCTGGAAAACACTCATTAAAACTGCATTTCTACTTGGTGATAGGCAGATCATTCCCTAGAACATTGTCTAAGTGCTGCTGAGAGATGTAATTTGACTAGTAAATTAATGGTTTCTGGTGATCTTAATGGTAACATAACATTTGGAGGCCTTGCTCACCAGGGGTGCAATACTGTGTTTCACAAGATGCATGAGACAAAGGCACGTAATGAGTGTTGGCTGCGCCGCACATATTGTGCACAAGTCTGTTCAAACTGTTACAGGCTTCCTGCCAAGATACTTGAGAGAAATTGCCTCAAAGATCAGTAGGAAAAAAAAAGTCCCATTACCTGCTGGGTACCCTTGTGAATGGTTTGTCAACACTAGGGGGAAATTTGGGTATCGACAGTAAACAATTAGTTTGTGTCAGTTCCAAGGAAGGCCGGACTCCCGCACAAGATTTATGCTAAGAGAAAGAATGACTGGAGTGCTTCTTTGTCTGGGATAAGTGATGGCTTTGATAGATAAGAGCTACTCTTCATATTCATTATTCATGCTCATTCATATTTTTAATAAATATTTCCTGTCATAAATTCCATTTCACATATTTCTAGAAAGTGAGATGGCTAGATAATATTCATATTCCACTTCCGTATACATAGTAAAAATTTAAAATTATTCACACTTTCATTAAATTTTAAACATAAATAACAATTAAAGTTGTGGCCTTTTAGTAGTCTGCCCATGATAAATGGCAATGGCTGTTATTGCGCATGGTCTAACACTTAGAGAGGTGACCTAGTGATGCAGTGGTTGAGAGCTCCACTGCTAACCCAAAGGTAGGGAGTTCGAATTCACCAGCTGCTGTTGGAAGCCCCGTGGGGCAGTTCTATCCTGTTCTCTAGGGTTACTATGAGCTGTAACAGACTCGGCAGCTGTGAACATAACGCCTAAAGAACAGACTACTGTTACTCCTGAGTTGCAGCCTCTTTGTACAATGGAAATATAAATTGCATGTAAAACCTCAAATGTACATCACTGAAGTAGATTGTGTTTGGCAAATTCTTTAGTATATTTTCCTTGGTGAGTATTTTCTTGTCTGGTTAACATTTTTCCTTGAATTTTATTTAAAAAAAAATAGTCATCCCTACTATCCCTCTATCAGTATATAGACTTTTTATATAGTGACAAAACTTAACTTTTTTTATTATGTCATCATAAAACATATTAGCTGATGTTTATTGTATGTTTGTTCTGTACCAGGAACTATTAGAAATGCTTTACTTACCTTACCAATGTTGGTATCAGTTGCCATCAAGTCGATGCCAATTCACGGTGAACGCATGTGTACCAGAATAGAAGTTGCTTCCACTGAGCTTTCAATGGCTGATTTTTTAAGAAGTAGATTGCCAGGGTTTTCTTCCAAGGTGCCTCTGGGACTCAAACCACCAATCTTTTGGTTACTTTTTGAGTATGTTAGCCATTTGCACTGTCCAGGGACTGCCTCTGTAAGCATCTCATTTAAATCACACCAAAATCCTAAGAGGTACTAACTGCTATTTAACAACCTCATCTTATAGATGGGTAAAGTGTGATGCTGAGAAATTAGGAAAGTTGCCCAGCTAGAAAGGAGCAAAGTGAGGATTCTGCTCAGGTTGTTGGACTTCAAGTCAAGATGTTGTGCACTATTTATGCTTGCTGTTTTAGCTTTCCTAGGAACGATTGTCTGTAGTAGGTGTGGCTGAATTAGAGAATGTTTTAAATTTCTAAGCTGAATAATACATTCGAATGTACTTTCAAGATTTAGTATTATTTATTCTGAACAATCAACATGGCTCAACAAAGATTTGAAATAATTGTTTGCATTAACACTATGTTTGAAATTCTTCAACCGGTTACATTCATTTTAAGTAGGGTAAGATTTTGCCTTAAAGTATAGCTACATTTTCAGTTTGGAGCACACAGCTAAAGTTCAAACTCAAGTCAGTCCGTCTGGGTGATCGTAAATTCTTAATTAGCAAAGACAGATCACTAAGACTTTACCAAGAGTTCCAAAATGTGGTTACCTAGATTTTGATAACCATCTGCATGTTTGAGAAAACCCTCACAGCATAGTGCTTCAGTGGTATGGCTACTAACCAAAAGGTCAGCAGTTTGAATCTACTAGATGGTCCTTGGAAACTCTATGGGGCAGTTCTGCTTTGTCCTGTAGGGTTGCTGTGAGTCTGAATCCACTTGATAGCAGAGAGCTTTCTGAGTGAGTTGTATGTTTGAAATAAGAGATAGTTGTCCTATCACTTATTTTGACTTTAATGGATATATCACCAAGTCCTGAGAACACCTGCCAACCTTTTCTTTTCAATCTTCTTAGTCTTTCACATTACAAACAAGCATGGGGCTTACTCATCAAGAACAAACAAGTGTCCTAGGATTTCTGACTGTCTCCCCTGCTGTGCCCTAGGGCACCTCTTTCTTAATTTTGATTTTCAGAAATGTGGTTCCTGGGCAGTGGAGAAGAATGACTCATTTCACCCATATAAAACAAGGAATTTGGAGCTATGGTTTCAAACAACTTATGATTCCTGCTCTATTTAAACATCTAGTAATAAAAGATGGCAGCCATTAGTAGCCAGACTCATTTCCCACTGATGATGGCAACCTGATAGAAAAGCATGGAGATTTTGGGGGATTTTCCATAAATTTATCAGGATGAAAGGAAAATTTTTCTCTGACACACCAGACTTCAATCATTAATGTCTAATCCTGGCTAAGAAGATAGGCCAAAAACCAAAGCCAACATGATTCTAGGGTGTGGATATGGCCTCTGGTGTTGTCAGCTGACTCTTTTTTCTGGGCTTGGGCTTTCTCCAGTGGTCCATTTAGTGGACCTGGAAAGCTTGCCACGTCTCATGTGAAACCAGCGTGCTTTTGTGTGCCTGACAGATTCACTGTGACACATAATGGGAGATTTTGCTGTTTAGGAAATTGTAGCAGAAGACATAAAATAGTACAGTAAATACGTCATGTACTGACATGTCTCTGGAAACCCTGGTGACAGTGCTGTTTTAAGTGTTACAGCTGCTCACCAAAGGGTCGGCAGTTCAAATCTACCAGGCACTCCTCGGAAACTCTATGGAGCAGTTCTGCTCTGTCCATAGGGTCACTATGAGTCTGAATCAACTTTTCAGCAACAGTTTTTTTTAAAAAAACATATTTCTATAACACTCTAAGCAATACTGTTTGTTAAACGAAGAGAAGACACATAAATGAAAAACAAAATGGGCAATGTAGCACACTCTGTCTTCAGAGCAATGATACTAAAACTAAGCCTGTTACTGCCGAGTTGATGCCAACTCACAACAGCCCTACTGGACAAAGTAGAACTGCCCCATAGGGTTTCTAAAGAGCAGGTGATGGATTCAAACTGCTGACCTTTTGGTTAGAAGCTGTGCCTCCAGGGCTCTGAGCTGTCATAGACTGTATCATAGCACTAAAAGTTACATGATCAGCAATCAACAATAATCAGAAACGATAGTGGTCCTCTCATGAGGAAATTAATCTTTCTGAATAATATGGGGGCACTAGGATGTTAGGATTCTTCTAAGATGAGCCTCTTGTTGTTTGAATTGCCTGCTATTTCACTATTGATTTTCTTTTCTTTCTTTTCACTATTGATTTTTGCCCAGACAGCAACTCCTTCACAGTGTCTGTGTGTGGGTGCAGGTGCTGCAGGCAGTGTGTGGGAGGAAGCAGGATGGGAAGTGTGTAAGACTGGAGAACCTACTAGCAAAAATGAAACAGCTAATTGATTTGTATCAGGATTTCAGTGGGATATATCAGGATTTCAATAAGTGAGTGTGGATGCATGTACACTGGTATGTGTGTGTGTGTGTGTGTGTGTGTGTGTGTGTGTGTGTGTGTGTGTGTGTGTGTGTACGTTGGTGGAGCTGATGGCACCGTGGTTAAGAGCTTGGATGCTGATCAAAACGTCATCAGTTCAAATCCACCAGCCACTCCTTGGTAACTCAATGCGGCAGTTTCACTCAGTCCTGCGAGGCTTTCTGAGTTGAAATCATGAGTCATTTTCAAACTCTACTTGTTCCTGCTCACCCCAGTTCTGTAGGAAACAAACTAGAGTTTTGGGGTTAGGGTCCTCTCCATTTGTAAAGTCCTGTTGGTGATCACGATGCACTGCACCCTGACACACCTGCTCTTACATATAGATACTCACATGCTCATTGAAAACTACTGCACTGACTACACCGTGCGCTGGTAGAGACAGAGAGAGTGGGGCTACTCAATAGCTAGCCTGACCTCAAGTACTTTGTAACTCATTTAGAACAGATACGGGAAGTGGAACTGGGGATTCCAAGTATTACTCAGCCAGCAGTCTTAGAAAGTAATGCCAAGAAGTACACCTAGTTGTAACTGTGAAAAAGGAACATAACATAAAAGACGTGAGAAAATAAGACAAAGGCATGGAGTCGTTTTGCAAAAGATCAATGGGCTCAGGAACTCGGCTAGAGTGAGATTGTCTGTGGATTTATCAACATTAATTTTATTGTTGTTTGGTGCCATCAAGTCAGTTCTGACTCACAGTGACCCTGTGTGCAACAGAGAAAACACAGCCTGATCCTGTGTCCTTCTTGCAATCCTTGCTTTGCCTGAGACCATCAGTGTAGCTACTGCGTCAGTCTATCTCATTGAAGATTTTTCTCTTTTTTTGCTGACCGCTGCTTTACCAAGTGTGAGGTCTTTCTCTAGGGATTGCTGTTTCCTAGAGATCTATCCAAAATATGCTCAAGTATGTAGTTCAATCCCTTGAGAATAAACAAAATTCAACTGAACAGGTTATTTAGGAGAAATATTGAATTTCTCTGCTTTTAGGAATTTGATGTTAATAAAATATTTTAAAGTTTTTCAATTAAAATATATTAATATGGTTCATTAGAGATGTGTACCTATTTAAGCATCCTTTAGATGCTTTCAGAAAAATCGCTTATTGAGCCTCGTTCACGTGTGGTGAACAACTTGTCCTGGATTGGCCAGGAGATGCTCAATTTTAGCACTACAAACCGCGTATTCCCAAAGTCCATTCACTACTGTACAGTCTGGGATCGTTGGTCACCCAGAGCGCAAAACACATTTTATTTATAGCTACGAAAAAACTTATTGCCATCAGTTGATTTCTACTCTTAGTGACCACACGGGACAGAGTAGAACTGCCCCATTGGTTTCCAAGGAGCAGCTGGTGGATTTGAACTGCTGACCTGATTAGCAGCTGAGCTCTTAACTATTACACCAACAGGACTCCATTTATAACCAGAAACCAACCAGAGACCAAACTCATTGCTATCAGGTCAATTCTGACTCATAGTGACCCCACAGGACACAGTAGAACTGCTTCATATGGTTTCCAAGGAATGCCTGGTAGCTTTGAACTGCTGACCTTTTGATTGTCAGCCATGACTGTTAATCTCATGCCACCAAAGTTTCCATTTCTAATTATAGCACGTAATTAATTACACTTTGGAATACCTGTTGCCATCAAGTCAGTTTCAACTCATGGCGATCCTACAGGATAGAGCAGAACTTCCCCAAAGGGTTTCCAAGGCTGTAATTTTTATGGAAGCAGACTGTTGCATCTTTTTCTCAAGGAGAGACCGGTCAGTTCAAACCACTGAGATTTCAGTTAGCAGCTGACTGCTTAACCACAGCACTACCAGGGCTCCTTAATTTTAAGTATTTACAAAAAGAGGTAAACTACTTTGAATTATAAACAAAAAAGTTTATAAAAGAGGCAAACTTCCCTTTGAATTGCAAAACTACATTTTGTAAATGGACTTTTTCATTTTCATAGGAAGAAGGCAGAGTGTTACTGAAAGCTGTCACATTGAGTGCTTAAAGTGATACTTCTTAAATTGGTTGCCTGGCTGATGGCCAGGTGTTCTAGGAATGAATCTTAATTGATTATGATGTCTGTTCTCAGAACGCACATACACGTGTTTGCAAATCTATCTGTTAGACACGTGTGTGCTCCTTAAAGAGAATTCATTCTCGTGGAAAAGAAGAGAGAACAGGTGTTAGGGTCATTGTCCTTAGATGATTGATTTAGACTTAGTTTTTTGTTTTTTTTTTGTTTTTAGTGTAAGTATTTAGTACTACGTCTTCTTCCCAAGGATTGCTATAACACCTTCCCATATATATTTTCACACACCGTAGTTTCATATGCCTTCCATTCAAAATAGTTTTTTACTTGCTGTTTGACACACAGAATATTTAGAAATATGTTGTTTAACTTCCAAATGTTTGTGAGTTTTGTAAATACCTTTCTGTTAGCCACCACTGCAGCTGAGTTGGTTTCAACTCGTAACAACCCTGTAGCTCAGAGGAGAACTGGGTTTTCAGGAAGCACTTGTTGGATTTGAACTACTGAACTTTTGGTTAGCAGCTATAGCTCTTATCCACTAAGTCACCAGGGTTCCCACCTTTCTGTTACTGATATCTAATTTAATTTTATTATTTTGTTCATAGAACATACATTGTATGATATCATTTTTTTTCATTTGGTGGAGGTGTGTTTCACATCCACTTCAAGTGGAAATCCCCAGATGCTGAACCCACTTGTGGAGTAGTACTACCTCACAGAATTTCCAAGGAGTGACTGGTGAATTCAAACTGCTGACCTGTTTGTGAGTAGCCAGCTCTTAACCACTGCTCCACCAGGGCACCACTGTAATCACGAGAGTCTTCAAAATTGAAAGAAGGAAGCAGAAGGGTCAATGTAAGATTGACGTGCTGTAAGAAAAACTTGACTGGCCGCTTCTGATTTTGAAAATAGAAGTGGCCATAAGCCAAGGAATGCGGGCAGCCTGTAGACCTGGGAAGAGACAGAAAATGGATATTCCACTACAGTTTCCAGGAAGAAATGTAGTCCTGCTGACACCTTGATTTTAGCTTAGAAATCTCATTTGTGGCGGCATCAGGATTTAAGAAAGATTCATTAACAACCTATGATATGCAGATGACAGTATCTTGCTAGCTGAAAGTGAAGAGGACTTGCAGCATTCGTTGATGAAGATCGAAGACTACATCCTATAGTATAGATTGCACCTTGGCATAAAGAAAACAAAAATCCCAACAACTGCATTAATAGGAAGCAGCGTGATGAAATGGAGAAAATATTGACATCAGGGACTTCATTTTGCTTGAGAATTTTTAATCCTTTCTTCTGCTTATCATTGAGGAAACCTAACTTGCTGTTTCTTTGGGGTAAGGGTGTGTCTGAATGCAGTTGCGCAAGGCCAAGAATGCAGGTTAGAGGTTCAGGCAGACCCAGCAATGACAGAGGTATGGCTGGTGTGGTCAGAGCAGGTACGACATTCAGCGGGCAGGCAGACAATGGGCGGCATGCAGCACACAGCCGCCAAGCAGCAGCAAGCAAGACCACGCCTTGTGGCACAGTGATCCTGTATACTAGTTTTACACAGAGGTGGCTGGCTGTCAGATACAGGGGTGCAAGACCAAGCCAGGCATAAACACAGTATGTCATACTGCTGAATTGCTGTGGGCTGGGACACACTGTGTCCTAGCCCCTTTGCCCTCTCCTCTCCCTCTCCCTGTGTTTGTATTTCTCTGCTTGGGCCTTGAAACTATTTCCTAAACTATTTGCAGAATAATAAGCTCAGGCTAAACTATTTGCAGAATAATACGCTAAACTATTTCCTTGTTCCTGCCCTTTGTTTGAAGGCAAGACCTCTGTGTGCTCTGTAACCAATCCAAAAACATCCTGCAAAGATAATGACCATTTTTGGAAGTGTGTGCCACCCTGCTGTCTTCCTACCTGTTAAGCAGATAAGTAAAGCCTATAAAAGAGGATCGGTGGCTATTGTTCTCCATCAGAGATCTTTGTCCCACCTGGCCTCAACTTTATCTTGTGTAGTGTGTTTCTTGTGTGAGTGAGTTTTCCTACCCCCTTTCCTGTCTCCCTCTGTCTTGGAACCTTCTCAGTACAGCTCACTAGGGGGATGGACGCAGCACTGAATCACTTTTATGTGAAACACCTGTACAGAGTTGGAAGGTCTTAGCAAGACAACATCCGTATTGTCCCCAGAGGTTGTTTACTTGTGTTTTGTCCTTGTCTTGATCTTTAAATTCTTTTGATACAAAGAAACGGACTCAATGGCTGCTAACCACCACCACAACACACCAAATATAAGAACTTTAGTTAGTTCCTGGCCAGTGTAACAGAAATCACCATCCAAGTTGGGAGATAAAGCTGTAAGAGCTTTAGAAATGAGGTAGGGGAGTGTTTTAGTCATCCAGTGCTGGTTTAACAGTAATACTGTAAGTGGATCCTTTAAAAAGAGGAATTTTATTTTGTTACAGTCCAGTAGAATAAGAATTCAAATTCAGAGTGTCAGGTCCAGGGAAAGGCTTTCTTTGCTGGATCTGGAGGAATGTCCTAGTCACTGGGCTTCCCCTGGACAGGTAAATTCTGAGGTGCAGGAACCTCAGTTCTTTCCCAAGGACATGCTCTGTTTTAGGCACAGCCTCTTGGTGGTACAAAGTCCCCAAATCTCTCGGCTAGCTTCTTTCCTTTATATTTCAAGACACTGCCGCAAGGCACAAAACAATCTTACACATCAAGTTCTACCTCACCAACTCAACGGCCACCCCTCCACCCTTTGTTGACCCAACATAAGCAGGATTTACAACACGGAGGAATTGAGCACAATAACAGAAACCATGGCCTAGCTTGGTTGCCACACAGGTTTTTTGGGGGAACACAGTTCAATCCATGGCAGGAAGCAACCTTCTCTTTGTAAGAAAGCAAGGGAAATTACTTGCACTGTAGCAGCTTGTTTACAAAATAGTTCCTGGTTTCCACACCCTCCCATTTGGTATCAGCTTGGTCTGTAAGACCACAGGGACACAACAGGGGTAATAATAGTCTGTCGTTTCCAAGATTAGGTGCTAACACAATGGGGTTTCTGCCTTAGATCCTTCCTCTCTTGGACGACACACTCTGAGAAAAGGCAGCTTATATGTTGTGAGCTGCCATGTGGAGAAAGCAACATTGACAAGGAATTAAAAGAGACTGCTGGTCAACAACTACAAAGACAATGAAATCCTCAGTACAGCAGGCCATGCTGAACTGAAGCCTTCCAATAACCTTACGAGTGAGTTTAGAAACAGCCGTCCCTCCCACCCCTCCACCCCAGCTGAACGTTCAGATGGGACTGCAGCCCTGGTCAACGGCTTAACTGAAAATACCTGAAAGAACTGAGCCATAGATATTCATCTAAGCTGCTCCCTCCTGGGTTGTTGGCCCACAAAGACTGTGAATAAATGTTTGTTGTCTGAAGCTGCTAAAGTAGCTTATGATTTAATTTATTAGAGTAATTGATTACACAGATACACACATGCTCACAGAGATACATCACCCTTACTTTTAGTGTTGTGTCTGTAAGGTATTATTCTTTGGAGGCCAAATTAAAATATGAACTTTGCTTGCTAGTCTTTGTTTTTTGTTTTCTATTTTTTCCTTAGCATTAACATAATGTTGAAAATCTTCTAAATTCCCAAAAACATTAGAATCTTAAGTTAAAATATCAGGAATAATATCTATCAACACAAACTTTTCCTTTGTGTAATGGGAGGTTAAAACCGCTTTTAGTAATATGCAATTCATTTTGCTGGCAACGAGTAATGTAACAAATGATCAAATAATATTCCACTTGCTTCTGTTATAATAATGCAATAAGCATAAGACTTTTTCAATTTTTAATAATTATTAAAGATAAAATCTAGTGTACTATTCATGTCATCACTACATATTACTTTTCAGCATTATTTCAATGCTAATCACATTTACAACTGTTTAAAATAAAAACATTCTTAGCAAATTGTGTTATTTAGTACTATAAATACATATATTGAGAGATCCATGCATAAAGACAAAAATAGTTTGAAAGTAAAATGGAAAAGAAACGGCAAATTGAATATTTCTAGTTGTTACCTTGTATACCGCTGAGTTGATTTTGACTCACAGCGACTTCATGTGACAGAGTAAAAGTGTCTCATAGGGTTTTTTTTGGCTGTGATATTTATGCCAAGTCTTCTTCTATGGAGCTGCTGCGTGGATTCAAACTTCCAACCTTTCAGTTGGCAGGCAAACACTTAACCATTTGCAAAATAATGAAAGAATAACCATATTTCCAAATAATGTCACATCCAAAGGACAAGGTTAGGGTTTTAAAACATATTTCTGGGGAACAGAGTTCAATCCATAAAATTGAAGATATTCACATAAGGTACTAGAATTATTTTTGTGCCATTCTGTCTCTGGTGTAACCCTGAACAAAGCAGTAGCCAAGGCAAGTGTTTTGCAGTTTAGGTCTCCTTTGCTTTCTTGTGTGAAGAAAAGAGAATTGTCTAAAGCTGGAATTATTTCCACTAAATTTTTCAAGAGTGGTCAGATGCAGGACTTCTTACTGGTCAATTGTCACACATGATAAGACGATTTGGCGAAAATAAATTTAATATCTCAAAATGATCACATTTGGGTGTCTGGCAGAATTTTGATACAAATTAAGTTGTGCTTACTTTTCACTCAGAGCAGATGAGTTGAAGACTATTTTGGATTTCCTTTTTATTTAATTAGATTTTCTTAGTCATTCAGATTCTAGTGTTTGCTATGTCATTGACTCTGGGCATGTAATAAGTGGCAGGCAAGCCTCACACCCAAATTCTCTTACCAAAACCTGCTTTATCTTTTCCCATATGTGTTTAGCCTGTATTTTGAAGATTAACTTCAAGGCTTATGCAAATATATAAAAGGATTACAGGTTTTTTTTTTTGGTCTGCAGTAAGCTTCACATGACTTGGTAACAGTGGTAGGAGTGTAGGCTGGCTCTCAAGAATGGGGCCGCTCATTCAGCTTAGCTAATCATGTGTGGTAGATTGTATCATCATTCCTAACCTTCTGCTCTGACTGTGGGAGGATTATATACCTAGTCCTTTTGTCATGTGACTATCAGAGCCTTCTAGTAGGTAGAATATACTTTTTCTGTTTTATTGCCGAGGTTGGCCTTGTGGTACAATTTGGCTCATCAAATGTGAAAAGACATAGCAAACACATTCTAGAACTATGTTCCAGAAAGAGCTGTCCATCAGCTTAGGTCCCAGAAAAAGGGATGCAGAGCAGAGCTGAGCAGTGTTGCAGACCCATGAATGAGAAATGCGTTCTTGAGATTCTGGAACTATCATCATAATCCAAACCCATTGCTAATAGTGATTCTACTGGACAAAGTGGAACTTCCACATGGAGTTTCTAAGGAGTAGCCTGTGGATTTGAACTGCCATGTTTTGGGTTAGCAACTGCAGCTTTTAACTACTGTGCCATTAGCTTTCCCTGCCCTGTCCTGCCTTCGCATATGGACTCTGTACAGAAGCCGACTACTTGGTCTTGAGTATCTGATTGAACTAAGAGGAATACTTATGACAAGTATTATTATTTGTGTTATCATCCTGTCTAATATTCGCCTCAAGAGTGGGCTTGATAAATGTTTTCAGTTCTGAGTTAACTGAGCATCTATCTTCAGGCCACAGTTTCAGGGATTCCTCCAGTCTCTGTCAAACCATCAAGAGTGGTCTGTTCACATGAATTTGAGTTCTGCTAAAAGTTTTTCCCACTCTATCCAGGACTGTCTACTGTGTTCTCCATCAGGATGGTCATCTAGTTCCTTTTATCTCAGGCTGGTGGAGTATCTGGTTTATATGTATCTTTTGTTTCTTGAACTAGTATTTACGCTTGTCTTTGGTTTTCTTCATTCTTGTTTGCTCCAAGTGGAATGGGGCCTACTGATGCATCTTGGATGGCCATTTGAAAGCTTTTAAGACCCCCAGTGCTACCTTCCAAAGTAAGATGCACAACATTTTCCTAATAACTTTATTATGACAATTGACCTAGATGTTTCCAGAAACTATAAATCCCAGACTTCAATCCCAGCTGCTCT
The DNA here is from genome assembly GCA_028571685.1 of Heterohyrax brucei. Taxonomy (NCBI): domain Eukaryota; kingdom Metazoa; phylum Chordata; class Mammalia; order Hyracoidea; family Procaviidae; genus Heterohyrax; species Heterohyrax brucei. The sequence continues at coordinate 97,079,663 of CM053148.1, forward strand.
GTCCCTCAGAATGTCTGGATTTGAACAGGAAACTTCATAGCTTTTGCTTTGGTTCAGTTGTGCTGGTTTCCCCTGCACTGTGTGTTGCTGTTCCATTCACTGAAATTGATCCTTGTCTACTGTCTAGTCAATGACTTCCATTCCCCCTCCCTTTCCACCCTAGAAAACATCAAAGACTACTTTTTTCTATGTTTAAAACTTTTACTGCATCCTTATAATAGTGATATCATACAATGTTTGACCTTTTGTGACTAATTTCATTCAGCATAATCCCCTCCAGATTCATTCAAGTTGTGAGACATTTTGAGGATTCATCATTATACTTTATCTTTGCACAGTGTTCCACTGGGTGTATGTACCATAATTTGTTCATCCACTTGTCTGTGCATCTTTTTGCTCTTGTGAACAGTGCTGCACTGGACGTAGGAAATGCACATATGTCTGTTTGTATGATGGCTCTTATTTCTCAAGGGTATATTTCAAAGAGTGGGGTTACTGGATTGTATGCTCTCTGTATTTCTAGCTTTTTAAGGAAGTTCTGAAATCAGTTTCCAGAATGACTGTACTTTTTACATTCCCACCAACAGTGCATAACTGTTGCAATCTTTCCACAACCTCTTCTACATTTATTATTTTGTGTTTTGGGATTAGTGCCAGTGTTATTGGATTAAGACGGTCTCTCACTGTAGCTATGATTTGCATGTCTCTAATGACTCACTGTCTCTGACATTTCCTCACATATCTGTTAGCTGCCTGACTGTCTTCTTTGGTGAAGTGTCTGTTCATATCCTTTGCCCATTTTTTAACTGGGTTGTTTATCTTTTTGTTGCTCAGTTTTTGCCGTACCTTGTAAATTTCAGAGATGAAACCCTTATCACGTATATTGGAGCTGAAAATTTTTCCCTGTCTGTAGATTTTCTTTTTACTCTTTTGATGAGAATAAAAACCGAAGTCGATCCTGACTTGTAGTGACCCTACAAGACAGAACAAAACCACTCTGTAGAGTTTCCAAGGAGTTCCAGTCTTCTGATTAGCAGATGTAGCACTTAACCACTATACTGCCAGGGTTTCCTGATGAGCACAAGACTTTGATTTTTAGGAGCTCCCAGTTATCTAGTTTATTTTCTGTTGTTTGTATGTTGTTAATTGTTTGTACAGTATTTATGCCAAGGTTGTAAATCCTTATGAAAGCAGATTGCCACATCTTTTTCCTGCAATGAATAAAAGCATATGGGAATTCTGAGAAAACAGTACATTGTACCATTTCAGAGGATGGTAAGAAGTCATACGCATGTATGAAATGGCAGTTGAACTTTTGAGGAAAGAAAGATTTTATATTCTCTTCATTTTCTGATAAATTTTAGGAGCCACTTGTTAACATGCTCAAATTAGCCTTGTAGAATTTTGATTGGGGTTTTCTTGAATCTTTAGATCAGACTGGGGAGTACAGACAGTTTAACAATCTTATGTCCTAGTCAACGAACATAGTTTGTCTCCTTATGTTCAAGATCTGACAATTAAGTCCATGAACCTAGTTGTTCAAAGTGCTGTTGTGCAGGTGACACAGTGGCAAGTTTGTTAACTTAATTGTATAGTTGTCTGTGAAGGAGTTTTAGCCAGTAAACAAAGAACTATTTGGGAACACCCTCCCTGTTCTACTGATCAGGCCCCCAATGACTTTTCTTTACCCAAAGATAAAGGAGATATTGAAAGGAATACATTTTGATGCCATTCAGGACATCAAAGGTAACACAACAATAGCTCTGATGGCTGTTCCAAAATTGCTTTGAAGGGTGGACTAGGCATTGGTATTGGTACATTGCTTCTGAAGATGAGTACTTCAAAAGTGACCACAGTTCACACCAACTGATACATGCACACGAATGTTCATCGCAGCACAGTCCACAATAGCAAAAAGATGGAATCAATCCAGATGCCCAACAACAGAAGAATGGATAGGTAAACTGTGGTAAATGTACTCAATGAAACACTATGCAATGATAAAGAACAATGATGATAGCAGGAAACATCTCTTAGCCTGGTTTCAACTGGAGGACATTATGTTGAGTGAAAGTAGTCAGTGACAGAGGACAAATATTGTATGAGACTTCTACAATAAGAACTTAAAAGCAGACTCATGCATAACAGAAAAGACTCTTTGATGACTGCAAGGGTGGGGAGGGTGGGAGGGGGAAGGGTTTAGATTAGATAGTTGGGTGGAATTGGTGACAGCACACATTAGTAAGAAGATCAATATTAACAGGACTTCAACACAACTTGTGTACTTCTCCCATCTTAACCCAATATTGCGAGGACAGAGTAGCTGGGGTGGGGGACCGGGGACTGTGCTCTTAGGTGAAATCGAGGCCAATTAGCACAGCTAGCATGTTGCTAATGAGGACTCTTTGCACTCCACATTGGTGAGTGGTGTCTGGGGTCTTAAAAGCTGCCAAGCTGCCATCTGAGGGTACAGTAAGTGGTCCCAACTTAGCAGGAACAGATGATGACCAAGGTCTGCAATGACATGGGGGAAAGAGAATCCAGAAGACAGACAGACCCACATGAGTGGATGTCTACAGAGACTTGTGACTGGAAGAACCAGATGGTGCCTAGCCACCACCAGTGATAGCTACAATGAAGCTCACAAAATTGAGTCTCACTGGCAACACAAGAATAAACAGGGGTGCATCCAGAGATCTCCACTAAAAGACCACAACTGATGGTCCAGGGACTTTGGAGTTCCCCTGGGAGCATGGCCCCTGGCCCTGATGCTGCCCCTGTCCATAAATCATAATGAAGGTCAGCTTTTCGGACAACAATAGAATGGACTTGGTAACACAGAGGGACCATATTTTGTGGGTAGTTTACGGTTCTAGGCATACTGGAGGAAGGGGAATGGGTGGAGAGGAGAAGATAGGAGACTGTTGGGAAGAGAAGACACGTACGGAGCAGACAGGAAGAGTATGCTGTCACTGTGCAGGGAGAGCAGTGGAAGCTGCATATAGCTCAGCATGCAAATTATATGGGAATGTACATTTTCATTCAGTCATAATAATAAAAAAAAGTGACCACAGTGATATTCAGCAATGAAGTATTTAGCACTTAGAACAGTTAAGTTGGTCGACTTAATTGTCAGACCTTGCATGTATACATACCCTGTGTTCTTGTATCCTGAAGTCTTGTTGAATTCATTAGTTTTTTGGGGTGATTCCTTGAAATTCTTTTCATAGATGATTATGTTGTATTAAAACAGCTACACCTTTGGTCTTATTGTATGGCTTGAAGCTCTGGTATAAGGTTGAACTGAAGTAGTGAGAGAGACTCTTGCTTTGTTCTAGAGTTAGGGAGAATGCGTTCAGTCTTTTGCTGATAAGTATGATATTTGCTGCCGGTTTTTCTAAGATGCTTTTTATCAGGTTGAGAAAGTTCCCTGCTGTTCTTAGTTTGCTGAGTTTTTTTATTTTTTAAACATATATAGATACTGAGTTTTGTCAAATGTTTTTTCTGCAATCAATTCAGATAATCATGCTTTTTCTCTTTTACTGTATTGCATTGATTTTTTGAATGTATTAATTTTATATTCTTGGATGAATTATACATGGTCATGGCATATTATCATTTTTATGTATCACTGGATTTGATTTGCTCATATTTGTTAAGGGTTTTTGTTTCTATGCTCTTGAGGAATATTGATCGATACTTTTCTTTGGTCTCTCAATTGGGTGCCAGGTGATACTGATCACATAGAAAGTGTACCTTTCCCCTCCATTTTCTGAAAGTAATTATACATGATTGTTTTTATTTCTTTACGGAGTGTTTGTTAGAATTCACCAGTTAGCCATCCAGGATTGGATTTTTCTTTTTTTTTGGTAACAAGACTTCCAATTAAAGGCCCTCTTTCTAAAATGATATAAGCCTATTTAATTTTATTGATATTTTAAAATCGCTTTTGGTAGTTTGTCTTTTAAATAATTTTCTGCTTTATCTAAATTTTTAAATTTCTTGTAATAAAGTTGTAAATAATATCTCCTTATTGTCTTTATAACATCAAGTAGTTCCTGCAGTGATATTCTTTCTTTAATTCACAACATGCTAGTATTTTTTAAAATTTTCTCTCTATATGTTGATTGACCTAGCTAGAAATTTATCAGCTTAATTGATCTTTTCCGAATATCCAGCTTTTCCTTGTATTGGTGGTATCACTATTATTATTTGTTTTATTATTATTATTATTTTGCTCGTCTCTATTATACTTCTTCATCCCTGGGTGGTACAAACCAAAGACACAGAGGTTCAAATCCACTCAGAGTCACTTTAAAAAAAAAGTCACAGCACAGCTCTTCTGTGACACACATGGAGTCACTGTGAATAAGAATTAACTCAGTGACAATTGCTATGTTATTATTCTCTTCCTCTACTTGCTTTAAGCTTAATTTTCTCTTCTTTGCTAGTTTCTTATGGTGGACACTTAAGTCACAAATACTAGACCTTTCTCTTTTCTTTTATAAGCATTTAGACTGTAAGTTATGCTCTTAAGTTCCAATCTAACTGCAAATAAATGTGGGTCATTTGTGTTTTCATTGTCTTTTAAATTTTTCTTTTACTTCACATTCTAAGTTATATTTTCTCTTGTGATTTCCTCTTTGACACTGATCTTATTTAGGTTTTTTTTTTTTTTTTTAGCTAGTATCCAGATTCAGGGGCATTTTCCAGAGATCTTTTTGTTACTAATGTCCCATTTGAAAGTGTTTTAGTTACAGAACATATTTGGCAATGTTTTAGTGCTTTTAGTTTTTTGAGACTTGTTTCATGGCTTAGGTTTATCAATTCTATAGTGTATCTATACTCTGCTTTTGTTGGCTTCAGTGTTCAGTAATAAAAGTAGTTCAAATTGGCTGAGAATGTTCTACAAGTCTTCCGTATCCTTACTGATGTTCTGTCTACTTGTTCCAACAATTGTCTGATATTAATATAGGTATTCCAACTCTTTCATATTTAGTGATTACATAGTATATCTTTTTTCATTCTTTTATCTTAATCTTTTTATGCCTTTATATCTAAAATGTCTTGTGTTTATACAAGCTTTGTGTTATGTCTAGTTCTTTGGACTAATCTGCCCACTTACTTTTCATGTAACTATTGATACATTTAGGTTAAGTCTACAATCTTGTTCCATGTTTCTTTGTGTGTGTGTGTGTGTTTCTTTTGTTTTTTACTGATATATTTCTGGATGGATATATTTTTAATTGAAATTTCATTTCTACTTTTATCTATATCTCTTCATATTAATTTTTAGTGATTTATCCGTGTCTCCATGAATAGGAATGGGCTCAGCAACAACAGGGTTGGTTTATGGTTCATACGTGCATATTTAAGTTATCATGGATCTACCTTTAAATAATATTTTATCAATTCTTTATAACATAAAAGCTTATGGTTCAGGGCTATATCTGCTAACCAAAAGTCCAGTAGGTACTCCTTGAAAATCCTATGGAGTAGTTCTACTGTGACCTATATGGTCACTATGAGTCAGAATTGACTCAATGGCAGTGGGATATTTTTGGTATAACAGTATACTTCCTTTCCTTCACCTTGTTCCTTGTGCTACTGCTGTCATACATTTATTAAAAAGAAAACCAATTGTCATCAAGTCAATTCCCACCCATAATGACTCTATCAAACAGTGTAGAATTGTCTCATAGGTTTTCTATATAGTGAGTGGTAGATTCAAACTGCTGACCTTTTGATTTGCAGCCACAGTTCTTAGCTACTAAGGCATCAGGGTTTCCAGAGATTCTGTAATGACCTATAAATTTTAAACTATATGTATTATAGACTCCAGCATATTGTTTTTATTTATTCTTGAAACAATCTGTTTTATTTTGGGGAAGTCTTGTGTCCTATGTGGATGCTGCCTAACAAGGTAGGACTTTAAAAACCCCTCCCTTTCTTCAGAGGGTCTGGGAAGGAAAAAGTATTGTGTATGAAAGAACTAGTTGTTGGGGATTGGGTTGTGGCAAGGACTCCTCAGCAGCTGAAGGACTCTCACCCTTGTTTGTTGTTGCTGAGGCTGCTGGCCGTCTAGACTCTCACTCCTTGAAGGCTGGGTGGACTGTATGTTCCATCGCCATGTTGTTGTAACAAAATTTATTGCCAAATCAGAAAATGCGTTCGACAGACTGGTTGTTGAGGGCAATGCCAGTCCTAGCATCAAAAGTGGAAGGGTGAGTGTTTCAGTTGAAGTCACAGAAGACAATCCTCTGTGTAGCCCAGGATTCCCTTTAAGGGACAATCCAGCACCTGTTTCACCACCTCGTTGATGCCATCATCCTTGGCAGCTCTCTCTCCAGACAGCAAGTCAAATCCATGACCAGCATATTGAAGGTGTGCATATGGAAAGTCATGCCAGCAAACTACTAATTTAGCTCAGTTCTGATCTTGCCTATAGCCTCGGCAGTGCTCATGGATAACAGAGATGATATTGTCTCTAGCCCCACATCATTAGGACACAATTTCTCAGAAGACACAGCTATAGAAGAGACAGCCATAGTCTTTTGGGTAGCAGTGAAGAAACGGTCTGTGGCCTAGTTAAGCCATGCAAGTGTTTGGAGATTGGGTTGGGGCAAGGACCCCTCAAAGGCTGAAGGAGTCTGTCCCTTGCTTACTGTCATGGAGGCTGGTGGCCCTTCCAGCTGTTACGCCTTGGAGACTGTGTGGACTCTGCTCCATCATCATGTTGCTGTAACCAAATTCATTATCATATCAGGAAATAAACTTGACAGTCTGGTTGCTGAGGGCAGTGCCAGCCCCAGCACCAGAAGTGGAAGCATGAGTACTCAATGCCTGATAGGTGCTTCATGGTGAAAGACCTTCACCAGGGAGGCCAAGGAGGTGGTGCAGGGGTCATCATTCATAATTTTAAAGAATTGTCATAGATGTCATAATTCAGTCCCATTAAAATGTGAGCAGCAGAGGAAGAAGCAGAAATGATGAACCTTTCGGTTCTATCCTTCAAGTGAACCCCAGCTCCAGTGGGTTCCAACACAATTTCAGGACTATTACCACTCTATTCGACATTGATGGCATCTCACTGCTGAAAGATAGGGATGGGCTCTCCACTGATGACAAGTTTCTCATTCCAGTCCTTGCTGATACCATTAAAGTCAACATAAGTGGAATTAGATTCAAATACATAGATTATTAATTGATAGCAACAAAAGTAATTGATAACAATTTCTTTTTTGCTGAAAGTGAAAGTGGCTTTAAGTGACCAGGTGTCCAGTGATGCAAATCTGTTTATCTGACATCACCCTCATGTCTCAGTGATGTGGCTGGCACTTTGCATGTGTGTCTGTTTGTCAACAGAATTGGCCAGCTAATGATTTTTTTAATATAATTTTAAAACGAGGAAAATTTCCTTTGATTATTTATGAATATACTTACCATTCTGGGGGTTCTTTTTTCTTTCTTTAAATAGATCCAATTCTGCATTTGGCATAATTTTTCTCCTGCCAAAAAGGAATTCTTCAGAAATTCAGTGCAGTTCTGCTGGTAAGAAATTCTTGCAGCACTTAACTAACCTTGATTTTACCTCTGCAAGGTACTTTTTGGGTGGCCCCAGGGTTTCAGCCAGCAGAGGGTGCTGTGCCTTTCTACAGTTTGGGATGAGAATCAAAAACTGAGGCTCCTGCCAGCCTACTTCCATGTCGTCGGTTAGCTTGTTTAAAGTCAAGGCTTGAGAACAGTTGCTCACTACAGGATGCTGGATTAAATATATATATATATGTTGGGAAGTGGAAATAGCTTACTTAAAATAAGTTAACAGGAAAAAGTAAGCAGAATCATTCAAGTGTTTAAATTTTTTTTTTTTTCCCAAGCAAGGGATTTATTATTGTGAGTTGTGGCTTAATTTTCATTCCTGGGAAAGTACTGGTCTAGGCTTGCTTGCTTTCACGAGAAGATGGAAGTCTGTTTGTCCTTTACAGGCAGGGGTTGTGTCTTACATATTTCTTAAAAATGCCCAGCCATTTACAGTGCTGTCTCAGAAAGTAGACAGTCATAACCATTAACTTAATTATTTGGACTGTGATTCCAGAGTATTTGGCTATTTGTTTGAAGAATATGTTCTAATATTAATTTTATTTATAAGTTTATCCAAGATTCTGATGCTTTCTTTAAAGATATCCACATAAGCTGATGTGAAATAGAAAGGGATTTCTTGTTTCTAAAAGTCTATGAAATGTTTCAGACACATAAACCCAAACTTTGTAATGACGTGTTGATGGCCACAGTCAGTACAAATATAGCTGAAGAAATTTACCACTTGCAGTATGTGATCATAGAAGTATGATCTATAAGACTTCAAAAATGATAGCACTACTTTCTTTGTTTTATTTTTGAGGTTTTGCCCATTATATACTGAAGCTAATTGCTTTTAGAGAGGCAGCTAGGGAGACCTGGTTTAAAACCCACTGCATGTAGCACTGGCCATGTGGCTTTGGGTAAGCTACTAAATCTCTAAACCTCAGTTCTTTTTTCTGTAATATTGAGAAAAGCATAATGTATTTAGCTCATAGGGTTCTTGCGAGTTTAATGAGATAATTCATGTAAAGCGTTCAGTACACAGGCTACTGCATTTTGACTCAGTGCATGTCAAGGGTTGTTTTAATTAGCCTTTATGTTCAGTCAAAGAAATACATGAAATGAAACAAAAATGATCATCGCTATTCCATGCAAACCTCAGGAGGCATGGAGAGAGGACAAGAGAGATAAACAGTAGGATGGATAAGTGCTAATGGTTTTCTAATTTAATGGGACACCCTGCTAACTCTGATATAGTTAGAATGCACAGGGGTTCTTGAGAAGCTTTCTGTTAAAACCAGAATTAATAGTGCAATGCAGTAGAAAGGTCATCAGGTTTTTGTGTTAGAAGACTTTGTTTATCTTGATTCTATGCTTCCTATCACTACTTCTTGCAAATATACCTGTTGGTGTCTCTAGCCACACACTAGAGACAAATCTCTAGGGGTCGCTTGACAGCAGGGAGAAAATTTCTGATGTTCTGTCTAGAAGAGTCATTGGCAGCCATGAAGAGGCGAGGCTGCCTCCTTGCAGTAATTAGATGCCACTTGTCACTTTTGCTACAAGTCTTCATGTTAGTGTGACTTCTTCAAGGGCATAGGGATTTTGGGATGTGGGTAAATTAAACCAAACCAAACCCATTTCTGTGAAGTAGATTCCAACTCATGGTGACCTTAAAAGACAGAATAGAATTGCCCCATGGGGTTTCCAAGGCTGTAACCTTTAAAGGAGCAGACCACCACATTTTTTTCCTACAGAGCATTTGGTGGATTTGAACTGCTGAACTTTCAAGCTCTTAACCAGTGTGCCACCAAAACACTGCAAGATGTGGCTGGTAAAACCAAACCCGTTGCCATCAAGTCAATTCCTAGTCATAACTACCCTACACGACAGAGAAGAACTGCCCCTACACCACCAGAGTTTCCAGGATGTGGGTAATACTCACAAACTCATAAGGAAACTCCTTCACGATCCTTTAGATAAAAAAAAAAAAAAACCCATCATCTTTGCCTACAAAGTGGAACAGCTGCTGAACTGAACTCACATTTGAAAGACCGCATTTTCCTTTAAGTGCTGAGGTTTGACAATATGTCACAGATTAAAGTCTGCCAAGCAGATATGGTAATAGAGCTACCTCGTGGCTCCTCTCTGAACCTTTCGAACTGAGTTCCCTTTACATAAAAAGCTTCCTCTGAAGCTGGAGAACAAAGAAAAGCGACAGCTGCCTCTTTCTAGTTCCCAGGGATTGATATGTGAATATTAGATGTTGCTGCCTGGCCTACAAGGAAAGTGAGTGTGCCCTCAAGACAAATGTACTGAAGAAGTGCTTGATCTCAGAAAGCCAAAGGGGTCATCCAGATTGTCGGAAATGTTAAGAAAGCCCATGACCGAAGATCCCATTTTCTGAAAGTAAAATTGCCACTGGCTTCCTCTGCTGCCCAAAGCAGCAGATTCACTAGAAAACATAGGATTACTCTGTTAAGGATTGTGCTGTATTCCACCAAAATGCATGCAGCCTGACAGTTAAGTCCATGAACTAAATTGTTCTAAGTGCTACATGCCTCACTGCTGCATATCACAGTGGTCACCTTGGAAGTACTCCCCTTGGGAAGCTGCGCAATGATGTCAGTGCCTAGTCTACTCTTCAAAGCAATGTTGGCACTCTTTGTGGAATGGCCATTGTGCTTCACGGCACAATGGCAACCAACAAGCACAATGGCCAGTTTGCAAGCTTAACTGTATAGTTGTCTATGAGGGAGTTTTTCACTAGTAAACAAATCCCTGTGTTGGAACACCCTCCCTGCTCATCTGATCTGGCCTCACTGATTTTTCTCTTTACCAGAAGATAAAGGAAATATTGAAAGGAAGACATTTTAATATCATTCAGAACATCAAGAATAGTAGGGTTATAGCTCTGATGGCTGTTCCAGAAAAAGTTCCAAAATTGCTTTGAAGGGTGGACTAGGCACTGGTATCAGTGCAAAGCTTCCCGGGGTGAGTACTTGGAGGGTGACTGTGTTGATATTCAGCAATGAGGTATGTAGCACTTTTTCTACGATGAATTCTTGAACTTAATTGGCAGCCCTTGTATATTAAAGTCATCATCCTTAGCTATGAATGTGATCCTATTTGCATATAGAGGTTTTCTACTGTTATGCCAATGAGGACCAAACCAAACCATCCAGTAGATTCCAACTCGTAGTGACCCTGAAGGACAGAGTAGAACTTCCCCGTAGGATTTCCAAGCAATGCCTGGTGGCTTCAAAGTGTTGACCTTTCAGTTAGCAGATATAGTTCTTAACCACTGCACCCTTTCACCCATTGCTGTCAAGTTGATTCTGACTTGTAACGACCCCATAAGACAGAGTAGAAATGCTCTTATACCACCAGGTTTTCCAGGAAGTATGTGATGTTCGTGAACTCATAAGGAACTCCCTCCGTGATTCCTTTAGATAAAGGGTTTCCATTAAAGAGGACATACCCACATAAAATGGAGCCTGAGACACACGGGACATAGAAAGAAGGGAGCCTGGTCACTAATGACATTCTGGATATTTCTCATATGTATTATGCCATGATGTATTAATTTTTAATTCCCTGTTTCTTACTTTATAAAAGTATGGAAATGAATCAAGGCAGCAAGAGAGTCTGGTAAGAAGAGATGTCCAATGAAGAGAGTCAACTGTTAACATTCAAATATTTCCACTAGACATAAAGTTTCCAAGTAAGTTATTATTGTCATTTTTGTCTTATTTTAATCTCGTTCTTTATCTAGTTAGCTACTTTGTCTAAAACCCATTGCTGTAGAGTCTACTCTGACTCATAGTGAACCTACAGGACAGAGTAGAGCTGTCCCATAGAGTTTCCAAGGACTGCCTGGTGGCTGTGAACTGCTAATCTTTTGGTTACCAGACATAGCACTTAACCACTATACCATCAGGATTTCTGGTTTGTCTAAGGAAATAATTTTCTCCTACAGCACATTACTTTTGCCAGTGGTGTAATTGTCTACACTGAATGGGAAAGTCTGTTCTGGCATGTTTGTGATGTTCTTTTAACATGGAAGGATTCACAGAAAGCTTTTTTGTGGTCAAGATGGGTGAATTTTTTAGCAATGTATTAGTTCTTGCAGGTGACGATGATCTCTTTTACAGTTGCTAATTCTAATGGAAATAACTTTGAGGAAACATGTACTATATTTAGAACAGTGAAAGTAAAAACTGGAATCTGAAAATTGAGACATTTAAAAATGTCCAGTGTATTAAAGGAGAATGATGCAGAAAACTATGGGTAAAATAATCTTTAGATGAACTTGTTTCATATGTGTATTTGAAATTGTTAATGAGTCTTCCTTCGATCTTGATGTCAAATTCTTCTTCATACAATCTGACTTTTCAGATTATTTTCTCAGCCTATAGTTTGAATAAGTACAGTGAAAGCACACAATCCTGACATACACACTTCCTGATTTCAAATCCCCAGTCTCCTCTTATTCTGTTCAAATGACTGTCTTCTTGGTCTGTTAAAGGTTCCACAAGAGCACAAATCACTGTTCATAATGGTACCTAGGAGTGGTGCAGTATTTAACAGCTATACCTGCTAACCAAAAGGTTGGCAGTTGGAATCCTCCGGATGCTCCTTGGAAACTCTATGGAGAAGTTCCACTCTGTCCTATGAGGTCACTATGAATTGGAATTGACCCAACGGCAGTGTGTTTGGCTTTGGTTTTTTAATGGTACCTATATAGGATCACTGTAAGTTGAAATCGACTCTATGGCAGTGGGTTTTTTTTTTTTTTTTGGTTTATGATTTGTTATGATCCACACAGTTAAATCCCTTGGCATGGTCAATAAAATGCAGGTAAATATCTTTCTGGAATTCTCTGCTTTTAACCAAGATCAATTTGACATTACCAATGATATCTCTCTATATCCTCTTATGAATCCAGCCTGAGTTTTTGGCAATTTCTTGTGCATGTACTGTTGCAACTTTTTTTGAATTATCTTCAGCACACTTTTACTTGTGAGTGGCATCAATGGTATTATTCAGTAATTTCTGCATTCTACTTGATCACCTCAGCTCATTTTATTATTTCTTCAATTCACTTAAGCTATTCTACTCTTGAGAGAAAGTTTCAGATGTTCTTCTGACATCCATTTCTGTCCCTTCTTTTTCCTTGTCTTTTTTGATGATCTTTTACTTTCTTCATGTATAGTGTCTTTGATGTTTTCCCACAGCTCGTCTGGTATTTGGTCACTAGTGTTCAATGTGTCAAATCTATTTTTGAGAGTTTCTAAAGTCAGGTGGAATATACATAAGATTGTAGACCTTGTGGACTTATTTGAGTTGTCTTCAGCTTCAACTTGAACTTACATATATGCATTGACAGTCTGTTCCAAGGTTGGCTTCTGGCCTTGACTGGTGATGTTGAGCTCCTCTGTCTTTTCTTTCTACAGATGTGGTCAATTTGATTCCTTTGTGGTCCATTTGGTGAGGTCCGCTTATATCATCACTATGTTAAAAAACATATTCTAATCAAGTGGTCATTATTCTTGTAAAATTATGTCACATGATCTTCTGCATCATTTCTGTCACCATGGCTATGTTTTCCAGCTTCTAATACTTCTTTGTGTCTTACTTTCACATTCCCATCACTAGTAAATGCAGTCCCTGGTTTACAAACATCCAACTTCTTGATAACTTGTGTTTGCCCTTTAATACAATATAAATTTGCCCTCAGTTTAAAATGATGGAATCTTCTACTCATGACAAATTCTTAATCACAATCTTCTTCACTTGTTAGACTTTTAATCTTTTAAACTCTGAAAGGGCTTCAAGTCTTTCCTTGCACTAAACCAAAAAAGCAAACTGATTGCTGTCAAGTTGATTCTGACTCAAAGTAAGTTAGAGAAGAACCACTCCATGTAATTTCTGAGGAGCAGCTGGTAGATTTGAACTGCTGATCTTTGGATTAACAGCCAAGCTCTTAACCACTGCATCACCCAGGATCCTCTTACACTAAAGTAAGGCTAAATAGGAACCCTGTGTACTTGTTTCTACTTACATTACAAATTCAACTTAATAGCATACTTAGGAACTGATGTTGTTTGTAACCTGGAGATTGCCTGTAATCTTAATTGCCCATTTGATCAATTTTGGGCTGCAAAAGTTGGCAAAAAATGTTCAGTCCCTTCATCTTTGGCATTAGTGTTTGGTGTGTAAGTTTAAAGAATAGTAATTGTACTAACTCACTTCCTTATAGGTATGTGAATAATACCCTATAATTGGTACATTGTACTTTGGCAAAGATCTTGAAATGTGTCCCATTAGCAACTTGTGATATGCAAGAGACACAATCTCGTTTACTAAAAGCCAACAGGATCTGAAGCACTCACTGAAGATCAACGACTACATCCTTTGGTTTGGATTGTGCCTTAACACAAGGAAAACAAAAATCCTTGCAAGTGGACCGATAAGCAACATCCTAAGTAGAGAAAACATTGAGGTTGTCAAGAATTCCATTTTGTTTGTATTTTACTTAGCTAGTGCTGCTCTAACGGAAACACCATGAGTGGATGACTTTAACACAGAACAGTGTATTCTTACACAGTCTGGTAGGCTACAAGTCCAAATTCAGGGTGTCCACTTCAGGGGAAAGTTTTCCCTTTTGTCAACTCTGCAGGAAAAGTCATTGTGTTGCATCAGTCTTTGTCTAGGGAGCATTACGGCTCAGGAACCTCAGGTCTAAGGGATGCATTCTTTTCCTGGTGCTACTCTCTTGATGGTGTGAGATTCTCAAATCTCTGCTTGCTTCCCTTTCATTTTATCTCTTGCAGGATGAAAGGATAAAGGATGGGACAAGCAATACTCCAGGGCAACTCCCTTTATGGTGGAGCAGGGAGGGGACCCTGTGAAGGGATTTACAGTCCAACCCTAATCCTTTAACATACAGCATAAGAAAATCACAAAGTACTGTGACTCATGGCCCAGCCACATGGCTACACATATTTCTGGGGGGACACAGTTCAATCTATGACATCCCACCCTTTGGCACTCCAAAAATCACATCTTTGAAACATGTAACACAACTTGGATCCACAATCAATGCCCATGGAAGCAGCAGGCAAGAAATCAAACAACATATTGCATCAGGCAACCCTACCTCAAAAGATATCTTTAAAGTGTTAAAAATCAACAATGTCACTCTTAGAACCAGGCTGTGACTGACCCAAGCCATGATACTTTCAGTTGCCTGATGTGCATGTGAAAATTGGACAATGAATAAGGAAGAACAAAGAAGATTCGTGATGTTTGAATTATGGTGTTGACAAAGAATATTGAATACACTGTGGACCAGGAGAATGAACAAATCTGCCTTGGAAGTAGTACGGCCTGAATGCTCTTTAGAAGCAAGGATTGTGTGACTTCATCTCACACACTTTGGACATGTTATCAGAAGGGATTAGTCCCTGGAGAATGACGTCATGCTTGGTAAAGCACAGGGTGGGTGATAAAGAGCAAGACCCTCAAGGAAACTCTGGTGATGTAATAGTTAAGTGTTATGGCGACAAACCAAAAGGTCGAACACTGGAATCCACCAGGTGCTTCATGGGAACTCTTTGCATGCAGTTCTACCCTGTCCTATAGGGTTGCTATGAGTCAGAATCAATACAACATCAAGGGGTTTTCTCAATGAAATGGATTGACACAAACAGCAGTGATGGTGTAGACGGTTTAGGACCGGGCAGTGTTTTGTTCAGTTGTACATTGACTCGTTATGAATGAAAATTGACGTGACAGCACGTGACAATAGTAACATATGTGGGTTTTAAAATATGGGAGCAGTGAAGCCATTGGAAGTCTTGTTGGAGATGGGAAGAACTCTGAGAGAAGAGGAGAAAATGATGGAAAAGTCAGTAAAACAGGTTGCTTTTCTTTATTCCAATGATGTCCCAGTGGGTTTCTTATTTTCTTCTGTAACCTTTTCCTCAACATACTGCTAGCCAGGTGGCTGACATCTTGATCCCAGGGAGCAAAGAATGACAAGAATGAACAGGGAAGATTCAGAAAGTACTATGGGTATGAAGCCAGATGACATATTCCTTAACATTGCCAAGATTGTACACAGAGTCCCTTGAAGTCCAGGGAAGCTGGTTCCCAAGTTAATTCACCCACAAGAAGGCCTACTCTGGAGGAAAGTGGGTCAGGGGTAACGGACTTGGATTGTTAGATGCATTCTTTCTGTTTAATGTTTGTTAAGTGTGTTATGTACTTATCAGTTTCAATTCATTGAAACCCAAGAGTCTGTGGCAAGAATTGATCTAGCAGAAATTCAAGAAGCTGACTGACTATGCAGACCCAGCAGTGGCCTAAGGGTGCTTCATGAGAAAACAAGCAGATAAGTCTACATGGGTTGAAGACCACCCATTTTTAATGTAACACTGACAGTTAATTGGAGGCAAGTGATCAAAAATAACCATAGGTAAATGCTGGCTTCACCTCTGCTCCAAATTACATGTGGATTCTGGAAAAAACAACCCAAGAATGTTCATTTATGTGAATAAGGGTTTTGTTTTGTTTTTTAGAGGTTCTGCCCTTGAGAGATCAGAAGCTTTTTGTTTTGTTTTTTTAAAGAGTGTTTCCTTGAGGGTTCAGAAGCTTGAAGAAATTCCAAATAGGGCAGAGAGTTTTATCATATAAGAAGCCAGAAGCAAGTGCTTGCTAGGTGTTACTGAATACTTTACTTAAGTTACAAACTAGTGCCATGGACTCAGATGGTATTCACACACCATATTCCGAGAGGAAGTGGCTGATCCATTACTGGGCAAGGGGATTTATGTGGGAGGAAATATCTTCTAAATCAATGCGTGACAGGTGAAAAAGAAGATGCAAGAGAAAGAATAGGTATATCAAAGTTACAATAATAGAATTGGGATCCACTTGAGTATAGCATATATGAAGAGATCAGAGGCTCATTCTTGGTTGAAAGCTGTTTTGTATGGGGAGAAGGAATGGCTCTTTATGGACTGAATTACCCTTGAAGAGAAGTGGTAACAAAAAGGGAAATACAGATCAAATATGGAAAAATGCTGTGAGCTTAGAGAATATTGTATAAGAATGAAGTGCAGTAACATTCTTGTCCAGTAGCTTCATGAAATACAGCTAGTGTCAGAGAAGCAAGAACACAAGTGTAGGATAGTCAAAGTACTGGAGGAGGGGAGGTTCTGTCTATTTGGGTACATCTGAGGTGCCAGGAGCTAGATGAGGTTTGATTCTAATATTAATTTGATTCTCAAAGCATCTCTTTGGGAAAACTGAGGTTCGGAGAAGTGAATGGATTGTAAATCTAGGTGCACATGTCTTTAAAGCCCACTATACAGACAGAGTTGCTGCGAAAAGTTGATTGATCAACCATCAATGATCTGGATGATATTTGTAAAAATCAGCCATCTCACATATAAATCAACGGATTGTGTCTAAGGTTTATTAATAATGGAAAGAAAAAAATCTAAAAATGTGATCATTTGCCAAAGAAGTTGAAAGGACTTCATAAGGGCATTGGCAAAAATCTCTTCCACCACTTCCAGGCTGAGAAGTAATTTCCCTCAACTTTGAGGAAGCCCTTGCAACCATTTTTCAGTGTATGTCAAGTCCTTTAAGTAAAAATAAATGAGATATTTTAACAAGATAAATTCTTCAAAAATAACAGCACAACACATAACAGAGCAGTTGGCACCAGGGATAACTGTCATGGTTGTACCTGTTCCACGTGGGCTAGTTCCGTTTTCAATCATCAAGAGATGTAAGGAACACTGAGTGTGGCCCTAATTAAAGTCGTGTCATAGCACAGCAGAAGCGTGCAGACTTGCCTGTTTGCAAAACTCTACCTGATCTGGCCCTAGCCACCTCTCTAGCGTCCATCCTAAAGCTTAGTTCCGG
Source organism: Heterohyrax brucei (assembly GCA_028571685.1). NCBI lineage: Eukaryota > Metazoa > Chordata > Mammalia > Hyracoidea > Procaviidae > Heterohyrax > Heterohyrax brucei. The sequence goes on from CM053148.1 coordinate 97,097,183, forward strand.
CCACAACAGCCTTCTGTTCTTGGGGTTACAAGGGCCTTTTGGAGATGCTCAAAGGTCCTTGTCAGACCCAAGAGAAAGCATGACTCTGGGAGCCTGAGCTGGCCCATGAGTGAAATCTTTACTGGAAAATGACAGCACTTGAAAGCAAAGCTGTCAAGTATATAGCACACTAGCAAGCTGTACCACTGAGCAAACCTCAGCGTTGAATTTTTATAGCCCGTCTACAGTCATGATATAGTTGGGGACAACAAATCAGTGATCCAGATCTGAAGTATTTCCCTTTTTTTTGGCAGGAAATTTGCTTGTCCTTTTGTTGCATATGCATGCAGACTTCAATTTGGTTCCTGCCACTGGGGCTTCTGGGATTGATAGCAGGACTTACTATGGGCTGTTGTGAATGTGCAATTTCTTGATCCTTTCGTTTGATTCCCCAGGCCTGATTGCAGCTCTCTGGTGCCCCCGTTGGAAGGACATATAGCAGTCACCTCTGTGTCATCTGTACATGCCTCTAAATTGAGTCTAAACCAGCTTCTCTGAAAAATGTTAGGAGTAATTTAAGCAACAAGTCCCTGGGTGGGGGTGATAAATTGCTTATCACTCTGGAATGTTCCAAGGTGTGGTTAGTCTGGCCCTTCATGTCCCTGTCTCATTGGGACATTCCAGACTCTTTCCTCAAGATTTTCATATTCTCTTTACCTTGAGTAGATTTTCAACAGATATCTCCATTTCTTACTCCCTTTATCTAATTCTATTTGTGGACAATAGCTCATTACAGGGGTGGTATCTGGCCAGGCCATCTAAAATGGTGTGCTCTATCTGCCCCGAATCACCCTCTCTTTCTTCAGACCGTGCACTTTTTACCTTATAGTATATTGTACATTAAAAATACATATATTTTCTGACTTCCTTGCCCCAGACTCTAAGTTCTAAGAAGGCAAGGACTATGTTTATCTTAATTTTTCACTGTATCTTAGCCCCTAGGACAACCCCACCCGGTGACTGCTCAATAAATGCCTCGAATGTTGAGTGAACATAGTGAGTGCAAGCTGAACTAGATCATAAACCACTGCCACTGAGTCAATTCCAGCTCCTAGCGATGCTATAGGCCAGAGTAGAACACCCCCACAGAGTTTCCAAGGAGCGCCTGGTGGATTTAAACTGCCGGCCATTTGGTTGGTAGATACAGCACTCAACCACCGTGCCACCGGGTTTACGAGATTATGAGAGACATGAATTCAATATTTGATTTGAAATGAGCATCCTCCAAAAAGAAAAGAAAAGAAATTAAAAACCAAGCAGAAGAGGGAGTCCAACTGCTCTTTCCTCTGTCTTTGTCTTAAGTAGATGTCTGGAGATTTCCTAGGACAGAGTGAAGCACAGAAGCTGGCATCGATTTAATTAAAGAGGAGCCACTTTAAATAACAGTGTCACTGTGACCCAGTGTTAATGAGGGAAAGCTGGTACTGCAGCTGGGGCTTCTCTCCGTGCTGTGCTGCCGCCTCTTTGCAAATGTGGCCAGCGTGATCCACCACCCCTAGGTTGCTGCCACTGCAGCAGGTGGTACCACTTGTCTAGGCAACCAGGCCACCTCCTGTGGGAAGGTCAGCCACTCAGTACCTTTAATGTGACAACATGGAAGGGCCCTGTCCTCTACAGCAGGCCCGGAGGAGGAGAAATGTATGAGTGTATCAGTCAGGAATTAAGGTAGAACTTGTTTTCTTGGATGCCTGTAGAATCCATGGATGGTGCAGATGTTTATTGCTATTGGCTGCTGATTGACGGTTTGGAAGCTTGAGCATACCCAGAAGTTCCTCGGAAAAAAGGCCTGACAACCTGCTTTCAAAATATCAGTTCCTGAAACCCTGAGGAGCACAGTTCTACTCTAACACACATGAGATCACCCTGAGTCAGAATCAACTCAGCTGTCACTGAGGGTGGTAGCATAACTACATTTATAAGTGACAAAGAGATTGAGAGGAGAAAGACAAAGGAGAAGAAGGATGATGGATACAACGATGTTTTATCTGTCTCTTTATGTTTACGTAATCCTAGAGAGAGGGGGCTCCTGGGATATTTCAAAAATTCTTAGATACTTTCCTGACCTATGAGTTTGCTTTTCTGATTTTAAGAGTATGCTGTAGGGTGAGGGAAGATGTTCATTTACATTAATGATATTTTACTTCAAAGTAGTGCATTTATTTAGCACATGGTATTGTGAGTCTACTATATGGTAGTTTTTATAGTAAAAACCAAGGACAAAAGATATCATAAACTTTCTTCACAAGGAGAGAGCATGTAAATGATGTCAGGACTAGAAGACAAGTGTGAATAAGGTGTTATGGGCTCCCAAGGCAGAGTGTGCCAATCACTGGGGGAGTTATTGGGAGAATTATCACCTCAGTTAGAAAGTGATACTGGAAGACGAAACGGGAAAAGGAAATTTTCAGGTGTAAATGTTGGTGGATGAGCATTCCATAAAGAAAGAAGGGTATCTGTTAAAGCAACGGGTTGGATTTTGGTAACGGCATGACATTTTATTTGTCTGGAAAGTTGTGTGAGTTTGTGTGCTCTCCATTTTGGCCAGCAATATATCATTAGAGCCCTAGAAGCACCATAGATAAGAGTTTGGCTGCTAACCAAAAAGTCAGCAGTTTGAGTCTCCCAGCCACGCCTTGGAAACCCTCTGGGGCCATTTTCCTCTGTCCCCCTAGGGTCACTGTAAGTTGAGATCCACTTGACAGCGCTGCATATAGTATATTGTCGGACATGTCTGTCAAGGCTTGTTCAGTAAAATTTCAGCCATCCTACATATTGAAACACTTACTAATGAAGATCAAAGATCACAGCTTTCTGTATGGATTACACCACAACATCAAGAAAACAGAAATCCTCACAACCGAACCAATAAGCAACATTGTGATAAATGGAGGAAAGACTGATAAAAAGGATTTCATTTTACTTCGATCTACAATCAACACCCACACAATCAGTAGTCAGTCAATCAAAAGATGCATTGCATTGGGAAAGTCTGCTGCAAAAGACCTCGTTAAAGCCTTGGAAAGTAAAGATGTCACCTTGACGACTAAGGTGCACCTGAACCAAACCATGGTATTTTCAGTTGCATCATATGCATGTAAAAGCTGGACAGAAGAATTAATGCCTTAGAATTGTGGGATTGGAAGAGAATGTTGAACATACTATGGACTGCCAAAAAAACAAACCAATCTGTCTTGGAAGAAGTATGTCTACAGTGTTCCTTAGAAGCAAGGGTGATGATACTACTTCTTACATGCTTTGGGCATGTTGTCAGAAGGGATCATGCTTGGTAAAGCAGAGGGTTAGCAAAAAAGAGGAAGACCTTCAAGGAGATGGATCGATATATGACAATTGACAGTTAATTGTCAGATCTCATAGAGGCTGCAACGATGGGTTCGAGAATAACAACAATTGTGGGCATAGTGCAGGACTGGACAGTGTTCCAGTCTGCTGTGCGTGGTGTCACCATAAGTCAGAACAAACTCAATGGCACCTAACAACCACAATGTTTAATGCAAGCGGGAGAAACTTATATCAGCGTCAGTAGTCCTGGGGGAAGGAAGGGCTCCCAAACCGCAACTATTTCAGTACAGAACATCTGCAGGATGACTGTCAAATACTCCCTCGGGAAAACAAAAACAATGCAAAGCTAAACCAAAACAAACCCACTGATACGGCGTTTATAGGCACAAAATTTTGGTATCATTAGCAAATTACTAAAAACAAACAAACCAAAAAACCCAAGCCTATTGCTGCTGCATAGATGCTGACTAGTAGCAACCCTATAGGGCAGAGTAGAACTGCCCCATTGGGTTTCTAAAAAGCAACTGATACATTGAAACTGCTGACCTTTTTGTTAACAACTGAGCTCTTAACCACTGAGAACCAAGGCTCCATGAAGCTACTTCACATCTTAGAACCACGCAAGTATAAACTTGATATGTTCTCCTTAGGGTACCCATAGCACCCTGTTCAGGCTTCTTTGGTGGTATTGATATAATTTGCATGCCGTCTCCTTGTGGAGAGAGGTTGTATTTTATGATACTTTTGCTTTCATTTTCGAGCTTGTTACATAGCACTCAATAATGCGTGATAGCTACACTATTTTGAAATAAAATGTCATCTGGGGAACAATGCCTTCCCCTGTCTGTTTCTTTTCAATCTTGTGTGATTCCTTTCAATGGCAGACTATAAATCAAAGCCATATGTGGAAGAAATTTTCAGCATCTTCTTTGTTCCTAGCTTCTTCTTTGCAATGAAAAACAGACTTTTGCTGGATTGAGTGATGCTGAGTTGACAGTAGATAATCAAGCTCAGTGAGCGACAGGTAAGGTTGGCTGGAGTCCCATTGTGCAGGCTCTTGTGACATAATAGGGCTCTGCACTTCATCTAAATATCTTTGGGGGAATTGTTGAAGGTTTTAAAGCAGGGAACAAAATGATGAAGTTCTTTTAGAAAAAATTAACCTCTTATTTTTAAAATCAGAAAACAACTACAGTTTCAAGAGGAAAAATAAAGAATTAAAGAGAGAATGAAACGTGTCATTCTGGTAATTATGTGAAGTTTTGAACTGAAAGATGTAATTCAGAAGGCAGAAAGGCCAGTTGCTTTCCAAGCTCTTCTATTCCCTTAACAGCTATGTTATGGACCTAAAATGAACATGTATGGAGTAACACTGTGTCTTTAGAAAGAGAAGTCTGTCTTGATAGCATCCACTTAACATATTTCTCAATCCTTCTTCAGTTGACTTGAAATAAAAATCTGTTTCTGTTAAGCTTACCATCACTTCTATGGCAGATGCTGTTAGCTGAACGTTCACATTGTCCATTGGTAATGCAGAAGTTTCTGAGAAGTAGCGACTTGAACACAGACTATCTTTTCTACCTTCTGTGTACGTAGGTAAAATCATACTGTTCAATGACACATGTGCAAAAGTGAAGTGTATCATGCCCAGAACTGGTACATAAAAACTTTCCACACCACTTTCCAAACTCCTTTTCCATTTGTTCACTGCATGATAACCTTGAGGATGACTTTGAGAGTCACATAATGAAAAAACAGAGTTTCCATGGCTTTATGTCCTAAAATTATTCTTATTCATCCAACTGCCTGCCACTGTTATCACCAACTAGACCTTATATGAATAACAAAAACTCTTCTATCTCATTAAACCACTGAGATTAGAAGTTTTCTGTCACCACAGCTGATAATATTTTTCTATAATGTTACTTTGAGATAGTAAGCACTATCTTTTTAGCACATGATACCTGTGGGAGTTTAAGTAAGAATGTATTTGAAAATATAGGTAAGAAATTCATAAGAGTCTGTATCCTTTTGTCATATCAAAAAAATTCTTTGGCATATGCAAAAATTAGCATATAATCAAAGAAACAAACAAATCTGTTGCCAGCGAATGGGTGTCAACCCCTAGGTACCCTAAGGACAGAATAAAACTGCCCTATAGATTTCCAAGGAGCAGATGGTGGATTTGAACTGGCAACTTTTTGGTAAACAACCAGGTTATTAACTACTCCACCAGTAGGACTGAAGGCGGTAGTTAAAAAGTGAACCTCAGAGACACACCTTAAGTGTTATGTCTGCTAACCAGAAGGTCAGCAGTTTATACTCACCAGGCACTCCTTGGAAATTCAATGGGGCATTTCTACTCTGACCACTAGAGTCACCACAAGTTGGACTCAACTCGATGGCAATGGGTGTGAGGCTGGCTTTAGTGACACAACAGTTGAGTGCTTAGTTACTAATCTGAAGGTTGGCAACACTGCAGAAACAACGATCTGACTGTCTGCTCTGGTAAAGATTATGACCAAGAAAGCATTGTAGGGCAATTCTATTCTAGTCATACGAGCTTGCTGTAAGTTGAAACTTACTTGATGACACCTAACAACACTGGTAGTTGAAATCATGGTGTGTGGATATGTTGCTCCAGGGAGAATGAGCAGAATGAGAAAAGATGGTCAAAGAGGGAATCATGGAGAGTCCAACAGCAGAGATGCAGACAGAAGAAGCAGCAGTATAATAAAGTATATCCAGAAAAACCAAACCCGCTGCCATCAAGTCGATTTTGACTCATAGCAACCCTATTGGGCAGAGTAGAACTGCCCCATCGAGTTTCCAAGGTGTGCCTGGTGGATTTGAACTGCCGACCTTTTGGTTAGCAGATGTAGCACTTAACCACTACACCACCAGAATACTGGCACCAGAAGGCACTTACTTATTGAAGAGAAGTAGAAATAGAGGAATAAAAGAAGGTGGATAATCTCAAGAACACAGATACAAGTTACTATCTTTGAAAAATAGACAAGGTATCCTGCATGTCAGAAAAGGATGGAAGGCTGGAAGAACACGCAGGTAACACAGGGGTGGAGTTTGTCACTGACAGTGCCATTTACTCTGGGAGGTAGGGGGCCAGGCCATCTGTTAAAAGTGAGCTGATGAGTTCAGCTAAGTGATTTAAGGAGAATATTATAAAGATTTGTCCTGGCTACTGGCATGAATAAATACGACTGTTAATACTGTTGTTAGGTACCACGGAGTCAATTTTGACTCAGAGCAGCTTCACAGAACAGAGTGGTGTAGCCCCCTGGGGACTTCTTGGCTGTAATCTCTATGAAAACTGATCATCAGGTCTTTCTCCCGCAGAGCTGCTCAACCACCAGTCTTTCGGTTAGCAGCTGAGAGCTTAACTGTTTCACCTCCAGGGCTCCATGTGACTGTTAAAAAAGAATGAAAATACTGGATAATTCTAACAATGCATGAAGTTGAAGAATTACCTTATTATATGAGACTGTGAAAACAAGATTTACCAAAAAAAAAAACAAAACCACTGAGCATGTAGTAGAACCCATGCGGGGCTGTGGTCAAGATACGGGCTGCAAACCAGCAGATTAGTCTCTGAAATCTACCAGCAGCACCTGGGAAATCCTGTAGGGCAGGTCTAGTCTGTCCTACAGTGCTGCTATGATTTGAAGTCAACTCAGTGGCAACAGATTTGGGTTATTTTGGATATGTCGAATCTTTGCCAAGGTTAGGTTTACATTTAAAACACAAGTATAAATTTGTTTGCAAATTATCCAAAGACAAGTCAACTACCTACTGTGTGCAATGCACAGCAGCCTCAAACGTGCAAACATGATGGTAGTCTTCCTCTATGAACTAATATTCTTGATAGTAGCCATAGCATTGTGTAAGGAGACTTGATGATGCAGTAACTATTCGCTGAGCTGCTAACTGAAGGGTGGGTGGTCAGGACTCAGTGTGTCCCTGGGAGAAAGACCTGGTGATAGCCTTCTATACAGATTACAGCTAGGACACACTATGGTCCTATTCTGTCACATGGGAATCGCATGGGTAAAACTCAATTGTAACAAACAACAACAACATAGCATTGTGTAATGAGGATTTCATCATTTGGATGAATTTATAGAAGAGAAAAATATCCACCCTTTGATTATAGACATGGTTAGGTTCCAAAGTGAGAGTTAGGCTGAGTTCCATCTTCAGTGCTGCTGCTCCCTGCCTGCCTCACCATGCCTTGCGCACTACTGCGGAGGAGGCAGAAGTTAGGGGTGGTGGTAAGTGGTTGCTCACCTACTTTGGAGATACAGAGGCCACCATCACCTGGCTACACTGCAGGGGCCACACTCCAGGTCTCTTTATGAAAACTCTGCCTTGACCTTCTACCTTCTGGCTCTGCTGGTCTGGAGATGAGCCTCAGTGTTGGGCAGCTCCTGGGCCAGTAGGCAGGTAAGGCTTGGCCACCGGGCCTTGCAGAGGCTGTGGGTGTGGCAGAGAAACCTCTCTGGATAAGACTTCTGAGCAGCTGCTCAACTTCTGAAGCCCCAGCTCTGGCCATCTCCTTGGATCAGCAGTCCTCACCTTCTGCGCACCACCTGCCCCCTGTATGGTGTACACTTCATCCAGTATAGGTAGGCTTTCTGGCAAGGCTCTGGATTTTTGCTTCTTCTGTATCCTGCAGTTGGCTCTTAATACTTTAACCTCCAGTTCTTGGTTCTTGGGCTTGTGTTTACCTATGGTCTTGCTTGCCAGTCTTAGGATGTGCTGGTCTCATCAGCCTGTGAATTGGAGCGCTGCTGTCTGACCTGCTGATCTTGAGTTTGACAGCCCTGTGCAGCTACATGAACTGGCAGAAGCCTCCAGCCTGACCCAGGGACTTGGAACATTCCAGCCTCTACAACTGTGTGAGCCGTTTCTTTGATACAAGTTTCTCTCTATAAATACATTTACTGGTCTTGCTTCTCTTGACAATCCAGCCAAGACAATAACGCATACATTTTCTGTTGTAGTGAATGGGAAATGTCAGATAACGAGATAGTTGATAAGTGAGGAGTAGGTGTTGTTCTAAATTCTGTTTCTACCATCATGCTTTAAACAATGCCTTTTATGAAGGAAACATGAGAGAATACATTCAAAGTAGGCTGTTAAATTTTAAAGACTCAGTTTAGGCCTGACGATGTAAATACCATAGAGTTCATGAACATTTCTATGGCAATGAAAGGGTTATTCATTTAGAATTTTAACATACTTTCAATGCATGATTTATTGCTTTTTTTCCTCCAAACTGAATCCTCACACCCTTGGGTATTTACTAGTTCATTTGAGAAATCTTTATTGAACATAGCAGAACATTAGGGGCACGATGAGGTTCAGAGAAGCATGGTTTTCCTGTCTCCATGGAGATAATTAAATATTTCCCCCCAACTGACAGAACTCATCCCAGATTTTGCCTATGAGCTACAAGCTTTGGCTTCTTAGCAACTTATTAATAATCCATAATGAACTGCATCTACCAGTCGCCATGAATTTTTCCATGGTCATGTGAAAATAGTGGAGATGTGGAAAGTCATCTTTTCTGAAGGGCAGGCAAATTCTACTAACAACATGAAGATTAAATGTTTCATGTTGTGCAGAAGCCTATATACCCTGCTTTCTGAAAATGAAAAATCACTTGAAGTACTTACTGATGAAGGTCAAAGACTCCAGCCTTCAATATGGATTATACCTAAACATGAAGAAAATTAAAGTCCTTACAGCTGGACAGATAAACAACTTCAAGATAAATGGAAGAAAAAAAATTGAAGTTGTCAATGATTTCCCTCAAATTGGATCAATAATTGACATCCACAGAGAAAGCGGCATAGAAATCTAATGACATTGATTGAGAAAATCTACTACAAAAGACCTCTATCAAGGGTTAAAAGCAAAATGTCACTACAATGACTCAGATGTCCCTGCCCCAAGCCATCACCTTTTCTATCACCTCATACATATGCAAAAGTTGGGTAATAATAAAGGAAGACAGAAAAAGAATGGGTCCGTTCAAACTGTGGTGTTGGTGATGATTATTGAAGCTACCACGGACTGCCCAAAGAGTGAACACATCAGTCTTGGAAGAAATGTAACTAGACTGTTCCTCTGAGATAAAGACGGCAAGATTTTGACTCTACTTTGGACATGTCTTCTGGAAAAATCAATTGCTAGAAAAGAACATTATATTTGATAAAAAACAAAATGAATGAAAACAAGGATGTCCTCCACGTGATGGATTCACACAACAGTTCCAACAATGGACTCAAACATACAAATGATCGCGAAGATGTTATAGGACTGGGCAATATTTCTTTTCTTTCTGTTATACGGAAGGTCACCATAAGGAGCCAACAATAATAAAAATACTAAGTATGAGGGAAAGGGAGACCGCAACCCAGTGGATCAGTAATACTACTTTCAGATACAAAGAGAACACACTTGAGTTTTTTTTTATTTTATTGTGATTGAATGAAAGTTTACAATGCAAGTCAGTTTGCCATATAAAACCTTGTGCACACACCTCTGTGCAACGTGAGTTGCTCTCCCTACCCTGAGACAGCACGCTCCTCCTTTCCATTCTGTACTCACCAGTATTCACTCAACCAGCTCCTGTCCCTTCCTCTCTACCCTCCCGCCTGTTTTGTATAGAGGAGCTTCTCCGACAGCCTCATGTATGTATTTAAGCCGAGAAGCACACACAACACCAGCATTACTCTATGTCTTATTGTCACACTTGAGTTTTTAATTGCAATAATCTCTGATCAGGGTTGTTAGTTGTTAGTTGTGAGGCAAGTTTTATTCATAACTATATTTTACTCAGAGAACAGGGAATAAGGATTAGAAATTTTTTTATTTTTTAGTATGCAATGACTACTATTTCCTATAGTAAAAAGTCACATTCACTAAAAACTTTCATTTTGAAATTATTATATTTTGCCCCTCAAGTACAAATATATGTATATATACATATATGCACATATATACACAAAAATAAATTGTAGGTAAATAGTGCTATATAAAGAAATTTCTTTTTTGTGAAGATTACAAATTGTTTTTGGAATCATTCAATCCACAACAGTCTCATTTGAAAAGCTATTGGCTTTGAGTGATGAAGAACATAGTCCTTTTGGGAAAAAAATGCTTTATTGTCAATTATTAGCATCTAGGTGTATAATCTGTCACTCAGTATGAGGAGGTTTTGTTTGCATTAAACTACATGACTTCAATAGGATGTTAGGAAGCTAAAAATGAGAAAAACATTGGTTCTTCACATAGATATTTGATCTCTGTAGTCTGAAATAACTATTTTGATGTTCTGAAGCATTCTTTCCCTATTTTCTTTCTCTTTTTTCTGTCTTTTTCACTGTCATCCAGAGAAGAATGGTGATTGTGAAAGTGATGAAGATGTGTTTCAAGGGAGAGATTTTATTACTTAAGAATGTTAGAAATTGGATTTCAGCAACATACTTCTAACCCCTCTTTAGGAATGACACATGATTTTCATCATCATTTTAAAAGAAAAAATACAATTTATACCTGGATAGTTGGGGAGGGGGAGTTGATGTGTGTGTGTGTGTGTGTGTGTGTGTGTGTGTGTGTGTGTGTGTGTGTGTTTTCTTGCCCTCTCTTCTTTGTGTCCCTTCTCCCTGGTTATCTCTGTATCTGATTTTCTTCATAGTTACTGTATGTTGTTTTCAGCTCTTCCTAATGTTTTTGTGCATTTTCTATTTGTTGCTTGTAGATTGTCTTGCATACAATAACACTAATTCCAGTTTATTTTCCTTCCCCAGTAAGAATTTGTTTTCTTTTTCTCCTTTATCTGACCTTATTTTTCTCCTCTTTGAAACAATTGCTTATTGCTTGCAAAGAGTGCCTTGAATGCTAAGGCTATAATTCAGACACTGATTTTTACACAGACTCCAAAGGTTGCATTCGAAGCTGGCCTGACTGTGCATCTGCCACATGCCACTGAAATAATCCATTGTTTATCACTGTTTTTATTGTGTTCTACACAGTTTTATACTGGTTGGGTGTGATCTGGCACTGTTAGCTTTATCCACTTCAAAATTAAGCAAGCCAGCTGGAGAGGTGTCATTTAGAGGGGTAGCACATGGATTTGTGAATGTTGACATCTTGATTGGGCTCTGAGGGTGTTCCTTATGGTTTCTTTATACCTCCGTTTCACCCAAAGAAAGCATGAAAATAAAAACATGCATTCACACTCAGTTGCCCACAAATACACAGAAATCTTTGTCATCTTCAGGTTTCACTGAAGTATTAAGAAAATGAAAAATGACAGTTGGTGAATGTCCTCTAAATCATAACAAAGGGACATGGTGTGGCATTTAAATAATGACTTGCTGATCTTTTTCCGATATTCACCCATATATTTTCTCATTTTACTGTTGAAGAGTTTCAGTCGTTCCTTCTTCCCTCCCTATCTCCCTTCCTTCTTTCCATAACTGTTTATCAAACACGAATCATGAGCCAAAGGTGGAGATTTCTGGAGTGAATGGATAGACAAAGTTTCCTTAAAGGATATCTTTCACAGAGTGGAACACAGCACAGCAGCAAATAAATAATGAATGAACAAAAGAATTTTCAAATTTGCAATGATTTTATGAAGTCCCTAGCTGGTACAAATGTTTAACACACTCAAAAACTGAAAATTTGGCAGTTGGAGTCCACTCAGAGGTATCTTAGCAAAAACGCCTGCTGATCTACATCAGAAAACTCACTGTCTGCAAGGGTCACGGCGCACAGCTCTACTCTGACACACGTGGGGTTACTATGAGTAGGAATCATTTTGACAGCGAATAGTAGCAGCAAATGTTACAAAGAAAGTAAGACACAGTAATCTGACAGTCAGATATATAGTTGTGGATGCTCATTACTCATTGCAGTTGAATTGATTCCAACTGTATAGGATGGAGTAGAACTGCCTTGTAGGGTTTCCAAGGAGTGCCTGGTGGATTTGAGCTATGGCTAGCATTCATAGCTTTTAACCACTATGCCATCAGGGTTTCTGTAATTGTGAGTGGCTGTTTTAAATTTAGGCAGTCAAATAAGACCTCTCTGAAGAGATGACTTTGAACTGACATCTGATGAAAAGAAATTGTGAGCCATGTGAGGACCTGGACCATAGTGTTCCCAGTAGACAAACATCAAATGCACCACACAGGGTGAAGGAACATAGAAAAGTGAAGGGAAGGGCAAGGTGAAGATGTGAGTTCTGAGAGGACCCTCCTACGGAGGCTGAGGGAGACCATGAGGAAGAGTTTAAATTTTATCCCAAAGGTAGCAAGGAACTAGTGGACAAGTTTAAGAAGGAAAAGGATATGATTAATTTATTTTTTAAAAAAATCACTACAGCTTCTGAAGAATCCTAGTGGCACAGTAGTCAATTATTAGGCTGCTCATCAAAATGCTGGCAGCTGGAATCCAGTAGCTGCTCCTTGGAAACCCTAAGGGGGCAGTTCCACTTGTCCTATAGGGTCACTAAGAGTCAGAATGGACTCAACAGCAATGGACTTGGATTAGATGGCTTCTGCAGAGAGAACGAAGAGGACAAAGAACAGAAGCAAGTCTGGGAAATTTATGCATAGATACGTTAAATATTTTGTCCTAGACCTCAAAGTAAGTCACAGAATCAGAAACTTTGTCTCCTGACTCAAAGCCTAGACAGTTCTCTTGATCATGCCATTAAATTGAAGATATACTTTGTGACCTCATCATTTTCCATTTATTTGTCTATCATTTTGTCTTCCAGACATGATCTTCTTTTGTACCTTCTCAGATTATTCCAGCAATTACTCAATTATCTTTTTTATTTATTCTCCTCATGGGCTGACCTTGCTAGATTATAACAGCACGTTGATGCCCGTCAGTGAGGGTATGCTTACTGCATGTGTGGAGCCTTTAATTAAATGTAAAAATATGCTTCTAGGATAATATTGAACAGATTAATGTCTTTCTCACTGAGAGGACACTGAGAAATAGGACAACATTGGAGGAAAAATGAATTCTTCATGGTTGCAAATGTTATCTACCAATGACTTCCAGTAATTCCAGATACTTTTCCAGTTTTTTTAAAAAAGAATTTTAAAAAAGTTGCTGTTGGTTAGAGTAATTGGGGATGGCTAATGCATGTTTGATTTTTAAAAAGTAGAAATTTTGATGAATAATCAATATTGCTTTTTCATGTTAAATTAGATGAAGTGGAACAGAATAAATCTGTTCCCTATCCTCAGTTTAGTTACTATTTTTCCCATTAATTTGTTTATTCATTGATTCGCTCATTCAGCAAAACTTTGTCTTTACTGAGTAATCTCTATGTGACATTTATTTGACTTTTGATATACTATTCTTTCTTGGTTTGTCTGTTTTCTATAACTTTCAGAAGTGAACTTCCCTGATACTTTTGTGTGTCCCCCCAATTTAGCCACGGAGTCTATCATGCATATCTCTGCCAGAGTAAACATTTTCATCATGTTTCCCCTGTCATTTCCTTCTTATGGTCCCTAGCTCTCTGGCCCCACACTTTTCCTCTCCCTCTGTTGATCTATTTGATCACTGCCCTCGCAGTCGGCCCTAGTATCCTCTGTGGCTTGTCTTGTTCTTCATCTGGGAGGATTTAAAGTATCCCACCTGAGTAACTCACAGGACAAGAAATCTAACCAACCTTATTGCTAGTCTGTCTTGAGCTTCCTTTGCCTCGTATTTCAAGTGACAGTGTATTACCTTTTTCTAGTAATCACTTCTCCACTTGAAATTCCACTTTTAAGACTGTTTCATTGGGCTGGGAATCCTAACACTGAACCATAATCCTGTACCTGGGCCTGACCTCTCTGTCTGCCTAAGCTCTGCACATTGCTTTCTTCTGTCTCTGTGTTTAATTCACCTCATGGTTCATCACCCCAGGTGATGGGATATTACTTCATGTCTATATAAGTTGAGAAAGATTCGAAGGTCTTTTCAGACATCTATCTCCTACTAGAAAAACTCACCACAACACTTTCATCTTCCCAGCACTCCCCGCCTCCCCTTATCTCTAAGTCACAAATTATTTTCTACTTGATGTATCCAGTGGGCATTCATCAGTGGTCTCTTTCTGCCTGAATTCTCTGCACACTTGTCTTCTAAATCTCGGCTTTTTCCTGGTTCTCACCTGTTGTCTGTCTCCACCACGGACTGCGTCCACCACGGGCTTCTCTCAACAAAGAACATCCTTTCAATGTCAGTGTTTCTCTTGGGCTCTTCATCACTTTAAATACTCTTTGTGTGTGATCTTGGCCGTCATAAGCTACCCCCATCATCAACCGTCATCACTCATCTCCCATTCATTACCTTGATTCTAATATTTTGAAAACTGGATATGGCATCTTACCTCTATATTGCTTCCTTCATAAACTTTCTGCCTAACCTTATTTCTCTCCCATAGTTCCAATATACTCAGCCACAAGTTGTGCTATTTTAAAAAGTTGCAATATTCTTTATTTTTTAGAGCAGTTTCGGTTTCCAGAAAAATTGTCAAGAAAGCACAGGGTTTTTACATAACTCCTTTCCCCTTGCACAAAGTTTCTCCTCTTATTAACATCTTGTGTTAAAAGCCGTATTGCTGACAAGTGGATTTCAACTCGTAAAAGCCCTACTTCCCAGAGTGGAATTGCCCTATAAGCTTTCTAAGAGCAGCTGGTAGATTTGAACTGCCAGCTTTTGAGTTAGCAGCTGTAGCACCTAACCAGTATGTCACCAGGACTCCTAACATCTTGCAACCGTGAGGTTCAGTAAATGAATCAATACTGATGTATTGCCATTAACTAAAGCAGCTTATGTTAGGGTTCACACTTTGTGTTATACAATTCTATTGGTTTTGACAAACTCCTGATGCCACATGAGGTCTGACAGTTAAGTCTGTGAACTTAATTGTTCTAAGCACTACATACCTCATTGCTGAATATCACTACGGTCACCATCCAAGTACTCCCCTTACTACCCTTGGGAAGCTATGTACCAATGGCAGTGTCTAGTCCACCCTTCAGAGGAATTTTGGAACTGTTTCTGGAATGGCCATTGAGCATGGTGGCAAGTTTGCGAACTTAATTGTATATTTGTCTATGAAGAAGTTTTTAGCCAGTAAACAAATAGCTGTATTGGAACAACCTCCCTACTCACCTGATCTGGCCCTCAACAACTTTATTCTTTACCCAAAGATAAAGAAAATATTGAGAGGAAGACATTTTGATGACATTCAAGACATGAAGGGGAATAATATGACAGCTCTGATGTCTATTCCAGGAAAAGAGTTCCTTTGAAGGGTGGCCTCGGTGCTGGCGTAAGTGTACGGCTTCCCAAGGAGAGTACTTTGAAGATGACCGTAGTGATACTTAGCAATGAGATATGTAGCACTTTTTGTAGGATGAGTTCGAGAACTTAATTGTCAGTCTTTGTACATCTCTTATTCCAGTACCGTACAGAACAGTTCAGCTCAACAGCTTAAAACATTCTGTGCTTTCCTCCTTCATCATCGCCCTCTTTTCCCTCTGAACTCCTGTCAGACACTGATCTCTTTACTTTCTCCACAATTTTGGCTTTTCCACAATGTTATGTAATTGGAATCAGCTTGTATGTAGCCTTTTCGGACAGGCTTCTTTCACTTAATAATACGATTTTAAGGTTTCGCCATGTCTTTTGCAGCATGGTAGCTCATTTCTTTTTATGAATGAATAAACTATGTAATATAAATACAATACATTGTATGACTGTACTACTATTTGTTTAATCTACTCACCTACTGAAGTGCCTTATTTTTGGCAATTATGAATAAAGCTGCTATAAATATTCACGTGCAGGTTTTTGTGTCAACTCAAGTTTTCAATCCATTTTCATAAATACCTAAGAATGTACTATAGATTGCATTGTGTCCCTCTGAAGATGTGTATCCACTTGACTCGCCCATGAATCCTACCATTGCATATTTGCCCACTATTTTGTGATTTGGTGTCATTATCTTGCAATGTTGTAAATCCTAACATCTATGATATTAGTAAAGTAGGACTCAATCTCCAAGATTAGGTTTTATCTTCATCAGTCTCTTTGGGATATAAAAAGAGAATCAAGCAGAGAAGAGAAGGACCTCATTATTCACCAAGAGCCAGGAGCAGAGCCCATCCTCTGGACCCAGAGTCCCTGCACTGAGGTGCACCTAGACCAGGAGAAGATTGATGCCAAGGATGTTTCCCAGTGCTGACAGAGAGGAAGACATCCCTGCAGTTGGCACCCTGAATGTGGACTTCTAGCCTCCAAAACCATGAGAGAGTAAATCTGTTTGGCAAAGCCATCCACTTGTATTATTTCTGTTATGGCAGCACTAGATAACTAAGAGCACAATAGTTGGACTGTTTGGGAATCCTACGCTTAGCGTTGTAAGAAACTCCCAGACTGTTTTCAAAAGTAGTTGTGCCATTTTGCATTCTCATCGTTGATCAGTGTGGATTTCTGCTGCTCTACCTTCTCACTAGCATTTGGTGTTGTCAGTGTTTTGGATTTTAGCCATTTTAACAGGTGTGTGGAAACTCTGGTGGTGTAATTGTCAAGTGCAACATCTGCTAACCAAAAGATCAGCAGTTCAAACCTGCCAAGCTCTCCCTGGAAAATCTGTACAGCAGTCCTCCTCTAACCTATAGGGTCACTATGAGTGGCTTTGGCTTAATCAGTGTGCAGAAGGAGCCCTGATGCCTCACTGGTTAAACACTTGGCTGCTAACTGAATACACCATTTGAATCCATCAGCCACTACTGGGGAGGGAGATGTAGCGTTTTTCTTCCTTAAAGTTTGCAGCCTTAGAAACCCAATGAGGAAGTTCTACTCTGTCCTGTAGGGTCACTGTAAGACAGAATCTGCTCAATAACAATGGGTTTGATTTGATTTTGGTATGTAGTAAGACTTCATTGTTTGTTTAGTAGGTGTGAAATAGGACTTCACTGTTGTTTTAATTTAACAATCCTCTAATGACATCAGAAGAAACCCTGGTGGCACAGTGGTTAAGTGCGGTAGTTGCTAGCCAGAAGATTGGCAGTTTAAATCTACCAGATGCTCCTTGGAAACATTATGGGAGAGCTCTGTGTCTATAGAGTTGCTGTGAGTCAGAATTGACTCCAAGTCAGTGGATTTGGATTTGGAAAGACATAAAATGCCAAGTATATTTTCCTATGCTTATTTGCCATCTATGTGTCTTCTTCAGTAAGGTGTGTGTTCAGATCTTTTGCTCCCTTTTTAAAGTGGGATGTTTGCTTTCATATTGTTGAATTTAAAGAGCTCTTTGTATATCTCGGATCAAGTCCTTTATCCAATATTTTTTTCACAAATAGTGTTTCCCAGTTTGTAGCTTGTCTTTTCATTCTCTTAAACTCCTACTGACTTTAAACCTTAAGTTAAATTGCTTGGCATTCTCTGCTCCTTTTCCTTTGATCCGTGCTAACCCAATTCTGTCTGGATCATCACAACAGTCTTCTTACAGGTTGATCTGTCTCTCCTTCAATCCCATTCTCTACTCAGCTTCTATAGAGATTTATTTAAAATGTCAATCACTCTAAATTAGGAAGCTTCAGAACATTTTTACAACTTCCCTTTATCCAGAGGCTAAATTTAAACTCCTTTCACAAGATCTACATGTCATCCATCATAGGTCCCACCCACTTCACTAGCTTCTTCTGTTATCATCCACTGCTTTGAACTCTGGTTCAGCAATACTGAATTACTTACAATTTGCTACAAGTTATCCCCTATGTCCCTGTTTTCAATGCTGTGGTCCTATTTACCAGGAATCTTTCCTTCCCCTACCTATATGACCCCTCGTTGCCTTACCCCATCGTTAGCCATCTACTATTGATCATCACCCCACTGTCAAGCTTTCGTTTTCTTGCAGGAGAGCTGTGACACTGGCATTTTAGCCCAAACTCCTCTTCACATGTTGAGTTAGGTGTACTTCAGCTATACTCCAAGATACTGTGGTGTGTGTATCTGTATTACATACTTTACATTGCTTTATTTTTGTGTCATAATTGCCTCTGCCTCCCTAATCATACTTTGCTTACTGCTAATCATAAAGTATACCAAAAAAACAAGCCCATTGCTGTCAAATCAGTTCTAAGCCATTGTATAAAATACCTAGAAGTCAGCAAATGTTTGTGGGTTGCTTGATTTTCAAATAAGCTATCTCACTGAGGAGGTAAGGTGTAGATGCCTTTAGTCTCTTGATACTTATTTTACTTATTCTTAAGCATTTCAAGTAATATTTTGGTCATGATCATATTTGGAGATTTTTTATGTAGGTGAAGCAATTTAAAAAAACCTGAAAGAAACAACACTGCGATCTTATGAATGATCTAAGTCTTGTTTCATTTTTAAGTTCGTGTTTCCACCTACTAAAATTAATAAATATTCATGACTAAGGATGACTAGTCTACTTTCTGGTGCTTATTATAATATCAAATAATTGAAAAGATGGATCTTTTCTCAAAACATTTGCTGTTAATCTAAATCATGCTTCCAAGTTGTTGTATGATCTTGGATGAGTTCTTAATGGCTCTATATATTTTCTATTAAATAATAATTGCTCTTACTAATCATGAGGATTAATATGATGTCTGACTTGGAAATTCTGCTATAGAAATAAAATTTTAAAAAAAATGTATCATGAGTAATGTTTACAGTGTCCATGGAAATCCTCAAATTTTTCATGTGTTATTATTTATTTATTGAACATTTAGCCATATTACTAAATATGCTACATATATTAACACATTTAATTGTACCATAGTCATTCCAGTAGGCATTATTGCCATCCTCATTTTACAAGTGAGGAAACTCATATGAAGACTTCAGATAATCTGGCTGAATGTACCCAGCTAGCAATTAATAGAATGGAACTGAATCCATACGGGGCAACTTCAGATCTCACTCTCAAAGAGTACACTGCCTCGAAAGATTGCCTTCATACTTCAAGTTCAATTAAGAAAGTTTATATTGATCATATGCTAATTATTTTAGTTGTTTAGCTTTATATTTCTATTCTAAATGAATGTTTTCTTTTCAGTAAATATTTTGTTTCCTGGAAAGCAATTTGTTTGAAAAATCCATACCCTGTGATAGAAGAACCTTAAAAATATTAATATTTTTATTTTACTTCTAATATAAATCCTTAAAAGTAATAAAAAATTTGAAAAAAATTTATTTAATCACCTAAATAATTCAATCATTATTTATCATTGTATATAATGTAACCACTAAAAATAATTTGTTTGAAGACTATTTTATAGTACGAGCCCCCGCTTGTAGTTGGACTCTAGAAGACTGCAATACAGTACATGTAGCGCCACCCCAGTTTTGCTGAGTTATCCACCCACATCTATATTCATGAATACCAAACCCACCCACTGCCACTGAGTCGGTCCAACTCATAGCAACCGTAGAGGTCAGAGTAAAACTGCTCCATAGCGTCTCCAAGGAGCACCTGGTGGATTTGAACTGCTTACCTTTTGGTTAGCAGACATAGTACCTAACCCGCTATGCAACCAGGATTTCCTTACTCATGAATAGCCATAGCCAAGCCAAGTGCCATCGAGTCGGGTCTGACTCAATAGCCATACATATATAAATATTATGCCCAGCGTATATATACTATGCATGTATGTATATGCCATATTGCAGTCTATCCACATACACTCACTGTCATTGAGTTGATTTCAACTCATAGTGACCCTACAGGACAGAGTGGAACTGCCTCATAGAGTTTCCAAGGAGCCCCTGGTGGATTCAAATTACTGACCTTTTGGTTAGCAGCCGTAGCCCTTGATCATTATGCTACCCAGGGTTTCCATATATATATAGATGTAGTAAAAGGAATGGAAGGAAACATACCAACAAGTTAACAGTGTTTATCTCTGGTGGTCACTAGGATTTGGAATTCACTCGATGACACTGGGTTTGTTGTTTTGCTATCTTTGGTGTGGAGTATGAGTGATTTTCAATGTCTTTCTTTATTTTTTGTATTTGTTATTTTTAAATTAGTTATAAAATTTAACTTTTTGTGTTAATTATAACACAAGTTTTTTATCAGTTATAATAAATATAAAAATTATGTGATACAATGAAGTTACACTGTTGTAATTAGTAGCAGTGACCACAGAGCCATTTTCAACTCCTGGCAATCCCATGTGTGGACCAGTGAAGTACACCTGTGCTCTCTACAGCTTTCAGTGGCTGATTTTTCAGGAGTAGATCACAGGGTCTTCTTTCTGAGGCATTTGAAACCCCAACCTTTGATTAGCATTCAAAAGCATAAACTCTTTGCAACACAAAGGGACACTTACTGAATTGTAGAGCTTGGAGTCCAATCCAATTTTTGTGCTGTACTTCCTAACACCAGTACAGCATAAATGGAGAGTGATGAGGAAAGCTTATTTAGGATCTAAGACTCCTGCCTGCTCATTTGAGGCTTTTCTGTACCCTCTCTCTCCTAAGTTTCATAAAGTATTCATAGTTGCACAGAACATAATCATTATGAAAAGCCCAAAACTGCTACCGTCAAGTAGACTGTGACTCATAACAACCATATAAGACAGATGAGAACTGCCTTACTGCGTTTCCAAAGAGCACCTGGTAGATTCAAACTGCCAACATTTTAGTAAGCAGCCATAGCACTTAACCACTAGCCACCAGGGTTTCCATATTTATTATACACTGCTCTTTATCTGGAAATCCTGGTCACACAATGGTTAAATGCTACAGCTGCTAGCCAAAAAGGTAGGCAGTTCAAATCTATCAGATGCTCCTTGGAAATTCTACAGGGCAGTTCTACTCTATCTTATAGGGTTGCTATGAGTCGAAATAGACTCGACTGCTTGGGGTTTGGTTTTTTGGATCTTTGCTTGGAAACTATTGGTGTAGTCCTTAAGTGCTGTGACTGTTAAGCAAAAGGTCAGCAATTCAAATCCCTCAGGTGCTCCTTGGAAACCCTATGAGGCACTTATACTCTGTTCTATGCGGTTACCATGAGTTACCATGAACTTGACAGCAATGATTTTTTTTTAACTGAATAATACACTTATTAACAGATATACAGTGGACCTGAAAATGATGTGTAAACAAATATTTCAATCATGGAAAGCACTTTACATTAAAGCAGATCAGAGAAAATCTTCACTACAATATTTATTACATAGAAATTTCTGTAATAAAATGAAACTTTTTTTCTGAGGAATATTTGGTTAAACAAGAGAGTATTATCCTACAGAATTACTCTTTTGTAATGAAAATTTCATGGAGTTTTTAGCAGGAAGGTAGCAGAAACTTTTAGAAACTTGAAAGTGAGAATAGTACCTGTTGTTTACAAACTGTGTGCTTTATAAAATGAGTTCACACCAATGCTCTCAACAGCACTGTGGTGTAAGCAGCAAACAGCATGTCCTTGTCTGAGAAAACTTAACGAGGAAGTTCAATCAGGGGGAAGTCATGTGGTGTAACTCAGTGTTTGAAAAGTTGTATTCTAGATCAGTACTTCTCAAACATGAATGTGCACACATCCTACCTTGGGATCCTGTTGCCTGGCAAACTCTGGCTGAATTACCTGTGGGGGTGGGGGTGGGCAGTGGTCCAAGATTCTGCATTTCTCTCAGGCTTCCAGCTGAGATGGATGGCCAGTTAAAGAATGGATCTTGAAGTTGTCCTGGGATTCAGAGCTATTACTAAGGTCTGAGAGAGAGAGAGAGAGAGAGAGAGAGAGAGAGAGAGAGGTCCATTTCAATACATCTTCAGACGGGTATCAGTTTTGCCTGATCTTGTGTTGGGGTTGTGCAGTGGATTTCATTCGAATTCCTCCTCTCCCTTTCCTCTTGCCACTGGTTTCAAAATACTTGCCAAGCCAGCCCGACTCGAAGGCACCTGGCAAAATACTTGAGAGGAAATAAAAAAAAAATTAAGTTCTCATCACACTCTACCACTCTCCATGTCATCACTCTCCCTAGGTGTGTCTGACCTCTAAGCTGAATGAAAGTGAACACAGAGTCTTTAAGGTAATTGCCAATACTGTAATTCTGTTATCATTTCTATAGTAAAACTGCTAGGAAGCAGCAGAAGCGATGCTTGGATCCAGATCTTTGAGCCGTAGGGCACCTGTTCTTCCTTAGATCATGTATTCCCAAAGCCAGGAAATGAACATGGCCCTTTTGTTCATGGTGAGTGATGGAGGCATTATTGATTTGACTAGAGGATTTCATTAAAAAAATAAAGAAAGAAAGAAATAGAATGATAGTGTGCATTGAGAAAGAGAATGGTATGAGACAACAGTTATATTTGTCTTTTTCTATTTATAGATGAGTCTTGAGTATCTTGGGAAACACGGGACCACTGGGTCATTGTATCACAGAATTTAGAACTGGAACAATCTGCAAGATTTTCTAATGTGAGCATATTATTACAGTCAGAAGTTAAATAACTAGTTCTAAGATCATATAGCTAGTTTCTGATAAAATTGAGACTAGATTTAGGATTTCCTGATTTTTTGGTGAGTGCTTCACCTTTCAGCACTCTGTAACAAACCTCCAGCTAGTATTACCTACTGTGAGGACATTGTGGTGGGATAAGGCTTCATAAATTTTATTTCTCCTTTTACTCCCATATCCAATTCTCGTTGTAGGTCTATCATTTGGATGAAGACAATGGAAATGAAGCAAAACAGCAGACAGTGGGACCAAAACAAGAGGCAAACAAAGCAAAACAAAAACACCAGGGATCTGAGCATAAACCAAATTACATAAACCCTGTTTATTCTTTCCTGTCAAAATTGTACATACTTCAAATTCTTGGATATTCTTAGTATATTCTAGTGCAAGAACCCGTTATTAGGATATTGGGTAAAAGAGCAGAACTTCATGATGTGATAACCTGTACATGTGATTAAATGAAGAAGGGTGCTGAAGAAAAGTTCGAGAATATAATCCAAAAAGTTTTGAAATTCAGTAAATTATTTACCATTAGTACACTTCTATCTTTAGCCAATGTTTATTGAGAACTTGGTAAACTCAGTAGGCAACCCTGTAAGTGCCTTATACATCTCATACCCTTTAATTCTCAGGGCTACGCAATGTTAAGTGTATTACTGGCATGATAGCTTGAAAGTTGAAATAGACTGCTCACAAATAGGCTTTTTCCATCAGCAGACTGATTTGTCATTGAATTTGTAGTTGTTTGACTTAATGAGCCAGCCCATCTGGTTTCTAGGACATTGTTTGGACACACAGTTTTGCCTGGGTCATGTTAAACCTCTAACATTTTATCTGGTCCTGTGATGCAGGGTGTTTAAATGACTGCAAGGTCTACTTGTTTTCTTTGAGATGTACAGAGCTATTTTTCAAGTATCAGTGTTTTCTGTTCATGTTCTCTTTCCCCCTCCACTCAGGGTATAATAACAAGTGCAAACACTAAAGGAAAAAGATCTTACATTAGGTTTGCTAATTCTCAGTTCAGTTTTTCTTTTGGTTTTAATGATCAAGGGGACCTAGAGTTTTTGTTTGTTTTGTTGTTAATTTTCTTTTTAAATAGAAGGCCAAAGTTTACTTTAAAAGTTGAAAATAAGTACTTTCTCAAATATACTCTTAATTTTTCTTTCTAATTGGCTGTGGCTCTATCAGTTAGGAACATGTTAAACGCAAATGTATCTCTTGCCTGTTTCCTTCGGAGAAAAGAATTCCCTAAGGTGGATAAACACTGTGTCAAGTACTAATACGGTGGTGGGTTACGTGTGGGTTCCTTCTAGCTAGTATCCTGAGTATTAAAAAGGCTAGTCTTCCTTCTATAAAAGTCATAATACAGAGATTACCTATGTACCAGGCACAGGTGCTGAGCACTGCTCCTGCCCTTGGGGCGCGGAGCGCAGTGCGACAGGAGCTCCGTGGCGATTTCCCAGCAGTGGATGGTAGTCTTCTCAGTCCTTTCCCTGCTCCAGTCCGCCTAGTCTAATAATATCCTCCCGCTTTTCCATGAAATTTGCTCTTAAGACTCCAGAAATAGTACCGCTAAGACTCATTCTGTACACATTTGTCATTTTGTGTTGTCCTCCACCTTTTTTACACCCAAATATGTTTTCTATACTGCTGGAATTTTAAGTTTCCAAGGGCAAAGATCATCGTATATATTGTTTTATGAAATTGTATCTGGTCAATATTTATATACACTCTATATATTACATATTACATGTTATACATTACATATTACACATACACACTTCATATGATATATCATACATCATGAATAATATATCATATACTAGCCAAGCCAGCCAAGTGCATATCATATACTGTATAACATATATTATGTATTTATGTATTGTGTATTATATATGATACACTATAGGTTGGAATCGACTTGATGACACTTGGCTGGCTGTATATTATACATTATATATTCTACATTACATTACACTATATTATGTATTCTACATTACACATTATATTATATATATTATGCATTATATATTACATATTATATTGCATATTGCCCACTGCCCATTACATATTATAGATTATATGTGTATCTATCTATTTAAAGATAACATGAATTCATGTACTTACCATCCAGTGTGACAAATAAAACATGATATGTGTATTTGAGTTCCCTGAGTATTGTTGTTGGGTGCCGTTAAGCCAAATTCTGAGTCATAGTGACCTCGTTTGACAGAGCAGAACCGCTGTATAGGGTTTTATTGGCTGTAATCTTTATGCAAGCAGATCATCACATCTTGCTCTCACAGACCCACTAGGTAGGTTGAGATTGCCAAAGTTTTTTGGTTATTAAACAAATGCTTAACCATTGTGCCCTCACGACTCCCCTTTGATTATGTTGCATATTTCTTGCCTCTAGTGGTAACCACTAGTGTTTATCTTCCAATGCATTATCTTTATACATTAATTCAATTTACCCCTAAGCAATATATAATATTCTTTAAAATTTGTGTAAGTAATTTCATACCAATGTGTTCTTCATTCTTATTCTCTCACCATTTCTGTTCATGAGAGTGTTCAATGTTCACAGGTGTGGCTGTAGTTGGCTCTTTTTCTTGCCTGTACAGTATTTCATTGTTTGACCATAGCAAACTTTATTCTTTATTCCTTTTCCTGTTTATGAACTTTTCAGAGTGTTTCCAATTTTCTACCTTCCATAAGGTCACTATGAGTTGGAATCAGCTTGATTACAATATTCTTGCTTTTTTTGGTAAGTCTTTACACTGCATAATGTCCTGCAAGTTAAAAAACCCACTGCCAACAAGTGGGATCTGATTCACAGCGACCCTAGAGGTCAGAGTAGAACGGCCCCATACAGTTTACAAGGAGAATCTGGTGGATTTAAACTGCCTACCTTTTGGTTAGCAGATGTAGCACTTAACCCACTATACCACCAGGGTTTCCTTACAGATTAAAGGTACTCAGTAAATAAACTACCTTATTGTTATTCCAGATTAGATAGTCATTGTTGTGTTACCTTTTCTATATATGGAAGCCAGTTCATCTCCCTCAGTTAAACTTTCTCTTTTTCTGTGTTAGCAGCTTTTTCTTGATGAAAAATAATCACAAACTTCATAGCATACAAGTGCATAGTGAAGCAAGAGGATGCTAAACACAGTAACCATCTCCTGTTCTGAGAACACCTTGGTGGCCTAGTGGTTAAGGGCTACCTCTGCTAACCATAAGATTGGCAGTTCAAATCCTGCAGGTACTTCTTGGAAACCCACTGAGGCATTCTACTGTCACCTATAGTCACTGTGAGTTGGAATTGACTTGATAGCAATGGGTTTGGTTGACTTTTTGGGATTATACTTCTTGATAGTCAAATTCAAGAAGAGATCAGAAACAAGAAGGTGAGAGTTAGAATAGAGGTCAAATTTCCAGGGTTGTTAAGGGAAACGGAAGGTCCAAAAAGCATTTAATTAGACACTTAATTATGAGGCTTCCCTTGTGGTGAAACATTGCTGCTGAATGCCCTTTTGACTACATAAAAGCTTTTATTATTCTGTCGTTTTACACCATATTCTGGACAGGAATTAAGTGCTGTTTACAAACAAATCACAACTTTCATGGCTCATTTTCTGTAAAAGAAAAAAAAAAAGGCTCTAGAACTGCATTAAATGCAACTATAGGTTCATGATTGTTACCAGCCTGTGCTTTGAAGGATGGATTCCCAGTGGATGCTAAAGAACAAGGGAGGCTCGCTGCCACTCCATGAGCTTTAGATGGTGTATGTTTGATGTGGAAACCCTGGTGGTGTGCTGGTTAAGTGCTACAGCTGCTAATCAGAAGGTTGGCAGTTCAAATCTGCGAGGCACTGCTTGGAAATGGCTATGGAGCATCTCTACTTTGTCCTATAGGGTTACTTTGAGTCAGAATTGACCTGATGGTGTTGGGTTTGGTGTTTGGTATATTTGATTTGTCTGGAACAGCTTGATTTAACACACCAGAAAACTCAGCCAATTGGCTTAGCTCTGTTAGAGAGTCTCTCAATGCTGAGTACAAATCTTGCAGAAAATGTAATTGTGTCAAGAAAAAAAATAGCTTCATCAGCCACTAGTGCTCCTCTTCTGCTGTGTTTCCAAGTCATGCTGCAAGTCAAACAGACAAATACACAAATTCAGATACCTGCATGATTTTCTGTTGTTGGGCATTTGTCTCAGCAATTGAGGGTGTGAAATTATGTCCCAAGAGAGGTGTGATAATAAGCGTGAGGACAAGTCACCCCTTAACAAGGAAAGATTAATGTGCTGTTCTAAAATGGAACTATTATGTGTGCTGTTTACTCAAAAAGAGCAGGAAATGTGAACAAATGGAGCTGTCAAAGTGCTGATGACATACAAAATATTGAAATAAATAGCTGATGATGTATAAAGCATTGAAAGACACATCGATGTCCCTCTTGGCTTCACTGCCTATTTATTTTAACACAGTTATCCTCTTTAGAACGTGATCTAGCTTTTGCTCTGTTTAGAACTTTCTAGACTGGATCTGACAGCCAGCCAGGAAGTTGGGCCAATTTTCAATAAATATAATTCATAGAATTTCTCAAAGAATTCAAACAAAACTATAAATTTCTTAAAATTATCAGAATTCATTATCTTACACCTGCAGTGTTTTCTGGAGACTGAGAAAGAAGTGAGGATGACTTTACAGACATGTAACTTTCTTAATTCTAGCCATGGTACATACATAGGATCTCTGTGAGTCAGAACCAACTTGACAGCAACTGCAGATGAAGTCCATTAATGCATTCCAATTATTAAGGTTGATTCAAATCAATGATCAGAGTTTGTATGGAACTGGCTTTACTTGGCAGGTAATTAAATCAGTCAGATTCAGTTGCACTGGTAGTCCAGTAAAACTGGAAATGACCAGTAGTTGCTCTCCATCCCATTGTCCTTTTCTACTCAGGTAGGATGAATGCTTTCCTCATCTTTATTTGCAGTTGAGTCACAGTCCCATGCATGTCGACAAATGTGATGTGAATGTAAGTGTTGCAAGTCAACTCCCAGTTTAACCCCAGAAAACCAACCAACCCACCACTACTGAGTCAATTCCAACTCATAGAATTTCACTGAGATCTTCTCTTCATTCTCTGTGTGGCAGGAAGTGAAGGACTTCAAAATGACAGAGTCACTTGATGGATGTGCTCAGATCTCTGCTAAAAGAAGGGACACTCAGGGAAACTGCCCGTTGCAAAGGGACTTATTTTGAAAAAGACATAAAACTTGTGCATGCTTGTTTCTGGAGCAGCTGGTACTTTTGTCTTCACTGACAGAATAATCAAATAAGGCTCTTTCAAACTTGTATTTATGCTGAGATTACTTATGTGATCTAGTAGCTCAAATTCCTTTATTTAGTATATTTTCAATTGATTCTTACTGCCATTGCTTTGCAACAAGTCATAAGTCTAACGCATTTTAAAAGACCACAGCCCAAGGGAAACTCCTCTTATACAGAGGATCAGGGCTATTACTTGAATAAGAGTGTTGCTCCCCACCCTAATCCTCTTTAACATAACTTAATCTTGCTTTATCACTCACAGGCAGAGAGTAGAATTTACCACACCTGGGAAAATCATGTAAAATGCCCAAATGGAAGGTAATCACACAATACTGGGAATCATGGCCTACCAAGTTGGTACATATTTTGGGGGACAAAAAAATATAATCAGTCATAATTTCAATTATTATTAAAATTTCTACTTGACCACAACTTTACTTTTTTAAAAAGTGAATTTGTTAGGGAAAGCTAGCTCTCTGTGGATTTCTTGTTCTCTTACATGTCTTGCTGAGATGGCCAAGACTGCAAAGCCCTGACTGTTGTTCCACCTGGGTCAATTCTCAGGAATGCGTTCTTACAAGTGCCTTTGAGGGATGAAGTAATATCTCCCTGTAAGACAATGATTAAGTTTCATTTCTACTTGTTCTAGAAGCAATGGATTCCCAAAGCTCAGTGTTCCTCAGCTGCAGCATAAATCCTTTGTGTTCACAGTACTCATCTTGGTGCTGTCTATCATGTTACGGAACTTGGAAGCAAGAGAAACTGATGCAAATTTTTATGTTTGTGCTATTTGATATGCTGTAGGCAATAAAATCTTGTCTCTGACCCAGGAGTTTCACATCTTCTTCAGGAATCTAGAAAACAGTAGTAGATTATCTTATCAGCTTTTGAATGTAATAAAATAAAATCCCATACCTGTCAGAAGCTAGTACCCTGTACCTGATGGTTCTCTGTTGAAGATTCTTATCAGACTTACCCAAAGAGTTACAAAAAAAAAAAAAAAAAAGTCATATGTTTGGAAACTGCTCCAGACTAACTTAGTCTTTTTACTTGATGTTCTTGCCATATTCTTAGTATATTATGTATGTTACATCTCTAGAGTATTAAATAAAATATCTCAAGAATTTTTTCCTCTTTAAAATGTTCTTTCATTTCTAGAAATCTGATGTAACATTCAGTGACTTCTTTGAAAATAGACTAAACCGTTACTCTTAGAGACAATCCTTTTTCCTTGGAATAGCTGTATGAACTTTGTCTTTCATGTTGCAGCCAATTGTATTGTTCATATCAGAACTCTAGCCAAACTACACATTTGATAACTATTAGTAATAAGTGAACTATAGACATTAAGTCTCTGTCATTATCAGATAGTTTTGCTTTACTCTGATGCTTCTGTGGAGGTTCTGCTAAAAGTCAAAGAAAGTTTGTGTCTTGAATGAAGAAGGACAATTTCACAGCTTCAAGGGAGAGGACTGTAATTTAAACTATTGACATATGAAGTTTGTCAGTTAAGTCCGTGAAGTTAATTGTTCTAAGTGCTACATATCTTGTTGCTGAATATCACTGCAGTCACCTTCAAAGTACTCCCCTTGGGAAGCTTTGCACTGTTGTCAGTGCCTAGTCCCATCTTCAAAGCAATTTTGGAACTCTTTCAGGAATGGCCATTGAGCACAGTGGCAAGGTAGCAAGTGCACGAACTTAATTGCATAGTTGTCTGTGACAGACATTTTGGCCAGTGAGCAAATAACTGTATTAGAATACCCTTCCTATTCACTTGATCTGGCTCCCAATGACTTTTTTCTTTGCCTGAACATAAAGCAGATATTGAAAGGAAGACATTTTGATGACATTCAGGACATCAAGAGTAATATGATGACAGCTCTGATGGCTATTCCAGGAAAAGCGTTCCAAAACTGCTTTGAAGGATGGACTAGACACTGGCGTCAGTGCATAGCTTCTTAATGAGAGTGCTTCCAGGGTAACCACAGTGATGTTCAGCAATAAGGTGTGCAGCACTTTTTCTAGGATGAGTTCAAGAACTTAATTGGCAGTCCTTGTATAAAGCTGATCTGACATCACGCAGAGCCAGGGTGATCTCCTGGTCAAAATTATCTACACCCATTTTTATAAGTCAATTTTTATTGAAATGTAGCCATGTCCTCTTACTTATGAATAGACTATGGCTACTATCTTACTATAATGGCAACACTGAATAGTTGTGATAGAGACCAACAGGCTTGCAAATACTAAAATCATTGTTATCTAGGCTTCTACCAAAAAAGTTAATTATCAGACTGTAACAGTGGACTGGTTCTGATTTTCTAGGTCTGGCTTTAGTTGAGAAGCAGATAGCTTCATGAAACTGCTAATAGAACTAAATGAATAGACGAGGGAAATTTTATTATGGTAATTTGTCTGAAATATAGTTATATTAGTGTTCTCTTTTCTACATATGAAGAATTCTTGCTCTCCTTAAGCTATCTGTAACTGTAAATTAAAAAGGAAAAATGAAACTTTGATTTCTTTAATGAAATAAAATATTTAAAAACAATAACTGATTCTGACTTCCCAGAATTCCAAAGCTCTTACTATGTTTCATTACGTTTTATAGAAATATAGTTATTTGCACAGATTCACTAAAAATCTATATCCAATTGTCCAGATTATAATTGGACCAATTCATTAAGCAACCAAGGCCTTGCCTGAAATGTCATTTAAAAAAACATAATGCTCATTGAATCAGGTATTGACAAATCATTTTTAAGGAACCAATGTTGATTTCATATGTAGAATCAATACAAGGTCTCCCAGAAAAAGTGACTTACAGGCTGCAGTGTTACAGGCAGTAAGAAGGTAATTTCCTGGCAGGGCAGCAGTCTTAATCATTTTGGAGGAGTTTGAGAAGAGAGCAGTCCACTCCAATCTATAGGTACTGCTGATTAAAACTGACATTGTTATTTTCCTAAACTTCTTTTTCCAATCTCAAGTAAGAGATATTTTAAAATATCCACTCAGAGATTTCTTATGAAGCTTCCAGAAAGAAGTTAAATTTGTCTCCTCCGTAGTTATTCAGTACCTGGCTGGCTCTAGATTTGCAACACAATCTCAACGAACTTGTCTGGCTGATGAATCCCTTAGTTGCAGCTTTGTAAATGTGACCAGGTTTTTTTTTTTGTTGTTGTTGTTGTTTGGTTTTCGTTATCAAGGAAAACACTTCTTTGAGATTATTATAATCACAAAGTATGGGCTAACTGGGGATTTATTAGTTTCCTATTGTGGCTGTGAAAAATTACCACAAACTTAGTGGTTTAAAACAACACAAATATGTTGCCTTATAACTCTGACTCGACGGCACTTGGCTTGACTTATAACTCTGGAGGCAAGAATCAAAAGTGAGTCTCCTTGAACCCAAATCAAAGGGTCAGCAGAGCTGTACGCCCACTGGACAGCTAGATGAGAAACTCTTTCCCGCCGTTTTCAGCTTCTAGTGGCTATCTCCATCTCCACCCAGCAATTGCATCAGTGCGTCCCCTGCTTCTATTGTCACAACCCCATCTATTATTCTCTTGCCTCTCCCTTTCACTTATAAGAATACTTGTAATCATGCTTCACCAGCCTGAATAATTCTGGATAATCTCCCCATCTCATGACCCTCAACTTTATCTTATCTACATAAGCCCTGTTACTATGTTGTATGAACAGTGTCACAGGTTCTGGAGATTACAACACGGACACACGTGGGAGTAAAAAAACAGATGTTGCCTAAGCTTATCCTCTTGTGTCGAGAGTTTCTGCAACTTTCATTGCTTTTAAAATTTTTACCAGCTCTGTAACTTACAATTGTTACCGAGTTGGTAATTTTTGTGTATAGATGTGCAGATGCACCTTGTTCAGTGGAAATAAAATTGATTCTTCTTCCTCATCACATTCCACATGGAATAAATCAGTCTTAAAAGTTCATTTTAGCATTACTAGCTGTTCTTGTTAAGTGCCATCAAGTAATTTCGGACTCACAGCTACCCTATGTACAACACAATGAAAGACTGCTCACATCCTTACAATCATTACTGTATTTGAGACCGTTATTGCAGCCACTGTATCAATCTACCTTTCTGAGGGTCTTTCTCTCTTTTCCTGACCTGCTTTACCTAGCGTGACATACTTCTCCAAGGGCTGGTCCCTCTCGACAACATGTCTAAAGTAAGTGAAATGAAGTTTCACCATCTTTCATTCTGAGAAACATCCTGGCTGTACTTCTTCCTAAACAGATTTGTCCATCCTTCTGTAAGCTCATGATATACTTATATTCCATGTTATATCATGCCAACACCATGGTTCAAAGGTGTCAATTTTCCTTTAGTCTTCTTTATTCATTGTCCAGTTTTTGTACACATATGAGGTGACTGAAAATAGAATGGCTTGGAAATCTAAAACAATAAAGATTATGGAATCAAAGTAGGGACAGCAATGGAAGTTCTAATACATGGCTTAGACAGACTACAAAATCTTGCCAACAATGCACAGAGGAGGAAATAGATAAATGGGATCTAGTAAAAGTCAAACACTTACGCTCATCCAAAGACTTTGTCAAGAGAGTTAAACGACTGCCTACAGTATGGGAAAAAAATATTTGAGCACTATGTATTGGGTAGACATTGAATTTCCATAGTCTACAAGGTACTGTAAATTTTCAACAAGAAAAAGACAAATAATCCAATTAAACAATGGGCAAAGGACATGAACAGACTCTTAAAAAGAAGACATCCAGCCAGCCAAAACACACATGAAGAAATGCTCACAATCATTAGTTATTAGAGAAATTCAAATCAAAACTATGATTAGATATCATCTCACCCCAGTGAGGTTGGCAATAATCCAAAAAACACTAAACAACAGATGCTGGAGAGGCTGTGGTGAGACTGCAACTTTCCTACACTGCTGGTGGGAATGTGAATTGGTACAACCTCTTTGAAAAGAAATCTGATTTCTTAAAAAGCTAGAAATAGAAATACCATACGATCCAGCAATCCCACTGCTTGAAATATATCCTACAGAAATAAGGACTGTCACACTAACAGATACATGGACATGAATGTTTACTGAAGCACAGTCCAAAATAGCAAAAAGATGGAATCAACCAAAGTGCCCATCAACAGATGAATGGATAAACAAACTTTGGTATAGATACACAATGGAACACTAATACGAACAAGGGTGATTTTAGGAAGCATCTCATAACCTGATAGCAACTAGAACACATCATGCTCAGTTAAATCAGTCAGCTTCAGAAAGAAAAGTATTGCATGAGACCACTATTATAAGGACTTAAAAAAGGAACTACATGTAGAAGAAAATACTATTTGATGGCTACAAGTGTGGGGAGGAAGAAAGAGTTGTTCATAGATTAGATAGTCAGTAAGAATTTGGCTGGGTGAAGGGTGTGACAGTAGCAGTAGAAGGCAGGTCACCATAAACGGACTATACCACAAACTAAAAGATTTTCTAAATTCAAACCAGCATTTCAAAGTTTAGAATAGCAGGGACAGAGTTCTAGGGACCATGTTTTCAGGGGACATCGAGGTCAACTGGCCTAACTAGCCTTTTGTTAAGAGAGTCTTGTGCACCCCATATTGGTGAAGCCTTGATAGGGTGCACAACGTAAAGTCCTGGACGTCACACGAGAAAAAGAAGTGCGCAGATCAAGAACTCTACTAAAAGACCAGAATTCATGATCCAACAACCTGGAGGGTCTCCGGGAAACACGGCCTCTACGCTTACTGTTGATCCAGACTGGAAACCAGAGCTGAAGTCAACACTTCAGACAAAAAAATGGACTGGACTCAGGAACACAGAGTGAGAACATGGAGTGCGTACTTTATGGTTTTACATATATATAAAAGGTTGACCTGGTTTCTCTCTAGAGGTGAAAGGGTGGAGAGGAGGGGACAGGTGTTCATTAAGAGGACACTAGAAGAGTGAAAAGCTGGAGTATACTGTCAAGTGTGAAAAGAGCAGATAGAGTTGCAAAGAGGCAGGCATGCAAAACTGACTTGGACTGTATACTTCCACTTAATCATAATAAAAAGAGAGAGAGAGAGAGAAGATGTAATGGCTTGTGTCAGACGCATCTTAGTCCTCGAAGTGACATCTTTGCTTTTTACTGCTTTAAAGAGATCTTTTGCAGCAGATTCGTCCAAAGCAACATGGTTAATTTTTTGACTGGGGCATATATGGACATTGATTATGTATTCAAGTAAAATGAATTGCTTGACAACTTTAATATTTTCTGTTTATTATCATGCTGTTGCTTACTGGTCCAGTTGTGAGAATTTTTATTTTCTTTATATTGTCAGAATCCATACTGAAAGCTGTAGTCTTTGATCTATATCAAACCCATTGCTATAGAGTCAATTTCAACTCAAAGTGACCCTAAAGGACAGAGTGGAACTGCCCCATAGATTTTCCAAGGAGCACCTAGTGGATTCAAACTGCTGTCTCTTTGATTAGCAGATGTAGCACTTAACTACTACGCCATTAGAGTTTCCTTGATCTATATTACTTGCTTGTTGTAAAGGTTATGTTCTTTGAAATCTCCTTTTAACTAATCATAACATCTTACTGGTTGCCATTAATTAATATGTTAAAACAAATCTGACAAGTATTTAATTTTATAGTATAGGAAAATGAGGTTATGTCTGCTATTGAAATTATTCGTTCACATGGAGACTTAGAATAGTGTAATGAAGCTCCATATACTCATCACTCGGCTCCAATAAACATCAAGTTAAGACCAATGCCACTTCTACACTTACTCCCATCTTAATTTAAAGCAAATTTGAAAGGCAGTATTTTTTTTTTTTTTTTTTTAATCTGTGAATATTTATTGTGCCTCCCTTAACGGTAAGAACTCAGTCAATAAAAACTGCCAATGAAGTTCACAAACTCATCCCAGAAAAAGTGCTACATACCTCGTTGGTGAATATCATTATGGTCAAGTTTGAAGTACTCCCTTTGGGAAGCTGTTCAATGATGCCAGTGCTGAGCTCATCCTTCAAAGCAATTTTGGAACTCTTTTTCTAGAATAGTTGTCAGAGCTGTCGTCGTATTACGCTTGGTGTCCTGAATGTCATCAAAATGTCTTCCTTTCAATATTTCCTTATCTTTGGGTGAAGAAAAAAGTCATCGTGGGCCAGACTGGGTCAGCTGGGAGGGTGTTTCCAATACAGTTATTTGTTTACTAGCTAAAAACTTCCTCACAGACAAGTACACAATTAAGTTCGCAATCTTGCTACAGTACCACCATGCTCAATGGCCATTCTGCAAAGAGTTCTAAAATTGCTTTGAAGGATCTCCTAGGTGCTGACATCAGCGCATAACTTCCCAATAGCAGTCCCACAAAGGTGACTGTAGTGATACTCAGCAATGAGGTACGCAGCACTTAGAACAATTACATTCGCAGACTTAATTGTCAGACTTCATATAACCATAACAGTAACATAACACCTAAGGTTAAAATTTTCTTAATTTAATCAAATATCCAGTGTTCAAATTTCTAATCATTTCAAAAATGCGTTAATGTGTAGTCTATGTATAATAAACTGTACTGTTTAAACCGCACAATTTTAAGAAGTGTGCTTTAAGTCTCTTTTAATCTACATGCACCCCCTCCACATTTTGTTTAAAAATAACAGGTTGTTTGTACCATGGCGTTTTCCAGTGTATGCACTTTTTTGATCACTATGCTCTGGTGATTTTTAATTTGTTGCTTGGTGTCCTGCGTGCATCGTAAATTTGATGTTTCGTAGTGGCAACTATGGGTTCAAGCACGTTAATCACTGTGCCGATGACGCAAGTGTAGGCGGTGTTTCTTTCTGTTGTGCATAGGGTTGCTGTGAGTCACAAGTGACTTGAAGAACCTAACAACAACCAAATCCCAAAAACCAAGCCCACTGCCTTCTAGTCGATTCCAACTCATAGCAACACTATAGAACAGAGTAGAACTGGTCCCCAGAGTTTCCAGAGAGCACCTGGCAGATTCGAATTGCCTACCTTCTGGTTAACAGATATAACGTTTAACCACTGTGCCACCAGGGTCTCCAACAACAATAGTCAGTAATTAGTGACATTAGTTCATTAGAGTTTTCAAATTGTGGAATTCTAATTTTATCATTTATTTATGACTTATTAGCTAGACTAATTTAATACAAAGAAATAAAGAAAAATTTCTCCCCATCCGGTAGTGTATAGGTCATATTAAAAAGACATGGATAAATGCTTAATTCTTTCTCCTTGCCAATTTCCAAAACTAAAGAGTTTTTTTTCCCAGAGTCTTGCAATGGTGATGATTTCTATGTTTGTATGCTTGTGTGCATATGTGTGTGTATTTGTGTATATGTGTATGTGATTGCATCGCACATTAAGTCATCAGTGAACACATTTGTTGTATTTCCATCTATTTATTATTCTTAATGATACTTACGTGACCATCTTTGGGCAGTGGGAGCCTTTCTAAGGTGGTTCCCGTATCTTTTTGATATGATCTCATAAGCTTTCCCCATGTTGTGGTAGGATTAGACGTCCACGTTCGGTTGGGACTTTTTCTGTCCTGTGTCTGAGAGACCATAGAACGGTATTTTTGCTACCACCTTGGCTGTTGCTGCTTGGCCACTTCAGTGGGCATAGCTATTAAACCAAAACCAAAAACAAAAACAAAATCAAATGCATTACTGTTGAGTTAATTCTGATTTATAAGTGACCCTTAGGACAGAGTAAAGCTGCCTTGTAGCATTTCCAAGGAGTGGGTGGTGGATTTGAACTTCTGACCAGGAGTAAGCTGCTGAGCTCTTAACCACTGTACCATCAGGGCTACAGAAGTACTACATGTATATATATATGTATGTATGTGTATGAGGACATCCAATTCACAAACCCATCCTAGAAAAAGTGCTACATACCTCATTGTTGAGTATCACTACGATCACCTTCAAAGTACTCCTTGTGAAAATGTGAGCAAGCAATGCTTACACACAGGGGTGATTTCTTTCCAGTCTTTCTGTTGTTTTCAGGCACAATCCTGGTCAACAAGGAATTTGAGTTTCTGAGTGCTGCTGCAATGATGCATGCTTTGGAGTTACCTTCTATCATATTTCACTATCTTAAAGACTTAATTATTTTTCTCATTTTTTTTCCCATTAAAATTAAGTTTCTCAAGTTCAGATTCCAATTCTGATTCAACAGACTGGGAGGAGACAAGGAATCGACACTTGGTTGATCCAGATGGTTCAGGTGATTCTGAGGCAGCTGATGAGAAGCTAACTCTTCCCCAGACTTTGCTTTCTAGACACCCTCCTACGGGTGGTCTAGAACATGACCAACGGAGAGTTCACACGAAGTGATAAGCCCTGGAGTCACGGACCGATATTATTATCAGCTGAACCACGTATTTATAATACTTTTTCCTCTCACTTTGTGCCTGGTCTCAATCTACATAGTGTTTTAAAAAACAAACAAATAACAACAACAACAAATAAAAATCCACTGCCTTCCAATCAATTACTACTCATAGTACAGTATAGGTTGGAGTAGAACTGCCCCATAGAGTTTCCAAGTAGCACCTGGTGGATTTGAATAGCTGACCGTTTGGTTAGCAGTTGTAGCATTTAACCACTATGGCATATAGAAAAATGAAAACGTGATAGTTTGATTTGCAATGTGGAATTTGATATGTGTGTGATATTCCAATTTTTGATTCATTTAAATCAGAAATGAAAATAACAATTACTTGGGAAAAAGAAACCTTTGAACCATTCAAAAATAATCTTTTACATTTTTTTCCTGGTTTTCATTTGGATTTCAATGTT
This sequence comes from Heterohyrax brucei, assembly GCA_028571685.1. Lineage (NCBI taxonomy): Eukaryota > Metazoa > Chordata > Mammalia > Hyracoidea > Procaviidae > Heterohyrax > Heterohyrax brucei. The sequence goes on from CM053148.1 coordinate 97,135,272, forward strand.
TATTTCATATGTGTGTGTATGTGTATAGATATGGAAACATTTTCCTTAAATCATATTCTAAGTAATCTTTAGATTTTAAATTAAAGTTGAGTAAAGGTGAATGCGCATTTTTCAATGAATATCCTTAAAAAATAATACAGGCTTACTCACACATTTTCCGTTTGAATTCAAAGAATATAAGTAGATGGTTTTTCATCCTCAGCAGATTAATAAACTGGCACTGTAGTTTATTCAACTTAGTGATGTCAGAATTCTTTTTCTTTCTGACTCTATTAAATACTGGAAATCTTTTATCCCCAAGATGACATTAGAGATGAAAGTAATGCCAATAAATATTTAATTTAATATGTTAGCAGCTGACCTATTTGGTAGATATATGTAGAATAATAAATCATAAGAAGCAGCAGTGGATACTCATCAGCTATTCAAGACATGCCAAGCACTTGGTAAAGTTAAATATCCTTTCTAATTACTTATTTGAAAATGAAATGTATATATTAATGAAGAACATGTAAATTCAAATATTATAACATAAAGATTCATAAAATAAAGTGAAGTAAAATAACCTGGTCTACCTAGTCTCTTAAGGTTACCATGAGTCAGAATCAACTCCATGGTAATAGGTTTGATTTCAGTGTTAGTACTTAATTGTGAAGTTCTGGTAACACATGGTGGCACAGTGTTTAAGTGTTCTGTTTTGGTACCCAAAATGTCAGCAGTTCAAATCCACCAGGTGCTCCTTACAAACCCTCTAGGGGGCTGACTAGTTGAAATTATTTGGAGTAGATTCGATGTCATCAGGTTTGATTGGGATTTTGGTTTAGTAGCTATTTAATGTCTATTCACTTTTCTAGTTTTAGATGTGATTTCCTCTTTTCCATTCCCTGCTTACCCCTTCTGTCTTCATCAGCTAGTGCTGCTTTAATAGAAATGCCACTAGTGGATGGCTTTAAAAAGAGAAATTTCATTTTGTCACAGTCCAGTAAGGTAAAAGTCCAAATTTAGGATGTCAGCCCCAGAGGAAGGCTTTCTTTGCTGGATCTGGAGAAAGGTCCTCGTAATCAATCTTCCTCTGGACTGGAAACTTCTGAGGTCCAGGGACACTGGCCCTTTCCAAATCTTTCCAAAGGACATGCTCAGCTTCTGGCAAAGCTTCTTGGTGGTATGAGGTTCCCAAATCTGTCTGCTAGCTTTTTACCTTTATATCTCAAGAGACTGCCTCAAGGCATCAAATAATCTTACACATTGAGCTCTGCCCCGCCAACACAAATGTGCCCATCCCCCCTCATTAACATCACAGAGGCAAGATTTACAACACGGAGGAGCATCACACAATACCAGGAATCACGGCCTAGCCAAACTGCCACACACATTTTTGGGGGAACTCGATTCAATCCACAACACCTTCTAAAACTCTTCTTATATTCAAGTTTTACTGTATACCCACCATCCCTCTTTTAAACTGGGATTACATTTAGAGTCCTTGGACAGTGCCAACAGTCAGCACATTTGTCTGCCACCTGAAAGTTGAAAGTTTGAGACTACCTACAGGCACTTTGGAAGAAAGGCTGGCAATTTACTTCCAAGAAGCCAGCCACAGCAAATCCTATGGAGTAAAGTTCTACTCTGACACACACTGAATCACCATGAGTTGAAACAGACTCACCAGTGATTGTTTTTATTTAGTGCTATATGCTGGCTCTTCCACAGGCCCAGGCGGTAGTTGTTACTCGGCAATACTCGCTGGATAACAGTCAACATTCCTAACAGATACTAAGCCTTTTGAGGACAGGGACCTTCCCTGTGTCTCTCATCCTTATTGTTGTAATAGCCACTCTATAACTATTCTGGAGGGATAAATGTACCTAAAAGATGCCCAATATAGCATCCCCCAGAGAGTGCTAAAGCCATGAGTCTTATTTAACTACTCTTCAGCCAGAGTGACATTGCTCTAAACTATTTCAGTTTGTTCTGACAAACACTGAGAGACGTGGGTTTCGTAAGAACTTAAAACACTGCGTTGCAAAGATAACCAAAATTCGCTCCTGGCTCTAGAGGCATTTAGAAGTTGGTATGGAAACGTCTGCATAAATGACAAATGATATTAAGCGTATCTGGTAAAGACAAAACCCTTTGCCTTTTAGATCAGGGTACATTTAGGGGTGCTGATATTGCCTAAGACATTCACTTCAAGTTCAAATCTTTGCCAGCTGTCATGGCAGAACACTCTGGATCATTTACAGCTAGCCTAGGAATTCCATTCCTGTATAAGTCAGTCCTCCACCCAAAAATATCCAGAATGTCTTCTCATGTATCTAGAAAGCTCAAGAAGAAATCCAGAAGCAACATTCTCTTCCTCCCTAAAGAAAGGTTAAAGACTGGTTATTGTTAAGTAGTATGGAAAGACTTTATAATTAGAGCTAGCTAATTAATTAAAATTATAAATATGACAAATAAAAATAATACATTATGAAATAACCATTAAAATCAACTGAAAGAGTAATACTTTTGACTTTTTTAAACATTTCAAAGACATCTTACAAGTCTTTTTTTTTATCCCTGTTGGTCCTTTTAGACAAGTTATACATTATTTGACAGGCAGTAGCTACCTGGTCACTTGGATTTGACCATATGTCTAGAGACGTGGGCACCTGCAGAGGTGTCAGAGGGGCTAACGACTGCCTCCTAGACACAGTTTACAATTGCAAATAGCTATAATACTGTAATCTGAACAATGGTCTGAGGACCGCTAGGTGCAATGTTTCATAGGCAATTGCATTTTTGTTTTTCTTGGCAATGATGAAAAACTTCCAATTGTGCCTAATTAAGTGGTATGATTCTTGAGTGATCAAGGCACAAGTTTATTACCGACAAAACACATTTTACCTGTGTGCTAAACTGAGTCTGAACCTATAGAATTTTCCTGGCCAAGAAATTAGTAGGCAAACTTACTTTAACTGTGATGAACTTTGCAATCCAGTTTTTATTTTTTAATGTTAGACTGGGAATTAGATGAGCAGAGTGATAATTCTTAATAGGAGTTGCTTGGCTAGCTTCTTATGTCTCACTGAAAATTTATTTTCTAATATTAGATGAATAGCTAAACTTACTGTTGTGGAGTCAATCCTGACTCACAGAGGACGTTATAGAACAGACTAGAGCTGCCCCATAGAATTTCCGAGGAGTACCCAGTGGATTGGAACTGCTGATCTTTTGGTTAGCAATAATAGCACTTAACCACCGTGCCGCTAGGGTTTCCTGAAAATACATAACACTTCGCTAATTTGCATGCCATCCTTGCACAGGGCCATGAGGATCTTCTTCCAGTTTTAGTGCATGTGCTCTTATTAGCTTTTGGCTAACGTATTTTCTGTGAGCAAGATAAAAGATCTGTTTTTGTAGGATCTCTGCTCAAGAGTAGAAATTACTGTGGAAGAGTCCCAATTCTTAGCAATCCCTTATGTACCGTATGGCATAGTGGTTAAGTGCTGTATCTGCTAGCCTAAAGATTGGCAGTTTGAATCCCCCAGGTGCTCCTTGGAAACGGTGGAACAGTTCTACTCTGTCCTATAGGGTTGCTATGTGTTGGAATTGACTCATTGGCAGTGGTTATGTACCATATGTGAAGTGAAATGTAACCTCAAGAGAGAAAATGATAAAGAATTAGGAAAGACAGACAAATTAATGCATAATATTTACTTTGTTCAAAAAACAGGCTATTTTTCCCTCCTATGCCGATGTGAAGACCCAGCACAGCTGCTTCTAAATAATATCTGGTTCAACAAAGAATGTGCTCCCTTCATAGCGAGAGCCCTAGTTTGGGTGCTATGCTGGCTCGCCGCATATTTAAAATGGACACACAATTGTAACACCTGAAATTTGTATCTTCATTCTGGCCATTCGTTTAGTAGGTCAAATCATCACTATATTTCATCAGGATGGTAGATTTTAACTCATTTAATGTTTTAATCTTTCATCAGTTTTTAAGAGGATTTCACAGTGTAGACGGGATTTGTATAAATTTGTATGCAGTAAATTTATTCGTTTAACAGTTTTATTCTTTCATCAGAAATTCATTTAAAAGGGTTCCACTATACATCACTTTCACTTCCAGTGCAGCTTTAGGTCAGGCTGTAATTGATGCAAAAGCAATGAGGTATTAAAAGAGATAGGAAATATCTGAAATTGGAAAGAGTTCAAGAAGTGGGCCATTGTCAGGGCGTTACGCTCTGTAGATAAGGTGCGGAGGGAAGAAATACAGCATTTTGATCTGAAGCCTTATGTGCTTGATAATTTCAATTCCAAAGCAAGTCAAGAAGGAACCGTTTTATCTAAGCTTGTGTCTTTAAAACAAAATTAACTGCTTCAGTGTCCTAAAACAGCCCCCATATGGCCCTATGAATGTACATGCTTGTCTTTACCATCCATTTGAATTAATGGTACAGCTTCTTCCAGTGCACCTTCTGTCTCCTCCCTTCCCCCTGCTGGCGTTCATTAAATGACATCCAAGTGATAAACACTAATATAATAAACACAGTGGCAATGGAAACAACCCAGGAAAGAAATGCATTCTATCATGTTCTCATATAGAAGTAGATAAAAATCACCAGTAGTGTATTATACTTGGTGATAGAAAACTGCAGGGCGACTTTCACCTCTGCTGAGGACAAGCAGAGGTGTTGGCATTTGCTTTGTGTGCATCAGAAAAGCGAACGGTGGCCTTGAGAAATATTCCTTAGTATCTGCAAAGGGAGTGACTGCTTTTATACTATCCAGTGCAAAGAGTTACTTCCATAAAGATTACAGCCAGGAAAACCCCATGAGGTAGTTCTACGCAGACACATGGGGTCTCTGTGACTTGGAATCAAACTCTGTGGCACAGCAACAGCAACAACTGCAAGAGGGCACCAGTGTCCTGGTTGGTGAGTGAGTGAAAAGTCCTAGAGAAATGATAGGCAGAAGGCTTCCATTGCTTGAGTTTGCTAATGTTTATTTGGGGAAGAGGAAATCCTGGTGGTGTAGTGGGTAAGTGCTGTGGCTGCTAGCCAAAGGGTTGGTGATTTGAATCCACCAGGTACACACTGGAAACTCTATCGGAGAAGTTCTACTCTGCCCTTTAGGGTTGGTATGAGTCAGAACCACCTCAATGACATTGGGTTTGGCTGTCCACGATAGCAAAGAGATGGAATCAACCCAGATGCCCAATAACAGAAGAATGAATGGGTAAACTTTGGTATATCTACTCGATGGAGTACTATACATTGATAAAGAACAATGATGATAGCAGGAAACATCTCTCAATTGGGGCTCAACTGGAGGACATTATGTTGAGTGAAACTAGTCAGTGACAGAAGGACAATTATCATATGAGACCCCTACAATAAAAACTTAAAAGCATACTCATACATAACAGAAAAGACTCTTTGACAACTACAAGGGTGGGGAGGCAGGGAGGGCGGGAGGGCAAGGGGCAAGGGCTTAGGTTAGATAGTTGTTAGAAATTTGGTTGGGTGAAATTGGTGACAATACATATTAGTAAGAAGATCAATATTAATGGGACTTTGACACAACTTGTGTACTCCTCCTATTTTAACCCAATATTGTAAGCGCAGAGTTATGTACACCTTCATTTTTTATTTAATTAAAAAAAATTTAAAAAAAAAAAAGAAAAGAAGGAAGAAAAGAGAAGAAAGAAGGGAGGGATTTACCTTCTAATGTCATTCTTGTCTGTCACACCCTGCTTTCTGAGACTGATGGCTTCCAGGAGTCTTCCCTTTGTTTACCGGCACTGGGTATGCCTGTCCCGTCAAATATCCAATAAAAGCTTGTTGAATGGAGCTGAATCAAACTGTACTGAATTGAAAGAAGAATATTTTAAATGCTGTGAAAGGTGGTACAAACACATCCCCTCTCCTCCCCAAAGTCCCAAAATAACCTGCTGTTAAGAAATAAAGTCAATTAACTTGTCCTTATGAACTCAGAGAGTGTTCCTTGACCACATCTGGCTGGAAAGAGGATGTGATTGAGAGAGAAAAGATTGCACTAGGACTAAACTCTGAGTTAGTAATTCTCGCGAGAATGGTGATGGGTCACGGAAGATCACAGCAGGATCTAAGAGAGTCATGTCTTATTTTATTCTTATATCATGCTGAACTGTCTCGTGACTCATCTCATAGCATTATGGAGGGCCCACTCCAAAGCCCTCTAAAGGTTCAGAACCATGGCAGTTTTTACCTGGAAGTCTAAAGTCAGTTGCAGGAAGACACTGAATTTTCCTGTAGGTTCACAGTAGTTCTGATGGATTCTAGCTCTCATAGGGCATCCTAGAATTAATCAAAATACAGAAATTCTAGTGTGTTTCCACTGATGTTAAAAAAAAATCACTTCCACACAGACCCAGGGGAGAAAAGGAGAAGGCAAGGACAAGCATGCTCTTTCTTGGGGCCTCCTTCCTGTATCTCTGTGGGCTGCATGTCGCCAAATCTGGTCCCCAGTCCTTTCCAGCTCTGTTTGCATGAGACTCCAAGGCCCTCAGAGCACACTGCCTGTACCAGGGAGTTTAATGTGAACAGGTCTTATTGAAAGCTAATTTTATTTGGACCTATCTTATCAACCTAACTGTCAAACTACAACCAGGAAGGTGAATTTCACAGTGTGGACAATTTTATAACCTTTCAAATGATAATTGCCTGGAATTTAATGCAGGTACATTGATGAAGTCTGACAGCTGTTAAAAAGAGCAGAGCCACAAGCCACACCATAGAACAGAGGATGAAAATCATCTTTCCATCTGTCTTCCTCTATTGCTATTTTTGTAACACGTGAAGCTTCCTTTCAAATGCAAAATGTGAGCAGAGCCCTCAGTCATCTAACTGATCTTGCCTACGTGTTTCCTTTAGGTCTGGCTGCTTGTCTGGCTGGGAAACTTCTGTCATCCCAGCATCCTCATCTAGATGTTTTTCTTGTTAATATTCTTTTTTAAAAAAATCCAAACACCTCTTTTAATGTTAATGTTAGTGTTAACTTACCTTAATAGCTGAGTAACTTGATTTAGGAAGAACTAAGAAAGTCTGAAACTCTATAGTAATCAATTTCATGACAACATGTACTAGAGTATTTGAGCCTACAATTAACATGTACTAGAGTATTTGAGCATCATGAGTTTGTTTGCAAAGATACAGAATTCCATCTGTGGATCTTCCCCCCACCCCCTCAATTCATGTTTGTGTAGTAGATCTTCTGTCACACTCCTACTTTCAAAACACCTGTGTTGTGGGCTTTTGAAGTGAATTTCTTATAGAAGCATGGTTGTTGAGCCACTCTGCAGATCTCTGTCTTCTGATTGATGTATTTAGACCATTTCCATCAATGGTAATTATTAATATGTCAGCGAGGTTGGGTGACCCAAGTGGTTTGCCATCAGCTGCTAACATAAAGGTTGTTGACTGTTTTATTCACTAGAGTTGAACATATGTATATTCTGTGACCTACCAGTTTCAATATTCGTTATTTACTCAATAGAGATGTAAACCTACATTTGGTAATAAATACATACAAAAGTATAGCATCACTGTTTATAATAACCCCAGCCTAGAATTGTAGTGTTGATGAATACATTATGGTATAATTACACAATAGGATACTGTACAGGCATGAGATTTAACACACCACAACTGTAATCACAGTATGAATGAATAGCATAAACATGGAATTAAGTGAAAGAAGCTAAACACAAAAAACACATACTCTAAGATTACATTTTTGTGTAGAGATGAGAAAGAGATAGAACTTATCTATATTGTTAGAAATTCAAAGGATAAATTCTGAGCAGTGGAATTGCAGGATCAAATGGTACATCTATTTCCAGCTTTTTAAGTAAGCACCAGACTGTTTTCCAAAGAGATTGTATCATTTTGCAGTGTAGGAGAGTTCTAATTTCTCCACAGCCTCTCCAGCATTTGTTGCTTTGTGTTTTTTGGATCATGGCCAACCTTGTTGGGGTGAGATGGTATCTCACTGCAGTTTTGATTTGAACTTCTTTAACATGTTGTCACATGAACAGACACATGCAAATGAATGTTTGTTGTAGCACAATCCAGAAAAGCAAAAAGTTGGAATCAAGCCCGATGCCCATCAACAGATGAATGGCTAAGCAAACTATGGTACATATACTCAATGGAACACTATGCTATGCTATGATAAAAAACAGTGACAATTTTAGAAAACATCTCATAACATGGTCTCATTTGGAAGAGATCATGCTGAGTGAAATCAATCAGTGTCAAAAGGACAAATTTTGTATGAGATCCTGTTATAAGGACTTAACAAGAGAATTATCCATGGAAGAAAATGATTGTGTTGGCTACATGGTTGGGTGGGGGGCTGAGAGTTTATCATAGATGAGATAACTGATAGATGTTAGCAATTTTGTTCTTTTATTGAAATTAATAAAAATAAAAAAGTTTTTCTAAGAAAGGGGAATTTTGGCTCCTTTTCCAAAGAAGTATAAATATCAAGCTAGGTATAAACGTGTGTGTGCTGTTATGGCCTAAAGACAATTTGGTGACTAATTTAAGTAGTATATAGTTGCAGTGCCAAGTAATTACAAAAACATGTTGCAGTCAAGAGGCCAGAGAAGTTTGGGCATATCCTAGATTTATTTATTTACAAGGAGATTTGTAAATATGTGATAAATCTCTCTACCTAATGTTCCATAACAAAACAATGAAAGTATTAAAAAACAATCTGAGCTGTGGTTATTCTTGGAGGTAGAAAATGATTGGAAGACAGAACAAGGGAAAACAGTCTTGAACAAGAGAAAATAACATTCCACTTGATCTGCGGGCAGGCTTCACAAGCATGTTCATACTTACAAAAGTTAACTGGACTTGTATTTGGTGTTAATTCTGCATATAAGTTGTTGTCTGATAAAAACATAAATACAATTAAATAGAGTAACTTTTTCAGGTAAGATATTCAAACAATTTTAGTTGTTTACACAAGCTCTGATTTCCCAGGCCACAGGAAAAAAAAATTAAAAATGACGTAGAATCATAATGAAGAATGGATGATAGATATTCTTTCCTCCCTAAGCCACTATCCTGGCATGAGGCAATCAAAGATCTAGGAATCATCTCTCGTGCTCCTTTGTCTTCACCTTGAGTGGTCCTATGTACATCTCAACACCTATTTTGTCTGCTAGCAACTGCGGCTCTTTTTTGATTATTGTTATTTTTCTTATCATTTTATCTCCAGCCAATTTGTGTCATTGAATGTAAAGTTTGACTCTTGTATACAGTGTTTAGTTGGATCACTTTAAAAAAAAATCCATTCTTCTAATCTCTGCAGTTTGATTAGAATATATAATCCACTCACATTCAAAGGAATTCCTGATAAAGTAGGATTTATACTTGCCATTTTGGTATCGTTTTCTGTGTCTTACGTCTTCTTTTGTTCCTCTGTTTCTCTGTTAGTGTCTTATTTTGTGTTAAATAGACATTTTCTAAAGTAACATTTTAATTTCCTTGCCATTTAACACATGTTTTTTAATTGTTTTCTTAATGGCTGCCTCTGAATTACAGTTGCAATTGGCACTTCATTTATAATGATCTAGTTCAGACTAATATCAACTAAATTTCAGTAGTATAAAAAAAAACCCTGCTCCTGTATAGCTTCGTTTCTTCCTCCTCTTCTGTACTATTATTATTCTTAGTTATTGTTAAGTTCATGGCTACTCATGCAACCTTTCAAAAGCAGATTGGTAGCCATGTTTTCCTAAGCACCTCTGGGTGGATTCGAATGGTGAACTTTTTGTCTAGTAGTTGAACAGTTAACTGTTTGCACTAGCCAGGGCCTTCTTTTTACTATTTTGTCATACAAGTTACATCTTTATATGTTATAAGCCAATCAACATAGTTACAGTATTCTTGCTTTACACAGTTTCTTTAAATCAGATAGAAGAGTTGTAAACAAAAATTACATTTGTACTGTCTTTTATATTTACCTATGTAGTTACCTTTACCAGCGTTCTTTATTTCTTCTTATGAGTTTAAGTTATTCTCTAAAAATAGCAAACCTAAATTCAGTGCCATTGAGTCAGTAGAACTACTCCATAGAGTTTCCAAGGAGTACCTGTTGGATTTGAACTGAAGACCTTGTAGTTAGCAGCCATAGCACTTAACCACTATACAGCCAGGGTTTCCAGGTATTGTCTAGGGTCCTTTAATTTCAGCTTGCAGGGATTCCTGTAGTCGTTCTTGTAGAAACTACTAAAGTGGTGACAAATCCTCTGTTTTTGTTTATCTGGGAATGTCTTAATTTATTCTAAATTCTTGAAGGATCATTTTAATGGGTATAGAATTCTTTGTTGATAGTCTTTCCTTCATTGCTTGAATACATTATCTTACTGCCATCTGGCCTCCATAGTTTCTCATAAGAAATCAGTTGTTAATCTCATCAAAGATCTCTTTTACATGATGAGTCAGTTCTCTCTTGTTGCTTTCAAGAATCTGCCTTTAGCTTTCTATATCTTATGATATATTTAGATGTAAATCTCGGAGTTTATCTTATATGGAGTTTGTGGAGCTTCCTAGGTGTGTAGATTAATGCTTTTCATGTAATTTGGGAAGTTTTTATCTATCGTTTCCTCAAATAGTCTTCTGTTCTTTCTCTTTTATTGTTCTAGGACTCCAATTATGTGTCTATTGGTACACTTACTTGACAGTGTCCCATAGGTCTCTGAGGATATCTTCAACTTTATTCATTGTTGTTTTTTTATTTCTGTTCCTCAGACTGTATAATATTGTCATATCTTCACATTCACTGATTATTTCTTCTGCTACATCAAACTCTTAAATGTCTTGAACAAATAAATCTATCAGACTTTTCTAAGGGACTCTGTGCATGAATTGGGGTATGTTTTTAATACTCCAGCAAGCAGTTTACAACTCTGTCTTAGCCTTTACTCGCTGCTTATTCTGAGCCTCAAGGTCAACCTGATCTGAGAGAATAGAGCCTGATTTTTCCAGGCACAACCCCGCACAAATATGTGACTTTCCAAGTTCCCAAAACAATATTGGAACCTTTTAGGATACCTGATGAAAGTCTCAGGGGGCATCAGTGGTTCAGGGGTAAATTCTTGCCTTCCAAGCAGGAGACCCAGGTTTGATTCCCAGATAAAGCACCTCACTTGCAATCCTCATTTGTCTGTTAGTGGGGGCCGTGCATGGTTGTGACGCTGAGTAGGGTTCAGTAGAACTTAGAACTCAGACTATAACAGACCAAGAAGAAAGACCTGGTAATCTACCTGTAAAAATAAGCCAGTGAAAAACCCTATGGCTCACAACAGTGCAATCTGCTTCTGAAAAGTTACAGCCTTGGAAATCTTACGGACCAATTCTACTTTGCACACATGGAATCATCCTGGATTGGACTCAATATGGACATGGCACAGGATCAGGCAGCATTTTGTTCCACTGTACATGTGGTTATCATGAATCAGGGATTGGCTCAGTGGCAGCTAGCAACAATAATAACAGGAACATCTCACCCCCAGCCCTTATTTTAAAGGTTTTTTTTTTTTTTTTTTAGCAGACCTCTTGCTCTGTTCAACTATTATCCTCCCCTTGGATGACTGCAGAGTTACACATTAAACAGTCGCTGCTCAGTACTTTCGAGAAATGCCCAGGTGTAGAGGCAGTTTGTAATGAGTGAGCTTTGAGTTGGATAAAATAAAGGTGAGCCTTGCTCCAATACCATTCTGTTCCCTTCAACCATCTCTTGGTTTCACTGTGACTGTGAGGTTGCTGGTTTTCAAGGTTTCCACAAATCCAGAGGTAGGAATAGCTAAAGCGTAACAAAGCTGCTGTTCTTACAAAGGTGTAGCCATCTCCCATGAATATTGCAAACCTTCGGCTAATTTCTAGAATTCTGAAAAGGTTGACTGTGACAGATTTTGTCAGAGTTTTCATTGCTTTCATGGATGTAGGGATCATTGAAGTCCTTTATTGCATTATTTCCTGAGTGTTCTCTTTTACCACTCCAGGTATGGACATTTATGAATTGTCGTACCGCAGTGAACACCATGAGCTTCGAGATTAGTCAGACACAGGTCTAAGTTTCAGCTCCATGAATAACTAATTGTAGTATCTTAAGTTATTTTGGCATAAATGGATAAACACTCTACTATTAACAGAAAGGTTGGCAATTCAAACTCACCCAGAGGCACCTCATGAGGTAGGCTTGGCAATCTGCTTCTGAAAAGTTACAGTCTTGAAAATCTTACAGATCAATTCTACTTTGCACACATGGAGTCTTCATGAATTGGACTCAATGATATTAACTAGCAGCAACAACACAAATACAATATTTAATCTCTAGGAACCCTGGTTTCTGAACGCTTCACTTGCAAGGTTGTGGTAAGAATAACATTATTCATTTATTTTTTTCGTATTTACATCCTGGAAATTCTCTGGCTATTCTCTTGGAAGCTAACTTGTGTTTACTTTACTGGTTTTACGGTTTCATGATGAAGTGAAGTCTGTCACCAGTGCAATCTTAGCTCTTTGCATTTAACTTCTCAAAGGTAGCTTTAATTTCGCCTGGAACTGAGTACATACATATGTCTGTGTCCCCCATCAAAAAAACACCCATTGTCATCAAGTAGATTCTGACTCATAGAGACCCTACGGGGCACAGTAGAACTACTCCATAGAGTTCTCAAGGAGCAGCTGGTGGCTCTGGACTGACAGCTTTTTGGGTAGTAGCTGTAGCATTTTTTCACTGTGCCACCAGGGTTTCCTGTCTTCCCTCGATGACATCTAAATAACATCTGTCTCGTTTAACCACCTCTACTGCCTTGGGATGAAGGCCAATCCCTTTGATTTTCACATACTGCAAGATTTGGACCTCCTTGACCTTCCTTTTTATTTAAATTTAAACAATATGTTATGCAAAGTATTTGCTATTCTTCTAAAGAAAAGCAGTTATCGTTATGTAAGACGAACTGGTGGTGTAACACAGCGTCATAAAGGTAGAGACAATAAAGGTAGGCTTCCCTTCCTCTTGCTGGCTGCCTTTCCTCAAGTTCTTCCTTATGTGGAAGAAGATGGTAATTACAAAAAATAAAGGATATTGAAATGATGGAGATTACTGTGCATCAGGAGGATATGATTTGAAGAGGAGATGAGAATGTATCACAGTCTTAAAGAGACTTGAATTTGGGAGAAGGGCACCAGCATCTGGTTTTGATGTTTATTGACTGGACTCTGTTGCTCTTTTTCTTACCAACTGCAAAGTTCAGTGAGGTCCTCCTTCTGGTAAACTGACTTTGCAAATAACTGGCCTTAGTGATGTATCCGACTTTAAAATCAACTCTCCCGTTCAAAAAGAGATATAATAAGGTAGCAAAAATGGAACTTAGAGTGTTCCAAATTTTCACAAATAGAAGAATAAACAGATTTGATACTTCTGGCGCTAAGTACTGATACTGGGTATTGATGTGTAAAGCATATAAATCTGTATTAGGCTTTATGTCACTTTCTTCAGGGATGTTCAGTATGCTCAGATGGCTAGGATCCCCTACATTTGGGGGAAATTACTAGTACAATGGAAGGAATACAACAATCATCAGGATGGTCTGACAAACAGAATAAGGAGCTGTATTATAGCATCTCTGTTTCGCATCTGACTCCTTTTTCTCTCTGTGTATATCCATATGTGTGGGGAAGAAGGTATGTGTATTCATCTGCCTTAGTGACTATTCTCAGGAACTTCAGTTGGCCAAATTGTTGACAAACTTAATAAAACTGAGATAATGAGAAGTGCCAAACAGAGACTACTACTCTAACATACAGGAAAGCATCACAGTGATCTTGTATTAGAGTTAGAATTCTTGTGCAGGTAAATGTAATTACCAAGAGAGAAACCTGATTGGCTAAGTACCAATTGTTGTCCTCTGAACTGGAAGGTCTGTATGTATCTTTTTAGTTTACTGACTTAGTAAGTCATCTGATCTTGCTGTAAGAATCTCCTTACATTTCCATGGTTAGCAATATGATCTTTTACCAAAGTTAATATCTTTAAAAAAGAGTGTGGTTTATAAGACCAGTTCATAGTCAGAAAAACTTTGAAGTACTGTTGGAACTATTTGGAATGGTCACTGGTGATTGTGGTTGGGCATTACAAAAACTCCAGTTCTACCATTTCTGAAGTTGGTGACTTTGATTTACGGATACAAACAAGAAGGCCCAGTAAACAGATCCTAAGCTATGTTCTAGCCTTTAAATAGATCAATATTATTGGCCATCACACATTGATAAAAATGTGCATAAACTGCAGAGGACATGGAAAAGAACAATGGAGATGTTTAAAGGGATGAAACAAGTGCTATGTGAAAAGGTTAAAAGAACGGGGCTTATTTAGTTATGAGATGAGAAACCCAAGGGAAGTCTTAATCACTACTTTGAAGTTTATAAATGAATTTTATGAGGAGCACACCTAATAGTTATTCTTTTTGTTCATAGAGGACAGAATAAGAAAACAGTTACAATTTTTATACTTTTATTATTATTTTTTTACTGGATGATTAACTACTTAGCTAGATGTTAATGGAATTTATTTTCCCATTACCTAAATCACTCCCTGGCAGTAATTTGGACTCTTAGGGCTGTACATTAATGTTTTTCAGGGCCCAGGGGCACCATTTAGTACTCTTGAGCAATAGAACTATGTACAAAGTAGTGCAGGGCGACCTGAAGCTGGCTCACTGATCGCTGCATTGTAGATCAAAACATGACTTTAAGAGATCATCTGGCCCAGATTCCTAAGGTGGAAAATATCATACAAAAGAGAGGTTTTAGTCAAATTTTAAAGGTTTCCAGGGATGAACACTTACACCCTTTCTCCTATTTTTAAACGGGAAAGAAAGGACACAAAATACACTAACACAAACACACAGTCTTTATCTACATTTACGGAATGTGTTCCAAGGTGAAAGCAGTGTGCTAGGTAAGGTGGAAGTACAGAGATTTGGGGAGCAGAAGAATCTATTGATTTGTTTTTTAAGTGGATGCATTTATAAATAGTTAATTCAGAGAAAGTGATTTGCAAAGCTCATGGATCTATTTGTTAGTTCTTTCCACGTGATCCACATCTATTTAAATGCTTTATAAAACTTAATTTATTATTAGTTAAAATTAAATAAAAATAAAAATTGTGCCATACTCACGTATGTCCTCAAACTAGTCAAGAGGGCAGACTGAAGTTGAATCAGCAGAAATAAATCTTATTATTATGATTAGTAGTAGTGCTTTCAAGAAACTGATAGATCCTTATTCTGAAGAGAGTTGAACCACTATATTTCATTTTATAAATCATTAACATTTCTGTTTGGCCAATAAGATAAATGTGATATTAATTTGCAACGCAAGAGAGAAATGAGTTCTGGTGAATTTTAAATCTTCAGTCATAAATCAATTTTTTTTTAATTAAAATACCACTTAGAATCATTTGTACCACGACTTGAACGTCACTGTTCTGTGCTGTCATTATTTCTTCTCCTATTTATGAATGAGTGGAGGTGGCATGTATAATTCCAACCTTTTGCTTTGCGAGTTACTCCCCCAGGCTGCTGTGCCATCTCAGCATGTCAGAGAGCTCGTTCCCAGCTTGCTGCACTCAATTTCTTTCTGACAGCCAAGAAATTTGATTTTTATAATGAGGTGTAAATCACAGAAAGGGTTGCCTATAAAAGATGTAGTCGAGATAAGAACAGGCTTATAGGAATTTTTACCAATGTTACTGTATGTTAAAAAAGAACCATCAACATTATGGAAACCATCGAAGGATGAGCATACTAGAGCTTACATATATCTCCTGTATCTATATGAATGTATAATGAAGATGATAATTAACAGTGCATATTGCATGTTTTAATCCATTTTTCCAGTGAGTGCTACCCTGTGGGCTAAATAATAGAAAACATAGGATGATACACGTGATAATCTTTGCCATCTTGTGGTTTCCAAAGAGGGAAGAGGAAGGGGAATGGGAGAACATTCTGTCTTCCTATCCACCAACGTTTGAGCTCAATCATAATACAATATCATTGTAAGGACCCTAAACAGATAGAAGAAAAGGTAGAATTTAGGATTGTGTCATAAAATCTCCTCTATTAGGGAGTGTTTTTGGAGACTCTGTGGGGCAGTTCTGTTCTGTCCTACAGAGTTGCTAGGAGTCAGAATCAACTAGACAGCACTGGGTTTGCCTTTTCGGTTTAGTCAACTACTTATTTTATTTTATCCTTGTCCTTTTTTGATTTAATATTTCAGAGGGTGGTAGAAGGAGCATGAACTAATTAGATGTACAGACAATATTGCCATTTTGCTTCTCCCCTCAGTCTTGTATTTGCCCGGGTGAACTGTTATCCTGGTGATATTGGCTGAATATCTACAGGGAGTCAGCAGAAGATCTGAACACTCTCATCTTTAATTCATCAATTTGGCAAGCTGGGAGTATTCATTCATGAAAAAATAATGTGACATTATCATGGACACATACTGCTTATACTATGTGGTCCAAAAAAGAAAAAAAAATCAGATAAACTATTGATCCAAAATATATATTCTGGTGTTGCACACAAAAGTTGAAACTACCACATGGCTGGGATAATTTCTGTGAATTTGCTTAATGGCTGAAATTTATTTTTCAGCATAAAATCCTTGCACTATGTGCTTTTGTGGTCATTCACAGACATAGGCAAATATGGAAAGGTTCACAGTTTCCTAATGAATTCAAAGAAGTCTGGCTTGATATTCTCTAATGTAGTGTTCACGAGGAATTTATGGAACAGAAACATTGCAGATAATTACAATATACTGTGCGAATATTTTATTTCTATAACACAGACAGCTAGGTATTTAAGAAATATTTAGCTAACTGGATTTTCCAGTATTCAGTGCAGGTATGGGGCAATAAGAAAGCCACGGGCATTGAGTTGATTCTGACTGATTGCAACCTTACGGGCCAGAGTAGAACCACCCCATAGATTTTCCAAGAACTGCCTGGTTGATTGAAGTGCTAACTTTTTGGTCAGCAAACTCAGTGCTTAAGCACTATACCACCAGGCTTTCCATTAGGCTATAGTTACAGATAATTTGGTCATGTAACAGTTGGCTTGGCTTGGCTAACAGTTATGTGGAGATATGCAATCTTTTATCATGGGAGATAAATTTAGCTGGCAAGATGGCTACAGGTCTTTGGCAGTTATATGTATTTTCTCTTCCCATTGTATGTCTCACGTATTTTGAATTATTTCACTGTGGTCAAGTTTTAAGAATGTTGTTCTACCAGTCAGGATTAGGGCTGGGTGCAGACAGCGGCTGTGGGTCACGGACATAAAAGTACTATTGAGCTTATACAAAGTGTATATCATGACTTGGAAGAATTTCAAGTCCATTGGCTTAGGTCCTTTGTCTGTAGATTTTCTTTGACTCTTAAAAACAGTTTGAGACACTCAAATGTTGCTGACTAGGCTTACGATGATGATTCTCAAGATTCTTACGATGATTCTTCTCAAGAAGAAGCTATTTGTTTCCCGATATTTATTTGTTTATACATCATTCCTCCTGTTGGATTAGTGAGCAGAGACATTGTAAAACCACAAGAGAATGGTTTAAATGGGATAACACAGACATTAGAGAATGATAAACAGTAATTTCACAAAGGTGGAAGGTAAGCTGCTCATTTTTTTGGAATGGAACAAATGTGTTTGGAATGATTAACAAGAGATGACATGGAAAATTTGAAAAATGTAGCCACTCAATCCTAATCAGGCTTCAAACCATACAATAAATAAATGCAAATTCTCCTACAAATTCACTAACTTAACACTATTTAATGATAAACTTCAGCTAGACTGGCAGCAAACCAACACAGACCCTACAAACTGCAGTGCTTCAATGCTGGCCAAACACTCAGCTGAAGGAGAGTTTATATGATGTATGCTTTTCTTGATTTCTTTTTTAATCTGGTATGAGCCAGCATAACTTAATACTTAAACAATCGGATGTCAGTATAACATAAACTTTCCCTTTAAAACTTCCAATTATTATGTAAAACCAAAAAAAAATCCATTGATTCATTTATTTATTCAATCTAGATACAGTTAACCTCTGTTTATGTGCAACACACATTCTTCGGTGTTGATAGGGGCACAAAGGAATCTATCAAGAGTGTTGTCCTACAGAAGCTTGACAAAGACATGTCAATTCAAGGTAAGCGTGTCCCTCTCCAGAGAGTCTTGTTTTACCAACAGGTTGGGAACAAGTTTTAATGTCTGGAGAGCTGCTACTGCAACTTTCTGAAGTGACTTCAAATGCCATCCAAAGACCTTTTCTTTGTCTCCATTCACACAAGGGAAACCCTGGTGGCAGAGTGGTTAAGTGCTATGTCTACTAGCCAAAAGGTTCAAATCTTCCAGGAGCTCCTTGGAAACTCTATAGAGCAGTTCTACTGTGTCCTATAGGGTTGCTAGAAGCCAGAATCAACTCAACAGCAGTGGGTTTTTGGTTTTTTGGTATTCACACACGTGGACCACTATAAACTTCTTTGAAAGCACTATTAATCCTCTCCACACTCTACCACCCTGATCCATACATCTAAAGAGCTTAATGGGGACACTCTGGAGCTTCGGTGGCATCAGAGAGGTTCATGCCTAGGAAAGTTCAAGATTGTTCACAAACTCTTAGACCCTTGCTAATGAAAACATGGTGCATGGATCAATAACACAGTCATCACTTGGAAGCATCCTAGAGATGCAGGAGAACGAAGGGGCTCGAGTTCTATACTAGGTCTAATGAAACAGAATCTGCTTTTGTATGCCCATTGAAGTTTGAAAAACATTACACTAAAAATCTAAAAGATAAGCAATTTGAAGAAGGCTTCTCTTATATTTTTAATGTGAGTTCTGACTGAAAAACACAGTTGGTCAGAGTATGGTTTAATGAGGTCTTGGGTTCAATACCATGTAAGCAATTTTGGGTAAGGTTTCTGTTTTTCTGTGCTGTTTCCTGAATGCCCAGAATAACACTGACATGGAGCAAGCACTAACTTGAGATGTGTGGAATGAATTTATAAGTCCTTGTTAACATCAGGAGCCCCCAGCATCAAGTAGGGGGTACTGTCTTTACACTGCAGATATTTGTTGAATACAGATTTGCAGATAGAAATTGAATTTTTCAACTCTTCATTACTCAACCCCTAAAAATCCATTCTGTCAGCCTGACAAATTATTGCATAAATACATTCCATCCAGACAATATTTAATATTTATTGAACTTCTATGACTATTCTGTTTTCCAGGAAATTGGAATAAAAGAATGAAAAGAGATTTTTCTTGCCTTTAAAGTAGACATATAGTCAAGAAGTAGACATATAGTCTACTTCATTGGCAGTTATACAAAAAAAATGCTGTATCAGAGGGATAGATAAACTATGAGAGCAATACAGGAAGATAATTTAATTTTCCTACATTATCCCCGAATGACTCTCTAGACACAATATTTGAATTGAGACACAAAAGATGAGTGATATTGATTAGAAAAGTTTGTGGACATTCTAGGCAAAGGAGTAATTGTTCCTTACCACTGGCACAGATGGTAAGCAGGCCACATTTTATGCTTCTAGACCTTAGAGATGAGGCATTATTGTGATCCTAATGTATTTAGTACCTAGGTAAGTCCCTTTGGAAAGGTATAAATCTCAGCAGACCAGAGTCAGAGCCTCACTGATGAGTTTGAGGGACATTCTGTTAGGCAATGCTTGCTGGATGTGTTAGTTTTGTAAACTTTTGCCTTTCTCCCCCTTTATTTCTGTGAGATAAAGCTTGCAGGCAAGATTATGGTTTTCCTGATTTCCCCCCCCACCCCCCGGACCATATTTGGAAAAACGGAGGTTCCCCATGTAAACTGATAGAACTGAAAATCAAACCAAACCCACTGCCATTGAGTGAATTCAAACTCATAATGAACCTACAGAGAGCATAGATCTGCCCTATGGAGTTTCCAAGGAGAACCTGGAAGATTTGAACTGCCAACCTATTGGTTAGCAGCTGGAGCACTTAACCACCGTGCCACTAGAGTTTCCTAATGGAAAGGTACCTACAATAAATTACTTACCTAGCTCCCACCGATACATTGTAATATGATTGATCAGTGGTACCAGAGTCCAGCACCTCTCATTGGAGGCTACTAGTATTACCAGCCTGTACCGAGCAAAATCCACATTAACCAAACCTGTTGCTGTGAGTTGATTTTAACTCACAATGACTCTATAGGACAGAGTAGAACTGCGTCCTATGTTTTCCAAAGAGCAGCTGGTGGATTTGAACTGCCAACACTTTGGTGAGTAGTGGATCTCTTAACCACTGTGTCACCCAAATCAAATCAGGGATCCAAAAATCTACATCCTGAACTGAACATCTACACACATCCAAATAAAAACCATGTATTCCAGTACTGAAAACACACGCCATCGAAGATAAATCAGTAAGATGTAAAAATGTAGTAATGAAAGAAAAAAAGAGTACTAAAGGTTATACAACTAGCTTATTATTTCTGTGGTTTATATAGCAATGATAGGGAAAGAAACATGAGAATGGGAAGGGATACTTTTTCACTGGGCAGACAATGAGGGAGTTACTGGAGAATTTTGAACAGAATGCGGCCTGATCAAATGTATATTTTGTGAAGTATACAGGGAGTAAAGAAGAGGTCGCATTCAGAGTCAGAGAGAACAGTTAGGAGACAACTGCAACAGAATAAAGGAGAAAGGAAAAAAACTCAGCGTAGGACAGTTACAACAGTGGGACTGTAGAGAAGACAACTAGAGAGAAATGAATCTCAGGAGGCAGAACACACACACCAAGGTAAGGAGCACTGTTGCACTGCATAGGACATCTGACAATTAAGTGTGAGAACTCATCCTAAAAAAAGTGCTTGCTACGTACCTCGTTCCTGAATATCACTAGGTCACCTTGCAAGTACTCCCTTTGGAAAGCTATGCACTGATGTCAGCGCCCAGTCTACCCTTCAAAGCAGTTTTGGAGCTATTTTTTCTGCAGTGACCACAGGAGCAGTCATCGTATTACCACTGATGTCCTGAATGTCACCCAAATGTCTTCCTTTTAATATTTCCTTTATCTTAGGTAAAGAAAAAGTTCACTAAGGGCCAGATTGGGTGAGTTATTTGTTTACCAGTTAAAACACCCTCACCGACAACCATAGAATCAAGTTTGTAACTTGTCACTCTGCAACCGTGTGCAATCACCATTCCAGAAAGAGTTCCAAAGGGTCTTTGAAGAGTGGACCATGTGCTGGTGTCACTGCATAACTTCCCAAGGGGAGTACTCTAAAGGTGACTGTAGGGATTGATATTCAGTAATGAGATATGTAGCACTTAGAACAATTAAGTTCATGGACCTATTTGTCAAACCTCAGACAGGGAAAAGTGAGCATGAATGGCTCTTGAAAGAATTAGTTTCATAACTCAAATGAATAATTAGTAGTTGTGTTCATACAGTAAAAGGAGCCTTCTGAATATCAAAACTGTGGTTTGATAACCAGAAGATAATTCCATCAAGGGTTTCAGAACCAACACGGCACCTAGAGACTCAGGCTCGTGCAAACAAGCCGAACTTATTGCCACTGAGTTCATTTCAACTCAGCAACCCTGTAGCACATGGGGTTTTCACTAGACTGTAAATCTTGACAGAAGCAGACTGTCACATCTTTCTCCTGCAGAGCAGAATTTCAGATCACTGACCTTTCCGTTAGCAGCCAAGTGCTTAGTGTGCCACCAGGACCCCTGACATCCAGGCTACTCTCTCTGAAAGCCTAGCAAAGAAATTATCCAGAAATCCACTGTGAAGACTGACCTATAAGAGAACTGACTGGGACTTATGAGAGATTTACTTCCTCTACAAGAAAAGTAGATAGGGAAGATTATTACCTAGATGATATGATTTAAGGAACAACCTAAAAAGCCTTCCTTGTCCTTGTCCTTCCTAGTAACTGAAATTTTCACTGCTAAAGAAGAACTGTGTGCTTGGGATGAGAAGCTGCCTATTTTAGGAGATGACACTGGAAATATTCCTGAGATGTCAAGACTCTAAAAAAAGAAATCAGGAAAGATGAAGTCAAGGCTAATCTGAAATTACAGAAATATATATGATTAGGAGGAACTTTTTCCTTGAACTTCCCATGTGAATGTGGTTTAGACTATAACCAGTTAGGCTACAGCTTAGCAGGATCTAATGTAGAGCTTCTCAAACATTAATGTCCTTCTAAAAGCCTGGGGAGCTTATTTGAACATGGATTCTGATTCAGTATGTTTAGGATAAGAAGCCTTCTTGGCACAGGGGTTAAATACTCAGCTTCTGTCTCAAAGGTTGATGGTTTGAATCCACACAGTGGCTCTGTGGCAGAAAGATCTGATGAGCTGTCTCCATGAAGATTTCAGCCAAAGAAACCCTGTGGAACAGTTCTACTTTTTCATGTGAATGTGCTATGAGTTGGTATCAATTTCAACACAACAACAGTCCAGAGATTCTGTGTTTCTGAAAGTCTCCAGATGGTGTCATGTTGCAAATAATACAGAGGTTCCCAGGCTGAAGAAAACTCTACTACAGCTTATTTGGCTGGCTTTGCCATTTTTGCAGTATAATTGCAGTTCCTTTGCTTGATTCTGGCACGTGTGTGGTACGATTAAGAATTTTGCTGATGTAACTTGAACTACCCACTTGTCTACTCCTTAAAAATAACTTTTCATTGTCCTTGCCTTCTCAAAGCAGTTTTGATGGCAACAGCCTGGGCTGCTTCCTTTCCTTGCACAACAAAATAAAAGTACACTTACACTTTCCCAGTTCAACCTCTCGTTTATGGGCTGACCTGAGTCATGCTGTGAAAAACCCGGGGTTTCCGCTGGGTAACATAAATACTGGCTTAAAACAAAATATCAGGAAGCAAGTAAGACGACAAGCAGTTGACAATTGAACCGTCTGTCTCAGCTTCAGGACTCTGAAGAGAGGAGACATAGAGAAGGTAATTTGCAGATGTATTTGCCCTTGTAATTCCTTTACATAAAGGATGTCTCTGGATGCCATTCATAAATCTGGCAAAGGGAAAGTAGTTACTTTGAGTGATGCTTTCTTGCTGTAAACATTACCAACAGACTATGCAAGAGATACTTGTCATGCTTCTGCTTCCCTGAGAGTGAAATGCAAAAATACGAGTTACCTTGCTATGTAGAGTCAGGGTGATACAAACAGCTAACTCACTAGGCTGCTAACCGAAAGGATGGAGGCTGGGATGCATCCTGAGGTGCCGAGAAACAAAGACCGAGCGATCTACTTCTGGAACAAATCAGGCACTGAAAACTCCATGGAGTCTATTTTGACACACACACAAGGTCACTGTGAGTAGGGTCACTGAGTCTGGGTCAACAGCACAGCAGCTGAGTTTTCACCTTGCTGTGAATGACCGCTTTGTAAACAAAACACTCGTAATGACTTAAAAAAGGACCTGCAGCCAGATGCACAAATTCATACATGGTAAGAAAATAAAAGTAGAGAGAAATTACTTACAAAATGTGAGATGGAAGATGGGGGTGAGATGGGAAGGCTTCAATAAAATTTCCAGCTCAAAAATATTTAATTTATGCCAACCACTTGCGTGTTTTGCAGCAGAAACTGCTTTTCTTTTTTAGGAGACAATCTAAATAATTGTTGAGATTTTCCACTTCATATAGACTCATTCTGGTTATAATTAGAAGAAAATACACATTGGATGGATACAATTCAAGACACAAAGTTGAAGTGAAGACTTTAGGTATAGATGACAGAACACTTAAGGCACAATTAAAAGCCTGGCTTAGGCTGTATTTATCCTTGTGTCTCTTGCATAAACAAATAGTGGTTTCTTTTTAGTGAAAGTTTAAAATTTTACTGAGTGTTGACTCTTTGGACAGCAACGATGTAAATAGATGGAAATTCAGTGTGGCCTAAATTTGGCCTTAAAAAATAAAAAACAAACAAACAAAAAAACCCTTATTCATTGTGTGAATGCAGTAATCACTTTATCTGGGCCAGTTTATTTAGTTATTTTGTATTTTAAATGGATTAAGAATATGTGACCATGTACAACTGCCAGATATTGAAAATTAACCCTGTCGGTTCTGTCCCTGTCATACAGCAATTCTTGGAATTTGTTCCAGAGACGGACAGGGTCTGAAAAGAGAATTTAAACCATTTTCTGTATCCTCAACTTTATCACGAATAACACAGAAATCTCCATCGTTCAGACAGCCTAGAGAGTTCTGAAGCATTAACAATTTATCTAACTTCTATGTTATAAAAGCTAGAAAGTATATATTTTTAATGCCAATCACCAAATCCAACCGTAATGCGAAAAGTTGTATTTCAAGTTTGATTGGTACAAGTGCTCCTGAATGAATAAAATAGGACACCTTCCCGGAAAAGCTGAGGTCCAATAAACTTCACAATAAAAATCTCATCTAGAGGGGGTAGAAAAAGTATTTGGGGAAGCATACTGCTTTGTAAGAAAGGCATCATCTTTGATGTGTAAATATTTGCCTTTCTAGCAACTGTCAGGATGAATGACCTGAGACCCACTAAGGCATTACCTTTTGCAAGAAAAGTTAGCAGCTGCTTTAGTCGTGTATAAAACTTTGATTGCAGTGTTCCAGAGTTATTTCACCATTCCTTATCATTTGCCCAGGAGAACTACTTTGAGGAGCTGAGTTCAAACAAGCCTTAGGGAAGCTGTCAAGAAGGAAAGTTTGTTGCTCAAGAAACTGCAGTGCTTATCCAACTTTTCCTTTCTCTTCTTCTGCATTTTTCTTTGAGGGGGTCTGTTTTTGTTATTTCCTATTAGAAGTCAAAAATTTGCTACAGCAAAGGAAAAGCCATTTCTGACAACATCTACTGAAAAAGTGGGTAACAGAAAGCATCTCCTAAAACCAAACTAATGCTCGATAAACCTGTACATACACTGTGCATACACTACGGGGATCATTAAGTACTGCTGTATCATTCGACTTTAATTTATGACTTAAGTATCAACAGTAAGTGGATATTGGTGGACTACTGTGTTGCTAAAGAAATGTCTCTAGAGAGACTTATTAAAACAAATGTTTGAAACAAACAAAAAGTGATCAATCTGAAAGATGAAAATAAACCATCATTGTTAATAAAATACTGAGAATGTGATAAGAGAAAAATAAACCTGGATAAAACTAGTCAATTTCTTCTCCTTCTCTCTCTTTTCAGAGGTGAAATGGCCATTAAAGGTGCCAAAGCCCCACCAGAGACCTTCCTTCTTCCTTTCTTCTTTCTTTCTTTCTTCTCTCTTCATGTCTTCATCACTGAATCAGAATCTCTGAAGTTTGGCCTGAATTTGCATTTTCAGTAAGTCTCTCTGTAAGTCTCACATACAGCACAGTTTGAACATCTCTTTTCTGGAATCACCTGGCTTGGCCTCCAGACAGAAAATAAGTCGAAAGAGAGAAACTTTAAGCCCAATGACTAGTTAAGTAAATCAGTTGTCTTTGAGTTGATTCCAACTCACGGTAGCTCCATGTGTTGTAGATAAAACTGAATTCCACAGTGTTTTTAAGGATGTGATCTTTTAGAAGCAGATTGCTAGGCCTTTCTACCAATCAGACAATGTCCTTCTGTGATCCATGGAGTTTTTTACCAGCTAATTTTAAGAAGTAGGTCACCAGATTGTTTTTTTCTTAGTCTGTCTTGATATGGTAGCTCCACTGAAATCCTGAAATATTGGTGATATAGCATGTTACCATAGCAAAACACAAGCCACCGGAGTATGACATCCAACGGGTGGTGTGTAAATTCCCCATAAACTCATTGCTGTCAAGTTGATTCTGACTGCTAGTGACGCTATAGGTCAGAGTAGAACTGCCTCATAGAGTTTCCAAGAAGCGCCAGGTGGATTTGAACTGCCAAACTTTTGGTTTGCAGACATGGCACTTAACCACTATGCCACCAGGATTAAGTATTTGGGGAAGCATACTGCTTTGTAAGAAAGGCATCATCTTTAATGTGTAAATATTATAGACAGTCAATAATTGGCCTTTCTTCTAATATCTCTCAGTTAGCTTGAACTACTAAACTATTAAACTACTAATATCTCTCAGTTAGCTTGGCTAACAGTCTTCAAACCACCAACTTTTTGGTTAGTAGCCCAGGACTTAAACATTTGTTCTATTCTCAGCTTCGTTAAGACTGATAGGTGGCCTTTGATAAGTGTTATGGATTGAATTGTGTCTGCTGAAAATGTGTATCATCTTGGCTAGGCCATGATTCACTGTATTGTATGGTTATACACCATTTTGCTATCCCAGATGACTTTTCTATGTGTTGTAAATTCTAACATTTATGATGTTAATGAAGTAAGATTAGATATAGTTATGTTAGTGAGGCAGGACTCAGTCTCCAAGATTAGGTTGTATTTTGAATCAATCTTGTTGGCAATGTAAAAGAGAATATCAAGCAGAGAGAGGAGGGTCCTCATGCCACAAAGAAAGAAGCACCAGAGCACAGTGCATCCACTGGATGCAGAGCACTCTGTGTTGAGAAACTCCTAGACCACGTGGAGACTGATGACAAGGACCTTCCTCCAGAGGGGGAATAAATTTGTTTGTTAAAGTCATCCACTTGCAGTATTTCTGTTACAGTAGCACCATGTAACTACAATAATATGAAATCAAACTGGTGGCACTTAACCCCAATTGGTGAGTGGCACCTGGTGTCTTAAAAGCCAGCAAGCTGCCATCTAAGGCACATCAATTTGTCCCAACCTTCCTGGAACAGAAGAAAACCGAGAACTTCAAAGACATGAGAAAAATGAGCTCGGGCAACAGAAGGATCCATGTGACTGGGAGACTACACCAGCAGGAGAAGAGGAGAAGTAGACGGTGCCTGGCCACCACCAATGACAACCTTGACAGGGAATGCAATGTAGAGTCCCTGAAATAGCATGACAGAAAGGGGTGTGCAGATCCAGAACTCTATTAAAAGACCAGGCTTGGTGGTCTGACAACCTCAAAAGTCCCCTGAGAATGTGGCCCCAGACTTAGCTACTAGCACAGAGCTGATACCAGGACTGCAGCCAACACATCAGACGAAGAATAAAACGGACTTGGAAACACAGAATGATGCAGGTAGTGTGTGTACTTCATGGTTTGATACATATATGAGGCTGTCCTACTGGTTTTTTAGAGGGCAGAGGAGAGGGTGGAGAGGAGACAAGAGTCGGTTGAATGGATACTGAAAGTAAAGAGTGGAGAAGAAGAACGGGCCGTAGCAGTGTTAGGAGAGCAGAGAGAGCTGGGTGCTCAGGGTTTTATATGGTAAATTGACACAGATTGTAAACTTTCACTTAATCACAATTAAAAAAAATTTAAAAATGGTGAAATTTATATGGTAAGAAAAGGGGAATGAATGAGTCACTAAAAACTCGTCATGAAAGAATTAGAATTGTACTTCAAGAAGATTATTACTCTGGACATAGACAAGAGGTTCTTTCAACACAGGGGAATATATATAAAGGCCATTGCAAGGATCCAAGGGGGACCTAGTTTGGGGACAGACTAGGAGAGTTACAGGTAGAAAGGAAAGGGAGAGATAGGTAGAGAATGAGCATGTAACAGAGACAGAACTGACAAGTTTTGACTCCAGTGGTTAGTCATGAAACAGCGATCAGAGAAATAAATGACTTTTAAAATGACAACACACTGAATTTGGGATGAACAATCAAACCAACAAATGAAATACTTTCAACCAAAAGCGAATATTCATGAAGAAAGATATTGGACAGCAATTTGGCTACTGTGGCAGATAGCACTTATTTCTGTATGCTCAGTTTCCTTCTTTGGGAAATCATTTCTTTTCTCCACATGGAAGAAAAAACCTAAGATTCTGTCCATCTTAGCAACAAGAATGTCATAGGCAGCCTGACAATTAAGTTAATGAATTGCCACTGTTCACTTACATTGGCAGCAATGTACAAACAACTCGGTAAGGTTTCGTAATCTTGATATATCAGTGTCTCACAGCTGTGTTTGTGTTGATGTGTGGCAGTGTCTTGTTGAGTGGCATTTATTATTGTTGTATGTTTTTGTGTGCTTTTGCAAAAATGTCAGAGCTTGAATTAGAGCAATGAACAAACTTTAAATTTCTTGTTAAGAGATGTTTGCTGGAATGATCATTATTCTTTATCATTGCGTAGTGCTCCACTGAGTATATATATCATATTTTACCTATCCATTCCTCTGTTGTTGGCCATCTGGGTTGATTCCATCTTTTTGCTATCATGGACTGTGCTGCGATAAACATTCTAGTGCATGTGTCCGAAGCTGCATATAGGTGAGCATGCAAATTTATATGGGAATGTATGTTTTTACTTAGTCATAATAAAAAAAAAAAATTCTTGTTAAACTTGGCAAGAGTGAAAGTAAAATCAGGGACATGTTAATCTAAGTTTATGGGCATAATACATGAAGAAAGTGTCAGCGTACAAATGGATTACATGTTTTCCTGAGGGGCAAGAAAGCATCACTGATGAAGAGAAGTCAGGGCTAACAGTAATGAGCTAAGCTGATGAAAACATTGCAAAAATTCATCGAGTTGAGCATCAGTATGGTCAGCTGACTGCGAGAAGCATAGCAGACCAAATAAATGTTGACAGATAAAAAGCTGGGAAAATCTTAACTGAAAACCTTGGCATGAGAAAGCTGTGTGCAAAAACGGTCACGAAGGGGCTCACCAATGAGCAAAAGCGAAGGAGAGTTGAAGTTTGCCAAGACCTTCTGGAGACGCACGATGATGTTTTGGGCCATGTTACCACTGGTGATGAACCATGAGTGTACCAATAAAACCCTGAAACAAAGCATCAAAGTATACAACGGAAGTCAGCCAATTCTCCACCACCAAAAAACTTCCATCAGTCCAAATCAAGAGTCAAAACAATGCTGCTAAGCTTTTTTTTTGATATCAGAGGGATTGTTTGTTATGAATTTACACCACTGGACAGTTAACCAACTTTACTATTTGGAAGTGCTGAAAAAAACTGTGTGAAAAAGTTAGATGAAAATGACCTGAACTTCTTGCCAACTCACGGCTCTTACATCATGACAATGCACCAGCTTACACGGCACCGTTTATGAGGGAGTTTTTAGCCAGTACACAAATAATTGTACTGGAACACCCTCCCTACTCACCTTATCTAGCCCCCATTGGCTTTTTTCTTTACCCACAGCCAAAGGAAATACTGAAAGGAAGACATTTTGATGGCATTCAGGACATAAAGGGTAATCCTACAATACCTCTGATGGCCATTCCAGAAAAAGTGTTCCAAAGTTGACTCAAAGGGTGGACTAGATGCTGGCATTGGTGCATAGCTTCCCAAGCAGAGTACTTCTGAGGTGACTGTAGTAATATTCACCAATGAGGTATGTAACAATTTTTCTAGGATGAATTTGTGAACTTAATTGTCAGACCTTGTGTACCCTACACTAAACCAGTTATGGAAACCCTGGTGGCATCGGGGTTAAGTGCTAAGAAAATCTGGTGGTATAGTGGTTAAGTGCTATGTTTGTTTAGCAGTTCTTATCTTCCAGATGCACCTTTGAAAGTCTGTGGGGCAGTTCTACTCTGTCCTATAGTGTTGCTAAGGGTCAGAGTTGATTCAATGACAATGTTTTTTTTAAGATCAATTATTGACTATCTATAGGGAATTTGTACCATGCACACATTGTCATAATGCATAATGTGTGTTGCTGTGGTACTGGAAGCTATGCAACCAATATTTCTGGATTTATTTATTTATTTACTTTTCTAACCAACACATCATGGAGAGGATAAATAGATTGGCAAGCCTTTTCTATGTCTTTCCCAATGCTGTCTGGAATCAATTTGTTGACAACTTCTTTCAAGTCATTTGTCTGAACCTCTGGGGTCATGATTTCCATCATTTTCTTCAGGATTTGGCAGACCTGTTGATGCTGAGCATAAGAAGTCTTCCAAATCTGATTGTTGCGTTTTTTAGTAAAACCAACACAGAAAAGACGAAGCAAATAAGCATCTGCAGTCTTGACATCAACATGAGCTTCAATCGTGGTCTGCCATTTCTTGACCATAGAGCACATTTTGTCACGGGTAAGAGCTATGCCATGGAAATTGGTTAGGCAATTTTTGCCCTGAACATCTTCAGTGATTAGCTTGAATTTTCTAAATGCAACTTCATCATTCTGCAGATCAGTAAGACTCACTTCAAAAATACGACCCTTGAGGCCATCTGATACAATTTTTGTTCCTTGAGTTCTTGTGACCAGTGTTTCCCCAATATTCCTTATGTTGAACATAGCTGGTGCTTTTACATCATACCAATCTTTTTTAGAAAATAGATCAACCACTTTCTTCTTCACTCCTTTTTTGCCACCTTTTATAAGGCATTTATTCTTGCCTACCGCCATGGTGTTGCTCAGAGAGCCCAAAGGGCTATTTCCAGATTTTAATGGAGTATCCATAGTAAGACAGGTCAGAAAAATTACCTGGTGACCTACTTTTGAAAATTAACTAGGGAAAACTCCGTGGATCACAGATAAAGCCTGACATAGTGCTAGAAGATGTATTCCCTAGGTTGTAAAGAATTCAGAATATACAGCTGGTTATATGGTCTCTGTGTTGAGAAACTCGTAGTCCAGGTGGGGACTGATGACAAGGACCTTCCCCCTGAGAAAACAGAAAACTTTTGCTGGAGCTGGAGCCTTGAATTTGGACTACAACCTCCTAAATTTCAGGAGAATAAATTTGTTGTTAAAGTCATCTACTTGTAGTATTTCTGTTACAGTGGCACTAAGTAACTCAGACAATATTATGTCATGAATGTCATGAATGTCATCAAAATGTCAATGTTTTCTCTAGCTCTGGGTAAAGAAAAAAGCCATTGGGAATCAGATCAGATGAGTAGGGAGGGTGCTCCAATACAGTGCAGGATGGATTTAATTGTGTTCCCCACCGCCCCAAAATTCTGTGTAGCAGCTTACTAGACCATGATTTCTGGTATTATGTGATGTTCCTCCATGCTGTAAATCCTTCCTCAGTGATGTTTATGGGTGGATGGGCAGGACTTACTGTGTAAAACTATTCTGGGCCTTGAGGCAGTCTCTTGAGATATTAAGCAAAGAAGCTAGCCAACAGATTTGGAGGACCTTCTACCACCAAGAATCAGTGTCAGGAGCTGAGTGCATCCTTTGGGAAGGACCGGGGTCCTGTGCCTCTGAAGCTTCAAGTCAGAGGGGACATTGATGACAAGGACTTTTTTCCAGAGCCAGTAACAAGAGCCTCCTGCTGGCGCTGACACCCTGAATTTGGACTTTTAGCTTACTGGACCATGACAAATAAAATTTCACCTTGTAAAGCCATCCACTTGTGCTATCTGTGCTATAGCAACACTGGGTAACTAAGACACTGTGCCCTTAATATGGGTCTTGAGTATACCAGGGATGGTGAAGGTCGTGCAGAGCTAAGTGTGTGGAGTCTTCATGATTCACTGCCAACTTGACCTCAACTAAAAACAATAACGGGAATTTGATCCTTAAGCAGAGACACTCAGGGATGGAAAGTGGTAGGAAGTAAGTCATCATAAGGCAGTACTCCAAAGAAGCTTTCCGTGTGTTAAAGCTACTGAGCTCCCCTAGTTCCCCTAGTTCTTCTTATGATGTTCAATGCGAGCAGAAAAACCCCACAGCGAAACCTGTTGCTGTTGAGCTGGTTCTGACTCATAGTGATCCTATAGGACAGAGCAGAGTTGACCCACAGTGTTTCCAAGGAGCAGCTGGTGGATTTGAACTGCCAGTCTTTTAGTTAACAGCTGAGCTCTTAACCACTGCATAACCCGGTGTCCATGAGTGCAGAAGCCAATATAATTGTTATTCCCTGGGTTAAGCAATACTGAGATCCAGCAAAGTATTTCTGGAAGATAATGTGAACCAATTTGAATCAACACTAACAGCTTGCTTATCAAAACTCTCATTTCAAAGTCTTTGCCTTAGTATGCCCACCAAACATAAAGCTATTATATTATAAATTCTGCCTAAGTAGTCCCAGTCTTGCTCACCTACTTTAAAAATCACTATTCTCAGGGCCCTACAACCCTACAAATATATTCCCTTAAGGGTACTCTTTCTGAGACACTACTAATACTCTGTCAAGACAGTGACCTCTCTAGTGCAGTAGGTCTAATAAACTTAGCTCTCTCTGCTTGATTAACAGCTCTTGCATCCCTCTGGTGGTATTTTGGAGAGTCAAAATTTAATACCAGTAACGACTCAATAAGTCTACCCCCTCTTTTACATAAACTAGCAAAAAAAAAAAAAAATCAAATTCTGTGGCTTGCAAGTAAAAAAATGCTAACTAGATCATGACAATTATCACATATGTTCATGGAAAGTCATTTTGCATGTGATTTGTTTCAGTCTAATAAAATTAGACTAAACATTTCTGGAAGGCTGGAAATTTGTAATTCTGGAGGGCAATGGTAAGTTGTGTTTAAAGAAATAGAAATACATAACTTCATGCCAATGCTTCCCACTTCAGTGACTAGCATACTGTCTTAATTAAAAAAGAAAACAAAAAGTTGCCATAGTGTTGATTCAGACTCATGAAGAACTTTTGTGTGTCAGAGTAGAACTTTGTCTTGTTAGATTTTCAATAGCTAATTTATTAACAATAGCTCGCCAGGTTTATCTTCCAAGGTCCTTTTGGGTGGATTTGAACCTTCAGCCTTCTAGATAGCAGCCAGCTCATTAACCTGTATTCTACCCAGGGACTGCCAAGAAAATGGCATCTTCATTCAATATTTGTTGTTCAACAATAGCTGCATATATTTATGTGCACTCATTATAAAGGGACCTTAATAACTTGATAAGGGATTGTAGCAGAAAGTGTCAGCTAGTGCCCACTCCCACTTGGAACTTCTTTTCATTTTAGTGGCAGGCAGTTATGACTCACAAAGGACATTGTTGCAAGGGACAAGTTTTGTAAGAGCCTATAGCCAAGGGTCAGTGGGTGTGGAGGAATGATTGTCCAGGATAACTCTGAGTTTCCCTGCCAGAGAGGGGTAAGCTTTAGTCACTCAGTGTGATAACTGGTTTAATAACACATCTTTTATTGGTTGCCTTCCTTTCCTGTATCGCCTCCACACTCCTGACTTCCAAGGGACCAGTTACACAAAAACAACATTCTTCAAGCATGCGTGATAACTTTCAGAATTTAGTTAAACTCTGTTTGTTTGCAAATAACAGAAATTTTGTCAAATATATATACATATATATATAAAACTAAAAAGAGAGATTTATTGGTAGGTAACTGGTGTTGAATCTTTTCCTTTTGGTTATGCATGGCCAAGTTTGCACATGATTTTTGCCTCTGGATCTGCTCCTGAGAAGAACTCAGCTGAGTCAAGGACATCACAACAAAACATGTTGTCTTCATACTTTGACGGTAAATAGTTTCTCAGTTTGCATGAGGCATAACTTTCTGGTAAGAGTCAGCCAGATTATGGGCTCCCTGGCAAAAACTGTCTCTAGTTTGTTTTTGTCTATTGAGTGCCTAGCACAGTGCTTAGCACTAAGTAATCAATACGGGTCTGCTTAATATTACAAGTCTGTTCGATAATCAATACCGGTCTGCTCAATCATCATGATCTAATGGCAGAGCTGTCAGGCTCAGGGACTGGAGGCTGGGATCAAGGACAAAAAAAGTCTACAACTTCCACTTCTGCTCCGTGAAGATACCAGCTGGAGGCTGTTAAAACTTGGTTATAATCATAGTGCAATGGAGGTAAAAACTCAAAGAGCAAAAATAGACAGAGGCTGGGAACTTTGTTTATGAAGTCATGGCTTATGGAAATCCGAGATGGCTACTCCTAGCCCCTACTTTGTGAGAATCAAGATTTCTCTCTCCTCTGAGAAAACTGGAAATCCTGGTGGTGTAGTGGTTTGGTACTGTGGCTGTGAACCAGCAAGTCAGGAGTTCAAACCTCGCAGATGCTTCCTGGAAACTCTATGGGGCAGTTCTATTCTGTCTATAGGATGGCCATGAATTGGAATCAACTACACAGCAGTGGGTTTTTTGGGTTCTGAGGAAAAGAGGAAGACCCTCAACAAGATGGACTGACACAGTGGTTACAACAATAAACTTAAGCGTAACAGCATCTGAGGGCATGGCATGGGACTGGACAATGTTTCTTTCTGTTGTGCATAGAGTCCTTGGGAATAGGAACTCACCTGATGTCCTCTAACAACAACAACTGAGACATTTTACCAAGGGTGAGTGTCTACAGACTGGTCAATGTGAATGTTTAATGTAACTTGTTTCCTTATTTATGAGGCTTGTTTTCAATTTTTATGCTAGCTGTTGTGACATGCCATTGAGTCAGCTCTGACTCATAGTGACCTTATGCGGAACAGAACAAAACGTTGTGTGGTCCAGTGCCATCTTTGTGATAGCTGGTATATTGGAGTCATCACTATTGTGACTACCGTGTCAACTCATCACTAGCAGCCACATTTGGTAAAACAGAAGGCTGACAAAAATGAGAGAAACCCCAGTGAAATTTATATGATACTGTAGTCGGTAAAGTGGTTAAGAGATCAGTCGCTTACTAAAAGGTTAGCAGTTGAAATCTACCAGCTGCTCCTTGGAAGCTCTATGGGACAGTTCTACTCTGTCCTACAGGGTCGCTATGAGTTGGATTCAACTCTGCAGCAACGGGTTATAGCTATCTGTTTCAAGGAGCCCTGGTAGCTCAGTGGTGAATCTCCCACCTGCTAACCAAATGGTCAGTAGTTCAAACTCGCCAGTGCTCCATGTGAGAAAAGACTTGGCCGTATGTTTCCATAAAGATTATAGCCAGGGACAATGTCTGGGGGTAGTTCTACTTTGTCAGATAGGGTCCCAAGGAATTGGAATCAACTCAAAGACACAGTGTAGCTATGATAGTGTCTGAGTGGTACAAACAGGTGAGCACTCAACTATGAGTCCACCTCGAGGCAGCTCAGAAGACAAGCCTGGTAATCTCCCTTTGAGAGATCACAGCCTTGAAAATACTATGGAATCAGTTCTGTTCCGCATGTGTGGATTCTCTGTGAGTAGGAATTGACTGAAGGGAAGCAGTAACAATACAAAGAATCATTTTCCAACCCCTTTTCCTATTTTATACTGGACTTCCTTTTTCTCCTGCCTTAACTTATTAGTATCCATGGCATTATACATTATTAGTGTCCATGGTGTTGTACGTTATTCATTCATGGAATCCAGAAAATTCTTGATGTTTTTGAACTAAAACTGAACATATTATGAAGACATATATTCATACAGCCTATTTGTTAGGAGAACACTTCAGGAATGAGAGGAACATAAAAGAATAAATATATTCTAGAGCTACTGCTGAAATCATCATGTCCTACGTAGAGATTATGGTGCTCACTTCTGTCCTCAGGCTCATTTTTACGTTACTCAACAAAACCGAGGCCTGCGCTGAATTAGAGGTATGAGAGCCATTATCTTCCAGGAGCACCTTGAAAAAGAGATGTCTAATCTAAATAACATGACTTTCCAGGTTAAATAAATCTACCATGTTTGGTACTTGTATGTTCTTAGAGAAAAGATATCTTATCCTTCCCTCTCGTTTACTTGGTCTAATCTTAAAAAGAAAAGAAGCTCAAAGAAACGTGAATTCTTACTAACCAGACTGGCTTTGTTTTTCTCAGTTTGGTCTTTTCCATCACACTGTGTGTGTGTGTGTGTGTGTGTGTGTGTGTGTGTGTGTGTGTGTGTGTGTGTGTGTGTGTGTGTGTGTGTGTGTGTGACTTAATAGATGAACAAACTCAAGAGAAGCCCTTTTTTGCCAAATGTTAACCATATAAACTGTTTTCTTTCATATCAACTTCACTCTTCGTTTCTTATACTAAAGTATATATTTATGGCTTTCTGTTTAAAAAAATAAAACAAAAGCAATTCACCCAATAAGGCTAGTTAAACTAGCAGACCTCTGAGGCCATACTTGGAAAACACTGGAGATAGTACTTAACTAGGATTTTGAGAGATTTAGGGAGCTTTTTAATTCCGCTTCTCAGAGGAGCTGGGGTAGAGACTACAGCATCCTGCAAAGGCTTTTCCTTCTTTCTTTTTTTAATCTGCTGCTTTCCACTAGCTCTTCACTGACAATAAAATGTGGCTTGGCCTTCACAGGCAAGTTTCTTACCAGTATCTGTGCCTGCTGCCCTCAGCTGCTACAGCTTCTCTCTCATAATTGCTTTGATATATTGTTACTAGAATGTATTGAATAGCATCTTTAAAAGCAAATAGGGAAATGATTTTTTTTTTTTTTTTTGCCTGTGAATTTGACTTCAGTGGCTTTTTCTTTTCTCTTTCTCTTCATTCCAACCAGCATACCTTCCACTTCCCAAATCTTGAAAGACCAACCCCTTCAATGAAGCAGAAACACATATATATTTCTGGAAAAAAAGGAGGGAAAGAAAGAAAAAGCTTCTGCAGGATGCTACGGTCTCTCTTTCTCTCTGTGTATATGAAGGAACCCCTGGTGGAGTGGTGGTTAAGTGCTACAGCTGCCAACCAAAAGATCAGCAGTTCGAATTTACCAGATACTTCTCAGAAACTTTAGGGACTCAGTTGGACTGTTCCATCAGGTCACTACGAGCCAGAACGAACCCAATGGCACTGTTTCCTTCTTCCATAAAAAAAGGTGGGTAAAATTGTGTGTCTACAATCAATCTCTTGACTTGCTCCATGATGGTAAGCATTTATTTTAATTTCATTTATTTCTGTACTGTTATGAAGAATGAAACTCACAAACACACACATATAGAAACATTGCCTCAAATGAATGTTTGTAAATATTTAATATTTAGATTTTTTTAAGACCCAAGTTATTTGTAGGAATGGAATACACCTCATTTTATATTTTAATTAAAATATTAGATTACTTATAGAGAAAAAGTCAGAGACCCAATTCAGTAGACTCAGAATTTTATAGGTGAAAGGAGTAATCCGTATCATCTAGTCCTACTCGATATATGCAACCAAAGGACTCCAGAGATAGCCAGCTTTGGTTCTAATTAAGGGCAGAGACAAGACCAATGACCATAGCTTCAGTAACCTTTACAGTGATCTCTTTTTCCTTTAACTAGTGTCAAGTAATATCTTTATGTAACTCACTCATAAGCAAAGCATTATAAAATCTTTAATATGAAGGGACCTTGACCAGCTAACAGAAATAGTCTTGTCTGTCTGGCACCCTGGCGCTTGTTAGCTCTAAGTCTTGCCTGGTAACTGCTAATGAGGTTTCTTCATGTTCCTAGCATGCTGTTCTTCTATTAATACAGTTAAGGATCATACTGCCGTCAGTTACGGTGCCACGTTAGCACGCCAGGACTGAAGGGGGGTCAGCTTTGACCTCAGATGCCTGTCTGGCTTGAGCAAGTCAGTCTAGCTCTCTCTGGATATTTTATTTTTTCTTACCTAATAGACACGAGTTGCACCTGGCACTATATTATTACCTCATCCTATTTAGACCCACCGGCTAATTCAGCTTACAAAGGTCATGTCTCATTTTAGCTCGATTCAGCTAATTTACAGCCATCAGAGAAAGAATCAGAGAGCCAATTGCATAAAGATCTTTTCTACATCACCACCGCCTTTCAGTTGATTCAGTCAAATTAGTGAAAATTGGTCCCGTCAGTTGTTTGCCTTGTGTGTGCTAAACAGCTAGTTAATTCATTGTGTCACTTTACAATAATCGTGCTGGGTTGTCAATTAAACAAAAAAAAAAAAAAAAAGAAAGAAAATCCTTATTGGATAAATGCCTAACATAGATGGAATTCCACCAGAATTTTGACTGCTAGGTTCAGAAATACCCACTAGTAAAATTCCTTGGAAACAAGTCCTACCATTTGTGTAGTTACTTCTTGGTCATTGGATATAAATCACATTTATTCCATCTATTGAAGAGTACTATACACAGTTTTTTTTTGGCAGTAAAATATGATTTTTAATAAAACATTTTCTTCTTTCAAGTCTTAGAACTTTATAAGGCACATTTACCTTCTAATATTCGTAATTTACAACTGATATGTACAGGTCTAAGTCAATGGCCAGAAGGCATCACTGTTTCTTTTCTTAGTACCTGTCATACGTGGCTTGCTTCCTCTCTTTTAAATGTCAGGGTCTTCATGACCTCCTGCATAGGTTTATTAGTATAACTGTCTTGTCTTCACCACCTGCCCCTCCTTCACTAGTAAGCATATCATTCCTAAATGAACCCATTATTTGGTTTTAGTTTAGCTCTATTCTGTTATTCGGTAAATAACTCCTTACCAGTTAGGACAGAATCACCCAACTTTTATTCATACGCCTCTCAGCGTATTCTTCTTCTTTTTTTTTTATTAAATAAAAAAATGAAAGTGTACATACTCTGTGCTTACAATATTGGGTTAAGAGAGGAGGAGTATACAAGTTGTGTCAAAGTCTCATTAATATTGATCTTCTTACTAATGTGAATTGTCATCAATTTCACCCTACCAAATTTCTAACAATTAACTAATCTAAACCCATCTTCCCTACCTTTGTAGCCATCAAAGAGTCTTTTCTATTATGCCTGAGTATGGTTTTAAGTTTTTATCTTAGGGATCTCATATAATAATTGTCCTTCTGTCACTGACTGGTTTCACTCAATATAATGTCCTCCAGTTGAGACCAAACTGAGAGATGTTTCCTGCTATCATCGTTGTTCTTTATCAGCATATAGTACTCCATGGAGTACATATACCAAAGTTTACCTATACACTCTTCTGTTGTTAGGCATTTGGGTTGATTCCAACTTTTTGCTATCGTGGACTGTGTTGCAATGAATATTCATGTGCATGTAGCAGTTGGTGTGAATGGCCTTGATTTTGTAGGATATATTCCGAGCAGAGGAATAACTGAGTCAAATGGTATATCTGTATTCACTATTTTAAGGTAATGCCAAATTGCTTTCCAAAGAGGTTGCACCATTCTGCAATCCTACCAACAGTGAAGGAGAGTTCCAATCTCTCCACAGCCCCTCCAACACTTATCGTTTTGAGTTTTTTGGATCATGGCCAATCTCACTGGGGTGAGGTGGTATCTCATTGTCGTTTTGATTTGAATTTCTTTAATAATTAATGATCGCGAACATGTCTGCATGTGGTTTTTGACTGCCTGTATCTCTGCTTTAGAGAAGTGTCTGTCCATCTCCTTTGCCCATCACTTAATTGGATGATTTGTCTCTTTCTTATTGATATTTTGTAGAACCTTGTAGATTATGCAGATCAGGTATCGGTCTGACATAGAGCTGCCAAATATTTTTTCCCATTCTGTAGGCGGTCGTTAAAGTCTTTTGAGGAAGTCTTTGGATGAGCAGAAGTGTTTGATTCTTATTAATTCCCATTTGTCTATTTTCTTTTCTGATGAATGTGTTTTGTTTGTCAGATTTTGAAGTCTGTCTATATTGCATATTAAAACATCCATTGTTGACCCTATCTTATCTTGGATGAGCTTTATCGTTTTAGCTTTTATATTCAGATCTTTTATCCAATTGGAGTTGATTTTTGTATAAGTGTGAGATATGGGTCTTGTTTCAATTTTTTTGCAGATGGATATCCAATTATGCCAGCACCATTTGTTAAAGAGACTGTTCTTACCCCAGTTCAAAATCTTAGGACCTTTGTCAAATATCAGCTGTTCATAAGAGGGTGGTGGCATCTCTGTGGTCTCTACTTTGTTCCATTGGTCTATATGTCTCATTTTGTACCAATACCAGGCTGTTTTGACTACTGTGGCAGTGTAATAGGTTTTAAAGTCAGGTAGTGAGAGGCCTCCCAGCATGTTCTTCTTTTTCAGTAGTGTTTTACTTATTCGGGGTTTCTTCCCTTTCCAAATAAAGCTGGTAATTTGTTTCTCCATCTCATTAAAAAATGTCGTTGGAATTTGTATTGGGATTGCATTATATAAGTAGAGTGCTCTGGGCAAAATAGACATTTTCACAATATTGAGTCTTCCGATCCATGAGCAGGGTAGATTATTCCACTTATGTAAGTCCCTCCTAGTTTCTTGTAGCAATGTCTTGTATACACAATTTAAGGTAGAATTAAAAGATATATTTTGGTGAGGTGTATGGTGTCTTTATTCCTCCAACCTATTGAGTAGATCGGTGTAACAAAGTAGTAATAGTATTCTATACAGCTTTTGGAAACCCTGGTGGCATAGTCATTGAGTACTTCATCTGCTAACTGAAAGGTAAGCAGTTCAAATCTGCCAGGCATTCCTGGGAACTCTATAGAGCAGTTGTATTCTGTCCTACAGGGTGGCTATGAGTCAGAATCTACTCAATAGCCACGGGTTGGCTTTGGTTTTAGTTTTTATAGCTTTTAGGAGGATGGCGTTTGAAAGCTTGTCTTAACTGGTTTAATATTTTTCATAGGAGTCGTATGGTTGACAGAAAACTGGAATGGCTAACTTGAGCAAGACGGAAAGCAATGTGCTTTTAAATAATTAATAGCTGTTCAAAGGTCCCATGTATTATGAAGGGGGGAAAGGGAAAGCCTAGATTTAATCAGAGTATTCAGGAAGAAGAGCTGATGAGAGAGATTAATCAAATCAGAGCATGGTCATATCAGGCACAAGACCAGATGATTCACTCACAAAAAACAAGTAAGAGACAAAGAGCAGGGGGTGAGGGCGGGGGGGGGGCAGGTAGTTGACATAATGGAGAAAAGTCACATATGTGGCAGTAGTCATATGTCAGACCTGATTAGAGAAGTTGTCCAAAACATTTCTAATGAGCTGGAAACAACGTGCAGCTCACCTGGTTAGAGGTTTTTTTGCACACATTCAAACTCAGGCCAGGTTGCTCAATGGGTCTTCAGAGAGATTACAAACACTGGAGTGAATCCTAGCCAAGGAGAGCTGTGTTAACAGCTTTTCCCCAGGCGTATAATGTTGGCAATTGAGACAGATAGTCTTTGAGATCCTATGGAATTGGCTTCATATATGTGTTGTCACTAGTAATTGTTACCGGGAACATTAGAATTCATGAAAATAAATCATAATAATAAAGAAAGAAAGAAAGCACAGTTTTTCTGAAGTGTCAGGATCAAGGAAGGCTGAGGGCCAGCTATCTGTGAGCAGGGGAAGGATTTGATGGAAATCTGTGTTCGTCTGCCAAAGGAGTTAACTACACTGAGCCACCTAAGCCATCTGTATATTCAGAATGACCTTGGCAGAAGTGGAACACATTTTTTGTTACCATGGGAGAAGAGTTTATTTATTAATTTTTTTAATCAGGTGACATGGTTTACTGCAGGGGTGCCTTAACTTTTCTTGCCAAAAACTCCTGGGCGTCTGATGACACTTTGAGAACTTCTTTGACATTTTTGATCCAAATTTGCCCTCCATGTATGCTTTAAAATGAATGAACAAAAATGTCATCAGACTTCAACTTGTCTTCTTTTTCTTCCCCTGATTCTCAGGAAAAGGAATGATCTTCTGCAATCATCCTTTTGATTATGTCACTCTCTTGAAATAACTTTAAAAAGGACTCCTAGTTTTAATTTGCATCAAGATAAAATGTTCTGACTCTCATCCTTTGTCCATCCTGTACCTTGCTGTCCTTATTTGTTTGTTACACTCTGCCTTCTCCTTCCTGCTGCACGCGAATGGAAACTATTTGCCACCCTAATCCTTTATTATTTTCCTTTTTTAAGCTTTGCTTTCATCCTTGCTTCAAACATCACCCACACACCTTTTGTTGAGACAGGTCACTTATTCCATATAAACTTTGTTTAATTCTGAAGACTTTTTGCAGTTGTCCTCTGTGGTGTGTTTGTGATACATTCATTAAATTACTCGTGTTTATGGTATAATGTTCTCCACCATTAGATTGTAAATTCCTTAAGATTGGGAATCCTATACTTTTTTTTATGTCATTATCTTTGGCTAATTTAGTGCAAGACTCATCTGTAAAGTCTGTTGATTATTGGTTCCTTTTAGATGCTTGTTATTGTTAGGTACCATTGAGTTAATTTTCAACTATACTGACCCAATGTGACAGAGTAGAATTGCCTCATAGGGCTTCTATGCTGTAATCTTCATGTGGATTTAAGGCACCAACCTTGCGGTTAGCAGCCAGTGCTTAACTGGCTGGACTCCTCTCTATATTCTAACCACAAATCTGTTGAAGTCGAGTTGATTCTGACCCACAGTAAATCTACAGGGCAGAATAGAACTCTCTCGTAGAGTTTGCAAGTCTGTGAATCTTTATGGAAGCAGACTGGCACATCTTTCTCCCGCAGAGTGACTGGTGGGTTAAACCACTGACCTACCAGTTGGCAGCTGAGTGCTTATCCACTGCACTACCAGGGCTCCACTGTATATACTAGTATGGTTTAGCTTCCTAAAGGTACTGTAAAAAATGACCGTAAACTCTGTGGCTTTAAACAACAGAGATTTATTTTCCCATAGTTCGGGAGGCCAAAAGTCCAAAATTAAGATGCAAGCAAGTTCAATCTTTGTGAGGGCTCTGAGAGACATCTGTTCCAAGCCTCTCTTCCCATTTCTGGTGACAGCTGACACTCTTTGGTGTGCCTTAGCTTGTAGATGCTTGCTCCAGTCATGGCCTCTGTCTTCCTATGGCCTTTCTCTCTGTTGTTAAATCACCTCCACTTTTTTCTTGGAAGGATGCCAGTCTTGGGATTTAGGTCTGACGCATCTTGAGATCCTTAAATTAATTATATTTGCCAAGATCCTATTCCCAAATAAGGTACATTCTGAGGTTGCAGTGGGACATGTCTTTTGAGGGTACTCTGGTCAACCCAATGCATAGCCAGTACCAGATTCCTTGGTTCTTTCCTTAAATTTGGATATACTGGGCATGCACCTTTGGTCTCCAAATAATCTTAACTGTTTTCTATTTCATCAGGTTTCTGCCCCAAATCTGAACACATTTCCTTGAAAAGAACAACAGGAGTGGTGTCTCTGATTTCACAGGAGATTGGTTGAAATGTCTTAGAAGGCCTAGGGAATGGAAGACAGGTAGCAAACCCATGACTCCTTTGTCTTCTATCCACACAATAGACACTTGACTCTGTGTTGATGTACAGAATACTGAGTTCTTACTTATTGACATACTTATCCTGGCCAGTGCATCCGTTATTTTGTTTGTAACATGAGCTGCCAAAAGTTTCAGTTTTCTGTAGATTCATTCATCTCGTCTAATTATTGTGATGTAGTCTAATTACTGAATTAGATAATATGAAGGAATCAGAGGAAAGTACCTAGTGTGCTGCTATATACACCTTCTTTTAAGTACTTATTAATGATAATTCAACTACCAAACACATTTTCTTTAGCAAATCTTTTCAAAGCACCAAAGTATTGCAAATGATGGCAGGATCCACATTAATACTCAGAGTTCAATCCCAGCCATGATCTTCTTACTTGCTCTCAAGAGTCATACCTACTGGCCAAAAAAGCCCTGAGAGAAGTTCACTGAGACAATGCAGAACTTTGAACTTGAAGAATTTAGGCCCATCAGTAATATTAACTGGAAACCCTGGTGGTGTAGCGGTTAAGTGCTACAGCTGCTAACCAAAAGATCGCCAGTTCAAATCTACCAGATACTCTTTGGACACTGTATGGATCAGTTCTATTCCACCCTATAGGGCTGCTATGAGTTACAATTTACTGAATGGCAATGAGTTTCATTTTGTTGGACACATCAATTTGTAGGTATGTTTGACCTCAAACAACCTGTCTGTAGAAGTATCACTTCCAGGACTGGCATGAGCTACGTCACTGTTCTACTGTCACCTTGAATCTCCTTTGTTGAGCCCAACTCTGATATTATTGTACTTTAAAGTGTT
Source organism: Heterohyrax brucei (assembly GCA_028571685.1). NCBI lineage: Eukaryota > Metazoa > Chordata > Mammalia > Hyracoidea > Procaviidae > Heterohyrax > Heterohyrax brucei. Next base: position 97,179,330 of record CM053148.1, read on the forward strand.
TGGAAACCAGCAAAAATAGACAGATTTGATGATAGATATTCATTCCAGGAGGCCAAAAATCTTCCATTGTGTTGCAAATGTCAAATTTAGCCCTTCAGAATTTCTCCAAAGAACTCTCTCCAGTCGAGTCTCAATAACAAAAATAGGAGATAATTGAGATAAAGCTAAGGCTAACATCATGAGAATATTGCCCTTAAGTTTCATTGCAACTCTGGTTAGAAAAATACTACGGTGCTATTGGGATCACTGTGGCATGTGAATTACAGAGCACCTCAAAGAGAGCTTTTTGGGATGTGTGTCTGAGTGAAAGTTTGGGTAAAATAGCTAAGAAGGATAAAAAAATGATACGAGCTGATTCTTTATATTTTTAAAACAAATTTCATATAAGGCTGCCTCTTTCCAAAATACCTAAACAACGTGTTAAAAGTGCCACATTAGAATTGTGAGATAAGCTCTCTGGAGATGGGAATAATGGAATACACCTTAACAAGCTATACCCAGTGGTTCTCAAGTTCAGTAAAGCTGAAGGCCACTGCTCTGCACTAAAGTAGCAAATCAGAAGCATTTGCTGAGTACCACCTGCTGTGCTAGATGCTGCCAATACAGAAGTAAATCAGACAGATCTACCTGAAACATTTTGGTAGGCATTTGATGACATCTATGAAAATGAATGTGACTATGTACACACTGTTGTTGTGGAAACCGTGGTAGCAGAGTGGTTAAGAACGATGGCTGCTAACCAAGAGACTAAAAGTTCTGATTCACCAGACACTCCTCAGAAACCCCATGTGGCAGTTCTTTTCCATCCTACAGGGTTGCTGTGAGTTGGAATTGATCTGATGGTAATGGATTTGGTTGCTTGCTCATTGTTGTTGTTGTCATTTGCCATAGGATTGGCTTTGACTCATGGTAACCTTATGTAGAACAGAATGACACAGTGCCTGGCCCCTCAGCACCTTCATGATGACCGTTCGGCTTCGGTCAATTGTTGCAGCTCTTGTCTGCCAACCTAGATGGCTCATCTTCCAGCATAAGTTTGGACAATATTGCATTGTTGTCTGTAGAGTTTTCATTGGCTAATTTTTAGAAGTAGATCACCAGGCCTTTCTTCCTAGTCTGTCTTAGTCTGGAAGCTCCAGTGAGATCTGTCTGCCTTAGCCGACTTGGTGGTATTTGAACCATTAGTGGTGTAGCTTCCAGCTTGATGGCAACATTCGAGCCACCACCGTATAACTAACTGATAGTTGGGTGGTGAGATGTCCTCCTATAGGACATGTAAACTGTGAGACTTGAAGACTATTTTCAAGTAGGTTATTTTCAGCTTCCTTACATGGAAACATATTTCACCAGTTAACTTTATTTAGGTCTTTTAATTTGTTTAAAGCACCCCTGGTAGATCAACGGTTAAGTGCTCTCTTGCTAGCTGAAATGTTGACAGTACAAAGCCACCCAGAAAAACCTGGCAATCTGCTTCCATAAAGATTACAGCCTGTAAATTCTTATTGGGCAGTTTTACCCTGTCATGAGTTGCAAATGGACTCAATGGCTCTTCGCAACAAAAACAACAACTTATTTTAAATAGAAATGCTCTCCTAAATCCTGTATTGAGAAAGGTTTGAACACTGCTTACCTAAGACAGTCTAGGGGGTTTTTGTGGAACTGGTAGTGGGGTAAAGTGTAGTGGACTAAGCTATGTCTTTGAAGTGTTAAAAAGTAAAGATGTCACCTTGAAGTCTAAGGTACACTTGAGCAAGCCATGGTATTTTCAATTATATCATATGCATGTGAAAGCCAGACAACGAATAAGGAAGACAGAAACAGAATTGATGCCTTTCAATTGTGATGTTAGAGAAGAACAATGAATGTACTATGGACTGCCAAAGGAACACAGACATCCGTTTTGGAAGATGTACAACCCGAGTGCTCCTTGGAAACAAAGATAGTAAGACTGTGTCTCACATACTTTGGACATGTGTCAGAGAGATTGGTTCCTGGAGAACATGGTGCTTGGTAGAGCAGAAGGTCAGCAAAAAGGAGGAAGACTGTCAATGAGACGGATTGACACAGTGGCTGCAACAATGGGCCTAAGCATAAAGGCCGTCGTGGGCATGGCGCAAGGCTGGGCAGTGTTTCCGTCTGTTTATCTGTTGTGCGTAGGGGTGCTATGAACTGGAACCGACTTGATGGTGCCTAACAACTACAACAACAAACTATATCTTGGTTTCTTTATGGGTTCTTTGTGATTCATTTCCTCATTTTTGTTTGGGAGCAATAATGATGCCTGTTTTACTGTTGCCGGTGGTGTTACAAAGGCAGATGATTTGATGTGTTTAAAATACTTGATGGGTATTCCACAGACATTTGTTTATTCCATATGAAGAAGTAGTTTATGCTTGACCTCACTTTTACACTTTTACACAAACAAACAAACCTGTTGCTGTTGAGTCAATTATTACTCGTAGAGACCCTATAGGACAGAATAAAACTGCCCCATAGAGTTCCAAGCAGCACATGGTGGATTTGAAATGCTGTTTTTTTTTCAATTATCAGCCATATCACTTGATGACTATGCCACCAGGATTTCCATATCTACCCAAGTTAGGCTATATATAGATTTAGCAAACACGTACAGGGCTCATGATATTTCAGGAACTCTAACAAGAACTCTGGTAATCTTTGTAACAAACTTCTGAAGAGCCATTATTATACCCCCATTATATGAATGTGTATCACCTAGACAGTAAGCCAAGCGGTCTGGCTCCACAGTCTGTGGCCTCAATCAGTGCTCTCCTGGCAAATCCTGACGGTCAGAGGACACGCAATGAAGTAGAATGTAAGTTAACATTATTCTTTGTCAGGTACTGTGCATAAACTTGGCACAGCAGACATTTGGATAGCCAAAACTAAGATAAACTGTAGTGATTATCTATCTAATCTCCAAATGCTCGCCTTTATTTAAGTGAACAGAAGTTCCCCTTTGGTACTATTCTTAGAGAATACTTCATTGAATTCTATGTACTATTTTACACTGTTTAGGGTTACCTCATTTGAAAGAAGTCATTTCAGATTGGTGTGTTGTTATAAAAGACTAAGAAGAATGATTATTTTCCCTCCACTTCTCACCTCCCACTCAACATCGCCTTGCCATATTCTCAGTTAAAGACTGAGGAAGAAAACGGAACTCTGCAGGTGAGGGTAGTCGGCACACTCCAGGAAGAAATTCCAAGCTCTCTGAGAACAATGTGTAGGAAAGAGAGAAACTATGAAGAGATACATGGCTTAGAAAAGGGTCTTTTTTTTATTCCTGGAAGATCTAGGTGACATCCCCACAAAGGAGATGTAAGAGAAAAGGACAACCACTTGTCTGTCAGTTTTTATTACCATGATGGTTTCTGTGTTACTATGATGCTAGAAGCTATGCCACTTGTATTTTAAATGCCACCACGGTTACCCATTGTGGACAGATTTCAGTAGAGCTTTCAGACGGAGACACACTAAGAAGAAAGACCTGGTATTCTACTTCTGCAAACTAGCCAGTTGTAAAGCTCATGGCTCACAAAATAACATTGTTTGACTTGTTTGTTTTATGCATGTCATCAAGAATAATCAGTTACTAGAGAAGCATATCATGTCTGGTGAAGCAGAAGGCCAGTGAGTGTAGGGAGGACCACTGATGAGACGACTGACCCAATAGTCACAGTGATAGACTCACACATGGTGGTGATCATGAGCGTAATATAGAACTGACTAGGCAGTGTATTGTTCTGTTTTAGATTAAGATCTCTACGAATTGGAGTCAATGCAATGGCAACTGATAACCAAAAAACAAAGGAGCTAAAGTTTCTGCTTGTAGTAGCTGTGGATAAAGCACTTACTCTCACGTGTCTGGGGTGTCTTAGTCATCTAGCACTGCCGTAACGGAGATATCACAAGTGGATAGCTTTAAAAAGAGAAATTCTATTCCCTCACAGTCCAGTAGGCTCAAAGGTCAAATTCAGGGTGTCAGCTCCAGGGGAAGGCTTTCTCTGTCGGCTCTGGAGGAAAATCCTTGTCATCAGTCTTCCCCTGGACTGAGACCTTCTAATGTGCAGGGACCCCCAAATCCTTTCCAAAGGATGTGCTCTGCTCCTGGTATTGCTTCTTGAAAACAAGTTGTCAATTTGTCAAAATATAAACACCTATTTATGGGCCAGGAAACCAAATAAAAGCAAAATGGGACCAAGTCAGATCAAAATATCTAAAATAATAAGTGCTAATCCATAAAAAGTTCAGCCGTTCAGTCTTGCTTTCAGAGAGAAAACAATCCGGCATCAGGCATATTTGCAAAGCAATTTAAATCGTTATGGCAATCCCTCCCAGAAAAATCAAAGAGCAAAAACATCCTGAATCTTCAAACAAGAGTTGCATAGGTCTTAAACATCCTGTTTCTCAGCTCTCTTTCTCTCCCTTTTCTGAACACAATGGCAGTTCCCCTAGGTCTCTTTGCTCCAATTTTAGCTCCTAAAACTCTTTGCTCAGCTCAGCAGAACCCAGTTCATACCCACATCCTTCATCACTGGCTTTATATTCTCTCATTGTATTAGTTAGGTCACTATACAGTATGATCCTTCAGTTGCAGTGCTGGCAAAATAATGAACAGCACAGGAACATCAAGCGATAGTGAAAGGTATACATGGTCACTGTATTAAAAAGAATTAGCTGACATTCAACCATTACAGTATGTAGCATATAATCAAGAAACAATGGTACTGAAAGAAGTCGGAGCTTCCCTGAAGGCATAAGTGAAAAACAGTCTCTGGAACTGACAGAATACAAATTGAGATGTTTCAATGAATGGATGCAGTGCTGTTGGTGCTCCCTTGTCTATATCAAGAAATTTGGCCAATAGACTGGAAAAGATTCATGTCTTTGCCCATTCTGAAGAAAAGTGATCCAACAGAATGCAGAAATTGTCAAACAGTATGATTAATATCACATTCAAGTAAAATTTTGCTGAAGATTATTTGAAAACAGTTACAACAGGATGGGAGACTGCCAGATTCAAACCAAATTCAGAAGAGAACATGGAACAAAGGGAGTCATTGTTGATAGTGCACAAATCTTGGCTGAAAATAGGGAATAGCAGAAAGATATTTTCATGTGTTTTATTGACTATACAGAGACATTAGGCTGAGTGGATCATAACAAATCTTTGCAAAGAATGGGAATTCCAGAACACTTACTTGTGTTCATGTAAAACCTGTGCTTAAACCAAGAAGTAGTCATTCAAACACAACAGGAGAATATTGCATGGTTTAGAACCATGAAAGGTGTGTATCAGGGTTGTTTCCCTTCACCACACTTGTTCAGTCTGTATGCTGGGCAAACAATCCCAGAGCCTGGACTGAATGAAAAAGAATGGGGTCTCAAGACTGGAGAAAGACTCATTGAAACGACCTGCAGTATGCAGACGACACAACCTTGCTTGCTGAGAGTGAAGAGAATTAAATCGCTGACCGGATGATGATCAAAATCTAAAGTCTTCAGTATGGATTAGTTCATACTTCAGCTGGAGGAAAACAGAAGTCCCCAGAGCTGGACAGGTAAGCAACATTGTGACCAACAGAGAAAGGACTGAGGCTGTCAAGGTTTCATTTTATTTGGATCCACTAACATCACCCATGGAAGTGCTCTTGTTGTTAGGTGCCACTGAGTTGCTTTCAGCTCGAAGTAACTCTATGTAATGTAATAGAATGAACTAGAATGTAATAGAATAGAAATAGAATAGTAATAGAATGAACTAGAATGTAATAGAATAGAAATAGAATAGCAATAGAATGAACTAGAATGTAATAGAATAGAAATAGAATAGTAATAGAATGAACTAGAATGTAATAGAATAGTAATAGAATGAAATAGAATGAAACAGTGGTTGGTCTTACACCATCCTCTGGCACTGTCTCAGACAATTCCCTGCTATTCATAAGGTTTTCATTGACTAATTCTTTTCAGAAGCAGGCGGGTGGGTCCTTCTTTCTAGTTTTTCTTAGTCTGGAAGCTCAGCTGAAAGCTGGGTGCCATGAGTGACACTGCTGTATCTGAATATCCACTTCATAGCTTCCAGCATTGCAGCAACATGCAAGCCATCACAGTATGACAAACTGGAAGCAGCAGTTAAGAAATCAAATTAATATTGCAATGGAGAAAGCTACTGTAAAAGATCTCTTTAAAGGGTTAAGCAAAGGGGTCACTGTAGGATTAAGGTGCACCTGACCCAAGCTGTGATGTTTTCAGTCACCTCATATGCACTGGATAGCCAGACAATGAATAAAGAAGAGCAGAGGAGAATTGATGGCTTTGAATTACAGCACTGGCACAGAATCCTGACTATACCATGGACTGCCAAGAGAATGAGCAAATCTGTTTTGGAAGAAGTACAGCCAGAGCTGTCCTTAGAACTGAGGGTGGAGAGACTTTGCCGTACATGCTTTGGACATGTTATCAAGAGAGACCAGTCCCTGAGGAGGAGCATCATGCTTGGTAAATTAGAAGGTCAGCAAAAAAGAGGCAGGCCCTCAAGGAGGTGGATGCGTTGACATAATTGCTGACCCACTAGGCTCAAACACAGCAGGGACTATGAGGACACGCAGTGTTTCGTTCTGTTGTTACACAGGGTTGCTGTGAGTCATAACTGACTTCATGGCAACTAACAACACATCCTCTCACCCTTTTCTTTCTTTTCTATTTTGATTTTAAAATCCCATTTTACACAATCAAAGAGAGTATAAATGCAACTTGTTGGAGAGATAACCCTTGTTACATAGCCAATCTCTGGGATTTATTGTTTACTTGGTTTTCCTCCCTCTAGAGCCCTGAATGGGACCCTGGCAGCATGATGGTTAAGAAGTTGGCTGCTAACCGAAAGTTTGGCAGTTCAAGTCTACAGCGGCTTCTTGGAAATCTTAGCGAGAACTTTTACTCTGTCTCGAAAGGTCAGCAGTTCAAATCCAGATGCTCCTTGGAAACCCTATGGGGGTAGTTCTACTCTATCCTATAGGGTTACTATGAGTTGGAATCTGCTCATCAGCAATGGGTTTGGCTTTGTTTTATAAGGTTTTTATGCACTGAAATCAACAATGGGTTTTGTTTGATTTGGAAGAGTTGGGGCCTAAATATCGACTTTGGTAGTTAAGTTTTCTTTAAACTGAAGATTTTATGAAAAACAAAATCGTTAACAACTGTGAATTGGGAGCTATTTTAGCTATAATTTAATGTACATTTAAATCCAGCATATATATTGACAACACACTTTTTTTTTACACATATGTAGTTCTAGCATTAATTTCCAAATTTGCCTTGTGGGTGAACAGTCGTATTTAGTTATTAGAACTGAAAGTGGAGTTCTATTCATGGCTGACTTCAGTTGTTAAATTTCCCTACTTCTCCAGTTCTGTTTAACTTCTGAGTTAACGTGTAAGTCTACCCAGGAATATCACTTCCTTATTTCAAGTCTTTTTATGCTAGGGACAGCTAATTCTTAGCCTCGTGCTCAGAGTGTATTTTAAGTAAAAGCTTTCTATCATTTTTATTTCTAAAGGAGTTTAGTCCCAGAAACACACTCTGCCAAACGCCTGCTATTAATTACTTGCTGCTTTTGGTTGAAACATGGCCCTGTAGCTTTGTGTATCCACTGGAGCTCTCCGTTGTCTTGCTCAGCTGCCTCTGTGTTCTGTTAGTGAAACCAGCTGAGCACCTACTCAGTGCTAGGCACCACTGGTCACTGAGATTACTAACTGAAATAACGTGCAACTTGTTTTCTGGACGCTCACCCTTCAGAATGGGGCAACTACATAGGTACGTACATTATTTGCTAAGTGCTATAAGACGGTCTATGTGGTTGCTGTGGGTCAGAATTTACTGACAGCTATGTGTTTGGTTTTTGCTTTTGTAATAGAGATGGAAGCAATACACAAGCCACCACAGTACAAGGGCTGCCAATTAAGTTCATGTTTCATCCTAGAAATGGTGCTACATATCTCATCACTGAGTATCACTAGGGTCGCCTTTGAAGAACTCCCTTGGGAAGCTAGCACTGAGGCCTGTCCCTAGTTTACCCTTCAAAGCAAGTTTGGAACTCCTTTTCTAGAATGGCCATGAGAGCTGCATGCAGTCTTATTACCCTTGATGTCCTGAATGTCATCAAAATGTCTTCCTTTCAACATTTCTTTTATCTTCGGGTAAAGCAAAAAGTCACCGGGGGGCCAGATCTCATGAGTAAGGAGGGTGTTCCAATACAGTTACTTGCTTACTGGCTAAAAACTCCCTCACAGACAACTATAATGTGAAGTTTGCGAACTTGCCACTGTGCCACCATGTGCAATGGCCATTCCACGAAGAGTTCCAAAACTGCTGTGAAGGGTGATCTAGGTACTGATGGTGCACAGCTTCCCAAGCAGAGTGCTTCAAAGGTGACCATAGTGATAATGAGCAATGAGGTATGTAGTGCATAGAATAATTAAGTTTGTGGACTTAATTGTCAGACCTGGTGTGGCAAATTGACAGATGAGTGGTGGTTTCTACCATACCTTTGTCAAAGAAACAGAAAAACCCAAAGAAAGACAATTACAACTTAGTAAAGAGTTTTATTCAAAGGATTATGGCAGGGGTTAACCAATGAAAAACCAAACCTACTGCCGTTGAGTTGATTCTGACTCATAGTAACCCTGTAGATCAGAGGAGAACTGTCCCATAGAGTTTCCAAGGAGCACCTGGAGGATTTGAACTGACGACCTTTTGGTCAGCAGATGTAGCACTTAACCACTACTTCACTGGTGTTTCCATGGCAGAGGTAGAAAGGGGGCTATTGAAATGGGAAGAAAGCTCTGCCTAGGGATCAGCAAGCCTCTCAAGAGTTATGCAAAAAGATTTTTCTTTCATAGAAGGGTTAGAAAGCTAAGAGGATCAATTTATATGAAAATTGCATGACAGAGTGGTATTATGGGATAGTAAATCAGAGACTATTTTTCTCTGAGGCCAGCCCATTGTCAGCAGGGACTGATTATAAGGTGTTGCAAGTTTACTCAGGCTGAAGGTGAACCAAAGTGCATGGACCTTGGGGAAAGGGAAAAGCTTAAACCAAGTTTGGCTAGCAAGCATTCTGTTCTGATTGATCAGCAGAGAAAAGTAGTTGAGTTAATCGTTTTTAGGCACTGAGTGGGAATTTGGAAGGTATGTGTTTGGCCTTGTCACTGGAAGACAAGGAGCACCCTTGGGTCCTATCTTAGTCATATGGGAAAGATGGTTCTTCACAGCAAGTTGTCTTCCAGAAAACAAAACCACATATAAATGTATATATTTAACCACTGCTGTCTTCCAGGATTACAAAGTTCAAGTAATATTCAGTGAATCAAACGCATTGCCATCTAGTCGATTCTGACTCATAGCAACCACACAGGACAGAGCAGAACTGCTCCATAGTGCTTCCAGGACTGTGATCTTTATGGAAACAGACTGCCACCCATTCTCTTCCATGAAGGACCTGGCGAGTTCAAACTACCAACCAACCTTTCATTTAACAGGTGAGCACTTAACTACTGTACCACAAGGAATTGTTATTAATATTTAATTGTCACCTCAGAAGTCCTTCAGCATCTTTATCTTTGGGCCTGACACTACTCAGGTGGCCTCAAGAGGATGGAGTAAATCCCAAAGGTACCCTACTGCATGCAAATGAGATAACTCATTAAGTAAAATGATTTATCACGGCCTACCTCATTGCCCAATTTTTCTCAGAATTAATGAGCATGATGTTGGCTTCAGAGATTGATCTATTTGTTCTGACAGTAGGAAGTCAGCAAACCTATTACTTCCGGAGGTGACTCCTTAATATGATTCTTGATACAGGTTCATTCATATCGGAACATAAAACTTTCCGTGAACCTGCACTTTCCCGCCTTTTTACCAATAGACTTGTAATTCCTCTTTTGTGTGCCAAATACCGCTACCAGCTGTCATCATCTGCTTCAGTGAGATTGCTAGCTCCTGTTGGGTGGGGCTGCCTCACCTCAGAGCTATTAATTCCTTTTGAGGGAATTGCCCTTTTGGTCTATGTAGTACGTGTGTGTGTTTGTGTGTGTGTGTGTGCGTGTGTGTGTTTGTGTGTGTTTTCTAACTAGTTATTTCAGCATTTAGAAAAAATTTTTTCCATTATTGCAAAAAAATATGAGTGCTCAAAAAAAGGTATAAGTTTCATAAAGTATCCTAACTCTTGGAATGCAACTCTTCCAACTCTCCAAGCCTATGGTTTGATTTTTCGTATCTTTGAATTTTACCTAAGTTTTTAGGAGTGTGCTTTGCTCAATGAGGTAAATATGTGTATTTCTAGTAAAGAACTTCATTGTAAATAGCTATGTAAGTATTTGCTCAACTAAAATAAATTATTTTGTTGTATATTTCCGGAATATTTGTAGCTTGATTTTGTGGCTCTGGCTTGAGTAGCTTATTTAAAAGCCTAGACAGACAAAGACCTGTTAAAGGCCATTGGGTTGGTTAAGTGTCCAGTTCACAGTGCAAATTTGCAGGAAGTGGTGCTTAGTACCATTGGGGGTTTCTGGACAGACTCTATGAAGGAGATAACACTTGAGGGGACTGTTAAACTGTCAGGTGTTGATTAGTAAGTGAAGTAGAGAAGGGCGTTCTAGAAACACATAGAAGATAACAATGTTGGAAACCATGGTGGAAGCTCCAGGTTTTTCTTTAAGGGCTGAATGCTGGGTGCAGGAAGAAGGCAGGACAGGACCCACAAGAGGCGGGGCAAGAAGATGTAATATAAACAAAACAAAATGACCTCATAAGCCTTGTGTAACAGATGCTATCAGAGTCTGACTTGTATCCTTTGGACCTCAACCTACTCACTCTTCTGTGCTCCAGGGCTGACTTCCCGTTGTGGTACCTTGTGCCTGATGAGTGTGTTGGAGCTGTTCAAGACTGCCATGGCCAGCCAACAGTGCTGAGAGATGGAGCAAAGGGACTGGAGTTGGTCTGAAGGTACCTCAGTTCTCCCTTCCTTTGGAGTAATAACGCTTTGGGACTGCATTTTCCAGAGTTTCCTACTAGGATTAAGCTCTAACCACTGTTTGTTCCTGTCTTTTTATCAGTACTTACTTCTCTACTGGTGTTCCTAGACCTTACCAAATAAACTGTTGACACTTGGACCTTTAGACTAGGGTTTGCATCTGGGGAAATTTATATTAACACGATGAGGAATGCTGGCAAGAAGTTCAAAAGTTTTAGTTACAAGTCATTTGATTCTATTTTGAGCGATCACACTGGTAGCAAGAGAACAGACGAGATGGAGGTGGCAGAGAGAGGCTGCAAGATCAATGAAGAGAGAACTGTCACAGTCTAAGGAACTCTGATGGAGCGGTGGCTAAGCTCTTGGCTGCTAACCAACAGTTCAAATCCTGTGGTTGCTTCATAGGAGAGAGAAGTGGCAGTCAGCCTCCATAAAAATTACAGCCTGGGAAACTCTTTGGGGCAGTTCTCCTCTGTTCTACAGAATCCCTGTGAGTCCAAATCCCCTTAAAGGCAATGAGTTTGCTTTCAAGGAAAGATTGGGAACCCTGGTGGCTGGGTGGTAGAATCCTAACCTGCGGGAGTCCTAGGTTGATTCCCAGCCTACATACCTTACGCATAGTCAACACCCATCTGTCAGTGGAGGTTCATGTGTTACTATGATGCTGAGCAGATTTGAGCATGGGTTCCAGAATAAGATACACTAAAACAGACTATGAAGAGAGGCCTGGCAATCTATTTCTGAAAGTTAGCCAACAAAAACGCTCTGGATTATAATGCCCGATCTGCATTCACTCCGTGGAGATGACATGGAATAGGCTGTGTTTTATTTCATTGTGCACGAGGTGACTATGAGTTGGGGATGCCTTAGTGCCAGCAATGAGGTCTGACACTTAAGTTCACAGACTTAATTGTTCTACGTGCTGCATACCTCATTGCTGAGTATTGCTACGGTCACCTTTGAAGTAGCCCCTTTGGAAAGCTACGTACCGATGCCAGCATCTAGTCCACCCTTCAAAGCAGCTTTGGAACTCTTTCTGGGATGGCCATTGTGCCTCGCGGCAAGGAGGCAAGCTTGTGAACTTAATTGTACAGTTGTCTGGGATCGACTTTTTAGACAGTAAACAGATCACTGTATTGGAACATCCTCCTTGCTCACCTGGTCTGGCCCCAGTGACTTTTTACTTTATGTAAAGATAAAAGACATATTGAAAGGAAGACATTTTGATGACATTCAGGAAATCTAGGTAGTAGGGTGACGTCTCTGACATCCATTCCAGAGAAAGTCTTCCCTAATTGCTTTGAAGGGTGGACTAGGTGCTGGTGTCAGTGCATAGTTTCCCAAAGAGAGTACTTCAAAGGCAGCTGTAGTGATATCCAGCAATGAGGCAGCACTTTTTCTTGGATACATTCATGAACTTCATTTTTAGACCTTGCATAAGGACAGGGAAAAATTGCAAAGACCTTAACTAGAGGAGTGAGATGGGCAGGGTGAGAGTAGAGTTAGAGAGGGCAGAGGTACTGGAAGTTAACTGGTTAGCAGACATAGCACTTAACCACCATGCCAGTGGGGTTTCTAGCAACAGAAGCGAGTGATAAATAGAACCAAAGATTGGGAGTAAGAACAGAAGAGAGCCCACTAGGGAAACGGAACTGTAAAGTTCAAGGTGCTAAGTGACCTACAAACATTTTTGGAAGCAATGGAAAAGAAAGAATGCAACAAAAATGAGATTATTTTCTAAAACATATTTCTTGTTGGTTTGTTTGCAATTTTCTTTGGTTAATGTCATCTAAATTGTGTGGGCTTCTATTTTGAAAATATAAAAACTGTGTCATATGTGTGGTTTACTACTCTTCACTCCAACAGTAAGCAAGTCAATGAATGCTCTGAGTTTTAATGAAAGAAGTTAATACTTCTCTACATCTACTTACTAACTTCTCTAAATTTTGCCCCAAATGTGTGTACTGTAACTCCCCCACCCCTGCAGAAGACAACGGAAAGAAAACCAGAGAGGCCTCAGTGTGAGTCCTAAATATAACTGTGTGTGGCCCCTTTGTCTGCTGTATACAGACACGGCAAGATCAGTCTTTTCAGATCTTCTTTTGGATGTCTCGTTTCCTGAAGCCCCAGAGACAGCTGCCTGGGGCCTGAGAGTATAGATGATGAACATGCAGATTTAAAGGAAATGGTTTGTTTGTTTGTTTTGCAGAAACAGCTACCTTTTGACGTGAGCATTTCCTCCTTCTTGCTAAAATGCAGCGTACCCGGTTAGCTGCAAGTAGAGTAAGCTGCAATTCATGCTAGATTTGAAAATGTTCTTTTGTATTGATGAGGAAAGGTTAAGAGTCACTTCTCTAGCTGTTTTAGGCAAAGACAGGTGTAATCAAAGTCATCTTCAGATTCTAGTGGTTTGGCCCATTGACTGGACATCCTGTAGAGAAACAGAACATAAAGGTATTTGCAAATGAGATCAATGGAAAACTCTGAAAGTTTTTTTTAGCATTCCAAAAAAGTTCATCTTTGTTTCTGGTTCTTAATTTCTGGACAGTAGAGCTTTCTCATCTAGCCATGCTGACCTCAGTCACTCAGAAAATGGAAGTATCGTGCTTCCTCTGGTAGCTGGGGTTTCTAGAAAGAATGTGCTACATTTCTGCCTAGTGAAAGAGGAAGCTTTCCTAACTGACTTCCTTCTCTTCCTATTTCATTGGCTAACATTTAAGCTTCTGGAAATCCATCGACTCTTTCTTGTTCAAGCAAAGAACAAAATGAACAACTTACCACTTAATTTAAACTATGTGAACAGTTTTAATCTGCGTCTTCTAACAGTGAACACTTTCTCACTGAAGAATTGATGATCACACAGTTGTAAAGTGGCCCCAAGAAGAGTTATTTAGAACATGAAGTAGACAACTCAATTTCTACTATAGACTATTTTTATTTCAGTGTATGACCTACACTTGTGTTGCCATAGGCCTAAACTAGTTAGTTTTCAATCATTTTTGAATTATAGTATAATATACATGTATTTATTTTTATGACATCTATTTCTCATCTATATTTTATATAGCATTTTTCCATTTTAATAAGTGACTTTGCATCTAGGCAACTTACATGCCACTTCGCTTGTAGAATTTTTGTTTTCTTTGGATAAACTAAAAATGTGTTTGAAAGCAGTTTGGGGAATCATTGCATTAGAGATAGAAAATCATAAGGAGAGTCAAGTCCTGACTCTTATGTTAGAGATAAGAAAACTGATATTCAAGGGTGTGCAGTAAACTCCTGAGATCAAACAGCTAGTTTCTAGTTGTTGTAGGTTGATTATAAAATAACTATAGTTTTCCTCTCACCCATAGCCAGATCCATTTCCACGTAACTACAGTTTTCCATCAAGAAGAGGTGGCTTCTCCCTCCCGCAACCTAGAATCTGAGCTTGTATTGTGACTTGCTTTGACTAACAGAATATGGAATAAACAAAAGTGCAGGTTCTGCATAATAGATATCTGATACATAATTTATATTACTTTACCTTTTTTTTAACTCAAGAGTATTCTACAAAATCATCAGTATCAAGAGTAATCTTTTTTCTCAACGTCTGCTCCCAGCTACTTGGCAAATTTTCAAATATTTGCTCTCTTTGCTTCTTTTTTGTATAATGTCTTTTACGTCTTCTACTCACAAAGCTTTCTAAATACATTATCTTACTTTTCTGTTTTTGAGTCTTTAGAAACATCTTGGGCTGGAGTGGAAATGTTGACTCTACTCTTGGGTATACTTTGTGGCCCATAGATATTTTGGCTCTACTGTTGGGCATACTGTGCATCACGTAATCCACTTCACAGCTTCCAGCACGTTTACTTTTTCAGTAGACGGGTGATGCTGTCAGCACTGTCCATACCAGCAGACAGATTGCACAAAGCGGGTGATTCTTGGAATAAATTTTAAAAAATATATGTTTTACCAAGGGGGAAGTAAACTTACTCTGACAAATTTCAGATTTTGTCACTTGAAGTCAAGTACTTTAACATAAAACATTATCGTATTTATCTGACATCCTTTTTATATTTTGGCAAATTTACTCAGTCTTATCAGATAGGCAGCATGAAAAAAGCCCTACAGAAACCAAATCCAATGCCATCAAGTCAATTCTGACTCACAGTGACCCTATAGGACACAGTAGAACTCCGCAGAGTTTCTAACGAGTGCTGGGTGGATTTGTACTGCCAGACTTCTGGTTAGCAGACGTAGCACTTAACCACTAGGCCACTAGATTTTAATGCTAATAATATCAGCACTAAGCTTTATGATTGCAAACCTAGTTCAAATTTGAGATCATCTACCCATTTGCTGTATCACTTTGGACAGGTCTCCTGACTTTTCTCAAACCCAATTTACTCATTATTTAGTTGTTCAGGAGAATAAGGTGAAATATGGAAAGCATACTAGAAGCTACAAAGTCCAGTCTCTTCTTCTCTTCTGAGCTCCCTGCATTTTCAGCAGCTTACCTGACATCCTACATTGGCTGTCACATCCAAAATCCATCTGAATAGTCTCTGCCCAAGCCTTGCTTTTCTTCTGAGTTGCCTGATTCTATTAAATGTCACTAACACTTTGGCAGTGGTGTCAATCTCTGAATAGGTTTTGGGGACTTCTCTCGTATTTATCACTTGTCATTATTACTGGTTGCTGTCAAGTCAATTCTGCCTCATACTGACCTCACACATTACAGAGTGGAGCTGCCCCATGGGGTTTTGAAGGTTGTGACCTTTGGGGAGCAGATCACCAAGCCTGTCTTTCAAGGCCTCTGGATGGTTTAGAAGTGACCAGTCTTGTAGTCAGTGGTCAACTACAAATACCACCAATGGACTCTTTGTTTATCCTTGATAAGATGTTCATTTGTTCATTAATTTATGCATCCAGCAAATGCTTATTAATGACCTGCTCCCTTTTATGTTGCCACACATTTGTCCTCTTTCAGTCCTGTCCCCATGTTTCAAATCCATTACTCATTTTTTTCTTTCCTATCTACTTCAAACTCTGGTTCCCCTGCGTTTGGCATCCATCTGTGGTCTCTCTTCCTAGACCGTGACCCAGTTGTATCACTTCTTGGATGGTCTGCTGTCTGAGTTCAAGTACTTCCTGTTGTTTTCAGTAAGAACAACTTCCTTTTCCTATCCTGTGCTCTAGAGGACTTCATCTAATGGCAAGATGTGCTATTTAAGTCAGTTTGTCCTCCTTGCCATCTCCCTGATGCAAGAAGGGACTCAGACACTATAAGGGACCCTGAAGATATTACTTATCTTTAATAAAAATTATTTTCCTCATTTGTAAAATGGGGACAAACTGCCCGAGATGACACCACTAGCCACTGGAGATGAGGTGTAATAGGGAATCAGCTAGGAACAGGGAGTTCTTACCAAGGACAGCAAGAGACACTGGGGATGGAAGAGCAGACTAAGGGAGAAGGCATACAAGGTCATGGTCTATACTGAGAGATCCCAGATCAGTGCCAAATCCAGAAGAGCTGAAGTTTGAAATAGGGAGAACAGATCAAGTAAAGTTTATTTGGAAATACAGGGGCAGGACTTAAAAAGGGAGAATGGGCAGGACTTAAAAAGGAAGAATGTACAGCAATCAAAAAGGGAACCCGAGGTTAAGAAGCATTTTCTTGATGCATGAATAAATCAATAACTTATGAGGGACAAACAAGAGAATTATCTGAGAGTTGAAATCTAGATAACTGGCGAAGTCTTATTACCATTTAAGAGAATTAGAGAACTCAGAAGACAATGAAGGTTGGTTGCATAGAGCCTGTTGAGATGATCTATTTTACAGAGTCATTACGAAGGTCAAATGAAATGATGCACATGACAGGGAGAGAAGAGGCTCTCACAAAGTAAGGGTTCCAGAGACCAGGCTACCACTGCACAACTAAACTCACGCTCTTCATCTGACAGTTCAAAATAGAAAAACCTTAGAATCTCATTACCCTGTTGCTGTTGAGTTGATTGTTGACCCTATAGGACACAGTAAAACGGCCGCATAGAGTTTCCAAGGAATGGCTGATGGATTCAGACTAACAACATTTGATTAGCAGCCTGAGATCTTAACCACTGTACCAAGAGGGCGGTGGATCAAATAAATTGTATAATGGAAAACCGTACACATAGAATGTGAAAATGCACTGCAGGTATGTGAGTATAAAGCAAAAGGGCCAGGAGTACAAACTAGACTGCTCAGGAAAGACTGGCTTTAAAAAAGTGAGTAGGTATGAATGAATGCAAAGGGAGGAGGAGAATATGTTAGGTGTGGGGAATTACACAGAAATGAGAAGGAGAACAAAACGATTGGTGACGTTGGGTTGCTGGCTTTGTAAAATGGAATGGGTGAATTTTAGGTTAAAGGTGGTGTTCAGAAAGGTAGGGGGTTACCATTTATTGCAGATTTAAATTCTGGTATTTACAACAGAGAAACACACATGAGCCAATGTTTCTAGTATTATCTCAGTTTTATTTCCAACAACAATTACATGTTTTGTTTAGTTGTTGTTCAACAGGCAAGTTAGGAAGGTGATTAACCTGTAAACCTTTTGCTGTCATATGAAACAAGCCAAGTGGGCCAAGTGCCGTCGAGTCATATGAAACAAGCACCTTCTAAATGCATTATTTTAAAGGTGAGGTAACATCTATGGAGAGAAAAATTAGCCGTGTTTAAGTAACCATCTTTGAAGGTATGTTTCATGTGTTTCATTGATGAACATTGGTTCCTTTCTTTTTTATGTGTGAATTGGGCCAGGAAATCACGAATACAAAAGTCTTAAGGATTACGCATTTCAAGACCTGAACATCTGACAAAGAAGTAAATTGAGAGTGGGGGTTAAATATCTTTCACAAGGTCGGAGCTAAGCAGTGGCCAAGACGAAACTGAAATTTCTTTTTCTGTTTTAATCTAATGCTTTAAAACACATACAGAAGGACCTAGGACAGCTGCACGGTACTGAGTGATCTGAATCCGACCGTGTGGGGCTCTTCGGATCAGAACAAATGATGACAGTATTCACTGACTTGGTCATAGCCTTTTAATACTTATAGCTATCCGGACAAAGGTAAACAGAGTAGGGTTTACCAAGACGCTCCTGTCCAAGACTGGAATATTGCTGTTGACTTCCATGAATGCCCTTTAGTGTCTCGTGGGTGAGAAAACAAACAGGATCTGAGGCCTGGGATTTCTGTGGTATCAAACATAGAGACATGCCTGCTAGATTAGATGAGAAAAGGGAAAGGGCGTTAGAGGAAAGGATCTTGGCTCAGGCGCATCTGTCTTGATCATGGTCTTTTGTTCAAGTGCAAAACAGCATGAGCAGAATGAACATTTCTTCCTCTCTAGTTACAAGATTATTTTGTAAGCCTACCTTCCCTGTGTATTAATACAGTAGGTCAAAAATCATCAGGAGAAAATGCCTGCCCTGGGGTTCTTATTTAGTAGACGGTGGAGTTGGCCAGGCACCATATAGGTTCCCATGCATGAGCAAGAGAAAGAGAAAGTTACAGTGAGCCTGGAACAGGGAGGAAGCCTTTTCTGACAAAGGAAAGTACTGGAAAGAAGAGTGAGACTCAGTTCTCATCATCCTTATCACAGCGTGTTCTGAATACAAGACCTCACTTACATGGCCTGGATGGGAATTTTAAAGGCATATTGTCCTCCCACCAATAGGCAAAGATCTATTAAAGAAAAAGAAGAAAGCTGAAGGAATTACACTACCAGACATTAAGATTTTTTTAAGCTATAGCAATTAAGGATAATGTAAGATTGCCACAAAGGTAGACCAGTGGAATAGAAGAGAGATTTTAGAAACACAGCCTTACAAAAAACAGTTCCTTTAGACGTCCAGAGTGCTATTGCTCTTCAGTGTGATATACATGGTTTCTGAAATAGTGCTGAATCAATTGGATATTGACATGGAAAACAAAAAAGAATGTGAAATACTTATTTCACACCAGAAACAGAAATTGAGATGAATTAAAGATCGAAGTGTGAATGCTAAATCAATCAAGCCCTAGAGTAAAACCTGGGAGAATAGCTTTGTAACTTTGGAATAGATAAAGATTTCTTAACTACGACACTAAAAACTAATGATGAAGAGTGACAGATAGGATTTCATTAAAATTTTGAACTTTTGTCAAAAAACGACAACAGCAAGAAGGTGAAAAGTCGTGTATGTATTTGTTGTTGTTCTCAGGTCCCCTCAAGTCAGTTCCGACTCACAGGAATCCTATGTACAACAGACTAAAACATTGCCCAGTCCTGGACCATACTCACAATCTTTGTCATGCTTGAGCCCATCACTGCAGACACTGTCTCAGTCTGTCTCATCAAGGGTCTGCCTCTTGTTTCTCAGACCCCCGATTTTACCAGGCGTGATGTCCTTGTCCAGGGTCTACCCCTTCCAGATAACGTCTCCAAAGTATATATGATGAAGTCTCACCATTCTCCCTTCTACGGAGTATTCTGAATGTACTTCTTCCAAGACAGATTTTTCTTCATTCTTCTGGCAGTCCATGAGATATTCAATGTTCAGTTTACATATACTAAAATTTGCAGTGTGCCTAAAGCAAAATAGTGTTATCCTCAACAGCCATGTCTACTTCCTAGTGTCTGCCAGTGTTGCTTTAATGTCAGGCGGGAAAATGCAATATTTCGAAGTTATTGTCATCATAAAGCTAACCTGTAGCACGCTCTGGGGCTAGTGATCAGCCCTTCCCTTAAAATCTGTTCTGTAGAAGACACTAGCCATATTTGCTTTTACCTGTCTATGTATTTTCTATTAAACTGAAACTATCAGAGAAAAATTCAAATTTATTTGAAACCACATAGAATTTTTTAGAATTAAATACCTTTTTTCAATTTTAATTTTGTCAGGGAGTTGGATATTTTCAACATTTCCTTTATTGTTGTTTGTTAATAAAGTTTAAAGTCATTTTTACTCACTGCAGCTTTTTACAGGAATTCCAGAAATAGATGCTGGGAACTTTGAGTTTATTCATTTCTGTGCAGTCCACTTTACAGCTGGAATAGAGGCTAGAGATAACATTCATGTACTCTTCCTCCATTAGAAATACCTTTTAAGAAACATTTTTCTGTCCACCATATCTGCAAATCCCTGTTTTCTGAAATGCATCTCTTCAACTACCTATAAGCTTATTCCTTGTCAAACTCTATTTTGGTTGAGAGAAACATTGAGAGCTTTTTATCAGATATAACTTGAAATTTTAGCATTTCAAAAAACAGCACATTTCTATAAACCTTTGTCAAACCAATATAGTTCTCCCTAGCGATCCTTCAAAATCAGTCCCTGGAAAGATAGATACTTATTGCCTGCCACAGAAGTGTGTAAATGGTTAGAGTTCTTTCTCTGTCTCTTCCTTTGACACCAAATAAAAATGAGACAGAAAAATTACCTAGTTTCACTAACTTATAGATACGATAATAATCATTTCTATGAAATATTTCCAAAATGGCATGTATTTCCATGCTTGGTTTTTATTGCAATTAGGCGTCTTTGAAATTCATTGCTTTGCATCTGCTCTTTGTTCCTTGAAACTTTGGTAATGGATTAAGACAATAAATGATCACTTATTAAGATAAGACTTATTCCTTTGTAATTTAAAGGACTAAGTGATTCATCTTTTTTTCAGTCTAATGTTAGGAAGTGCCACTGGGAAATATGATGGAGTCTCAGAATTGTCTGTACTATAATTTGTTGTAGCGATCTGTAGGATTCAAAGACAAGAGGAGTTGGATTTACCTCTGACATGAAAGATTTTTCTCTCTAGTTTTATCACTCTGATTTTACCCCTCCCTCTGCTCTAAAAACCCTCAGCACAAGTGTCTCAGACCTAGAAGAACTGTAGTTATCTTCCAATTCAGAGGTTCCTAACTGGGGTGCCAGGAATGGTTATAAATGGGCTGAGATAGAGTCTCCTTGGGCCTCAGGAAGGACAGATGGGCCTTGAGGTAACTAGCACTTGCTTTATGTACTGTCTGGCGAAAAACGTTGAGAAGGGCTAATTATATTTCTTTGTTTTCTAGATGAAACCCAAACACTTTGAGTTTGGAAGATTCTGTTAATAGGTTGTGAGTTCTAGGGTTAAGTATAGCCCCAGCCAAAACAAAACAAACCCATTGCTCTCAAGTCGATTAGACTCAAAGTGACCCTATAGGTCAGGGTAGAGCTGCCCTATATGGTTTCCAAGGAGTGGATTTGAACTACTGACTTTTTGGTTAACAGCCTAGCTCTTAATCACTGCCCCTCCAGGGCTCCAAGGTTAGGTATAGAATCCAGACTTTGCAGCTATTGATCTAATACACTTTGTCCATGACACCTTCCTTCCATCCCTCTGGTGAGGAGGCAGAGTTTAGTAGCTGCTCTTGGTATGCACTTTCATTGAAAGAGGTGACTGATCACAACAGTTTACTGAATTCCTCTTGGAATTCACATTACATACATCAGTATCAATTTATACAAAAGACATTAAGAAAGATTTTTACTATCAGCTCCTTCTGATCGATGTGGAAATTGGCATTCAGAGAAGTTAAGTAGTTTGTCAAACATAAATAATTACATAATTCAAACATAAGCTTTTCTGACATCAAAGCTTATACTCTTTGCACAATATTGTGACAGTTACCTGTTAGAATAATAATTGTCATTTTACAAGATACAGGTGTCTTGCCTGCCAAGGAAATGGATACAAGAGAGTTAATTTTAGTGCATGGGGAGAGAAGAACAACACAGAAGGTGGTAGGAGTATTCGATATGGCTGCCAGGATGTATTCTCTTCTTGAATTAGTAACAGTTTGGGGGGAACAGACTCCTCCAAAAGTAAAAAAGAACGTTAGGATATTTTATTGTTTTCATTGCCTTTACTCATCAGAGGAATCAGGTGAATTTCAAGTTGATGAATAATTACAGAGAGAAGAACTGTCACAGAGCTTAGGAACATGCATACTCCACTATTATCTTTAGGTTCTTTCGATTCTTTCAATAGCTACTTCCTCCCTGATGAGCATCGCTTATGCAACAAAGGGATTACAAGGAGTGATTTCTAATCCTAAATTGACCAATTAGAACATTCTTTATTATTCCATTCCTCATGTTACCATCAATAGATGGATCAAAAAAGCGTGTTCTGTAATTGTTACTTATGCATAGGACTGGGTATGTAGGGAAAAACTGATGTGTTAAAACAAGGAAATAAGAATTAGAGAGAAAAAAGAAACAGTGAAGTATTATTATATATGGATTTTGGATTTCACTTGGATGTACAATTACATTGTACAAGCTCAGGAGTAGAAAACACAAAGTAACACTGGAACATGATGTTGTGCTAGAATGAAAAACAACAATAACAAAAAACAGTAAGTTACAGTGAAAGGATATAGGAAGTCACTCAATAAAGGGCTCTCATGGCCAAGAATGAGACAAATTGTGCACCATGAAGAACATGAAATCACTAACTGAAGCACATTATACATATAAAAATCTCTAAGCTCATAATGTCGTGAAAAATGTCAGATAAAACACAATTAATAAACAATTCATTAGACCCACAAAAAAGTAACTACAGCACTAATTTCTCATTCTGGAAATTGTCCCATGGCCTGCTGCATCAGAGACCTGACTGACCCTCTTCATCCATGCAGGCAGAATCATCAGCTGCAGACCCACTCTGAAGTGGACAGCACTTCTTGAATAAGCACTCTCAGTCATGCAGTCTGTTACTTGCAACTCAGAGCCTCCCTAACTCATAATACTCTAAGACAGAAAGTGTGACTGTGGCTCTCCAGGTGATCCTAATTAAAGAACAAGAGGCGAATGTAAATGCTTTTTCCAAAGAAGTTAGAAATAAGTGTTATTTAAAAGAAAAATAAGGACAAGACCAGCTGGAGAAGAAATTAATTTGCCAGATCTAAATTTAACAGTCAGAAATGTTAGTGCATTTCTAAAATAGCTGGATTTCAAGCACACCAAGACCAAAATGAGTATCACAGGATGATCTGGTTTTGGTAGCTGTGTTTAGATAATTAGATTTAACA
Source organism: Heterohyrax brucei (assembly GCA_028571685.1). Classification (NCBI taxonomy): domain Eukaryota; kingdom Metazoa; phylum Chordata; class Mammalia; order Hyracoidea; family Procaviidae; genus Heterohyrax; species Heterohyrax brucei. The sequence continues at coordinate 97,202,476 of CM053148.1, forward strand.
AAGACATTTTAAAGATGGGCTTACTGAAGGTCCAAAAGCTAAGTACCATCCCAAAGTTTGCAAGGGATGGTATAGTGTGAAAAGCATGATTTTTAGAACCAGAAGTTTCCCAAAAGAGAATCTAGTAGTTTATGACCTTGAAAAAATTACTTAATTTTTTCATCCTTAAAATAGAAGAAAACATTTCAAGAGTTTTGTCAAGATGGAACAACATAATATACAAAAAGTGCTTACCTCACTATCTTGACCATGCGGGAGCCCAGTTTTTTTAATTCATGGAAGAGGAGAGAAGGATGTGAGAAGAGCAGGCAGCACCCATTTACTTCCGTCAAGTGGAAGATGTTTTCATGTCAAAGAATGATATTTCTTCTGATTTTGCTTCATATTTTCAATTTAGTTGGCTAGGCCTGTGGTTGATTGCTGTCTTAGGCTGAGTTCTTTAGAGACACAAAACCAATGAAGTGTGCATAAACACAGACAGAAAGAGACAGACAGACAGACAAAGACAGAGAGATTTATATCAAGGAAACAGCTCACATGGTTGTAGAAAAAGGAATATCCCAAGTCTGTGGATCAGGATAGAGGCTTCTGCTGATTCACCTAGCAGCAGTTGCTGGTGAACCCAAGATGAGTGAATCAGAGTGCAAAGTTCTTCTTGCTCACAGGCTGTGAACATCAACAACCCCCAACTTTGGTAGGTAAGTTATTAGCTCAAATTCCAAGAACCAGAGTCAGATGAAGAGGAGCCAGCTGCAGTATCTACAGTGAACAAAAGTCCAGTATGCCTGTTTATATTCCTATGCAGGCCACATGCCCAAGGAAAGTCTCTATCAACTAACTGGCTACTCACAGCAGACCCCATCATGAGAGTGACCACATATAAACATATATAACCATGGCCCAACCAAACTGACACACCATCTTAACCATCAAAATTGAACTCAATTTTTTCCTCCAGATTTCAGGAGCATCAGCATCTTCAAAATCTGGTAACACAGACATTGGTACATCTCATTCTCTGACTTTATTAGTCAGGGCTCCTCATTAATTCAGGAAATGGTTTGTTCAGTAAAGACTTATCTAATTTGATAATGGTGCCCCAATCTCCTGGATTATGGTGGGGATTTTACTTAGTAATAATCTCTCATAAGAACTATCCAAACAGCTGGGAAGGCAAGAGACAGCAACACAGACAACCGTGGTCTGTAAAGCATAAACAAGTGGCCCCAGCTCACCAAAATGAACCTGTTCTGCTTTTCATTGGTAAGTTTCTTTATATTTTATTTTATCTAATATGCAAGGAATTAAGGTCTGTCCTAAACTTCTCATTTGATGATATTAATATATTCAGGATGTCATGAGAAAGTCTGCATTAGAAAATCAGATGAGAGAAGAAATGCTTTCCTTTAAGGGCTTAAACCGACTCTTTTCAGAGGGGAATCATTTACATAAATTGTACATCTATCTACAACAATTACTGGCTATTTAATATTTTGAAACTAAATTCCTGAGTATAATTTCCCATAAACAGTATGTTTCAGGGGCTGCTTTCTTCTATTTATCACGAGTGTGGCCACACATTCTGCATAATACCCTGCCGTTTGAGTTACCCCTTTTGCTTTGACAGACTCCAGGAATGAAAAATTCTTCTTTGTTGAGTTTTGAATTTCATTCAGTTTTCGTTTGGTTAAGCTTCCATAGACTTAGCTTTCTGAATTACATAGCACTGTAAATGCAAGGTACAATAGATTAATACAGTCCTGGAGATGTGCTCATTCAACGTTATAAGCACCTCTCACATTCTTTTCTTACATTGTTGCTTGTTTTTCTTTAGCCTAAAGTGAACCACAGAAAGTTGCCATGGTAGTCATAGATCTGGAAATACTTTATAACACTAGCCTGCAGTTGTGACCATCTGCCAATGTTTAAGAATGATTTCAAAAATCATTTTTGTTCATTTCTATCTATGTTTACAGCCAGGCGTTGTGCCTGTTCACTGGTTTTTCAAGATGTCTAGGGGAGATTCCTGTCATTTGGAGAAATAAAATGGTTTACTCTGATGTTTGTTTTCTCTCCAAATTGCAAATGAGATTAACATAATCGCTAGAGATGGTGCTGACATCCGTTGTAAAATACCTAAACAGGAGGCATTTTAAGCCAAGATAAGGGATTTAATCTTACAGCATCTTGAAAAAGAAAATGCAATTGTGAGTTGTGGGCAGCTGAATCATTGAGCTTGGATTGGCTGTATAGTCCCAATGTACAAAGTAACTGCCAGTTCTCAACTCTGCTTTGTGCCATAGAAATCTGACTGCAGAAATCCTATTTCAGGTGATTTAAATGGTATTGTGCATTCTTTCCTAGTCAATCTGAAAGAGCTATATATGTTTTATATGACTATACTTCCTATGGAAATAGGCAGTATAGCACCAAAAAAGAATGCGTTCAGAAATCATTCGGAGTGGTAATATAATCAGTATGCTAATGTTTCTATAACATAGCGCGAGTTCAGCATAGCATGGTATAAGTTTGTAATCTTGCTACTAAGGATGTGTAACTATGTAATGACGTTGATTGTCTTTCTCTGTAATATAGGAAAGGAAAAACGTACTCAGAAAGGTTTGTTTCAAAGCCATGCCTCCAGGGTCAATATGATTGCAATTCTTTGCTGTCCTCTAAAGTCATCCATAAGATGTTACCTACTCCAAAATATATCTGAGTGAAGTGAACCATCATGCGCAGTGCTCAAACATTGTAAAGCTTATTTGTTGTCAAAATTACTTGTTTCAATAACAAAAATGTGCAAAGGTCTTGGAGAAAAAGTCAAACCAATTTTAGGTGTTTTTATTCTTTCTTGCAAAGTGAATAAACACAATTATTTCATCTGTGGCACTCATCCAGAGAGCTGTGACACCGTAATGTCAACAGTTGTGAAAAAGGGGCAGAAGTATAGCTTTGGCCAGGGGTTTGTGTGTAATCCAAAGCATATTTTATCTGAGTCTATAGGATTATCAACATATGGGAGACTACATTTTAAAAAAGAGATTGAAAACTACTGATTTAGTGGAAAGGAAGCTTATGAAATTAAAGGTCTACATAAGTGTATTGACCTTATAAATCTTTAGAAAATAGATGATTTTAAACATTAAGCACCCCATAAAAGTTACTTGTAAGGAAAGGCAGTGAAAGAGTTAAAGCACTCTCTTGTTTAAAAGCATCAGAATAATTATAAATCTTTTCATAAATGGAATTTTTAAGAGAAATATAAAGGCAGAGACTTAATGAACTATCTATTATAAACCAAAGATACTATAAATAACCCATTAAGGGAGAATGCTATAATTTTGGATCTATCTTGATAGATCCCAGAAATGGGATCTATCTTTCAAAAGAGATGCAAAGATACAATTTTATGCATGCCTTCCTGACTCCAGAGTTCTCGAATTTTTACCTTGTCACAAGGCTTTGAAATCAGCTTGTTCATTTAAAACCAAAAAAACCAAACCCGCCTCTGTCAAGTTAATTCCAACTCATAGCAGGGTGATTTTTTTTAAGCTTACCATATAGTTACTGAATTTTGCTTTATAACCCAATGAAGCACTTATTCATAATAACACAGTAAAACATTTTAATATGGTTCATTCTTTTAAATCTTGTTGAAAATTTTACTTAGTGTCTATGTGGAGTTGGAAGATGATTCCAAGATCAGATTTGTTCATTTATTTGCTTATTCACCCAATAAGCATTTCTGAGCATCTTCTGTATACTTAGTATACTCTGTATAATTCTATATACTTGCTGGAAAATTAGGATAGTGAATAAAAGTGTCAATTTTCCAGTCCTTATGAAGGTGTAGATCAGTCTCAGAAAACATCCAGACTGTAGACAGGCTAGCACAATCCAGGATAATAAGTGAGTAGAATTAATGTAACCCCTTGACACAGTAAATTTAAATACAATAACTAATAATTCTGGGTTTCCACTGATGATGTTCACATGTATATAAACACTGTTATTAGAAAATTATATCAAAAGTTGGCAAAAATCTCAGTAATCTTCTGTGACTTACTGAATAAAGAAGAGGTTAACACTACCAGTTTTGTCTTTGTTTGTTTGTTTTAAACAAGTGTAGTCATATACTTCCCTGCTCCAGTATGAGGACTACATATTCTCAATTTTTTTATAATAGTTTAAAATATATTTTTTCATATAAGGTTATTTTTCCATATGGGATTTATCTTTATGTGATGTCAGAATTCCAGTTTATGATCTGAGCTATCAGCTGTTTTAGCACCGCTTTTTTGGTTATTGGAAACGCCGATTCTGTATTTGAGCTCGTAACTCTATTCCTTTGGTCACTCTCTATCCCACACCTTATAACTTACTTTTTAAAATACTTATTAAGATTATTCTAGCAGCAAGTAGATATCATGTGAGGAATAATAGCTTCTATTTGTCTTTCTTCAAAACTTGGACTTTCTAAGCCTTTGTTCTTTTATGTAAATTTTAGGACGAGGTTGTCAAGTTACGTGAAAATCTTTTATGGAATTTTCATTAAAATGTAATTGATTTTTACATCATTTTAAGACGAAATTGACTTCATTATGGTATTAAGTCTTCTCACCCACAAACATATATAGCTCTTCATTTATCCAAATCTTCTTTCATGCCATTGAATAATGTCTTATGTTTTCTCCATAAAAATCTCATAAATCTTTTGCTGAATGTATTCTCAGGCAACTGAGAAATTTGACTACCATTGTAAGGATTTTCTTCTAATTTGCTTTTTCCAAGTTTTGGAAACTTTATTGTTTTTTAGATATCGATATTGCAAGTAAATATTTTTGCTGAATTAGCTTTTTAATTTTAGCAGCTAATTGGAAGTTTTTTTAGGTTTTTATGCAGATAACCTGTGTTTCCTTTTCTTTAGGAATGAGATCTTTCTCAAGCTCCCTCTTTTCTGTGACAATGGCAAGAATGAATAATATGATAGCAGGGGACCTGGGCTTGTTTCTAACTCTTACGTAACCACTTCCTATTGAGTCTTCCAATTTTTTTTTCTGGTAAATAACCATAGTTGGTCTAACGAAGTTCAGTGTTCCTAATTTGCTGAGATTTAATCTTTCAAATAACGGCCTTAGAATCTTTACAGAGAAAATGACTTTTTAAAAAATCTAATGTATATTTAAGTGTTGACACATCCTTATACTCCTGCATTAGATACTCCCTTGTCATGATGTGCAGGAGTCCTGGTGGTGCAGTGGTTAAGCACTCAGCTGTTAAGCGAAACACTGGAGGTTCAAATCCACTAGTTGTTCTACGGGAGAATAATGTGGCATTTGGCTTCCGTAAAGACATCAGCCTTGGAAACTCAATGGGGCAGTTCTACTCTGTCCTGTAAGATTATGCTGAGTTGTAATTGACTTCACAGCAGAGTGTTCAGTTTGGTTTTGATTTATTATGATGTATACTATATATTCTAAGAAATTTATTTTAAGCATATTACTCAGGAATTTGTAACTTGTTGCTTTGAAAAATTGATCCGTAATTTTCTCACACTGATAAGAAAATTCCTTCTTGTTTCCTCTTGAATTCCTGTTAGATCTGTGTGTGAATCTCCCAATACACCCTCCATACTTTCACTGGGATGTTTCACAGGTTTTCTGTTTATCCTTACAGGTCCTCGGAGAGTTCTTCAGCATTTTCTAATTCTCTCTTTTGAGTATTTAAAATCAATTCTAGTGATTTTATAATTAAATTTTAAGATTTTGACATCACTTTTTTTTTTTTTTTTTTTGCTTTTGGGCTCTATTTTCTGGTTCCTATTTAATTTCTTCCTATTTTGGTTTCTTCATAAATGATTTTTAATTGAGTATTATCTTTTCATAAATAATTATACATCAGAAAAGATCCAAAAAGCCACTGCCATCAAGCTGATTCCAACTCATATTTATTGTATAGGTCAGAATTTTCAAGGAGCACTTGACAGATTTGAGCCACTGACCTTTTGGTTAGCAGACATGGCATTTAACCAGTAGATCACCAGGTTTCCAAAAGTCATAGCCAAGCCAAGCCAAGTGCCATCAAGTCACAAGTACTCTTTAAATTACTTCTTTATCTGTTTTGTGTTTTGAATTGTATCTGGAACGAAATGGGTTCATTTTCAGACTGTGAATTCAGTTGGCTCTCTTTCTCAGTAACTTGATCTCTTAAAAGTGTCCTGGCTGATTTTGAATCAGAACACTCTTTCTCTTTTTCCTTCTCTCTTGCTTTGCCTTTCTCTTCCTCTGTCCTTTGATCCATTCTGGCCTCCTGGCCTCTCTCCATCTAGTCCTGAGGCCAAAAACTCACAGTCACTCTCTGAGACCCCAATTCAGAACCAGAGCTGTGCATTGCTGGTCTAAGAATGCCACCCCAAAGTGTTATGTGGTATGTCACTGATCCTGTCTTTGAACCAGCTGGCAGTTTGTTTTATAGCCCCATTTGGTGGCTGTGTTGCTGGGTTCTGCTTTCTGGCCCATATCTTCCCCAAAGCAGGAGACCCAGCAGTTTCTGGTAGAAATGTTCTCATCATCTTTTTGTAGCTGTGAGGGCTGCCATAGCTCCTGGCTTTCAACATGGTGCTTTCCTTACATAAACTACTAAAAGGGGAGTTTTCGTCTATGCAGTCAACTCTGACTCATGACAAACTTGATTCAGGGCTACCTCACATGTGTCAGAGTAGAACTGTGTTCCATAAAGTTTTGGTTAGCTGATTTTTTCGCCAGTGTCAAGTCTTCCTTCTGACAGAAGCCAACAGAGTGGACTTTTCTATTAGCAGCCATGACTTTTCTATTGTCAGCCAAACATACTAATCATGTGTAACATCCAGGGACTCCTTGCCTCACATAAGAGATATCTGTAGCCTATTACCCCACAAAACCTGAAAGCTGGTCAATGTTGCTTGCTTCTGAAAAGGGGTTAGTTTGTTTCACTCATTGCTATGTGTGTCTCTTAGGTTTTGGGTTCCTCTATGAGTAGAAATTCCAGAACACTTAAAAGTGATCATGTGGAGCCCAGATACAGATCAAGAAACACTCAAGGAAACAAGACAAGGTGATAATTCTTGGTTTAAAATCAAGGATGGTGTACATCAGGGTTGTATCCTTGTATCATACTTACTGAATCTGTATGCTGAGCAAATAAATTGAGAAGCTGGACCATGTGAAGAAGAATACGGCATCAAGACCGGAGGCAGACTCACTAACAGCCTGTAACACGCAGATAACACAGCCTTGCTTGCTGAAAACGAAGAAAACTCAAAATACCTACTGATGAAGATCAAAGCCCATAGCCTTCAGTATGAATTGTACCTCAATATAAGGAAAACAAAAACTGTCACAAGTGACCAATAAGCAACATCATGATAAATACAGAAATGTTTGAAAATGTCATGCATTTCATTTTACTTGGACCCACAATCAACGTCCACGGAAGGAGCAGCCACTAAATCAAAGGACCTATTGCCCTGGCAAATCTGCTGCAAAAGACCTTTTTAAAGTGTTGGAAAGCAACTGTATCACTTTGAGGAATAAGGTATGCCTGATCTAAGCCATGGTGTTCTCAGTCACTTTATGTGCATTCTAAAGCTGGAAAATGAATAAGAAAGACCAAGAGAATTAATAGCTTTGAATCATGGTATTGGTGATGAATATTGGCCTGCCAGTCTACCATAAGTCTATCACTTTATATTAATGTAGGGGCTTGCATGTTGCTGTAATGCTGGGAGCTATGACACTAGTATTTCAAATACCAGTAGGGTCGACCCTGGTAGATAGAATCAAAGGAAATGGCAAAATGGATGTCAGAAGAGACTTTGAAGCTTGCTGTTGAACACAGAGTAGCTAAAGTGAATGCAAGAAACAATGAATTGCTGGAGATTTCAAAGTACAGCTAGGGAAGACAGAGTATTGTAAGGACATATGCAAAGACATAGAGGTTGTCTTAGTCACACGGTACTGCTGTAAAAGAAATACTGTGAGTGGATGGTTTTAACGAAGAAAAGTTTATAATTACACAGTCAAGTAAGTTGGACGTCCCAATGCTGGGTGTCAGCTCCAGGGGATCACACTTTCTCTCTGTTGGTTTTGGAGGAAGGCCCTTGTGTTGCATCAGGCTTTCTTTGGTCTGTGAGCATCTTGGCACAAGAACCTCAGGTCTGAAGGATATGCTCTTCTCTTGGTGTTCCTTTTTTGGTGGTATGAGGTCTCCAACTCTCTGTTTGCTTCCTTTTCCTCTTGTCTCTTGTAGAATAAAACATGGTACAAGCCACTCTCCAAGGAAACTCCCTTTACACTGGAGCAGGGAGGTGAATTTAGGAAGGTGTTACAGTCCCATCCTAATCCTCTGATGTAACCAAGTCTATTAACCACAGGCAGAGACTGGGATTTACAGTATAGAAAAATCACAAAATAGAGGACAATCACAAAATACTAGGAACCATGGCCCAGCCAAGTTTTTACTACATTTGAGGGTGGGGGGCAGAGATACAGAGGTACAAAACAAAAAAGTAAAGCCATCCTCAGTATTTCTTCCACTGAAAGAACTAAAGAGAAAATTCCAGCATCGAGTTGACATGCTGAAGAATTCTTTGTAAAAATACAGAACAGAGCAGGAAGCATCAAAAGAAGATTGAAAGAATGCATACAGTCAGTGTAACAAAAAGAGTTGATCAGCGTTCAGCCTTTCAGAAGACAGCATGTGATTGAGAATCAATGGTATTGAAGGATGAAGTCTTTGCTGCACTTAAGACCTTGGTGAAAAACAAGGCTCTAAGAACTGATGGGGTACCAACTGAGAGGTTTCAACAAATGGATACAACCCCTGAGGTGTTCACTTTATGCCAAGAAGTTTGGAAAACACTCACCTAGCCAACTGGAAGAAATCCATATTTATACCCATTCCAAAGAAAAATGAACCAACAGAATGTGAGAATTAATGAATAATGTCATTAATTCCATAATGAAGTAAAATTTTTCTGAAGTTAATTCAAAAATGGTTGCAGCAGTAGCTCAGCAGAGAACTGCGAGAAATTCAAGCTGAATTCAGAGAAGGATGTGGAAAGGTAGATATTGTTGTTGATATTAGATGGATCTTGGCTGAAAGCAAAGTGTACCAGAGGGATGTTTACCTGTGTTTTACTATTCAAAAGCATTTGACTGTGTGAAGCAAATTGTGGGTAACATTGCAAAGAATGGGAATTCCAAAACACCTAACTGTGCTTATATAGAACCTGTACATAGACCAAGAGACAGTGGTTTGAACAGAATGAGGGAATACCACGTACCTTAGCATTGGGAAAGTTGTGCATCAGGGTTGTATTCTTTTGCCATAATAATTAAATATGCATGATGAACAAATAATGCAAGAAGCTAGACTACATGAAGAAGGATGTGGCATCAGGATTAGAGACTCTTTAACGACCTACAACATGAGGATCACACAGTCTTACTTTCTGAAAATGAATAGTACTTGAAGAACTGCTGATGAAAATTGAAGACCCGCCTTCAGTACAGATTGCACCTTAATGTAAAAAGAACAAAAAGCCTTACAGCTGGACCAGTTAGCAACATCATGATGAACAGAAGAAATATTGAAATTGTCAATTATTTCATTTTACTGTATCTACAATCAGAGCCCATGGAATCAGCAGTCAAGACATCAAATGATGTGTGCACTGGGCAGATCTGCTCAGAATGCCTCTTTATAATGTTAAAAAGCAAGGAATTCACTTTGAGGATTGAGGTGTGCCTGCCTCAAGCCATGATGTTTTCAATCACCTCACATACATGCAAAAGTTGAACAATGAATAAGGAAGACCAAAGAAGAATTGATGTATTTGAATTACGGTGTTGGAGAAGAATGCTTAATATACTGTGGACTCCTGGAAGAACAAATAAGTCTGTCTTGGAAAAAGTACAATCAGAATACTCCTTTGAAATGAGAATGGTGAGACTTGTCTCATGTCCTTTGGACATGTTATCAGGAGGGACTGGTCCCTGGAGACGGACACCGTGCTTGGTTAAGCTAGAGGGTCAGGGAAAGAGAGGAAGACGCTCAGTAAGATGGAATGACAGTGGCTGCAACAAGGGACTCAAACATAACCATGATTGTAAAGATGGCCCAGGACCAGACCGTGTTTTGTGCTATTATACGCAGGGTCACTGTGAGTCAGAACTGTCTTGTAGGAATCTAATAACAACAACCCGAATCAGAACGGATTCAACAACATCAGTTATAACTCATTTAATCCTCAGAACAACTCTTTTTAATTTTTCCAGTAATTTGCTGTGTTTTTGAAGCATGAGAGCTTAAAATCTGAAACTGCAGAGCACATCACCTGAAAGGTCTAAATGTAGGCAATATGTTTATTTTGCTCATATCCCGTTAAAATGTGAGAACATTTTCAAGGAAATACTACATTTTTAACTCATTTTCAACAAGAAAACACTTTGGTGGTGCCTCAGGCCCCTGTTTTTATTTAATACTAAAACCAAACCAATTTTATCTAAAAAGGAAAACAAAATACAAGCAATTCAGTTAATAAAGTTACTTTCCAAAACACAAAGGAATTTTACAAAATAATTCATAATGACTTTAACTGCAAATGCATGCATTTTAAAATCCATTAATCCATAAAAAGATTTTAAAGTATTATTTATTAATATAAATTATAAAACGTTAATATTAAGGCTTTGTTTGCACTTGTGAAATACTTTTGCTATTTGAAAGCACACATTTTATTATTTTATCCCTAGAACTACTCTGTAAGGTGACCAAAATAGTTGATTGAAAAAAGTCAAAGTGCAGCACATTGCTTCTTACGTAAAGACATTGTCCTAATTAGAGGCATACTTGTCTAAAATCTGTACCCTGATACCATACACATTTCATCAGTCTCCTGAATACATTTAATACCTCTTCATACAACATCATGAAGAGAATTGCCTCATTTTGTGAGTACCTCTGCAACACTCCATCATGTTTAAATTCCCGGGTCTATAATAATGAAAAAGAGTGTCTTTCTTCACTGTCTCGTTCACTGTTGTAAAATAGGCATGCCGTGAACACTGAGTCCAGGATAATTTGGATGTATCCAGGATAATTTAGATGGGGTATCATAGAAATGAAGCTGGAAATCCTGCAGTGGTTAAGTGCTGTGTCTGCTAAGCAAAAGGTCTGGCAGTTTGAATCCGCCAGGCACTGCCTGGAAACTCTATGGAACCATTCTATTCTGCTGTTTAGGAATCCAACGAGTCAGAATAGGCTCCACTGCACTGGATTTGGCTTTTGGTATTGGGTACTACAGAAATGTAGGTAAGCTAAACTTTTCAAGGTAAGTTATGATTCTGCCATCTCTTCACTCATAAATCTCTGTTTTGTAGGAGGGTTCCACGGATAGCTTATATGAGCCAGTCCCAGAGCAACAAGCTAATCAACAAAGTACCTTGTGTAGAACTGGTTCTCCTTCCTCACCCTTTGGGGAGAGTGGACAAGCACCCAGCCATCTCTCCGTGGTAAGTGAAACCTTGAGTTCATTAGATTGTTTCCCTGTTGTATAGTTACAGTTGCTTATTTGAAGGCGTTTTTTGATGAGTAGAACCTACCAGCTGGTTCTACCCTGTTACAGAGGGATGCTACAAGTCTGAATCAACTTGATGGCAATGGGTTAATGCAGTAAAAATTTTACTGTTCTAGGAGAATTCTTCACGTACTTTTAGTTTCTGATTTTCTCTTTATTGTCATCACTTCCATAATTTTAGCTTATTAATGTAAACCACCATTTATTGAATATGTATTAACTGATTATGTAAGCTGACCCATAACCCTCAAAACAACCCTATAAATGTTTATACTCATTTTCTAGACGAAGAATTTGCAGATGAGATGAGTGTCACCAGAATGAAAATACAAGTTGCTTTTGTGAATTATCTTCAAAATTACTAGTAGAGGCGCAGGAGTTCCCTCTGCTCTGCAAAGTCAGACTTACCTGTGTGCCTGTTTAATAGTGTTGGTTGTTCTCTGAGTCAGTTTCGCTGACTTTGAACTAAAAACAGAAAAACTGATTGCCATTAAGTCAACTCCAACTGAACTTAAGCACATGTGTTTCAGAGTAGATCTGTGTCCCGGAAGGCACTCAGTGGCTGATTTCTTGCACATAGATCATAGACCTTTCTTTCATAGTGCCTCTTGGTAAACTTGAACCTACAACCTTTTGGCCAGCATCCCAGAGCTTTAACTATTTGCACTACTCAGAGTTAACCCCATAATAATAAACTTACTTTTTTAAAAAATTGTGGGTTAGGTTAATACAATCCTGTCATGTAATGTGTCTACTGTAAGTAAAGAATTTTTATATACCTATACATTTAGATGTCACCTCTACCCTTATTCTTTCTCCAATAACACAAAATGTGGTATTAGCTACCATTTTTTCAGTGCTCCTTTTTTGTAATGCACTGTGCTAGGTGATAAACATATATCAAATTATTTAATTTTATCCTCACAGTAACTCTAGAGAGTTTTAGAAATGTTCGGAGAGGTTAAATAATTTGCCCATAGAGAAAGAGAATGAGTCAGGAATCAGACTCAAATATTTTTTACTCTAAATAAATAAATTGCTCTTAAATTTTATACTTACTTTGAAGTGTTTAATTCTTTGGAGAAGTTGAAAACAGCTCAGAAACTTCTGTTTCCTAGATTAACTAGGAAATAGTCTAATAATACTAGGTAGTGAACACATTCCATAAGGAATCTTAAACCAAAACCCCTACCCACTGTTGTTGAGTCAGTTCTGACTTACAGTGATCCTATAGCATAAAGTAGAACTACTCCATGGAGTTTGCAAGGAGTGCCCAGCAAATTTGAACTGCTGCCTTGTTGGTTAGCAGCTGCAGCACTTTACCCTTAAGCCACCAAGGTTCCATGAGAAGTCTTAATCTTAGTAAAGTAAAATAATATAAAAACATTTTTAATGCAGTGAAAACTCTTCCCTTAAATATGCACCCTTTTCAGTATTCATACATATATAAGAGAAGGCAATAATACATTTTACATATTAATGTAAAAGAGATAGATCATTTGCATCATGCTGTCAGTTGACATTGTAAATTTGTATAAGCATTTTCACCATATAATTAGAAAGAAAAAGTGAATATGCTTATAGGCCTAAAGATACTTTCTTAAATTTATGAATTGAATAGGTATGTATGAAAAATAAGTTCGTGGCCAAGTAGTCTATTGCATTTTTTCTCAAATTACACAGATATTGGAAAAGTAGATGAGAATAACAAAAAAAAAAGTTTAAATTTCTACAAGCTTCTCTCAATATTTAATAGAAAGAGAAAGCAAGGAAGCATGGAAGGAAGGAAGCAAGAAAGTAAGAGAGAGAAAGAGACAGAAAAAAGAGAGAAAAAAAGAGAGAGAAATACATACATAAATTCTTATATATACACACATGGATGGCTTTAAAAAAAGAAATTTTACTTTATTACAGTCCAATAGGTCACAAGTCCAAATTCAGGGCATCTGCTCCAGAGGAAGGTTTCCTCTGTTTCTTTTGGAGGAAGGTCTTACCATCAATTTTACCCTGGATTGGGAGCTTCTGAGACACAGGGACGATGAATCCAAAGAAGATGTTCTGCTTCTGGTGCTTATTTCTTGGTGGTATGTTGTCCTCAAATCTGTCTGCTAGCTTTTTTCTTTTATATTTTAAGAGAGTGTCTCAAGGCACAATACAATCTTCCAGACTGAGTTCTGCCCCACCAACACAACTGCAGCCCATCCTCCTTCATTAACATCATAAAAGCAAGATTTGCATACAACACATAGGGATGTCACACAATACCAGGAATCAAACAGCAAGGAGTCTACCCAGCTGCACAATCTATTTCTAAAAAATCAGCTATTAAAAAGTCTGTGGATCCCAAGTTCTGTTCTAGCATCCATGCAGTCATCATGAAGATGAGTCTACTTGATGGCAGCTGGTATGGGTGTATGCTGAAAAGTTTATTAGTACAGTTATTAATCTACAATTTCATTGTTGAAGTATGGCAATCTTGTCCAATTAACAAGTGACTTTATATTCCTAATGGAAATGCCAACACTACTGTGATAAAATGAAGTCAGTTTTTGAATAACGAAGTCAGTAGGTTTTAAGTGTCTACCTTTTCAGGCTCCACGTTTAATGGTTTACAGTCTTCATGATTTTCCCTGTAAGCCTTTGAAGAATGAGTCTTCTTTTCCTCCTAGTAATCTTACTCCCTCTCCTCTCATTTTCCCAAATTCAGAGGGGGAAAGAAAAGGATCAACTTTGATTATGTTAGGAAAGGATTATTTTGTATGGATTTATATTCTTGAGACATAGTAAAAACACCTCTGAAGTTAATGGAGCTCTACATTCTCAACTTGTAAGCTTCCTGGAGAGGAAAGGTGCTCCCAACATCTTCAGAATCAAATGATGGCACTTCTAGTAGATGAAAAAATATTAGGCACCCCAGGGGCATAGTGATTAACAGCCTGGCTGCTAATCAGAAGGTCAGCAGTGTGAATCCACCATTGGGGCATATATAGAAAACAAAAATTAATTGAGAGATTACTAGGAATCTTAGGTCCCCCAAGGGATGTTTTACAAGGACTGCCAATTGAGTTCGTGAACTCATTGTACAAAAAGTGCCACATACTTCACTACTGAGTATCACTACTGTCACCTTTGAAGAACTTCCAACCCTTGGGAAGCTATGCACTGACACCAGCACCTAGTCTACCCTTCAAAGCAATTTTGGAACTCTTTTTCCTGGAATGGCCATCAGAACTGTTGTTGTATTACCTTTGATGTCCCGAATGTCATCAAAATGTCTTCCTTTCGATATTTCCTTTGTCTTTGGGTATAGAAAAATTCATTGAGGGCCAGATCAGGTGAATAGGGATGGGGTTCAGTACAGTTTTTTGTTTCCAGGCTAAAAACTCCCTCACAGACAATGATACAATTAAGTTCATGAACTTGCTGCCTTGCCACTGTGCACAATAGCCATACCTCTTTAATCTGCATGCCGACCAAATAATCTGAGAAGCTGGATTATATGTAGAAGAACAATGCATCAGGATTGGAGGATGACTCATTAATAACCTGCGTTATGCAGACGACACCACCTTACTTGCTGGAAATGAAGAAGATTTGAGGCGTTTAATAATGAAGATCAAGTGCCACAGCCTTCAGTATGAATTGCACCTCAACATCAGAAAAACAAAAATCCTCACAAACTGGACCAATAAGAAATGTTGTCATAAATGGAGAAAGGATTGAGGTTGTCAAATATTTTATTTTACTTCGGTCCACAATCAATGCCCTTGGAAGCAGGAATCAAGAAATCAAAAGATACATTGCATTGGGAAAATCTGCTACCAAGGACCTCTTCAAAGTATTCAAAAGTAAGGATGTCACCTTGAAGACTAAAATGTGGCTTGACCCAGTGCCGTTAACAATGGGCTTAAGCATAAAAACAATTGTAGACACGGTGCAAGACTGGGCAGTCTTTTGTTTTGTTGTTCATAGGATGGCGATGAGTTGGAACCAACTTCACGGCACCTAACACAACAACAACATACCAAAAAAATCAATCAAACAAACAAACAAAACCCACTGCTATTCAGTCCACTCCACTCATAGGACAAAATGGAACTACACGTAGAATTTCTGAATTTATAATTCTTTATGGAAGTAGACTGCCACATTTACTCCTAGGGAGTGCATGATGGATTCAAGCCAATAACCTTTTCTTTAGGAGCTAAGTGCTTAACTACTGTACCTCCAAGACTCCATCTAGAACTTAAAAACCCAAACTCATTGCCATCAGGTCAATTCCAACTCCTGGTAGCACTATAAAACAAAAATCCTGTGCCATCAAGTAGATCCCAATTCATAGCGACCGTATAGGACGGAGTAAAACTGCCCCATAGAGTTTCTAAGGAGTGCCTGGTGGACTTGAGCTGCCAATTTTTTGGTTAGCAGCTGTACCACTTAAGCACTATGCCACCAGGGTTGACTTCCCCTACAAGGTTTCCAAGGAGTAGCTGGTAGATTTGAACTATCAGTCTTCTGGTTAGCAGCAAATCTCTTAATGCCTCTACCACCAGAACTCTATGTAGTACCCAGCCCAGTGCCATTAAGTAGGATCCAACTCATGGCAACCCTAGTATTACATAAATCCCCAAACCAAACCCCATGCTGTTAAGTCAATTCTGACTCATAGTGACTTCTCAAGGTTTCCGAAGCTATAAATCTCTGTGGAAGCAGACTGCCACATCTTTCTCCTGTGCAACTGCTGATGGTTTCTCACCACCAACCTTTTGATTAGCAACCGATCTCTGAAGCCACTATACCACCAGTGTTCCTTATCTAGTACATAATGTTCTTTTGATAAATAGAGTGGGACTCTGTTGTTTTTCATGGTCTTGAAAGTTTTCCATCTTTGCCAGGGTGCAGTCTTACCACTTTTCTGTTTATCCTTTAATGCAAAATATTTGAGTGTTCTCTTTTTGACAGGTTTCTGCCTCACACAGTTTCTTACTTTCATGGGCTTTACTGTGTTCATAAGTTTAACTTATGTTCAGTGAAAGTTTTTAAATTAAGCTAAGGAACATCTTAGTAGTAATACAGAGAATATAATGAAGTCTGCAAGAGTGAGCTTTGGAGTGGGACAGATATTATTTCTCTTTCTAGCATTTCTCTTCTGCAGAATGAGCAGAATACGCACTCATCACTTACTGATATGGTTAGGTTCCATATGAAAATCAGCTGATTTTCCGTATGAAAATCAGCACTGAGTAAAAATAGAGACAGAATACATCAGATCACAAAATGGAGGATGACTACAGCATTACATAATTTCCAAGCCACTAAGAGTCAGGGCCCAGCCAAGCTGATACATAATCTCAACCATGACAGCCAGCACTGGTCTCACCTTGAGGATCTTCCTCATTTTCACTAGCCCTCGTTAAGTGCCACAGCTGCTAACCAAAAACTGGGGAGTTCAAATCTGCCAGGCACTCCTTGGAAACTCCATGGAGCAATTCTACTCTATCCTGTAGGGTAGCTATGAGTTGGAATGAACCTGACGGCAGTGAGCTTGTTCATTTTTGCTTTTTTTTTCCTACTTTACTAAGCGTGATATCCTTCTCCAGGTTCTAGTCCCCCCTATTAGAATGTCCAAAGTATGTGAGACAACTCTTCCATCCTTGCTTCCAAGGAACATTCAAAGGAATATTCCTTCTTCTAAGAGAGATTTTTCTGGCAGTCCATTGTATGTTCGATATTCTTTGCCAGCACCATAATTCAAAAGCATCAATTCCTATGCACTCTTCCTTATTCATTGTCTAGATTTTGCATGCATTATGAGATGACTGAGAACACCTTAGCTTGGATCAGGTGCATTTTGGCCCTTAAAGTGACATCTTTTTTTTTTTTTCTTTTTGACACTTTAAAGAGAAGTGTCTTTTGCAGCAGATTTGTCCTATGCAATGTGTCACTGGATTTCTTGACTACAGCGTCAGTGGACATTGATTGTAGATCCAAGTAAAATGAAATCCTTTACAATTTCCATCAGGAAGGGTTTAACATAGTGTAATTGGGTGGCTTAGAGAACCATTAGAAATGCAGATGGTTCCCCTCTAGAGCAAAGGTTGACAAACTACAACTTGTAGCACATTTTTGTGTGGCTCATGAGCTAAGAATGACCTTTCCATATCCCAAGGCTTTTTATTTCATTTTATTTTTTACTGTGATTAAGTAAAAGTACACAATCCAAATTAAGTTTGTGTACCTGCCTATCTGCAGGTCCTTCTACTCTCCTTACTCAGTGACAGCACACTCCTCTTCTACATTCTAAACTTGTTGTATCCTCTTCACAATCTCCTGTCCCTTCCTACCTACGGTCTTCTCTGTCATCTAGAAAGAGACCAGTAGGACAGCATCGTGTAAATTCATGGAACCATAAAGTACACAAGTGGTCTTGTGTCCCTGAGTCCAGTCCTTTTTTTGTCTGAAAAGTTGGCCTTATGACCTTCTGGTCATGGGCAGCAGCAGGTCTTCAGGTCACACTCTCAGGGGATCCCCCAGGCTGTAGGCCCATCAGTTATGGGCTTTTGGTAGAGTTATTCAGCTGTATCCCTCTTTTTTCAAGTCGCCCACAGAAACTCAACACTGTGCATCCCATTACAGCTGTCTATGGTGGTGGCCAGACACCATCTGGTTCTTCTGGCCACATGCTGATACAATCACCCATTCACGTGGGCCCTTCTGTCTCCTGAGCTTTTTTCCCCATGTCTTTGTTGTAGGTGATATCTGTTCTGGATAAGTTGGGACTGTTTGGTGTACCTCAGATGGCAGCTTGCTAGCTTTTAAGATCCCAGACACCACTCACCAATATAGGGTGCAGAAGACTCTCTTAGCAATAGGCTAGTTATACCAAATGACCCCCAAAATCATGGTTTCCAGACCCCACCCCTACTACTCTATCCTTGCAACATTGGGTTGAGATTAGAAGAGCTTTCAGTTTATGGGAAAGTCCAGCTAAGTTGCTCTACTTTCTACTGTGTGCTGTCACTGCTTTCCCCTAACCAAGTTTCTGTCAACTAATGTCTCTCCCTCCCCACCTTTGTAGTCTCAAAGAGTCTTTTCCTCCATAAATAAGTCTATTTCTAAGTCTACTTTAAAGGTGACCATAGTGATATTCAGCAATGAGGAGTGTAGCACTTTTTCTAGGGTCAGTTCACTCACTTAATTGGCAGTCCTTGTATTTAAGTCAGTATATCCAATTATTGTTTGTACATGTAATCAACATAAAAAAGTAATGAAATAATTTACATTCTTGTTTTTAAACTAAAACTTTGAGTCTATTGTATATTTTATACTAATTGTTGTTTTGGCTTGTTTGATTTCATTGTTGTTGTTATGTGTTGTTGAGATTTTTCTAGCTCGTAGAGACACTAAGTGCCACAGAATAAAACACTGCGTGGTCCTGTGCCATGCTCACAGTCATCGTTATATTTGCACCCTTTGTGGCAGCTGCTGTGTCAGTCTACCCTGCTCAGAGTCTTCCTCATTTTGCTGACCAATCTGAATTCAGATACTTAAACTTTTTTTTATGATTGAATGAAAATGTACATTCCTATAAACTGCATGCTCACCTATATGCAGCTCCCACTGCTCTCCCTGCCCGGTGACAGCACACCCTTCCTCTCTGATCCATGTATGTCCTATCCTCCCAACAGCTTCTTATCCCCTCCCCTCCACCCATTACCCTTCCTCCAGTAAAAGGTCAGTAGGATGACATCCTATAGATGCATTGAACCATAAATTTCCTGCAAGATACAGTCACTCTGCGTCACCAAGTCCAATCCATTGCTGTCTGGGAAGTTGACTTTCATTACGATTTATGGACAGGGGCAGCATCAGGGCCAGGGGCCATGCTCCCAGAGGAACCCCAACCCCCCTGGACCATCAGTTGTGGTCTTGTAGTGGAGATCTCAGGGTGCACCTCTTTTTATTCTTGTGTTGACAGTGAGACTCAATTTTGTGAGCTCCATTGTGGCTATCAATGGTGGTGGCTGAGCACCATCCAGTTCTGGCCGCGAGTTGATGTAGAGACCCACTCACGTGGATATCTTTGTCTTCTGGTTTCTGTTTCCCCATGTTGTTTTGGTTCTCAGTAATCAGCCATTCCTGTTGAGTTGGGACCATTTGCTGTACCCTCAGATGGCAGCTTGACAGCTTTTAAAACCCCAGACACCACTCACCAATGTGGGGTGCAGGGAGTCCTCAGAAAAATGCTAGCTGTGCCAATTGGCCTTGATTTTGTCTGACAGCATGGTCCCTGGCCTCCTGCCCCGCTCTATCCTTGCAATATTGGGTTAAGGTGGGAGGAGTAATCAAATTCTGTTAAAGTCCAGCTAATAGTGATTTTCTCTCTAATGTGTGCTGTTACCTATTTCACCCAACCAAACTTCTATTAAGTATCTAATCTAAATCCTACTCCCCTCACCCTCCCTCCCTCCCCACCCTTGTAGCCATCAAAAAGTCTTTTCTTCTATGCATGAGTCTGTTTTTAATTTCTTATCATAGGGGTCTTACACAATGTTTGTCCTTTTGTCACTGCCTACTTTCACTCAGCGTAATGTCCTCCGGTTGAAACCAGATGAGATATTTCCTGGAATTATCATTGTTCTTTATCATTGCATAGTGTTCCATTCAGTATATATATCATAGTTTACCTATTTATTCTTCTGTAGTTGGACATCTGGGTTGATTCCATCTTTTTGCTATTGTGGGCTGTGCTGTGATGAACATTCGTGTACATGTATCAGTTGGTGTGAATGGTCTTGATTCTGCACGATATATTCCAAGCAGTGGAATTACTGGGTCAAATGGTATATCTAGATCCATTTTTTTAAGGGAGTGCCAGATTGCTTTCCAAAGAGGTTGCACCATTTTGCAATCCCACCAACAATGTAGGAGAGTTCCAGTCTCCCCACAGCCTCTCCAGCATTTGTTGTTTTGTGTTTTTTTTGGATCATGGCCAACCTTGTTGGGGAGATACTTAAAATTTTAATGGGTAAAGTCAAATCCATTCTGTCTAAACCAGGAAATTGTCTATTTTTCACTCAACTATAGTTTTCAAATTAAAATTGATTCAATTATTAAGTTCAATTTATTAAAATTAATTCAGTTTATTAAAAATACATTTTAAATAGTAGCCACACAAGGCTACTCAAAGCTTCATATTGGAAACCTTAGGATTGGAGACTTGACATTGCTTGTGTTACTGAAATGTTAAAATAACCAGCTCTGAATTGTCCACAGCACTTTGTGAAGTATAGATATTAAAGTCTAAAAACATTTATTGTAAACCTGTAATTATGCACTTGCAGAAAACAGACAAGGCTATATGGAACACAAACCCTTATGGTAGTGGCTAACCAAAATATCGGCAATTCAAAGTGACCAGGTGCTCCCTGGAAACTCTATGAGGTAGTTCTGCTCTGTCCTACAGGGTTGCTGTAAGTCAGAATCTGCTTGAAGGAAGCAGGTTTGGTTTGGTTTATAGGGAACACATCTTTATCAGTGAGGAAGATGAGTTCAGTAATTTTTCTGAGGAGAAAGTGGGATCATTGCTGAAGCTATGGTTTCCCAACACTCGGCCCTTTCTCTGGACTCTGCCAGTTGGCAATATGTAAGAGGTACAGCAACTAAGTCTGCAAACTTAGTTGTTATAAGCCTACATACCTCATTGCTGAGTATCACTATGGTCACCTTTCAAGAACTCCCTTATGGAAGCTATGCACCAACGCCAGAGCCTAGTCGACCCTTCAAAGCAATTTTGGAACTCTTTCTGGAATGGCTATTGCACAAGTTGCACAGTGGCAAGTGTGCAAACTTAATTGCATGGTTGTCTGTGAGGGAGTTTTTAATCAGTGAACAACTGTATTGGAATATCTTCCCTACTCTCCTGATCTGGCCCCCAGTGACTATTTCTTTATCCAAAAATAAAGGAAATATTCAAAGGAAGACTTTTTGATGACATTCAAGATGTCAAGGGTAATACAGTGACAGCTCTGATGGCTGTTCTAGAAATGGAGGTCCTAAATTGCTTTGAAGGGTGGAGTAGGCACTGGCATCAGTGCATAGCTTCCCAAGGGGAATACTTCAAAGTGACCACAGTGATATTCAGCAGTGAGGTATGTAGCACTTTTTCTAGGGTAAGTTTGTGAACTTGATTGTCATATCGTGTGTGTGTGTCTGTGTGTGTGTCTGTGTGAGTGTGTGTGTACAAGAATGAGAGCTAGTAGCAGGGCAGTGAGTGTGAGAGTGTGTTTTGGAGACTGAGGTGAGGAAGAAGGTCTGATAGTAGGAGGAGTGAACCCAACCTTAAAATACACGCAATAAAAATAATCTGATGATATAAAGAGAATCTCAGAAAGAACTGGAGGTGGACAAAGACGTCAGTGGACTTGAATTTGCTTCCTGCCCCTCAGGCGTGGAACTGTGTGTCCTTGAGAATATTACCGAGCTTCTCTGAGTAGAAAGGCTGTCGATCTCTTGGTTTCTAGAGAGGATGAATGTGATATTACACACTCAGCACCGGGCACAGCGAATGTTCCGGCAGCAACCATCACACCAGAGTGAAGTGATCCTTTAATTTAATATCCTTGATTAAACGACTTTAAGTCAAACTCTCATTTGAGCTTGGATGTCTTTTTAAAATAACTGCTCAAAATAATGTGTAATCAACTCTCCATACCTCAAATCATTGATTTTTACCCAGCTGGACAAGAAGAAGCAAAAAGATTTACTGCTGATGTGCATTATAAAACCTGAGATTTTAATCTCCACAAATTACCTCAAATCATGAAAACCCATGTTTAGTACGATGTTTGACAATTCAGCCTAAGACTTCCCACTACGTGTAGAAAACAGTAAATAAGAAAATCCGTCACAGTGACATCTACCCAGTAATTCCTATTTTAGGGTTCCCCCGCCTTAACTTAGATTTTTTTAATGCAATTTTAATTTTTTATATGCACTCATCAACATTCTGTGCTGATGAAAGCACTGGAGAAATCAATTAGATTGTTCCCAGCTAGCAGATGTTAATAAGGGAGTATGACAGCAGATTCAAACACAGCTTTAAAGACAAGTGATACAATGTGTGTCTACCAGTTGGTTAGATCTCAGCACTACCAAGGCCAAGGTCAGGGGTTTAATCCCCTTATGGCCAGTTACTTTTGCTCTGTTCCTTAGCTACTGGTGGTGTCCATGATCCCAGACAGTCATCTTGGGTACATACATCATTCATCATTAAGACGTCTTTTTTGAAGGTGAGGGAACAGCGCAAAGCCATCACCCACAAGAAGGAGAAAAGCTCAAGGCAAAATTACCTTGCTGATGAATAGCTTCACTTACCTATGAAGCTTCTCTTTCACTGTAAGTCAGAGCCCAAACCATCAGTGGAATCTTCAGCTTTCAGCTGTAGCAGTTCATGAGGCAATGATAAGAACACTAAGAAGAAAAAAGACAACTGAGAGTTTTTGCCCTGACTTTGTTCTAACTAGCATTGAGTGAGTCAGTACGTGTCCTGTAGCTCAGTTCCCACCTCCATAAAATAATAGGGAGCCCTAGTGGTTCCAGTAGTTGAGAGTTCCGACCGTTAAGCAGAAGGTCAACAGTTCAAATCTACCAGCTACTCCTTGGAAACCCTATAGGGGCAGTTGTATTCTATCCTATAGGGTCACTAGGAGTCAGAATCAATTGATACCAATTTTTTTTTTTTATTATTCTTTTATTCTTGTAAGGCGTCTTCTGGCTCTAAAATAGTTGCATGAGTACCTTCAAAGTTTTTTTTTTGAAAGGAGAGAGGGCTGCCTACCATAAAACACTTTTGTTTTCCTGCTGGTCAAATGTCGAAGATGGATCCAATACACATTGCCTCCTGGTTTTCAAGTCTATGTGTCATCTTAACCGTGGAGTGTGGGCTAAACGTAGACTTGCTTCCAATGACAAACAGAAGGGACACCCATGATCAGATCACAGAAGTCTTGACTTCCATCTTGCTAATAGACTGTCTCTAATGCCTGCTTGGCATCCCTGGTTACATAGTGCTCAAGTGTTATGAATTCTCCAGGTGCTCCTTGGACACTCTATAGAGCAGTTAGCTCTACACGGTCTTATGGGGTCACTATGAGTTGGAACTGACTCAGTGGGGGTACCTTCTTGGTGAACAGGTTTTGATGAAGTAGGATCTCATATAAGAAGAGTTCACTTGGCAAGGAACTGAGAGAAGCCTCCAGCTAACAAGGAACTGTAGTCTTCAGCCCCACATCCCTTCAAAGAATTGAATACCGCCACAGTTACAGATTGACTTTGTAGGTGGATCCTTTCCCAGCTGACATTTAGATGAGACCTCAGACTTGAACCAACAATTTGATTGAAATCTTGTCAGTGTATCCATACATAGATTTTTGATCCACAGAGATTTATCTTCTTTCTTCTTCTTTATTTTTTTTTGATGGTATGTATTTACAATATTATTTAAAAAAAAAACCTACTGTCGAGTCGATTCCAACTTCTAGTGACTGTATAGGACAGAATAGAACCACCTCATGGAGTTTCCAATGAGTGCCTGGTGGATTTGAGCTACCACCATAGGCCACCAGGGTTTCCAATATTATAATACATGCTTATTAACTAATTGTGCTTAAATTTGGGGTTGGTAATACAGATTTTGGGACTTGAAATCTGGTAATACAAGCTTCCAATCAGGAGAGTAGCAGTGTGACACCACTAATCCGTAGTGTGGCAATACACTGATGAAAACTATAAATAATTTATTATGAACATCTTCCCATCTGGTTACATGTAGAACTTCTGATTTTCCAGGTAAGACACAGAAAAAAACAAAATGAACCCATCATTTTGATAAGTTCTCCTTATCTGCCGAAGCCCGTCACCCACAAAGACCTCTGTGAGCAAAGCTACAAGCATCTGTGATGGTGGAAGGACGCATCTCACCCCTGACATATTTCTGGCTGTATATCTTCCATCATAATTAAACTCTCCTCAAAAATACCCCCTCAACTCCCTGCACAAGGACAAATGCCCAGCCCAGGAATGCCAGGGCTGACCCAGCCCTGCTGACTTCCCCTAACTGCACTTCCCCTCCATGTGAAAAGAATTATCCTTTTTAGAACAGTTTAAGACAGGCATAGGGTGGGGGATGGTAGGTGTTTACTGTCCCCACAGGAGGACATAAAATAAAGAGCAAAGTAGGAACAAATAGAGATTATAACCTTTAGACCCTTCCTCCCGTACCTTTTAACCTTGAGGTATAAGTAGGGCTGATTGAGCTCAAGGCATAACTTTGTTTTCACTGTCAATTACACACCTGCCTCAGGCCATTATCTGGAAAGTCTTGACAATTAACAAGATCACGAGGTTTCAGTTTCAAGTTAGCTAATAGCTTGTGTGGTCGGGGGGCAGGGTAAAAATCACATCACCTCAAGATCATGAGGTTTCGGTTTCAAATTAGCCAACACGAGGTTTTGGTTTCAAATTAGCCAATAGATCGTGTGGTCAGTGGGCAGGGTAAAACTCACATCACTTTGACTATAAAAACAATAAAGACAGACAGCTCTCTCTCTTGGGCGGGCTGCCTTTAAACCAAAAAACTCTTCCTGTCTCTCTTAATTCTCTTCCCGCCAATGCCTCTCCCTCCCTCCGTGCAGGACCCTAAAAAGTGTTGGGACTGGCTCCCAGCACTTATCACAAAGGACCTCATCACTCAAAAATAAAGCCCAAAGTACAAAAAACCAGCATACCAAGGAAACACCACCTAACAGAATACAAGCAGTGAAGCTGTAGCTCAGGTCTTCTGAGCTTCACATGTGTCAAAAAGAGATCCACCTTGCCACTAAAAGCATTGGAATCAGGACAATATCTTACGCTTGAGGTCCAGAAATGTCAACAGTGGATGACATGGCATTAACCCAATGGTAACGAAAGGCTAAAGGCTGTAGTCACTTGTTACGTGCAGCAGACACTACAAGAACTAAAATTAACTTGACAAGTTGTTAGGATTCTTGGAAAATAACCAGATCCGTGCTAGCTAGTTCAAGCAGAAGAAGTATGTTACAGGATACAGGGAGCTCAGAATTTTTGGAAGGCCAAGGACACATGGCTGAGTTAGCAGGAATTACTCTGAGAAGCATGCTGCTTCTGCCATAGATAGGAAGTGACTAAATCCAAAAGCCACCACCATAGCTGCAGAGTTCAGAACCACACTCTGTCTTCTCTGATTTGGGCTATTAAAAATGGGTGCATACACCTGTCTTTTCCCCCATAATGGTGAGTTTTCAGGCAATGACTGAAAGTGATGGACGGACCCAAACCACACATCTCATTCTAGCGAAAAAAACACCTCAAACCCCTTACCATGTAGTCGATTCCAACACATAGGCACCCTGTAGGACACAGTAGAACTCTGACAGAGTTTCTAAGGAGAACATGGTGGATTTGAACTGCCAACCTTTTCACTTAACAGCTACACTACTAGGCTTTCCTGTCTAGTGACAAGAGAAGTGGAAACATGTGTTTCTTTTTTCTGCTTTCTTTCCTCTGTCTCTTTCTCCTTCTCTACTTCTTTCTTCCTTCTTCTTCTTCCTCTTTTGCTTCTCTTCCCTCTGTCTTATTCTTCCTTCACCTACACACTAACTTTATGACAGAGGGTCACCATAGCAAAACATAACAAAACAAAAAAATCACACACAATATCTAGAAAGTAACATAAGTGACTATATAATTAAATGTTGTAGTCTAACATGTCTTTTACAGGAATTCTCAGATATAATATGATCAACAGTGTAGATTTTTATGATCAAACAACCATAACAGAGATCCCAGTTTGCTTGAAATCTACCAATTATATGATCTTGAACACATTCCTTAAACTCTTCAGGCCCTTTTTTCCCTTCTTACAAAATAAGAAGAGTTACTTCCTATACACAGTGTGAGACTAAAGCATCTCAATGTGACTGACATTATTAGCAGATGCCGGACACACAGTAAATGATCAATAATAGATGCTATCATTAAGAACATAATTGTGGTTTGTGGTTTAACGGTGCAAATTTCACGTAGATGCTAAGATTTAAGCTGAACTTGAACTGGAGTTAAAAATGCTAAAAGGGAGGTGATTAAGATAGCATTGCACGCTGTCCTAGCACCTTACATCAACCACATTGAAAAAGTACTTACAGCCAGCTGTGCTGTGCTATAAACAGATAAATGGGCACAGAGAAACGTGATGTATCGTCTTAGAATAGTTCAGTAACTGGTAAGTTTAGGTAGGTGATTCCTGGGTTGGTGTTCTAACCACTCGCCTGCGTTTCTTACTGGCCTCTAAGCTAGTAAAGTTGGAAGATTTTTGTTCTGTCTCCACATTAGCGTGAATACTGACACAGCTACAGATAACACCGACACTAAGGGAGAGGAAGAGGTTAACAGTGGCATCCTGTCAGCTAGGTCTTCAGCATACCATGAATAATAGGAGTCAGTGTTAAAACAGCCCGTGAAATCTTTTTGTTGATTTCCAGATTGTAGAATGACTCATAACAAGCAAGCCACTGCTGTCGAGTCTGTTCTGTCTCACAGCAAACCTATATATAAAACAGATTATGTTCATTAAAAAGATTGTATTTTTCTTTCATTTTTATTTTTTCACATTGTATCAGTGATCCCATACACAGATATTCTTCGGTCACCAATTCATGTGTGAACATTTTTTTTTTTTTTTGGTGGTAGTTTTAATTAATACCTCACCTCTTCCCAACTCACCCCAGTAAATAGAGACCTATGTTAAAATAAAATGAAATCAATAGATTAAGGTCAATTACTCCCTCTTCTCTTTTTTATTTCCTAGGCTTATGGTAAGTGGCTAATTAAATCTAATGAGAGTCCTGGTTATCTCCTTAATCATGTTTTAAAGAAAAGACTGTAAGACAAAAAAAAAAGCCATTCTCATTTTAATGTTCTCTTAAAAGCTTTTGTCATTTGTACTGACTTTGGATTGAAATATTGTAGATCAAGAACAATGGATTGTTTCCACTGAAAAAAGATTTTAAAGATCATGTTCACCAGTCTTCATTCGATAGATATGGAAACTGAGGCTCAGAAACATCCCCTGGATCCTGTGTGGTTTGTGATTAGCAAGAAGCAGACCTAGGAGCCTTGTGGCAAGATGGCAAAGTGCTCAGCTACTCATTGGAAGATTAGCAGTCTGAACACACTGCCCGCCCTGCTGAAGAGCGATGTGGCAGTCTACTTACTTAAGGACTGCAGCCTGGGAAACCACGTGGGAAAGTTCTCCTCTGTCCTATCGAGTCCCTCTGAGTCAGAAACAGCCTGACAGCAATAGGTTTGATTTAACTGTTTATCTGTTTTAAGTAGCAAACCTGGGGAAGCAAGCCAAGTTCTCGGTTGCCACTTCAGTACTTTTCCATTGTAAGGATGGAATATTATTACTATTATATTTCCTATGACACGTGATGAAAGTTTGTTTGTTTTCATTTCATTTGTGGCTATGAAGATTAAGTAAGATAATGACATGAGTGACAGGCAACAAGAAGATATTTAATAAATACTGGTTGTCCTTCCCCCTTTTAAAACCTTGTGTAAACATAATTTCATAAATCATAACACTTTTAAAGATTCTTGTGAGAACTCTCTATTTCAAGAAACCTAGAAGAGAATCTTTTTTGTAGAAGGACCTTTTATAATGCAAATAATCATCCCCTAGGTAACCCGTTTTGCAAGATTAGTTGTTTATAGTGTTATGAGAGGAATTTGTTACTCTCATGGATTAATAGAAAGCTCATTTAGCATACCAGTAGACAAATGACAAAGTTCGTATGCAGTTTTCTAGCTCTGCCCCTGAAGACTTAGCTAAGGTCTTTGTGTGTTCTACAGGCTACATGATCTGATGTGATCTGATCTGCACTGTTGTGAAGGGCCACTTCTCTTAAGAAATCAGAATCCATTAACCCTTTAAGATTGCTCAGAAACGCAGGTGGTGTGGTGACTAAGAGCTGTGGCTGCTAACCAAGAGGTAGGCAATTGAAATCCACCAGGCACTCCTTGGAAACTCTATTGGACAGTTCTACTCTGGAATCTACTTGATGGCAGTGGGTTTGGGTTTTTTGGTGTAAGGTTGCTCACAGAGCCTTTATGAGTCAGAGTCAACTGAAAGGCAGTAGGTTTAGTTTTTGACTTATAAGTGTGCTATCCTGAGACAGAAGCTGGACAAGGACAGACTGGCAAGAAAATCTACCTTTCCTATTTGGACACACTGATATCGCTTCTTCTTTTTTGCTTCATTCTCATAGAGGGAATGGAATCTGTTTCCCTCAGAATTATAACACAGATCAAATCCTATATTGGGGGCCTGTGATGTGCATACTGTCATGTATATTCATTGGCTCCTAAAATGTCTACTTTTAATTAAATGTGCTGCCATAAATTAAGGAGCACACTTTGATGACACTTATGCTATACACAAAGTGACTATTGCCTTGAAATCGCTAGTGGTTGTCTGCACACTGTCTTCAACTAGTACAAAATTACTCTATTAGTTTTGTAGTGCTGTGTAGTATTACGTTTTCTCTTCATTTTCATAGTAGATCTTCCTTCTAGCTAACAGTGCTCATTTGTGAGATCTCTGATCTAAATGATGGAAGGATTCTATATGGATGCAGTGGAGCAGAGAAGTAGAATTGTGTAGTAATTAAGAATTCAGGAACACCAAATAGGAAAATATGAGCCCAAGAGACAGTAAAAAACCCAAACCTACTACCATTGAGTTGGTTCAAAATCATAGCAATCCTATAGACATAGCAGAATTGCTCCACAGAGTTTCCAAGGAGCATCTGCAGAATTTGAACTGTTGACCTTTTGGTTAGCAGCTGTAACACTTAACCACTATGTAACCAGGGTTTCCAAGAGACAGAAAACCAAACCAAACCCACTGCCATCAAGTTGATTCCAACTCAGAGCAACCCTACAGGACTAGAATTGTCCCACAGAGTTTCCAAGAAGCACCAGGAGGATTTGAACTGTCAGCCTTCTAGTTAGTAGACATACCACTTAACCACTTAACCAGCATTTCCAAGAGACAGAAAGGGCTACATAAATAGAGACTATATCAGCACGAGACTGGAAGAACTAGGTGGTACCGAGTTACCACCAATAACTGCCTTGACAGAGAAGATAACAAAAGCCCCTGAAGGAGCAGGAAAAATGTGGGACATAGAACTTTAGTAAAAAGACCAGACTTGATGGGCTGATAGACTAGAAGGTTTCTGGAAAACAGCCCTCAGACTTTCTGTTAGCCCAGAAATAAAACTGTTCCTGAAGTCAATTCTTCAGGCAAAGATTAGACGCAACGATAAGACATAAAATGACACTGGTGAAGAATGTGCTTCTTTGCTTAGGAAGACACAGGAGACTGACCAGGTAGTTCCTGTCTGGATGTGAAATGAGAAGGCAGAAGGGGACAGAAGCTGGGTGAATGGACACGAAAAATACAGGATGGAGAGGAAGAGTGTGCCCTCACGTTGTAGGGAGAACAACTAGGGTCACGCACTTACGTGTGTAAGTTTTTGTATGATGAACTGATATAAATTGTGAACTTTCACTTAAAGTGCATGCATACACACACAAAAAGAATTCAGAGGTAAAATTCCAGTTTTATCACGCACTGGAGTCCTTAAATCATGTGGTAGGTTAACACACTTTGCCTCTAACTGACAGCCTGGAGGTCTGAGTTCACCACGTGGTGCCTGAGGAGAAGTCTTGTAGATTTACTGTCAAAATAGTCAGCCATTGGAAACCCTTTGGAACCCAATTCTATTCCAACACACCTGAGGTCACTATGAGGGAGAATTCCTTTGACAACATTGGTTTGCCGTATACTAGTTATGTGATGGTACGGAAGGATCTCGACTTCTCTGTGTCTCGCAGGTTTACTCATCGATAAATCGAGTACGCCCGGAATAGTGCCAGTCTCTCAGGCGTGTAGTAAATGAATAACTACATGTCAAACATTTAGAACTCAGCTTGATACTATCTAAATTTTCTGTCATATTTATTTCTGCAAATCTGTAAAATCAAGAAATCAGAAAAGGGATAGGCCTTAAAGTCTTGTTGTTCTTAATTACATACTATAACCAAGTGGGTTCAAACTAGCTACACTCACGGCCATTCTCATTTAGTGTATGATCTGCTTGATGACTTAGAAGACTTCTCCTTGGTAGGTTTTCCTCCACACGTTTGCAACCAGATGTAGAGGTAAGGTGCAAAGGCTCATGGGAAATAGAAGTCCTTACATGTGGCCAGAAAGGAGATCTGCTATGGAAAGCGAGAGAAAATGTAACACCATGCAAAAACCAAACCAAATCCATTGCCGTCCAGTTGATTCCAACTTAAAGCAGCCCAATAGGATGGAGTAGAACTGTTCCACAGAGTTTCGAAGGAATCCCTGGTGGATTTGAACTGCTGACCTCATTGTTAGCAGATGTAGCACTTAACCATTATGCCTCCAGGGCTTCCATAACACCATGTACTACTGTGAAACAACTGAGAAAGCATACCTTTCTCAAAGTAGTTTTGAGTTAGCTGAAAACAACTGTATAACTACCTTATGGAATATCTTCAGTGTTTTAAGTGCCATAAGGATTTTACAGGGGCTAATCGATTCGATCTTCAAAATTATGAATACCATGAATCTGATAAGATGCCTGGAAACAGCTGTCATTGATGGTAGATATTGACAAGGACTGTTTCTACTTCTTCCAAGACATCTCAGCATTCTGTGTGGTGTCATTAGTTGTTGTCAGATCTGACTCACGGTGACCACATGTGTGTAGAGTCAAACTGCTCCATAGAGTTTTCAAGGCAGCTACTTTTCGGAAGCCAAGTGCCGGGCCTCTCTTCCAAGGTACCCCCGACTAAGTAACAGTAGCCAGAATAAGTGCTTACTGCATAACCTGTGAGTATCTAGATGAACGAATTATACAACTTCAAAGGAATATATTAGAATGAAAACAAAATCCCCAAGCCACCACCAAGCTCTTAATCAGTGAAAAGCGTTATATGTATGACCCTAAGCAAGTTAGTTTACCATTTGGGGCCTCATGTTATTCACTTGCAGATCAACGGTTAGACCGGATCAGCTGTACAATCTTAAACATTCACCAGGGTGTTTGCTCCTCCACTTACTGCCAATCAATATTCTCTGGTGCTGAAACAGCTTTTACATTGCCATTAGATAGGCAACAACAACTCTTGATGTGCTTGCTTCATTTCTCTCTCTGACTCTGTGATCTGAAAGTAAAATTTAAGAACTAATATTGCAAGAAACAGGCACATGTTAGACTCAACCCAGAACAGTCACCTGTAACCACTGCGTGAGAGGAAAAACATATCATTTGGTATCTAAAGTTTCTCCTCTTCTAAGTGATATCTTCCACTCTTTCTTCTTTTCCAATTCTTTTTTAAAATTTGCCTTTGCTTCAAAACCAAAAAAGAAAAAAAAAAAAAAAGCCAAAACCCACTGCTTTCAAGTCGATTCCAAGTCATAGCAACTCTATAGACAGAGTAGAACCGCCCAAAAGAATTTCCAAGGAGCACCTGGCAAATTTGAACTGCCAAAATTCTGGTTAGTAGCCACAGCATGTAACCACTCCACCCCCAGGGTTTCCTCCTTGTTTCACGCTCATGTGATAATGCTTCACTCCTGGATCCTACCCTCATTCTGCTTAAAAGTATCCCAGGTTAGACGACACACTCCTTAGCTTCTACGGATCTGTTAGTAATGATTTGCCTACACTTCATTTTTTGGTTTTCTAATAATTTTGCAGGGGTAAAAATTAAATTAAGCCACACTCCCTCTTGCAAACGAAAGGCAAACTCAACAATGAGCTCCTGATTTAGGAGATGCTGAGATAAAGTCTAACAGGAAACCAGTTCTGCCAGGTATTTGCGGCAAGCATCAAATTAATGAACCAGACAAAATTATTTCATCGGTTCTCTGCAATAGTACCTCCTTTTGAAGTTTAGACTATGACACACACACACAGCTGGAGTTCTATAAATAAAGCTGTAGACAGTCTTTCTTGACATGTCCCTTTAGGAACAAAGAACCCAAGGTCTGAACTTGACAGTCTGCTTATGTAAGCAGAAGTCAAAATGAAAACGGTTTACATTTCTCTCAGCTGCTCGGAGTCTGGTACGAGGAGAGCTAAAAATTGCTTAATCAGTCCAGTAATAATCAACAAGCATATTATTTTAATGAAGTAACGTGTCCTCTGTTTAAGCAGTCCCTTTTCTACATACAATCCCACTTCGCATCCTGAATGAGTGTGTTCCACCCTCACTACCTGCTTATAGGAAGTGGGTTGTCTACAGAGAACTATAGTAACTCATCTTAATAGAGATTAAAGGGAAATTCTGGCTCAAAATCTTTTGCACAGTAATCATCACAAAGAAACCTTAACAAAAGAACCCCCAACCTAAGCAGGCTCATTACAAGGAAAAATTGGATGACCCTGATTCT
Organism: Heterohyrax brucei; assembly: GCA_028571685.1. Classification (NCBI taxonomy): domain Eukaryota; kingdom Metazoa; phylum Chordata; class Mammalia; order Hyracoidea; family Procaviidae; genus Heterohyrax; species Heterohyrax brucei. The sequence continues at coordinate 97,235,670 of CM053148.1, forward strand.
GGTGAAACAGAACAAAGTAGATAGTCCCTAGAGAATGTTGTGACAATATATGCCCTAGAAATAACCCATGTGTATCCATGATGGTCCTTTTATGAAATTCTCTGGTCTTGGTCCAGATGTCTCCAAACCTCAGCTCAGCAGCTAATTGTGTCCCTTTCACCACAATCAGCAGCTACAGGGATTTAACCATCTTTGTGAGGGCCCAGCACATAATAATAAGTATTAACCTAACAAAGGCTTCACCCAGGTGAAGCAGGAAACTGTACTTGACTGATACTCTCACTCCCCCAATTCAATTATTCTGGGTTCAGTTGTATACAAGTTTTGGAGTCCACATGGAATTAATTGCTTTGGTAGCACAGACTATAAAATACTGACGTCATAAATTTATTCAACAGTACTTTGCTTGAACTTGGGAAAGTAGAGGGTCAGTGAAGTGGAAGACCCTCAAGGGAATGGATTGACCTAGTGACTGCAACAATGAGCTTATGCATAAAAACAACTGTGGACATGGCTCAGGACCAGGCTGTGTTTCGTCCTGTTGTTCATATGGTTACTATGAGGCAGAACCTCCTTGACAGCACCTAACAACAACAACTCTGAAGAGCTCTGGTGGTGCAATAGTCAAGAGCAAGGCTGACTGAAAGGTCCACAGTTCAAATTTTCCAACTGATCTTTGGAAATCCTATGGGCAGTTTCATTCTATCCTATGCACAGTTACGGGTTGGAAGTGATTTGATACCATCGGGTTTGGTTTGACTTGCCAGCCAGCCATTGGTTTGACTTACTGTGTTTGAATTAAGAGATACACAAAAGATACCTAGTGTCTCACATCTTTCTTATTAGAAATCCATCTTTTGTACTGGCTAACTGATTTCTCTATACTCAAAAAAGACAGAACCTATTTCAAAGAGTGCACATAATGGGAAGTATTAACCTAGTAAAAACTTTGGATTGGCAATACAAACAGATTTATCTAAACCCATATAATAAATCAATGAGAGACTTCCTAAAGGATACTGAATATGGACACACGTTTAGCCCAGAGGGCATAGATTTTGTGAACTGAATCTTGCTTCTTCTAGTTAACTTCCAAACGTATATGACAAGAAGACGTTACTGCAAAGATGGATGGTGGATGGGTATGTTTTTCTTACTGCCTTTAGAGTCTCCTGATGACATAGCATAGGAATTGAAGGAGTGAGCAGTCTGACTATGACATGGTCAAGACCGGTTAATATCCTAACTCATTTCAAGGAAACTTGGTTCAGATTTCTGGCTTGGAGCCCTCCGGTGGAATTCTTTCCAAGGTCTCGATGTCTTTGTCTCTATCCCCACTTCTCTACTACTAGACATTTTCTTCTGGGTGACCTACTGGCATCCAAACTTGGCAAAACTCATTCACAGTAAGTGTATAACTGGGTGGTTAATAGCTTCAGGCCCCAAGCAGGGGGAGTAGTCGTATTTTACCCTCAGTTGTATTTTAGCAAACAATCAGTTTGGGTAACTGATTGTTTTAGCTCATGGATTTTCAGTGAAACTCTCCAAAACAACTTGAAAAATAGGAGACACAAATTGTCTTCAAAGATATATCTTGATATTAATACATCAAGGGGTAGAGAAATAACTTGATTTACATTGTTACTTAAAGAAGCAAAAATCTAACTCCATGACTTATTTTTAGAAAGTTAGTGGACAATCTTTCTCCTTCTCTTCCAGAATGTAGGAAGCCACTATACAAAACGTTCACAGTAGCAAGACATCTGTATTATTCCTTCAAGTATTTCTTTTTTATGCAGTCTGTCCAACTTCTGGGTACCTTTTTCCCTTCCCTTCTCCTTATAGGAAACTTGACATTGGGTGTCCATGAAGGGGAAGGATTGCTCTGGATTTGGCTCTGCTCAGCCTTATATAGTACTACGAATCCTTTGAATGATAAAACCACTATCCTTTTTCTGATGTTCGGTTACCACCATTTTCTCTGCATTTGTGTGTATTGTTTTCCTATGTGGGATATCTGTCCCAGTTCTTTTCAGTATGTAAATTCCTACCATGCCAAACAAACAAAACAGACAAATAAACATTTCCAGAATACAGTCTGTTGCCTATCACCCACGACATGTTCAAGAAATGTTTTCTTTAATGGAGTAGATGAACAACCAAGAGAGAATCTATTGAATTCCTCCACAAGCTGGGAGCACTTGAAGCTCTTTGAAGAATGGAGAAACCCGTGGTGGCACCTTCGTCCCCCAAAACTCTAAGGCATTTTACACAACATTCAGTTGCTCTGAAGAAAAAGAGTAAGATGAATCAAAGGTGTATTTTGACATCTTCAGGGTATGGTAATAAGCTGCTTTCCAGCCTTCTCAAAGGCGTGAACTATGTAATGTAATTGATTTGCTATGGTGTGTCTCTTTTTCCTGGTCTTGGGGGATTGACGTAGGATGGAAGGATGAGTTGGATTAAATACAAAAAAGACTTGGCCAAACTCATTCATGCTAAGTGTGTAATTGTTTGGTTAATAGCTTCAGGCACCAAGCAGGCAGGAGCATTCATATTTTACCCTCAGTTGTATTTTAGCAAACAATCATTTTTGGTAATTGATTGTTTTATACCGTTTTGTAAACATGATTTCAACATGTTTTATACCGACTAACTGCAGACTAGACATCTCTCTACACTCACGAAAGATAGAACCATTGCTATTGAGTTGATTCCAACTCATATGACCCTATAGGATGGAGTACAATTGTCCCATAGTTTTCAAGGAGCTCCTGATGGATTTAAACTGACCTTTTGGTTAGCAACCACAGCAGTTAATCACTGTGCCATCAAGGTTTCCTAATAAAGAAAACTCCTTCTCTTTCTCTGAGTTACAAAGCCAAAGAAGAGGGGGGGAATAAAACAACTTAATCCAAGACTCTTTGGCACATTACTATAATATCAGAAAAAAAAAACCAAAATCTTTCCATTATGGAAAAAACAAGACAAAATATACCTTGGATTGTACTTGAATATTGATTATGTTTGAATTCACTTTCTGATTTCTTAGAATATGATTATGTCCTTTTATTTTACAGGAGTTTTCTAATTTGGGGAAAGCAAAACCAAAAAAGCAAAAGTAAGTTGAATTTACTTTGAAAATTTCTGCTAACTTAGTTCTATAGCATCAAATGTACATGTTTTAATGTGTTTCAGCTAAAGTGTGCTATTTTTCTGCTTTTAACTTTCATGTACAAATCTAGGTATGTATTAGTTTGCTACTATTTATATGTTCATGCTGATGCATAGAAAATCTGTGTTGTGACATTTCTGCCTGCTGGAACCCAAAAATTAAATTTTCAGTAAAAGAAACACATGTTTAAACCAGACTCAGATTAGAGTGGGAGCCTACTTGAAAACATGTTTCTCTTGGTGATTTATTAATCTTTTGGAGAGTTTTTCTAATCCAAAGAAAATGTGCTTGCAAAGAGGATTGGGTTATTTAGGTCAGGCTGGGCATTGCATTCAGCACATTGAAGCTGTCAGAGGTGTGGCACCCGTGTGTGGCATCTGGTGATGAGGATTTTAGCTACCAGGCAGGAAATGGACAAGGCAGAAAGTTGGTTATGGGGAAACTTCCTGTTTGAGAGCTGATGATACAAAAAGGTGGCTTTCTTGCATCTCAGATGTGTCTGAGGCTAAATAGTGAATTATGTGAATTTTTCCTTGCACATCCCCCTTTTAGACAGGCCCTTCCTTTTTTCTTTTCTTCTTTTTTTTAGTTTCTGCCACTCTGTGCTTTCATATTATCTCTGTTCTTCCTGCTCAAAGCTTGCTCCCAGTTCTGGATATAAAACTGTCCATACTATGTGTGTAACTGGATGATTAACAGTTTAGGGCACCTGCTGGGCAGGGTTAGTGGGATCTGAGTCACAGCTAACTGCTTACATTCCAACAGAGGCATCTGAAGCACAAACCGAAGAAGATATTAACCCTTCTCAGAGTTAGAAATCGTCTACTGATGCTTCCCAATCAAATGTTGAAATGAGTTGGTAGTGGTTGGCTTTACCTGATGCTTTCCACAGACTGTAGGACAGCATGATTTGGAGGGACAGATGGAGGCTGAATGACAGGGAAAGTATTAGATGCACCAAAATGCACAAGAGCCATTACTGTGTCCCTCAGATTCCCAACACTCAAAACAGCGGCCTCTATTGAGGTTCTCAATATTTCTGTTTATTACACCCCTGAAAAGAGTAACATTTCATACTGTTAAGCACCTACTATGTGCGTTTATAATATTATAAACAGCTTTATTTAGAACCTCTTGGAAACTCTATGGGGCAGTTCTCTGACCTCTAAGATTGCTATGAGTTGGATGCGACTCAATGGCAGTGGGTGATGGGGGTGTGGCTATATGCCAAGAGTGATTCTAAGCATTTTACATCAAAAACAAAACAAAAGGCTAAAGAAAAAGAAAACTTACAGCTTACAACTCTGAGCAAAGCAATGTTGAATTTTTCTTTTTAGTATTATCTTGTGATTGAGTGAAACTATACTATCCAAATTAAATTTGCATGCCCACCTATCTGCAGCTCCTTCTGCTCTCCTTGCCTGGTAACAGCACACTCTTCCTTTTTGTTCTCTATATATCACATCCTGTTAACAATCTTGTGTCCTCTCCTCTCCACCCTCTCTCTACCTGCTAGTAAGAGACCAGTGGGACAGCATCCTACAGATGCACAGAACTATGAAGTACATACACCTTAATGGTCACATTGTGTCCTTGTGTCCAGTGCATTCCTGTCCAAAGAGTTGACCTCAATAATGTTTTCTGGTCAGGGGCAGCAGCAGGTCTAGGGGCCAGGCTCCCAGGGGAACACCAAGACTGTCAGACCATCAACTGTGGTCTTCTAGTGGAGTTCTTGAGGTACACTCCTCTTTCTCCCATGTTGTCACTGGGGCTCAACATTGTGTGCCCCATCACGGCTGTCTGTAGTGGTAGCCAGGTACCATCTGGTTCTTCTGGTTGCATGTTGATACAGTCACCCAGTAACATGGGTCTTTCTGTCCCCTAGACTCTTTTTCCCTCATGTCTTTGTTATTCTCAGCGATCATATGTTCTGGCTGAGTTGGGGCCATTTGGTGTACCTCAGATGGCAGCTTACTAACTTTTCAGACCCCAGATGCCACTCACCAATATGGGGTGCAGAAGTCTCTCCTAGCAATAGGCTACTTATACCTATTAGCCCCGATATCTCCTGAGAGCATGGTCCCTAGACCCCTACCTGCTAATCTATCCTTGAAATACTGGGTTAAGATTAAAAGTTTTCAGTTTATGTTCAAGTCCAGTTAAGCTGATCTTCTTTCTACGGTGTGCTGTCATTGCTTTCATCCAAGCAAATTTCTCTCAGCTGTGTAATCTATGACCAGTCCTCTCTCTCCCTCCCCACTCTTGCAGCCATCCAAGAGTCTTTTCTTCTGCACATGAGTCTGTTTTTAAGTTCTTATAGTAGAGATCTCATGCAATATTTGTCCTTTTGCTGCTGACTCATTTCACTCAGCATGTCTTCCAACCAGGTTATGAGATGCTCCCTAGAGTCGTGCATAGTGTTTCGTTGAGTGTATGTACCGTATTATTAATCCATTCATCGGTTGTTGGGCATCTGGGTTGATTCTATCTTTTTGCTATTACGGACTGTGCTGCAATAAACATTCATGTGCATGTATCTGTGTGACTGCCCCTGATTCAGCAGAATACATTCTGAGCAGTGGGATTACTGAATCAAATGGTGTATCTATTTCCAGCTTTTTAAGGAAGTGCCAAGTTGCTTTCCACAGAGGTTGTACCATTTTGCAATCCAATCAGCAGTGCAGAAGAGTTCCAATCTCTACATAGCCTCTCCAGCATTTGTTATTTTGTGTTCTTTGGATCTTGGCCAACCTCACTGGGGTGAGATGATATCTCATTGTGGTTTTGATTTGGATTTCTCTGATAGCTAACAATAGTGAGCATTTCCTCATGTGTCTTTTGGCTTCCTAGCTGTCCTCTTTGGTGGAGAGTCTGTCCATCTCTTTACTCCACTGCTTAATTAGGTTACTTACCTTTTTCTTGTTGATATTTTGTAGTGCTTTGTAGATTATGGAGATCAGATGTCGATCCAACATGTAGTTGCCAAATATTTTTTCCCATTCTGTAGGTGGTCTTTTAATTCTTTTGGTAAAGTCTCTGGTTGAGGAAAAGTGTTTGATTCTTAGTATTTCCCATTCATCTATTTTGTCTTCTGTTGATAGTGCTTTGTTTGTCAGATTTTGAAGTCTAAGTTGTGTATTAAAACTTCCATTGTTGACCTTATTTTTTCTTGCATAATCTTTATCATTTTAGATTTGATATTTAGGTCTTTTATCTAATTTGAGTTAGTTTTTGCATAAGGTGTGAGATATAGGTCTTGTTTCAGTTTTTTTGCACATGGATATCCAAATTTGCTCACACCATTTTTTACAGAGACTGTTTTTACTCCAGTTTACAATCTTAGGGCCTTTGTTGAATATTGGCTGTGCATAAAAGGATGGTGGCATCTCTGGAGTCTCAACTCTGCTCCATTAGTCTGTATGTCTCTTTTTGTACCAGTACCAGGCTGTTTTGGCTACTGTGGCAGTGTAATATGTTCTAAAGTCAGGCCTCCCAGTGTGTTCCTTTTCAGTAGTGCTTTACTTATCTGAGGTTTCTTCTCTTTCTAAACAAAGTTGATGATATGTTTCTCCATCTCATTAAAAAATGTCACTGGAATTTGTATTGGGATTGCATTACATAAGCAGATTGTTTTGGGTAAAATAGACATTTTCACAATGTTGAATATTCCTATCCACGAGCAAGATAGACTACTCCATTTGTCTAAGTCTCTCTTAGGTCTTGTAGTTTTGTTCGTAAAGATCTCTTATTTCTCTGGTTAGATTTATTCCTAGGTATTTTATCTCCTTGGGGGCTATAGTAAATGGTACTGATTTGGTGATTTCTTCTTTGATGATCTCTTTGTTGGTATAAAGGAATCCTACTGATTTACTTATGGTTATCTTATATCCTGATAATTTGTTGAACTCTTTTATTACTCTTTTATTCTAGTAGTTTACTGATGGATTCTTCAGGATTCTCAGCATATTCAACCATATCATCTGCAAATAGGGAGACTTCTACTTCTTCTTTTCTGATGTGGATGCCCTGTACTTTTTTGTCTTGTCTAATTGCTCTGGCCAGAACTTCTAGTACAATGTTGAGTAGAAGTGGTTAGAGTGGGAATCCTTGTCTATTTCCATTTCTCAAGGTGAATTCTGTCAGTATGTCTCCATTCAGGATGATGTAGGCAGTTAGCTTTGGGTAGATGCTCCTTAATGCTTTGAGGAATTTCCCTTCTATTGCTCTTTTACTGAGAGTTTTTAGCATGAATGGGTGTTGGACTTTGTCAAATACCTTTATTGCATCAACTGACAATATCAGGTGATTCTTATCGTTTGTGTTATATGTGTGGTTGATCACATTAATTGCTTTTCTGATGCTGAACTAGCCTTGCCTCCCTGGAATGAATCCAACTCGGTCATGATGAATTATTTTTTTTATATACTGTTGAATTCTGTTGGCAAGGATTTTGTTGAAGATTTTTGCATCTAGGTTCATGAGTGATATTGGTCTGTAATTTTTCTTTTTAGTGAGATCTTTCCCTGGCTTTGGTATCAGGGTTATGCTGTCTTCATAGAATGAATTTTGGAGTATTCTATCCCTATCTGTGCTGTGAAATACTCTCAGTAGTATTGGAGTTAACTCTTCTCTAACAGTTTGGTAGAATTCTCCCGTGAAGCCATCTGGGCGAGGACTTCTTTTGGTTGGTAGTTTTTGGATGACTTTTTCAATCTCTTCCTTTGTGATGGGTTTATTAAGTTGTTTTACTACTTGTGATAATTTTGGTAGATGATATGAATCTATAAATTTGTCTATTTCCTCTAGGTTTTCTAATCTGTTAGAGTACAGTCTTTCATAGTATTCTGTTATACTTTTGATTTCAGCTGGGTCTGTTATGACATCTCTCATCTCATTTCTTTTTCAGGTTACTTGTTTCCTCTCCTGTTTTTCTTTTGTAAGTTTAGCCAATGGATTGTCAATTTTGTTGATGTTTTTCAAAAACTAGCTTTTGTTTTTGTTAATTTTTTCAATTGTTTTTGTATTCTCTGATGTATTTGTTTCTGCTATACTCTTTATTATCTGTTTTCTTCTAGTGCCTGTGGGGGTTCCTCTGTTGCTCTCTTTCTAATTGTTCAAACTATGAGGTTAATTCTTTGGTTTGAGTCCTTTCTTCCTTCCATATGTGTGCATTTATAGAGATAAATTGACCTCTGAGCACTGCTTGATCTGTATCCTATAGGTTCTGGTAGGATGTGTTTTCATTCTCATTTGATTCCATAAATTTCTTTGTTTCATCCTAGATTTTTTCTATAACCTATGGGTTTTTCAGCAAGGTGTTGTTCAATTTCCATGAATTCAAATTTCTATCTATGTTTTTTCTGCTAATGATTTAAACTTTTATGGCTTTATGGTCCAGGAAGATGTTTTGCAAGAATTCAATGCATTTTGTTGAGACTTTCTTTATGTCTTGACACATGGTCTATTCTGGAGAATGATCCATGTGCACTGGAGAAGAAGGTAAAAAGTTCTGTACATGTCAATGAGGTCTAATTGGTTAATTGTCACAGTAAGATCTTTTGTGTCTTTACTGAGCTTTTATCTGGATGATATGTCCATTACTGAAAGTGGAGTGTTGAAATCTCTTACTATTATTGTGGAGTGATTTATCTCGTTTTTCAGTGTGGTCAGTGTTTCCTGAATGTATTTAGATGCTCTGGTATTGGGTGCATAAATCTTTGATATTGTTAACTCCTGCTAGTGTATTGAACTTTTCAGCAATAAACAGTGACTGTCCTTGTCCATAATGGTGAATATTACATGAAAATTTATTTTATCTGAGATTAGTATTGCTACTCCTGCTCTACTTTGTATGTTGTTACTTTCATATATATTATTCCATCCTTTAATTTTCAGTTTGTTTGTACCTTTGAGTCTAAGGTGTATTTTTTCTTTTTTTTTTAATTTTTATTTTTATTTAACATAACTGAGTGAAAATGTACATTCACATATAAATTTACATGCCCCCCTATATGCAGCTTCCACTGCTCTCCCTGTCTGGTGGCTGCACACTATTCCTCTCTGCTCCATACATGTCTGATCCTCCCAACAGCCTCCTTTCCCCTCCTCTCCATCTACTCCCCTTCCTCCAGCCAGAGGTCAGCAAGATGATATCTTATAGATGTATAGAACCATAAAGTGCTTCCAATATATGGTTACTCTGCAATGCCAAGTCCAATCCATTCCTGTCCAAAGAGTGGACCTTTGTTATAATTTATGGGAAAGGGCAGCATCAGGGCAGGGGGCCATGCTCTCAGAGGAACCCCAAAACCGCTGGACCATCAATTGAGGTCTTTTAGTGGAGATCTCATGATGCACCTCTTTTTATTCTTGTGTTGCCAGTGAGGCTCCTCTCTATGAGCTCTGTCGTGGCTATCACTGGTGGTGGCCGGGCACCATCCAGTTCTTCCGGTCCCAAGTCGATGTAGGCACCCACTCTTGTGGGTCTCTCTGTCTCTCGGTTGTCTTTACCGCATGCCATTTTGGCCCTAGGTGAGCATCCATTCCTGCTGAGTTGGGACCATTTGCTGTGTCCTCGGATGGCAGCTTGGCAGCTTTTAAGACCCCAGACGCCACTCACCAATGTGGGGTGCAGAGAGCTCTCTTAGCAAAACGCTACTTGTGCCAATTGGCCTGGAATTCGCCTAAGAGCATGGTCCCCCGCCCCCGCCCCAGCTACTCTATCCTTGTAGTATTGAGTTAAGATGGAAGGAGTACTCAAGTTATGCTGAAGTCCGCTTAATGTTGTTCTTGTTCCTAATGTGTGCTGTCACCGCTTTCTCCCAACTAGATTTCTAGTAACTATCTAAACTAAACCCTCCCCCCACCCCCTCCCTCCCTCCCTTGCGGCTGTCAAAGAGTCTTTTCTTCTATACACAAGTCTGTTTTTGAGATCTTATCATAGAGGTCTCATACAGTATTTGTCCTTTTGTCGCTGACTACTTTCACTCAACATAATGTCTTCCAATTGAAACCAGGTTAGGAGATGTTTCCTGGAATCATCGTTATTCTTTATCATTGCGTAGTGCTCCATTGCGTATATGTACCACAGTTTACCTATCCATTCTTCTATTGTTGGGTATCTGGGTTGATTCCATCTTTTTGCTATTGTGGACTGTAAGGTGTATTTTTTGTAAGTAACATGTAGACAGTTCATGTTTTTTGATCCTGGATGTCACTCATTTACATTCATTGTAATTATTGATAGGTATAAGTTCAGTGCCGTCATTTTGATGCCTTTGTTTTTGTGTTGTTGTTTTCTATGTTGCTTGCAATATTCTGTTCTGGGTAAATCTTCTCTATGGGTTGACGTTTTATCTTTTTCAGTGTTGGTTTTGTGTTTGTTGATACTCCCATATTATGTTTCTTATTTTGCTATATTGCACTTTTATTGTACTTTGTGGCTACCACTAGGATCCCTCTTAATATTCTAAGTTTAAACCCAATTTGAACTTCTGCATTTTTTTAACTTTGTCTCCACATGAAATGACTATAACTACTGTAGTGTATCCCTCTTTTTAGTGTGATGCTGTCACAGTTTTCGTGCTGTGATCACTGATAACCTTCTTTTAATATTGTAGCTTTGATTGAGTTTTGTGACTTCCCTAACTGAGTAGGATTATGAATTCTGTGTCCTGCATTGCCTCCTTAAATATATATTTAATGGTTTTGTTTTTCTAAGCAAAGAGCTTCTTTCCATATTTTTTGTAGTTTTGGTTTGGTTTTTACGAAGTCTCTAAATTTCTATTTATTGCTAATATCTTAATTTCATCTTTACATTTCAGAGACAATTTTTCAGGATATATAATTCTTGGTCTGGAAATTTTTCTCCTTCAAGGCTTTGAATGTGTCATCCCTCTGCCTTCTTGCCAACGTCATTTCTGCTGAGAAGTCAGACAGAAGCCTACAGGGCTTCCTTCTGAATGTCAGCTTTGCTTTGAGCCTCACTACTTTTAAGGACATCCATTTATGCTTCATTTTTTAAAGCTTGATTATAATATGTCTTGGTGTCTTTCTTTTGAAGTCTAGTTCTTTTGGCATTTGATACACATCTTGGATATCTATATTCTCTTCTTTCATAATTTCAGGGAAACTTTCTGTCAACAACAAAAAATACTCTTTGTATTCTCAGCTAGCCCACACTGTTCATGATCTCCAACTAATCATAGATTGTTCTGCTTGATACAGTCCCACATTTTCCTTAATGCATTTTCATTTTTCTTATTTCTTGTCTCTGATTTCTCCTCATAAGTGCTGGTGTCAGTTGCTCTATCCTCAAGGTTATTAAGTCTGGCTTCTATCTCCTCAATTCTGTTCTTTTGGCTTTGGATTGAATTGTCTAACTTTGTAATTTTACTATTAATCTGCTGGATTTCAGATCACTAGTGTTTCTACCAGTTCAAATGGCTTGCTTAATTTTTCATTTTGCTCTCCTGCATTTTTTTTAAATCTCTACAAGAGTTCTCTATATAATTCTTTTGTTCTCAGCTTCCAGTAGTTTCAGAAAGGATCCTTCATCTGGCGAGGTTTTTGGTTTTTTATTTAGGGAGTTTTCCAGAGCTATGGTGGACAGTTTCCTTAAATGATTAGGAATGGTTTGTTGACTTTGGGCCATCTAGAGGTTGTTTACTTTCTCTAGCATTACCTCAACTGAGGTGAGGTGTAATTCAGAAAAGATAGTAGGTCACCAGCCATCTCTGTGTACTCCAATGACTGGCCCCAGTGGACTCCCTGGAGTGGTGTGCTCTGCCTGCTGGCTTGCAAAGATGGCTTCCTACTTATGAATTCACTGAGGACTGTCAACTGATCCCATGGTGTGTGTCAGTAAAGGTTGGAAGAGATACTATCAGGCTACTCAGCAGTTAATTCTCCAGGCAGTCTTATTTTAGGAAGCTGGGAGCTGACTGACAGCTGCCAAAATCAGTCAGGCCATCACAGATGGCAGGCCCTGCCTTCCGGCTGACAACAGAAGCACCTCTTTGGCTGTCCCCAGATGATGTGATGTAGCTTAATTCATGAGTGGTTACAGCCTTGCTGCTGTCCTCAGCTGGGCCACTCCCATAAGGAAACACTATCCTACACAGCCTTTCTGTTGGAAGAGTACTTTCTGGACTGGCACTGCTTCTCCTACTGGAAATTAACTTCTGCTGAGGTCTCTGGTTGGGTGAGTTCACCACCCAGCTGTTCAAGATGGTGTCCTGGCTAAACTGAGCTTCCTGCTGCAAAACAGTAGAATCTGTGGTGCAGCTCAGAAAAGAGAGGGTGGAGGGGCACTGATGCTCTTAGTCAGCAGCTGGGCTCTCAAAATGTGGCTATGCCACATACTGCCTCCCTGTTGCATTATATGTTCCTAAATTCAGCACTGCAGTTCAGTATGTTTGCTGGCTCATGACCATCTCCTGCCTCTCAGATGACAAAGGTGGCATCAATAGCTGCAATCTGCCCAAGTAGAGAGTCAGCAGGAGTGACATTCAGTGCATGCTGCCTCATCGGAGAGAGGTAGTTTCCATTTAGTGGCACATACTCCATTCTGACAACCCTATGTTGTATCCTAGGGCTTCCTGGGTGTCTAGAATGACCTATTCAATTATTAGTTGAGGCCTTAGTGCTCAGAGAGAACTGAGAAGATGTGTGTCTAGTCCATCATCTTGGTCTGACCTCTGAATATGGTTTTAAGATACAAATTACAGAGAGTATCAATACTGGAGAAGATTCAAGATGTAACAAAAAGATATATATAGCATTTATATGTGTTCACCCACACATGTAAATGCATAAATTGATTAACATCATTAAGTCAGAATATTCCCACCCTCTGCTTCTGTGTAAAATGTTATTACGGACCTTTTCAATCTTACATAAAGGAAGAGTAATAATAAACTCACATGGATAAGCTTGAACAAGGATAAATCTATAGTCTGTCTTATTTTGTCTTTCCATGTACTACTCCTCCCAGTTCCACTGGATTTTTCAACAAGGCAGATTGCAGTTGTATCACTGTATTTCTCACTATAAGCCAAGCCAAGTGCCATCGAGTCTGAAACACATGTCTTTAAAATGTAGAGAGTGTTTTTTAAAAAAAACACATAATCAGCATGCTGCTACTGCACTGGAACAAAATGACAAAAGTATCATAACATCAAATAGTCCGTCAATGTTCACATTTCTCTGACACTCTCAAGTACTTTCTCACAGCTGGCTGGTTTGAATCAGGATCCAAGGAACACTCACGGAAAGCACTTGGTTTCTACACCTCCTAATTTATGGGTGTTCCTCTGTTTACAGAAGAAATTGTGTTGTTTGTCCTGAAGGATTTCCCTTCTTTTCAGATTTTGCTCCTTGTATCCTTGTGAGATTTTTTCAAAAAGACCTTCTCCTGTCCTCTATGTTTGTAAAATTTTGGTGAAAGCTAGTAGCATCTGGTTAGTTATCTTCTAAAAAAACGGTTCATCAATGACTGTGAACTTCCTGTTGTATGGCACTCAAAGTCTGTGTGTCTGTCTGTCCGGTTGCCTGTCTTGGTCAATGAATGCAGGAGATGTCAATCTGATTCATCTACCAGCAAGTTCTCTGCCAGCCTTTCACATAAAGGCTTTAGCAGCTCCTGGTGATTACTATCCCAATCTGTTGTTTTATTAGGGATTGCCAGATGGTTATATTCTATTTATATCATTATTTCTATATTTATTGACCTGAGTTCTTTAATAAGGAACATTAACTACTTGGTTACCCTAAGGTATGTTCATATAAAAATAGTCCATTCTTATGAATGATTTATGAATGACAGTTTCTTTACATTTTATGAGTTATCTCCAGACTATGATCACACTTATATTAATTAAACTTTGTCACCAAAGGTCAGGAGAATTCCAGATTATGTGTGGGACCTTGGCTAGAAGTAGAACATGAGGACTGCCAGTTAAGTTCACAAACTCATTCTAGAAAATGTGCTACATACTTCATTGCTGAATGTCACTATTATCACCTTCCAAGTATACCCCTTGAGAAGCTATGCACTGACACCAGAATCTAGTCCACCCTTCAAAGTTATTTTGGAACTTGTTTTCTGGAATAGCTATCAGAGCTATCATCAAATTACCCTCAATGCCCTGAATGCCATCAAAATGTCTTCCTTTCAATATTTCTTTATCTTTAGGTAAAGAAAAAGTTATTAGGAGCCAGATCAGGTGAGTAGGGAAGGTGTTCCAATATAGCTTTTTGTTTCCTGGTTAAAGCTCTCTTACAAACAACTATGTAATTAAGTTCACAAATTTGCCACCTTGCTACTGTGCGTAATGTCCTTTCCATAAAATGTTCTAAAATTGTTTTGAAAGGTGGACTAGGCACCGGCATCGGTGCATAGCTTCCCAAGGGAGTATTTGGAAGGTGAACATAATGATATTCAGTATTGAGGTATGTAGCACTTAGAACAATTAAGTTCACAGACTTAACAGTCAGACCTCATGTATTTACATTTACTGCACATCTTTAAATGATCTCATTTATGTTTAATTGAAAATATTACTTATTAAATCTATACTTAGAGATCTGTTTCCTTTATTCTTCTAGGTCTATGCAGAGGTCTGTATCTGAAAATAAAGGATTTGGTAAGTGATGAGTAAAACTAATTATCTGAATAAGATGTTCTATTTCAAAAACATTCTTTTCTTCTACTATTGTCAACAAACAACAAGAAGTGATTAATGAAGTTTCAGTTGAGTTGTTTTTGAATTCTATAGACAAAATTTTTAAAAACATGTGGATTATTTTTCCAATTTAAAATGACTATACCAAAAAGGAAACCCTGGTGGGGTTTAATGTCTGGTTAAGCAGTTAAGTGGTTAAGTATAATGGTTAAGTATAATGTCTGGTAACCAAAACATAACTGTCAACACTTCCAATTCACCAGGTGCTCCTTGGAAATTCTGTGGAGCAGTTCTAGTCTCTGCTATAATGTCACTAAGAGTCAGGATCAACTCAGTGGCAGTGAGTAAGACAAAGCTGTCTTCGATTTATTTGGAATAATTTCCTTTTATATTAGAAATATTAATTCACTTGGTTGGTGTACCAGCTTTAGTTCTCTGGACCATGTTTGAGGTGATCTTTCAGATAGCTCTAGGAATCTACGAGTGTAGGAATAAAAAAAAAGAAATAGAAAATGGTTGAATTACAAAGGACCCATCCACAGTATTTCATGAAATAGAACTTTTCCTTTAGTTTCTATGATTACCATACCCTTGCTAATTATAAAGGTAACTGGGTTGATTTGTATTTTTACTCGTAAAAAAAGCCAAAATCTGATTGCATTAGTTCTAGAAAGTTAGTGGACATTCTCCCTGCCTTATCTAATACAGGAAGCCACTAAATATTAAACATCCACAGTGGCAAAACATTTAGATTAGTCAGTCAAGAAGGTGTTTTTTATGCGCAGTGTCAAATTTGCAGGTACACTTTTCCTGTGTTTCTTCCCAGAGATGCTGAGGAATTGGGTGCTCATATCCCTACCCACTTCCTAACCCCTCAATTTTCAAAAACCAGTTTTCTTGCCAAGATCTGAAAAGCTCATTGAGACCAAGGTGATGATCCTTCATAGGTGTGTCTTCAACAATATTTGCATTTTAATCAGTTGTGATATTCTTCCAGCAACAGCCATGTGAGCTGAGTCCTATCTGATTATCCAAAGCCAGTCGGAACCAACTTGACAGCACTTGGCGACTTGGCTTTATGTGAAAACTAGCTGATAAATATTTTGAGGGCCAGCTCTGATTTGATTAGTAGATAAAGTCTTGAATGAAGGGAAGTAAGGCAAAATTTCATTTTCCTTCTAGATACATTCTCATAGCACACATTTATTTTGTGCATGCAAGATTCTCTGTGTTTCCGTCCTCACTTTTTAGTCATTTTTTTATAATTGGCGATGAAAAACTGCCTTCTCTATAGTCAAAACATGAGAGCAATAGTGATTATAAAAACAGTTGATCATACTGAGTTTGTTTCCATGCTATGCTTTGGGGGTATTATTGAAAATTTATGTTCTCAGTGTTATGATACACCATGAGGGATGACGCATTTTTGGTAAGTAGATCAGCAGGGATTCCAAATCTTCATTTTGGTGGAGTGAACTTCTTTACAACGTATCTAGGCTGAGCAGTTTGTGATCTTTCCACCCAAGAATCTTGCAGTTTCTTGAAACTCTCACAGTTCAGTATTCTGTCTGTCTACACACTTAATCATTTTGTAAAAACAAAACAAAAAAAATTATTGGGATCTGAAGGATAGAGATACTTTAACTTATGTATCAAACTAAATAGCTATTAAATCAAGACAGGAAACCCTGATGGCATAGTGGTTAAGTGCTACAGTTGCTAACCAAAAGGTTGGCAGTTGGAATCCACCAGGTGCTCCTTGGAAACCATGGGGGACTGTTCTACTCTGTCCCATCCAGTTGCCATGAGTTGGAATCCACTTGATTGCAATGCGTTTTGGTTAAGTCAAGAGAAAGGCTCTAAGGAATACTTCAATCATAAGGTATTAAGGGCTGTTTTCGTAGCAGCATTCTACCATACATCTTTGGGAGCTGTTACAGTTCATGGAAATAAATGGGCAGCCCACAGGAAATGTAGAGATGCCCATCAGGGAATAGAAATCCCCAGAATGAATCACAGAGCTCTCTTAAAATATCACTTACCACATTACAACTTGTGTGCTGAACTTGTTTTGATTTTTGATTTCTCATACTTACTGGACAGATGTTACAGTGAATTCTGATAACCAATCCTCTATTTTACTTTAGGAAAAACCGTGAATGACACAATCTGGCAGGAACCCAGCAAGCCTCAGAACAATTCCCACGTCAGAAGGCCTTGTCAGCTGAAAAATAATTATTAAATTTAGCCCAGCTGACTCTGCATTTTCCTATAGTAGTTTAAAAGGCAGGTAATACAATTTTTCATCTTTGGCCATTAAAATGCATGTACTTTGTGATCTCTTTGAAAAGGAAATAGAATAAAATGTAATACACATACACATATACATTTACACATACATGTAGGAAAAAAAAGAAATACAATGAACCTGCATTCATTGTCACAAAGAATCAATTGAAAATGGTATTTGAATGTCCAAAAATTTTTCAACGTATTAAAAAATCAGCAAGTAGAAAAATGCTCTGGAAATAACTTCAGTATATTAACAGTTGTTATATTTGGATTTCCTAAAAAAGTGAGAAGAAATCTTGATTACTAATCAAAATTATGACAGCTTATAATTTAAAAAGTCCTAAGAACAGAAAACTAGCAGTCAGATACAGAAGAATTTATTAATAATAAATGATTTCATAATTTATTTAACTTTGGAAAGGTAATGAATAAAATGGCCTTGAAGAGTCCACAAAGACGAACAACTGCACGCAAAACTGATCTGCTTGATATGTTCCTCTCAGTGCTACTGGGACACAAAACAATCTGATATTTGCTGTTGAAAATTGAAGAGTTACTGCTGTTTAGCTGAAAAAAAAATTTCAATATCTTCAAACAAACAAACAAACCAAAAATACCCAAACCCATTGTCATTGAGTCAGGCCCTACTCACAAGGCCTCTAGAGATCAGAGTAGAACTGCTCCACAGAATTTCCAAGGAGCTCCTGAAGGATTTGAACTGTCGACCTTTTGGTTAGCAGATGTAGCACTTAACCCACTACACCACCAGGGTTTTCTAATACAAAAGAAAGTGCATTTTTATAGTTAGGAGTTTAATAGTTTGATTGTCTTTATTTTTTTCATAGCAGTTTTTGATTTACGAAGTAATTATTTGTGGAAATAATAATTTTACTTTGGTAAAAAATTTTTTTAAACAATGGATTCAAACATAGCAACGATTGTGAGAGGGCACAGAACTGGGTGGTTTGTCTTTCTGTGATATACGGGGTCACTGTGAGTCAGAACTGACTCAAAGACACCTAATGATAGTTAACAGCGATGTTCTGGTGATTAATTTCAACTACATTTTTAAACATTTTAGAGCTTCTCTGTCGTAAAAAAATGAGTAGGTGAAACATTCTAGGATTATTTGAGATATTTGTCTTGTGGTTACTGCAACAGGAAAATTTTTTACAATATGTTTGATTTAACGCTATCCTTGTTCTCCTAGATACAGCTATATTCATTTAACTAGTCAATCATCTATCAGTCTCCTTCTCTGTCTCCTTCTCTATCTGCTTATCCATGCATTCACTTATCCATCCCTCTAGTAAGCATGTGCTATATTTAATAAGAATTGATGAGACAGTGGTGGGTTTAGTTTTTATATTTAATATGATTTTGTATACTAATTGGTAAATAAGGACAACATAACTGCATTATAAATTTTTATTAAAAAACTTATCATAAAATGTTTTTACATATCCTATATTCTAAACTGTCTTTTGTGAAACGTACATGTGTGCATGTACATTCATTTAATTCAGGAGTAATAGGTAGTTCTTTTACCTTCCAAGGAATACTGGCTTTGGGCTTTAGGTGCAGTGCTTCTGACTGGTGATCTGACCTCTGTCAAAGCAGAAAAACAAGAGCCTTTACAGAATGTTTCTCAAATTGTTGAGTGAATTTGTGTTCTGTGTGTGTGTGTGTGTGTGTGTGTGTGTGTGTGTGTGTGTGTGTGTAAGATGTTCAGCTGACACTTCCGCAGTAGCAGTTGAGTCACAGGACATTTACTCGGGATTAATGCCTGGCCTGGAAGAGTTGATGGCCTGAGACCGAAGCTGTCAGGGCCATTGTAAATTGAAGTAGAAATTAAGTGGGGGAGGGAAGGCCACAAGTTGTGAATTTTATGGGTGCAGTAGCTTCATTTGGAAGGCTGAGAGTATTTCTAAGCAATTAGTACCCTGCCTATCAACCCATAATATTTCTTTCTCATTTTAAATACTACTTTGTAGCTGTTAATTGCATAATTAGTTAAGAATGGATTACTGTGCCTGAGGATGGGTGAGTGTCCTGTGAATCTGATGAGATGAAGATCAGAAGGCACATCCTTGCTGTAATCCATAGCTCATGACTTTATTGAACCCTGATGATGGTGTAGTGGTTAAGTGCTATGCCTAGTAACCCAAAGGTTGGCAGTTTGAATCTACTGGGTGCTCCTTGGAGTCCCTATGGGAAAGTTCTGCTCTGTCCTATAGGTTTGCTATGAGTTGGAATTAACTCAGTGGCAATGGCTTTGATTTTAAGATTTTAATGATAAAATTGTAAAGACAGCCTTAATAAAACAGGAAAACATGTAGGACTATTAATAAGTGTCTTAAAGAATCTATTATACACTTCAAGACAAAAAAGAAGATAGTAATTTCCCTCAGTTTCAATTTCAAAATGGTAATCTACGTGACTCGTCGGATCCGACTCGACGGCACTTGGCTTGGCAATCTACATGACACATATTGTGTTAACTGAATTTCAGCCTAAAGAGCATTGGGGTTTGTTGAAAGCAACTTCCAGAGGCTCCATTTCACCAAGGATTTATCTCTGGTGTCTTAATTCATAAAATTGCTCACATAACTCAGCAATGTGACCATATTATTTCAGTTAAGAGGAAATTTATCAGAATAAGTTGAGTTATAGAAACACAACAATTTTAGTTTATCTAGTTCATTTCCTTCTTCTAAGAAATTTTTTATCTCAACCTACATCTGTGCTATTAAAAATGACCACATCTAAAAACTGCATTTGAGATAAATTTAGTTCTCAAGATTTCTCAACTAAAAAACTGACATAGGGTAGGCATCAAGGGAAATTAGTATGTAATTTATGATAAGTTTAGATTTTGAGCATTATGAACAGGAATAATATTCTTAATTTGTTCTAGTAAGTTAAAATTAATTTTGAAATCTGTTAAGTTTATTTTGGCCTTAGTTGCATGAGAAAAAAATTCTGAGAAGAATGAACTCTTACTGTTTTAAATTGAAGTTTACTCAGAAACAAGTTACAGATTATTATTTAAGTAAAGACAGTTTCAAGTACAGGGCATCCATATTTTATACCAGATTTCAAATAATCATTGGGACTTTGATAGAATACTCCAGAAAGTACCAAAATAAGGGGAAAAAACTGACGGATACTAGCAAAGCAAGTCAGGGGACTGATAGGCTCAAGAAACATGATTAGCCATAAAAATAGTATTAATTTCACCATACTACTGCAAAGCTATGTTAAATTCTTTTGGCATGTGGAAAAACAGTTTTGTTTCTTATTTAACCTAGATTTCTAGATGTCATGGAGGTAGAGAAGACCCATCTAAAGTATTGCTCAGAAGTGACTTTTAAACCTAGAACCTTTAGAAAACTAGTTTCCTAAAATCACCTTAAGCCCAACAATGGTTTAGATTAAATCAGTGTAGAATGTTTTTATTAGGCATTGTGCTCTTTTAAAAAGACATGTCCTTGTGACATTTCAACGAAAACTCCAAAGATCAGACTAGAGCTATGTCAGGGTTAATTCATAATTTAAGACAAGCTACAATGAATCCTTCATGATCATGAATTGTTTTTTATAGCTTCTGTTATGGTCCTTTTCCTATGGCAATGCAGATAGCACAGGTTGTTTAAAATCTTGGGCAGTTCTTTCCTAATCAAAATAGGAGTCAGAATTGACTCAACAGCAACAATAAAGTTAAAACGTTACCTTAACTTGCTAAACATAAGTCAAATAAACTTTAATCGTTTTCTTTTATTGATTTAGTAGGGTTTTTGTTTTAACAGTGTGATTTTAATGATATTTTTATTTTCAAAAGAGAAAACTTTTGAAAAAGTAGAGGCATTCTTTGGACTTTTTAGCTTACCATTTGAGTTGTTATTGGTTTGAAACCTCATTTCGGTCCTGATTTCTAGTTGATATCATAATTTGCTCAGGATTTTCAAGGTAAACATGTAAGTCTACTGTCCTAGTTTTTCGAGACATTATTTCTTTTTTCTTATTGGCCAATGTTAAACTAGAAATCTCAGAATCTCACTATGCTGTCCTCACTTGTGAGATATAATAAATTCCTATTTTTACTTCTTTGCTCAGTTCTGACACTAGACACCCATACAGCACTTTTTCTTTGACCCTAGCCACCCAGAGCTAGATCAGCCCTCACAAGCTAAAAGAACACATCCCCCAGACTGCCAGATAAGCAAGTGCCAACCATGAGTCCAAAGAACATCCTTAGTTCTGAGTGTTGGCTTCCACTAGTCACTGAAATTTGATAATGCTCTCAGACAACTCACAGAACTCACAAAAAATGCTGCATTTATTATATGGATTTAGTATGTAAAAAGATAGAAATGAAGATTTTCTTACAGAAGCAATGCACAGGATAAGGTCTGGGAAGGTTCTCAACATGAACCTTCAGAGTGTCAACAAAGGTGTGTCACTGTGTCACATGAATCAATGTCTTTGCTCATCCAGAAAGCTCATGGGGCTTCCATGTCCAGAGTGTTTGTTGGCTTCATTACATAATTATTATTAAGATTGAATTACCTATGTATGATTGGTTGAATTATGTTCTCCTCCCTCCCTGAAGACCAGTGGACATCCAGCTACCAGCCAGTCTGTGTGACCAGGCCAGTCTTTCATTCTTTGCACAATTTCTCAAGTGTTGTTTCAATGACAAAGATACTGCAATTACTGAGGAAACCCCAAGGGCTTAGTGCTGAGCTCTCAGAAAACAAGGGCCAAGACCAAATTGCTCCTTGTGATCTCTGCTCCTTGTGAGGTGATTCATTCCTTACAGTCTGAGACTCCCCGTTACCGACATGGCAAATACGTGAAGTCAGAAATGTGTATAGCCCTCGTGTAGGGCCACTGTGAGTTGGAATTGACTCGACAGCCATGGGAAGGACAATGTTCGAAAGGTCACAAATAAAAAAATATATATGAGCAGGATTACAAAACACATGGTTAATTTATCAACAATAACATTTTCATGGTGTTCCATCTTTAGCACCCAAACCCTTAAACAGTATTGTTTTTTTACAGCAGGTGAAGTAAATTGCTCCATTACTGAATTTACCCTGAAGAAAAGTTTGTTTGAGATCTTAAAAATCAGGAAACCTTACATAGCTCTCTTGAAAAACATGAAGAAAGATCGTAATTCTAGAACTTCCCTTGGCAGGACTTGCAAGCAATGGCTGCCCTTTAGCTGGGGATAGGTCCTCCAGCTGACTACAAATTCGTACTGTCTCCTTAACCAAATTCAATTCACTTATTTAACTTACATGTTGACCCTTGCTAATATTGTTTTAAAAAATTATAGTAAGCCAATAACTGAAATTGATTGAAGTTTATTTAATGTATGATTTTCAAATCACAGTAACATTTCCACTAGTCAAAAATGTTCCAACAAGAGAGGACTTTTCACAGATTTTTATATTGCATCTTATGGCTAGTAATAATATGTTGCCATGGAAACAGAGCCAAAACAGTGTTTATATGGTAACAATTTACCCTAAAACACAGATTCCAGTTTGACTTTGGATTTTCTGTATCTTGAAAGAGACTGTGTATAGATAGTTTTTAAAAATGGGCACGTGGCCCAATTCTAGACTTAAAGGTGACTTTTAGGAAACCAGTGTTCTTAAAACTTAGTCTTTAAAGATTGTCTTATGATGATAACTCAACCTCCACAGCATCTGAATTTCTGAGAATTTAAACTGTTTCTCAATATCTATACTTGCAGTCTTGATCTAGTAGATAATGTCTAAGTTCCTCCATCTGGCGCTCAAGGTCCATTAAAATTTGGCCTCATTCACTCATCCAGTCACTCATCATCCTCTGTATCAAGAATTATCATCTGATCTGACCAGTCTCAGTCTTTCCATTTCACTAAGTGTCTTCCACTCATAGAGTTGCTGTCATATTTGTTCCTTTCACTTTGCTTTCACCCTACCAAAGTCTCTTCAGGTTTTCACCTGTGTTTTATCTAGTACTCTAGGTCATGATGATCTCCTTCCAGAGCGCTTGTTTGAATTCCTATTTTACCTCCTGTGTTATTGTGTAAGTGTGTCCTACACATATTCATGTCTTATGTCCTCTGCTGATTCTAGATTCTAGAGTACAGGAGACCACCTTCTTTTACTTTCCTGTACAAGAATACCTTTAGAAGGGTCTTTGCAAAATTCATGTCTAAAGAATCAAAATAGGAAATAGATGGAAAAGAACAACAGAAGAGAGGGGAAAAAATGTTTTCTCTATACCCCTAAACATGTTGCCAGTGAGTTGATTCCGGCTTACAGTGACTTTTAGGATGAAGTATAACTGCCCTGTAGGGGTCCTATGTCTGTAACTATGGAAGCAGAACACCATATCTTTTTCCTGCAGAGTGGCTAGGACATTCAAGCCATCAACCTTTCCTGTAGCAACCGAACACTTAACCATGTGCTACCAGGGTTCCTTTTCTGAATCAGAAATTAAGACGGAATAAAAAGCAGATGACAAAAATTCAACTTCTGGCTTTGTACTCTGTAATGGATGACCTTGCTTCAAAGAACCAGATTTTAAAAAAAAAGAATTTTAATATTTAGAGGCATTCTGGGACCCTCTAAGTATGGTTACTGTAATTTCAAATAGGAAGTTACTGACATTAATGACTCCGAGACTAAGTTGTGAAGATATTGTTTCATTACAGTCATAATGGTGATTTGGAGGAAAACCTTAATCTATTTTTAACTACGCTCCCCCAGCTCCAAATATGAGCAGGAGGAACAATAGGAAATTGAAGCAGTGATTACCAGTAGAAAGAAGACGCAAGGAAAAGTCAGTAGCCTGGTGGCTAGGCGATACCCGTGGGACTCGGGACCTTCATCTGCGATACAAGGCCCTTGGATTAAGTGATCCATAAAGTCCTGTCCTTCTTTAGCACATTGTATATTTCAGATTTAAATAAATGAAGCCACCCTTTACAGGGGCTGAAAGGGAAGACCTGCTACCTTTTGAAAAGGTTTCATTTAGCTGCAAGCAAATGGATGCCACATTCTGAAGCTTTTACTAAGTATGCGGAGAACAATTGTATCATGAATAATTCACATTGGGAAGAACTAAGTTAATGAAGCTCAGAATGTCAGTGGTGAACATTTACCAGAAACAGGAGAAGCGAGAACAGCTTGGATTCAGAGCATTCTGGAGTTGGGAAAGATTTCAGTAGCTAGTCGGAAAAACCAAGCAAAACTCATTGCTGTCCAGTCAACTCCTACTCATGGCATCTGTATAGGACAGAGTAGAACACTCCAGTAGTTTCTAATTCTGTAATCTTTACGGACGGCAACTGCTATCTCTTTCTCCCATGGGCCATGTGGGGATTCGAATCACCAACATTTTGGTGAGTAGCCAAGCACTTGAAACACTGCTTTGCCAGAACTGTTGAGTAGCTTGAATGCCATCTTTTTATTATCCGTGAGGGAACTGAATCCCAGAGAGATTTGATGACTCAGTCAAGGGTAGATAAGCAGTCAGTAGAATGCTTGGGTTTTATTTTATTAAATTTCTGTTCTATTTTTAATCAGTGTATTGTAAGAATAGTATATCTTTAAGATTATAAATATTAATGATCTAAAACAAAACAAAACAAAACTGATTGCCATTGAGTAGATCAGACTCTTAGGGAGAGGGTAGAACTGCTCCATAGGGCTTTCAAGGAGCAATGGGTAGATTTGAACTTCTGATCTTTTGGTTAGCAGCCAAGCTCTTCATCATCGTATCACCAGGGCTCCGTTAATGACCTAGCCAATACAATAGCTTAATAAAAGAAAGGAAAGATACAGTGAGAATTAAACTGTACCCAAACTTCCTAAGTCCTGTGATTTCTGGTAACCTAAATGTAACATTTATGTCTTTCCATAGATTTAAATGAAGATGGCTTTCTTTTGGGTGATAACATAAATACCCCTCAAGGAAAAAAGCTACAAGGCATGTCCTGTCAGGTACTGTGAATAATTAACAATTTACTTGGTATTTTGTGAAAAATCGTCTTGTTGTTGAGTTCCACAGTATGCTAGAGATAGTGTAGAATACATAGACAGCCTTATAGTTACTCTATATTTAATAGTTACTGTAGTCTGTTTTATAGTTGATGTACTTATGATCCCATGATTTAAGATATAAATGAAAAAAGCAAATGATGAGTTAATAAACCATTTTGATTATATAAAACCTCAAGATGTACAGTCTTTTGATAAGTAACTTTAAGCTTGTTAAATTAATATACTGAAATTTTATCTGACAAGACACATAGCAAATGCTTAGAACTATCTGGCAACCTTCAGCATGAAATATGTGTCTCATGATTTCATATTCAGTATTAAAAAATATACACTGATTCCTGACATATCTCTTCAGAAATTGTATTAATTTGCTTAGGAGTTTGAGCAATTAAGAATGTCTGAGTTTAGGGCCTCCCCAATAATAAGAAGTACAGCTACCTCATAGGATTTCCAAAGAGAAGCTGGTGGATTCGAACTGTCAGCCTTTTTGATTAGTAGCTGCTCTCTTAGCCACTGTGTCACCAAAGCCAAAAAGCCACCTCTGTTGAGTCAATTTTGATTCATAGCAACCCTATAGGTCAGATTAGAACTGCCATATAGACCTTTCCCAGGAGTGCCTGGTGGATTTGAACTGCCAGCGTTTTGGTTAGCAGAGGTAGCACTCAACCACAATGCCACCAGGATTTTCGTTGTGTCACTAGGGCTATCCAATTACAATGTTAAGTAACACCAAATAGTTGCTATTCAGCTCGTAGGAAGAAAGAGCTATCAGATGAGGCAACAGTGCCAACTCAGGTGTCACACTGATTTTTGATATTTTTCTGACAACTTCAGGGTGCTCTTTAATCATGCTGATAGATTTATTAGAACATTTAAAGCGGGACGTTTTTAGTGTAGTAGTAGATAGATCAATAGGCAGAGGGTATACGGCCTGTGAATTGGGAGGTCAAGTTTGGTGCAGGAAAGGAGCTCACTTCTCTAAACACAGACTGACTTCTGGGGGTGTCAGAGACCTTGTGATGGAGGAGACAGTGGACTGTAACTTCTGATCTACCACACAGTTTCTGTTGACCATTTTGTTGATGCTGAAGTGATGGAACTGTCCTAGAAGAGACTGTCTCTACCACACACTGATGAGTGTCAGCCTTCAGTGGATTCACCCTCTGGGGAAGGGTTGAGAGTTCTGGAGTCAGACAAAGCTCTCTTTGAATCCTGGTTTAGCCTTTAGGAGCTCTGTATCTTTGGCAATCAACTTAATTTCTCTCAGCCTCCATTCTACCATCTGTAATACCAGTCTGTAAAGAACCTACGTCTCAGTGTTATCCTGAGGATTACATAAGAAAGAGACTTCATTCCATCACTTTATTTCATCGCTGGCATTTTGATGTCATTGCTGCCATCTAGTTGGATCCTGACTCATGCAACCCTGTGCACAGCAGAACAAAACACCGCCCAATCCTGCGTCATCACCATGAGCAGTTGTGGATAGGACTGTTGTGATCCATAGAGGGTTCATTGGAGGTCTGTCATCATCAGGCCTTCTTTCCCAGCCCGTCTTAGCCTGGAAGCTCTGCTGAAATCCATTCAGCATCATAACAGCACACCAGCCTTCACTGGAAGATGAGTGTGAATGAAGTGCATTGGCCAGGAGTTGAATCCCAGGCGTACTGCATGTAAGGCAAGAATACTTCCACTGAACTACTACTGCCTTCATGGTTGGCATTAAAGAGATGCTTACAGGGTAGCGGGTTAAGTGCTACATCTGCTAACGAAAAAATCAGCAGGCACTTTGTGGAAACTCTGTAAGTCGGAATCAACTCGACGGCACTGGGTTGTTGTTCGTTACAAGACACCAGTTGTGTTCCTGTCATTGCTGTGGCTCCCATTCTCTTCTCTACTTCTTCACACTCTCTTCACTCTCATTCTTTTCAGAAAGACTTAATGACATTCTCATAGCACAGTTGGTGGTTAATCTCTGAAATATGCAGGCTCACTGCCCTAAATTCAAATGAGACCTCAAATATAATATCTAAGGAAAACATTGTCTGATAGCCAGGAAGAAAAATAGCATTGGTTTACAGTAGGAACTTCCCAGACAAGTCTAGTGCCAAGAGAGACCTTTCTTTATGTTTTTAATAGTAAAACAGAGCCACTACTTAGAAAGAAGAACTGATGTAGAAAGTTCTTAAGAGAAAAGGATTAAAGATCATTTTATACTATAATGCCAATACTTCTGAAGGTTTGTATTGGCCAAGAAATGATCCTTCTAGAACAGTACCCACTCAGTTCTGCTGTTTAGTTTACTCCTAGAGATTAACTGATGGAGTTCATGCCCTGTGGTAATCAAGCAGGAGCATTTAATCAAGAAATCTTCATTTAAGAGTAAGTGATGGTCTCATCTATCTGTAACATCGCTCTGCTCTTCTTATTCATAGTGGACATTTGATTGAGTTAAACCAAAGAACAGACAACTTTCATTTAAAGAGCAATTAAAAAGGATCCTACAAAAATAAAGAAGTTTTGATCTCCCTACAACTTCTCTGTAAAAAGTATCTGTATTATGGAATACTTCGATATGCCAAGAGGTGCCATGTGAAATCTTTATAAACAATTTGTTCATTGAAAGATGATGTATCAGTAAGAATTCTCAAGAGAAATAGATCAGTAGAATGTAAGTGTGTTAATACAAATCATATTTAAAAGAAATAATGTTTCAGAGAAACATTTATTATAAGAAATTGGCTCATACTTCTATGTGGGTAGGAAATTCTGAAGTTTGTAGGGCAGGCAAGCAGACTGGAAAACTAGGCAGTGTTTTTATATAACAGTCTTGAAGCAGAATTCTTTCTTTTTCCAGAAACCTCATTGTTGTTTTTAAGTCTTCAACTGATTAAATGAGACTCACCCACATTACCCAGGGTAATTTCCTTTAATGTAGAGTCAACTGATTGTAAATATTGTTCATCTACAAAATACCTTAACAATCTTTAGACTAATGTTTGATCAAACAATTGACACCATAGTCTAGCCAAGCTGACATAAAATTAATCATAGATGGGGAAGCAATCATTCTGAGACAGAGAAGAAACTCTGATGTGAAGAGTGTAGACCAGCTTGTTGGTGAATACAAGAACTTTTCGCCCATGAAGGGTAAGACAGTACACAATACTGGGGAAGCCAGCACCGCCTTGTATAAGGCAAGGTCGTGGAAGCTCCACAGGTAACATTCAAAGTCTCTGGGACCATATTGCTGGAGTGAAGCCTTTAGGGACCTCGGGGAACATTTAGCTCAGCTGGCATAACAGAGTTTATAAAGAAAGTGTTCTGTATCTGGTGAGTAGCATCTGGGGTCTTCAAAGCCTGTAAGCAGCCATCTAGAATATTCACTGGTCTCACCACTTTGAAAGCAAGGAAGAATGAAAAAACTAAAGATATAAGGGAAAGATTAGTGCAGATGACCACGACGACCTCCACTGGGGTGAGTCCAGTACAGCTAGGTGGTCTCCAGCTGCCACAACTGGCTACTTTGACAGGGCTTCCAGCAGAGAGTTTCTGACAGGGCTAGACAAAGATATAGGACAGAATTCTAATTTAAAAAGAGAAGTCAGGTTTGCTCATCTGAAGAAGACGGGAGAAATCACGAGGGTATGGCCCCTGGAAACACTTTGAGCTCAGTATTGAAGTCACTCCTGTGGTTTATACTCTAGGCAAAGATTGAGCTAGAATTCAGGAGGGGACAGGAAATCTGTTAACTTTCTCAAACCCAAGGTTGAGAATGAAAAATGTTGACATGTGGAGTTGTCAACCAATGCCATAAAACAGCAGGTGTGCTAAATGTTTAATAAGTTGCTAGCTAATTCTACGAACTTTCATCTAAAGTGTTATTTTAAAAAATGTTGATAAAATAAAAAATATGTATCTAGTCACCAAAATCAAACAAACAAAAAAAAAACTGACCGTGGCTGATTTTGAGAGCTCACAAGTGAGGAAATGATCAGGTGAAGCAGTGTTTCTGAAAGTGTGGCCTGGAGACTACGTGCGTCAGAATCCTTGGGGTATTTGCCATAACGAAGTTGCTAGCTTAATGAGAATGGCCATAAATGAAGCCTTGTGAGTCTTACCCTAACCAACTGAATTGTCACACCTGGGACAATTCTGTGGGTTTACATACGGGTGATCAGTACATGGACTGTGAAACCCTCTGGGATGGGGACATTTAGGGGACACTTGTCTGGTGACACAATGGACACTTGCCCACTGACTTGTCCACTTGATACTCTGGTCTGATCTTGGAAGGTAACCAAAAAACTGAAAAACAAACTGCCATTGAGTTGCTTCTGATTCATGCAGCCCCATGTATTAGAGAGTATAACTGCTCCACTGTCAGATTATTAGGCTTCTCTTCCAAAGAAGACAATAGCCTCCAGTTTTTCCTGGAATTAATTTTTGCTCTTTATTATGAGAATGATATACATTCATTGTAGAAATTTTGTAAACTATGTAACAGCTGTTACATAGTTGGCTGTGATTTGTGGAGACCCCACGAATAACAGAATGAAACATTGGCTGCGCCTGCAGCGTCTTCACGACCATTGGTACGTTTGAGCCCACTGTCGCTGCCACTTTGTTAATCCACCTCACTGAAAGCTTCCCTTGCCTTGGCTGGCATTCTACATCACTGAATATGAGGTCTTTTTGATAAAGACACACCCAAAGTAAGCAAGGAGAAGTCTTGGGCAGTATTCTATGATCCGTAGGATTTCCTTTGGCTAATTTTTGAAAGTAGAATACCAGGGCTTTCTTCCCAGTCTGTCTGCATCTAGATGCTCTGTTAAAACCTATTCCAGCATCACTTTCTTGGTGCTATGAGGTCCCCAAACCCTAGACTAGCTTCCTTTCCCTTTGCATCTTGTGATTGCCTCAAGGTACCACACAATCTTACACACTGAGCCCTGCCACACCAACAAGACTGCCGCCCCTCCTCTCTCATTAACATCATGGAGTCAGGGTTTAAGACGTGGAGGAACATCACATAATACCGGGAATCGTGGCCTAGCCAAACTACTACACACATTTGGAGAGTGAGGCGGACACAGTTCAAGGCAGTCTAAGATGAGTCCTTTTCTCAAAACTAATTTTACTCCAAGAATATTTCTGAAGACTTGGCCTAGGACAAACTTGCTGGAGAACCAGGCTGCAGAAGAGGTGCTGATAGGGAGAGTTTGAAGCAAAGCCATCTGCCCGCTACTGTGGTCTTTATACTTCCATACAGAATGTCTGGGGGAAACTTGACTCCTGGAATTATTTTTGTATTCTTGTTCTTGTTTGTTCTTCTCCGGCAGCATCCAGTTGATGGCACAAACCTTGTGTAGCATATTGAAAAGGGTATAAAATATGCAGTAATACAGACTTTGGGCCAATATATTTTCAGAAGATGTTTCATGGCTCATTTCTCACGTAAATTCTTAGGTTGCATTCAGCCTTCAGAGTGTCATTCGTATTCATGAGAGCAAGGAGGGATAACATTTATTACTTTCAGTGCTGGTGACATTAAGCACTGTAAAGCACCCCTACCTGGACTGTACCAAAACATTTTGTCCGTAAGCTCCTTTAGTGGAAAAAGTGTTCAAGTGAATTAATAAAATTATCTATTTTTCTATGTCTCTATATTTCTAAATCTACTTACATACCTACCAATATCTGTAAGTATGTAATCCATTTCCATTAAGTCAATTCTGACTCATAACAACCCCATAGAACAGAGTAGAACTGCCCCAGAGAGTTTCCAAGGAGTGTCTGGTGGATTCAAACTGCCAACCTTTGGGTTAGCAGCTGTAGTACTTACCTACTGCACTGCCAGGATTTCTGATTCATATATGAGGGCTGCCAATTAAGTTAACAAACTCATCCTAGAAAAAGTGCTATATACCTCATTGCTGAATATCTCTGTGGTCACCTTCCAAGCACTCACTTTGGGAAGCTATACACCAATGCTAGCACCTAGTTCACCCTTCAAAGCAATTTTGGAACTCTTCTTCTGCAGTGGCCAGCAGAACTATTGTGGTATTACCCTTGATGTCCTGAATGTCATCAAAATGTCTCCCTTTCTATATTGCCTTTATCTTTAGGTAAAGAAAAAAGTCACTGGGGCTCTATCAGGTAGTTATTTGTTTACTGGCTAAAAACTCCTTCCCAGACAGCTATACAATTAAGTTTGCAAACTTGCTCCCATGCCACCACCGAGCACAATGGCTGTTCCAGCAAGAGTTCCAGAGTTGCTCTAAAGGGTGGACTATGCTCTGGTGTCAGTGCATAGCTTCCCAAGGGGAGTGTTTCCAAGGAGACCATAGTGATATTCAGCAATAAGCTATGTAGCACTTGGAGCAATTAAGCTCACGGTCTAATTGTCTGACTTCATCTTTGCAGACATATATGAATATACACACATATGTATGTTTGTATGTGTCCACGGGGTTCACAGGTGGCATAAAACATTAACACACTTGGCTTGCCTACTAGCTGAGTCTATCCAGAGGCACCTTGGAATAAAGTCTGGCAATCTACCTCGGAAAGAAATCAGCCATTGAAGACTTTATGAAGCACAGCTCTATTCTGATACTCATGGTATTGGCATGAGTCAAAATCTATTTGATGCCAACTTTTTTTTTGTCTCTACATAGGTATATGCATACATCTATGTGTTTTATCCCCAAGACCTTGACATTCCTTTCTAACGCAGATATTAAAGTTCTAAAAGCTAGGTCACTCCCCACCAATTTCTTTCTTGATGTCTTGTATTGTGGAGACGAGTTTACTTCTCAGATTGCTCAGCCTCCTCCATATTTAGACACAGCCACAGGAAGAACTGGCAGTGTTGTGGTTAACAGCTGTGGCTGCTAACCAAAAATTGGCAATTCAGATCTACTAGGTGCTCCTTGAAAACGATATGTTACAGCTCTACACTGACCTATAGGGTGCTACGTGTCAGAATTGACTTGACTACATGGGTTTTTTATAGGGCCCGGGTTCTGGACAATGTGATATATGACAAAATACCTGGGGTGGCCTTACTTTTTGGAGGGTAGGGTAGAGGAAGGCCTTGTGAAGCAAAAGCTTTATCCTTTGTCCTTCCTCCTGCAGGGAGCTGGGATGTGATGCCTGGTGTGTCAGTATCCATCTTCCAACCACAAAGCTGATGGAGCAGGCAGATGCAGGGTGCCTGATTTGTTATTGATGTTCTTGGCTTGCTGTACCAGCTTAGACTGCCAGGGTCAGAACTTCTTAATGTATAGGAAAATGAGCCTCATCCTTATTTAAGCCACTCTTTTAGAGTTTTCTCTTCCTGAAAGCTGAGTACATTCCTAAGAGATGCACTTTGTCTTTAAGGCTGTCATTTGATGATGATTGACGATGATGATGATGATTAAGGGAAAGTATACAATCCAAATCAGCTGCCTATCTGCAGCTCCATCTGCTCTCCTCACCCAGCTACAGAATGTTCCTCACTTGCACTCTGTACTTCTAGTTTTCTCTTGATGAGCACCCTCCTCTCTACCTTCTTCTCTCAATCTAGAAAGAAATCAGTAGGACAGCCTCCTATAAATGGAGAAAACCATAGAGCGATACTGTGTCCCCGAGTCCAGTCCATTCTTGCTTGAAGAGCCGACCTCAGTACTAGTTTCTAGCCAGGGCCATCAGCAAGTCTAGGGGTCATGTTCCTGGGGACCCTTCAGGCTCTCCAATCATCAGTTCTGGTCTTTTAGAAGAGTGCCTGAACTACATACCTCTTTTTCTCGTGTTGTTGTGTCCCCCATCACGGCTGCCTTTGGTGGTGGCTGGGCACTACGGCTGTCATTTTTGCCAATACTGTACCATTGTTGTTCTTTTTCAACTATCAAACCAAACTGTTCACAGAGTTGGATGGCGTCAAAACTCAGCTCTGCTAAGACAACTAAGACTCTCTCCCTCCAGTTTTTGTGTAGTGTAGTTATGTAATGTGTTACGTAGTTATGTAGTTATGTAGTTATGTGTTATGTAGTTGTGTTATGTAGTTATGTAATGTAAGTTAGTTATTTAGTCCTTCAGATGAAAGTAGTGCTAATAACAAATAAGGTGTTGGCTATTTATAGCTTATAGACCTATAACTGTATCCAGTGCTGCACACTATTACTGGGAAAATGGTGTATGTAAACTTCACAAAAGTGAAAGGAATTTTTGGTGAGCTTCACTGAGGTCGTGACGCTGGAAAACTGTGGTGGGGCTTAAAATACATTCTGCAATTGTTTAACAAGCAGAAGAGGAAGTCCTTGCTATGTGTCATACAAATTTTGTGCAGCTCTACTCAAACATGCAAACAGCCTATCTGTTGCTGTTGAGCTGATTGTGACTCATGGCAACCCTATAGGACAGAGTAGAACTGCCCCACAGAGTTTACAAGGAACACTGGGTGGATTCAAACTGCCAACATTTTGGTAGTAGGCACTGCACTTAACCACTATGTCACCAGCGTTGCCATTCCAAAAATAGGGGTGTAAAACTACAAACATTTGGTAATTATCTCAGTTTCTGTGGGTCAGCATTTTGAGAGTGGGGTAGCTGAGTGGTTCCAGCTCACAGTCTCATGACGCTGTGTGTAAGATGCCATTTGAAGGCTCAGTTGGCGCTGGGGAATCTCTTCCTATGATCTGTCTCTCATTGTTGTAGGTAGAAGGCCTCAGTTTTTTGCTGGCTGTTGGTTGGAAGCATCAGTTCCTTGATGTGTGGGTCTCTCCTTAAGGCTGAGTGCCTTCACAGCATGGCCCTTGACTTCCCCCAGAGTGAGTGATCCAAGAGAGATCAAGGAGGAAACCCCTATGTCTTTGAAGACCTAGTATAAGAAATCTCACATCATCATTTCTACCATATCTTTCTCGTTAAATCCAATCCATGTTAACCAGAAGTCCAAACCCGTTAACATCAGGCTGATTCCAGCTTACAGCAGCCCTATAGGACAGAGTAGAGTTGCTCAACAGGATTTCCAGGGAGCAGATGGTGTATTCAAACTACCAACCTTTTGGCTAGCAGCTGGAGCACACATTAAGGGAAATGAATTTATATTCCATCTCTTAAAGGGAACAGTATAAAATAATTTGTGGATGTGTTTTAAAACTACCACAGCTACCTGATAATGTTCTGAGGTTATTGATGAAGGAGTTTCCACCTGCCAAGAGCAAGATTGTAACTCATTTTACAGATAGGAACAGTGCAGGATGGTGTCTGTTAACAAAAGGAGAATTTATTCTCTCCTCTTTAAGAGTCGAGAACTTCGAAGAATTGCCTTAGTTGCTATTAATTATGAAATTCACATCTTTTGCCTCAAGTGAAATTAAATTAAAATTGTATTAGATTTTCTCATTTCTGTGTCCAAAGTTATAATGACGTTATGGTATGCTTTGCCTTTTAAGCAAGAAAGGAGCTAAGAATATTGTGTTCTAACTTATTACCAGAAAGAAAATAACTCAGTTTTAATAAATTTTACATATGCCTTATATTTGCTAGGCAAATTCCAACTTCAAATGTATGTGAGCATTTCCTTATATTGATCACCTTAAAAAGTTGATGGGAATTAGTAACATTCTTATTTTCTAATGGTATTATGCAATTTAAAAGACAGTTAGAAAGCATACTGTAAAGACTTAGAGTGTGCCAAGCACCAGGTATTATCTACCCACTAATACCTTCCCAGAAACCTTAGTGGTGCAGTGGTTAAGTGCTACATCTGCTAACCAAGAACTCAGAAGTTCGACTTTACAATGTGCTCCTTGGAAACTCTGTACGGCAGTTCTACTCTGCTGTGTAGGGTTGCTGGGAGTTGGAATCTACTCATTAGCAGTAAGTTTTACTACCTATGCACTGTCTTTGAGTCAATTCTGACTCCTTGTGACTCCACATGACTCCCAATGTTGTAAATCTCTATGAAGTAGACTGTCACATCTTTCTTCCAAGGAACTGATGATTTCATCAGTCTTTCGGTTAGCAGTCAATTGCTTTAACCTCTGCACCACCAGACCTGCCTCTTGGTATTACCTAGCATTTTGAAAATAAAGAACAAACCTGAAAATGTGTGCTTTATCTTTTGAAAGCAAACCTCAGTGGTGTAGTGGTTAAGAGCTACACCCAACAACAAAAGGTCATCAACAGGACTCTACTGGGCGCTTGTGGAAACTCTGTGGAACAATTCTACTCTGTCTCACAGAGTAGCTATGAGTCAGAATTGGCTTGACTTCAATGGGCTTGGTTTGATTTTTTGTTTTTCCTTTAAAAAGCTACAGGCTACACGCAGTGGCAAAATGAAATCTAAACAGTACTATCTTCAGAGATTTTTAGCTACTACATTAAGTGCTCCTTCTTGCATCTAGCTTGGCTAGAATTTGTGAGACTACAGCTCTGCAATGAACCTTATAAACCATCCTTGCCTTATCTTAATATGAGTCACTGCTCTTGACTTTGGACTTGCTGCTTAAATGCCTTGCATTTCAATCTCCACATATTAAAAAGTGATGAAAATAGGAACTTCTTGTCATTGGTAAAAATATTACATGGAAGAATACATGTTTATGACTCTCAGATGCTTAGTAAACATTCATGTCCTCTTCTCATTAAACCTTATTAACTCTTTTGCAGAGTAAAATTTAAAAATCCCCTTCTATTCTCTTGTAAACTCCATCACATGCCCTTGGTTTCCATCTTGAAGTGCCTCGAGTGGGTGCTCTCTGTGACACTAAGTTCATGATTTTTCAAAAGCAGAAGTCATCAGTAAGGAATTTACATTACACATACAAAAAAATATCTTATGTCATAGTATAAGAAGTTTTCGATTAGTAAAAAACATCTTACACTGTGACATAAGATATTACCTAACTCCAAATACATAGTTCACTTCAGCTTAAATTTTACCAGGCTTTCAAAATTGGATGCCCATTGTATAACCAATACTGCAAGGAGTAACATTTTTTCCTGACCCTAACTATCTTCACACCAATCTTGTTCTGGATTTTGTGCTATGTGTTGGGATCAGAGTGAGAAAAGGTGAAAGAGAATGAATATACTCAGTAGATACAAATATATGTATACTACACATATATAAAGATTGCCCAGCTAAGTTTGTGAACTCATTCAAAAAAAAATGACTATATATCTCACTGCAGAATATTGCTATGGTCACCTGCCAAGTACCCCCCTTGGAACTTTTTTTCTGGAATGGCCACCAGAGTTGTCATTGTATTACCCTTGATGTTGTAAACACTACCCAAATGTCTTCCTTTCAACATTTTCTTTACCTTCAGGTAAAGAAAGAAACCACTGGGGCCATGTCAGGTGAGTAGGGGTAGTGTTTAAATACAGTTATTTGTTTACTGACTAAAGACTCCCTCAGAAAGAGCCATACAGTTAAGTTTGTTAACTTGCTGTCATGCCACTATGTGCAACGGCCATTCTAGAAAGAGTTCCAAAATAGCTTTGAAGGGTGGACTAGGTGCTGGCGTCGGTGCATATCTTCCCAAGGGGAGGACTTTGAAGGTGACCATAGTGATATTCAGCAGTGAGGAATGTTAACACTTAGAACAATGAAGTTTGCAGACTTAATTCTCAGACCTTCTATACACACATATACATATCGCTTTTGTTTGACAGCTTTGTAAAGTTTGTTTTTGTTTTCTATAAGTGGGAACAGAACTTGTCTCGTTTTTCTCTTCTAAAAGAGGGTAACCTCTGAATGTTCACATCCGTGTCAATATCACAGACATGTGAAGACTACTGCCAATGAAATGGTAAAAAGTTTCTCCACAGCTATCCTCTTTCAATGTTATTGCTTTTATTCTGTCTTTTTCCCAATAGATTTTTAATACCATGAGCATCATTTTCAGTAGTTCTTTGTTACATTTGTTTTTCAGCTGACACATGCAAGTGTTTCTATAAAATACTGTTTCAAGAGCAGTCAAAACTGATTTGCTTTTGTTGTTAAGTTTCTGACCTAGGAATAGCGTAAAGCATTTCCCTCAAAGAAGGATAGGTTTTATGTAAATTTTTTACCTAAAATGTAGCAATTTCTCCTGAGATATGGACCATTTTTTAGCATCAGAAACAGTAGCCTGTTTGGGTGCCAACTCTTTCCCCTGACATTAAAATCTTCCCAACACATCTTCTACCTTTCTTTCACTCTTGATGCATTGCTAAGTGGAGGTTCGTGGAAAGGCCATGTTTTTAGAGGGTTTGGAAAATTTCTAGGGTACTTATATGCAGCAAAACGTCTTGTGGTGTTACGGACTTCATAAACTGTAAGTCTCATTTGTAGTTCTTGTTCTAAGCTGACTTTTATGAACACTGCAAGCTAAATTATGAAACTGATTATTGTTTCACCAGATGTAATACATATAGTATAGATTCTCTGGAAAATAACTGCCTTCAAGAAAAGAGGTTTTTCTA
Organism: Heterohyrax brucei; assembly: GCA_028571685.1. Taxonomy (NCBI): domain Eukaryota; kingdom Metazoa; phylum Chordata; class Mammalia; order Hyracoidea; family Procaviidae; genus Heterohyrax; species Heterohyrax brucei. The sequence continues at coordinate 97,273,349 of CM053148.1, forward strand.
AGGTAAGAACAACATACAGGCAAATCCCCAGGTTATGAAAAAGCTCTTCTGCTAATTGAATCTTTAAATCTTTCAGTCGAATTTGTATGTGAGGCAGAACCAGTGCATGTTGTTCTTATGTAGGCTTATTTTAGTACAAGGGAAACCCTGGTAGTATAGTGATTAAGAGCTATGGCTGCTAACTGAAAGGTTTGGACAGTTCAAATCTACCAGGTGTTCCTTGGACACGACATGGGGCAGTTGTACTCTGTCCTATATGGTCACCATAAGTAAGAATTTACTTGATGACAACAGGTTTGTTTTTTGGATTTCTTTTAGTACAAGAGAGGGCCTCGTGGTGCAGTAGTTAGTAATTTGGGTGTTAACCAAAAGGTTGGCAGTTCAAATCCATCAGCCACTCCTTGGAAACTCAGTGGAGCAGCTCTACTCTGTCTTACAGGGTCACTATGAATCAAAATTGACTTCATTGCAACAGACATTGTTGTTGTTTAGAGCAAGGAAGCTGTGGGGTATAGCACTTAAAGTGCTAACTAAAATTTCAGCAGTTTGGACCTACCAGCTACTCTGGCTGAGATGCAGCAGTTGGCTTCTGTAAAGCTTTACATCCTTGCAGACACTACAGGGTCTCTGTGAGTTGGAACCCACTTTGACAGCTGTGTTTTTGGTTTCCAGTATTTACTACAAGAAAAGGCTTAAGTCTTTTTAATCATTAACAACTGCATACGAAGCAATGAAAGTAATTATGACGGAGAACTGATGAGTGTGGGTTGGTTCAGTAATTTGAAAATGAGGGTGAATTTATATAACCCTAATGGGCAAGTAGGAGTGGTTACAAATTGAATCTTGGTAGCTTGGGAACTACCTGTAGTTATGAGATATCTCCGTTCACAGTCCTCATTCCCAAAGATTACTAGCAGGTTATTAACATCTTAGTCTTGTATGCTTTGGGTTGGTATCACCTCATAGTGACCACATGAGACACAGTGGAGCTATCCCACAATGCTGCCTAGGCTGTAATCTATACGGGGGCAGATTCCCAGGTTTTTCTTCTTTGGTGTGGTTGGAGGGTTCCAACCGACGACCTTTTCGTTAACAGCTGAGAGCACCGTCAGTGCAACACTAGGGCTCCTTATTAACCTCTAGGTTTCTGTAAAGGTTTTCTTCTTAATTGAACTTATTTGCCTAAGGAGTAACATCTTTCACTAAGAAGGAAGAGATAATGAAAAGATACTGGTTAAATTTACTGTTGTTTTCTGAAAATTACCACATACTTCCCTTACTGGTTTTCATGATTTCTGATTTTTTAATAACTTGTTAAATATCAAAGATCCGTAGGGGTTTAAAAAAAACCCAAAAAACTCAATGCATGGCAAAAGGGTTTCTGGGCAGAAGCACAGCTGTGTATGCACAAACCATGTCAACTAAGTCAAAAACCTGGAGCTACCACCATCCATGCATTTAGGCTAATTCAGGCAATTGACTTCACGTTTCTGCATCTCAGTTTCCCCATTTTTAAGTAAGATGTTGGGTTAGATGACTACGAGGAGTTCTTCAAGCTCTAATAATATGATTAACATTTCCACTTTTTCTTTGATACTCTTATGAGAGTTTATGCAAAGTGACAATAGGATAAATTTACTTGGCCATGAGTCGGATCTGACTCGATGGCACTTGGCTTTAATGCCTCTAAGCTTACTTAAGGAACAAGGAATTTCTGTAATCTAATTCCCTCATTTCAGGGATAAAAAGGTTTAAGTGCAGAGAAATGAAGAGCCTTGGTCAAATTCACAAAGTTAGTCGTAAAGCAGAATGGTCACTTATCTCTAGACTAAGGTGGGTTCGATTAAGCCAGGTTTTTCTGACACTTCTTGATTATACCATGAACACATTAAATTGCACCTCTTAGGTACACAAATTTTCCATGTAGTTTCCTATATCTATAGCTCCTTGTATTGTTGGGAATTCAGTAGGTATTTAATAACAATTAATTTATATAATATCTCTTCAGTATTCTACTGTGCATATTTTATGCTTATTTTTTTAATTTACTTTGATCAGTTAGAAAGGCTACATAAAAAGAGAAATGCTGTCATAAACTGTTCTACAAACTTCTTCAGAGTTTCAGAGCCAGGAATATTCCGTAATAAGTAACAGAGATATTGCTTCTGAAGCCCTTCCCTGGACACCAGCTCAACCCCTATTTGCATCTCTGATTTGTCTAATTCCAACAGCCTCCAGCTGGCTTCGTAGTGTTTGCACTGTAAAAGACTGACCCCAAACTAGGGGTCAATAAGCAAAAAGTCAACTGGCTTCTCACACACAAGTGTGGAGAAATATCCACGATATTACTACTTCATTTTACCATGGAAAGCAAAACATTTAGATTCTAAGGAACTCCTTTATTTACTTCAAACTAAGTAGAACATAGCTATTTCAAGACCAGAATTGCACTCCAAAAATGTAGTTGAAGAAGGAGAAGGGCTAGAAGTCTACATTAGGAGCCCAATAGGTGGTTTGTATTTATATCATGGCACAAGATCATGTAAAGTATTCTGTTTGACATGCTTAACTACCTACACTGCTTAGTTATCCAAATGCCTGATAAGCCTCTAGCCAACTACCAGAAGCCATCCACCCTCCATCGCACTTGATGCAAACTTTCTCTTCCACAAATAACCGCAGCAGTTTATTGTGCTTCTGTTACAGCACACGTTAACTTTTTCCTCCAGGTATGTTGTCAGGGGGGATCAAGTCCCTGCAGAAGGACATCATGCCTGGTAAAACAGAGGATCAGTGAAAAAGAGGCAGACTTTTAACAAGATGGATTGACACAATGGCTGCAGCAATGAGTTTAAGCATAAAAATGATTGTGGACATGGTGCAGGACCAGGCAGTGTTTTGTTCTCTTTTGCCTATGGTCACTAGAAGTTGGAACTGACTCAGTGGCATCTAACAACAACATATTTTTACCCAGTTGTTCTATTGTATATATATTTATTGAGTATAAATATATTGACCAATATATGTTTACTGGCCATGAGTTGAAATGTGCAGGATAGCTATGGACTCCCAGGAGCTCACTGTATAACAGAAAGGACAGGTAGGGAAACAGATGACTATCTTTTTAGTCATATTAAGTGGTAGGTATCACAAGGCTACGAGGCCGAAAAGACTTCAGCAGAGCTTCCAGGTTTAGATGCACTAGGAAGAAAGACCTGGCGATATAATTTCAGAAATCAGCCAGTAAAAACCCTATATGAACTACCTAGAACAGGAAAATGTGTACAGACCTCAGGTTATTGTTGGTTACCAGGGGTAGGGGTGGTGGCATAGCGTTAAATGCTATGGGTGGTAACCAGTAGGTCTGCAGTTCAAATCCACCAGGTGCTCTTTGTAAACTCTATGGGGCAGTACTGCTCTGCCTGTAGGGTCGCTATGAGTTGGAATCAACTCAACAGCAGTGGATTTTGGTTTGGCTTTAGGGGTAGGTGTGAGGGTAGAGAAAAGGGAACTCACTGCTTAGGAAACATTGAGTTTCTGTTAAGTATGGTGGAGAAAGTTGCAAACAATAATGGTAATGGTTGCATGGCTTGATGAATGCAGAATGTTGAAATGACAAATGTTATCTTACACCTATATTTACCATAAAAATTCCCAAATAGTGAATGCCAAAGCCAAGTGCCGTCGAGTCGCCATGAAATAGTGAATAATGGTTGAAAATTAAATTAACACAGACACACACATACACACACACAAAAGAAAAGCTTTGTGAATCTTAGCAGTTTGATTTCCAAGTAATTACAGGGATGACACAGGGTGGGCAGTTTGGGGTTATATTATATGTGAGGCAGCTATTAATTACGGGCCACGTCAACAGCGGCTAACAACAACGGTACCACAGATCCAGTGTTCTCTTGCATCTCTCCCAGATTAGGTGTAGTTAAGCACTCGGCTGCTAACCACAAAGTCAGCAGTTCAAATCTACCAGCCACTCCTTGGAAGCTCTATGGAGCAGTTCTACTCTGTCCTGTAGGGTCGCTATGAGTTTGGTTTGCGTTTTAAAAACGTACTAATAAATATATAATTACATGGCTTATAAGCTTGCTCAGAGAATATATTTGATTCTATTAATTGCTTATTCGCTTGATGAACTTTCTTTTTTATTGTTATTGTTGTTAAATGCCATGGAGCCATCACCTACTCATGATGACCTCATGTATAACAGAAAGAAATGTTGCCTGGCCTTCTACCTTTTTCACAAGCGCAGCTATGTTTAAGCCCCGTTGTTACAGCCACTGAGTCAGTTTATGTCACTGACGGTCTCCCTCTTTTTCACTGATCCTGAACTTTACCAAGCATGATGTCCTCCAGAGATTGGTCCCTCCTGATGACATGACTAAAGTAAACGAGACGCAGTGACACCAGCTTTGCTTCTGAGGAGCATTCTGGCTGCACTCTGTTCAAGATAGAATTGCTTGCTGTAGCATTCTGTAGCACACGAGATGTTCATCAGCAGCACCACAGATCTAAGGCGTCAATTCCCTTTTGGTCTTCCTTTTTGACTGTCCAGCTTTTCCATGCATACAAGACAACTGAAAATACAATGGTTTGAGTCAAGGGCGACTTAGTTATCAAAGTGGAAGCTTTGCTTTTTAACACTTTAATAGGGTCTTTTGCAGCAGATTTATCCAACGTACTGTGTCATTTGATTTCTTGACTGCTGCTTCCATGGATGTTGTGTGTTGACTCAATTAGAACAGAATTGTTCACAACTTTGTTTTTTCTTCATTTATTGTCAACGGCAGTGGGTTGGGCTATTCTGATACTGCTTATCAGTTTGGCTGTGAGAATTTTTAGTTTTTCATGCTCAGGTAAGATTCACACTGAAGGCTAGTCTTTGGCCTTTGCAAGCATGCTTCAAGTTGGATAAATAAGGTAAAGGAACGCAACTTTGCTGTACGCCTTTCCCAGTTTTAAACCACAACCCCTTGTTCTGTTTGAACAACTGCCTCTTGATCCATGCACAGACTGAACACAAGTAACTGTTCTGGAATTCCTATTCTTTGCAATATTATTCATAATTTGTGATGTCTCACACATTGGAATGCCTTCCTGTACTTGATAAAACACAAGCAAACATCACACAAGATCCATCTGACATCAGAAATGGTATCTCATTTTCTATGTCCTCTTCTTTTCTTTCCCGCTATAACCACTTTAAATATTTGAATTTAGTATTACATATCAATATCTAACATCCATTTGGCAATTTTTCTATTAACAGGAATTATTTCTTCCATCAATATTTCATTTTCATAAATAAATTCTTTTAAATCATTATTTTGTCTAGTTAGTAGTTTGAAGAAAACAAAACCCCCTGTTTGTTTTTATATATTTGCATTGATTGATTTGCATTTATTATCCTCTTGTTTTTATTACTGTTGACCGAGTTACTAAGTGTTAATTGGTCCTCATGAACTGACAAGTTATATTTTTATTTTTATTTATTTATTTTACTAAATAAAAAATGAAAGTATACATACTCTGTGCTTATAATATTGGGTTAAGATAGGAGGAGTACACAGGTTGTGTCAAAGTCCCATTAATATTGATCTTCTTACTGATGTGTATTGTCACCAATTTCACCCAACCAAATTTCTAACAACTATCTAATCCATACCCTCGCCCCTCGCCCCACGCCCCTCGCCCTCTCATCCTCCCACCCTCCCCACCCTTGTAGCCATCAAAAAGTCTTTTCTGTTATGTATGAGTATGCTTTTAAGTTTTTATCATAAGAGTCTCATATAATAATTGTCCTTCTGTCGCTGACTAGTTTCACTCAACATAATGTCCTCCAGTTGAGACAAAATTGAGAGATGTTTCCTGCTATCATCGTTGTTCTTTATCATCACATAGTACTCCATTGAGTATGTATACCAAAGTTTATCCACCCATTCTTCTGTTGTTGGGCATCTGGGTTGATTCCAAGTTTTTACTATCATGGACTGTGCTGCAATGAACATTCATGTGCATGTATCAGTTGGTGTGAATGACCTCGATTTTATAGAATATATTCCAAGCAGAGGAATTACTGGGTCAAATGGTATATCTATATCCATTATTTTAAGGTAAGGCTAAATTGCTTTCCAAAGAGGTTGCACCATTCTGCAATCCCACCAACAGTGTAGGAGAGTTCCAATCTCTTCACAGCCTCTCCAACATTTAGTGTTTTGTATTTTTTGGATCATGGCCAATCTTATTGGGGTGAGATGGTATCTAATTGTCATTTTGTTTTGAATTTCTTTAATAATTAATGATCGTGAGCATATCTGCATGTTTTTTGGCTGCCTGGATCTCCTCTTTAGAGAAGTGTCTGTCCATCTCCTTTGGCCATCGCTTAACTGGATGATTTGTCTTTTTCTTATTGATATTTTGTAGAACCTTATAGATTATGGAGATCAGGTGTCGGTCTGACATAAAGTTGTCAAATATTTTTTACCATTCTGTAGGTGGTCTTTTAGTTCTTTTGAAGAAGTCTTTGGATGAGCAGAAGTGTTTGATTCTTATTAATTCTCATTTATCTATTTTCTCTTCTGGTGACTGTGTTTTGTCAGATTTTGAAGTCTGTCTGTATTGCATTATTAAAACGTCCATTGTTGACCCTATTTTATCTTGTATGAGCTTTATTGTTTGAGCTTTATGTTTAGGTATTTTTATCCAATTTGAGTTGATTTTTGTATAAGGTGTGAGATACGGGTCTTGTTTCAATTTTTTGCGGATGGATATCCAATTATGCCAGCACCGTTTGTTAAAGAGACTGTTCTTACCCCAGATCAAAACCTTAGGACCTGTGATGAGTTATATTTTTCGATTCATGTTTCAGGTCACGAATAGGGGCTAGTCAGTATTGTGTGAAAGAGACTGGAGATACAGCTTTGGTGTTATAATAGTCTCATCACTTAAAGAATATTATTCATCATTGTTTTAACCACGTAAGTTTCTCCTTTTAATTCTAACCAGATAAACCTTTCTTTTGACATGCTAAAAACAAATGCATGACAGAAAAACTGAGTACTCCTGTCTTCCTTGGCATAAATAGATTTGATTATCTAAGTTGAATTCTAAACACAGTTGTTTTTAGTCATAATCAATTATAGAAGGAATTTATCTTCATTGTGGAAAACATAGATAAAGCCAAGGCAGAGTAAATAAATGATACGAGTATTTACAGTAATGTTTATACTTTTACACAAATTTACATCTTTCTTTTTCACTTAAAGTTATGTCATGAATATGAAAAGTAACATTTTTAACACTGTAAGGACTGGTACATCTTTAGTGACTAAGGAGCGAGTTGAGAGACCGGGAGGTTCAGAGACAATCATCAAAGCAAAGCACATAAAACTATATGAAGTTGCACTTCAGGGCTTTCATTACAGTTATACTTAAAAACAAACTAAAATATTAATTTAAAAAATCCCCATATATCACCATTTTTCTGGTTTAAGAAATTATGTAAAATACATATCACGTGATCAGGATTTTTTTTTCCTTAGAGTGTCAAACTTTTCTAAATAGGAAATTAAGATCAGAAAAAAATGAACAAAAGAAGTTGCTTGTTTTATGTTCTTTGTTTTTGTGTATTTTTGTTTCATTCAAGGTCCATCATATAACTTTTCAGCTTCTTTTTTTATTGGTAGGGTAAAGAGAACATGATTCAGAGAGCTGGATGATCTGGGATAAGTCAGTCTCCATAAGCCTTAGTTCTGTTCTGTAAAAGGAGGCAATAAAACCAATTTCTTCCTAGTAATATACATATATTAGTATGTTGTTGTTGGTTGCCATTGAGGGAGTACCGTCTCATAGTGACCTTATGTGTGCAGAGCAGAGCTGCTTCTTAGGGTTTTCAAAGCTGTAGTCTTTGGGAAGCAGATCAGCAGGCTTGTCTTCCAGGACACTTCTGGATGAGTTCAAAGTACCAACCTTTTGACTACTAGTCGAGCACTTAAGTATTTGTGCCATCTATATAGGGTCACTATGAGTCGGAATTGACTCAACAGCAATGGGTTTGGTTTTGATGGATCATTTGATTGATCTATATATCTATCTCTCCATCCACCCTCTATCCATCCATCAACCCATTTATCCATTCATTCATCTGTATTCATACACACACATATACAGCTATATATACATATGCATATGCACATACACATACACAGATGTATATAAAATTATTTTTAAAGAAGATAGGCCTATAAATTTGAGAATGTCTACCCACAATTATTTTCTATGATTTGGAAAATCACATTTAACTTAGAAATAAAAACCCTGAATTTGGATGGTCTAAATTTAACTATCAGTATAACTATTGGCTCCTAAAAGTCTTGTAAGAAAGAACACAGAATTAAAAGTCAGAGGACTTGGTTCTCATCCCAGCTCTGTTATTAATAAATTATCTTTCCTTGTACAAGCCACTTAGCTGCTCTAGATTTTCTCATTTTTTAAATAGCTGAGTCCCAGCTTATAAAATATGATCATAGGACTAACCTAATTCAATAATTCATTGATGCTATTTTGTGAGAATTATTGTATGATTTTAATATTCAAGCAAAAGGTCAAAGGGGGTACTTAATCCAACACTTCTAACAAAATTTTTATATTATTTGAGGGAATGTGAACAAAATGAATTAAAATATATTTATAGGTTTAACCAAAAAATCTAAACCATTGCTTTTGAGTCTATTTCAACCTTTAGATGTATTTATTAAAGAGGAAGTATATATTAAAGATAAAGTATATATAGATAAAATATATTTATGTTTATACTTACATATAATTACCTATTTTGATGGAGAAAAATAGCAAATAAACTGCATATAAATTTTCTTATCTCTCTTATTTCTGTATTTCCTAGTGCTGTTTTATTCACCATTACATTTTGAAGAAGGTTTTGACCAACTCTGACTTCATTTATTCATTCCACATTATTATTTCAATGGATACTTACTGAGTACCTTTTTGTACAAAGTTGTAATATTAAGGATACTGCGTGGTATCTACATGGAGAGGCACAGTTCCTTCAGTTTAGAGTCTATAGGGTAAGACAGGTATTTAAGCAATGCAAACTCGAAATTCGGGCAGATTCTAAAAAAGAAAAAGAGCCAAAAGCCAGCCAAGTGCCGTCGAGTCGGATCCGAGGACGGACTTAATTTGGACATACAAAAAACCAAAGCTACTGCTATCAAGTCGATTCTGACTCATAGTGATCCTATAGGGCAGAGTAGAGCTGCCCCCATAGAGTTTCCAAGGAGCTTGGCAGATTGGAACTGCCAGCCTTTTGATTAGCTGATGTAGCACTTACCCACCACACCATCAGGTTTTCTAAACCCCTCTTGCACAATGATGTGTAAGAACAGCTTCAGGGGTCAGTTAACCAGGTCAGAGAATCAAAACCCACATTCTAGGTAGAGGGAGCAGCATACAGAGAAACCCTGAGAAAACAAAGAGACCTGGAGACTGGGAAACTGAAAGCCTAAATCTCCTAAGCCAAAGAGAGCCTGAAGAAGTATGGAAATTACATTAAAATTTTGAAGTGTATTCAACAAACATAGTGAAGTTTTGAAATAATTTAAGAAAGACAGCAATATGAACAGATTTATATCTTTCAAAGAGGATGCTAATTCTGTATGGCCAATGAACAATGCAAGGGCAAATTAAAAAAAAAAAAAAAAACATTGAAAAACCAGAGACTCGTAACAGTTTCAAAAAGAAATGATTATACCTGAAACTAGAATGGTAGCAACAGAGGTGCAGAAAAGTGAGTCAATTCCAAATACAGTATGAGAGTAGAATAGGCCAAAGTAGCAGTAGAATAAATATAAAGATGTGATGAAGAAAGAATCGCTTAAGGTGATAACCTGATTTACATGAAGTGTAGTTGGGTAGATAAAGGCAATATTCATAGAGCTGAGAAAGACTAAAAAAGTCCTATTTGGAAGAAGAAAAGTTCAAGGCTCAATCTTGACCCTATCTGTTAAAGTGATTATGCATCATTGTAAACACATAGTCAGATATGTTAAGTCTGAAGCTCTGGAGAGAATTGTAAGAAATAAATTGGAATGATCACCTTATAAATCATACTAAACAAAATCTTGCCACTGAGTTGATTCCAATTCATTATGACACTGTAGGACAGAGGTCACAGGGTTTCCTAGGATTGGCTGGTGGATTCCACATTTTGGTTAGCAGCTGAGCTGTTACCCACTACGCCACCAGGACTCTACAGCTGTGTAACCAGTAAAAATAGAGAGGGGCGGAGTCAAGATGGCAGACTAAGCACATGTCTCCTTATATCCCTCTGGAAACCAAGACCTGAATTGATAATCAAACGGAGCCTTATGGTCACCTGGTGAGCCCCAGGACACGACACAGGGCTGTTAATTTGGACTTCATACTACTGAACAAAAAAAACCACCTCTCTTTAGCTGACTCCCACTCCCAGCTAGCCCTGGCTGTCATGGACTGAAAGTAACACACCACTGTGACTTTTTTCCCCCTCTGTCTTGGCCCACAAGTGGAGCTGGGTCTTGCCTAGTGGCTAGTTTCAGATGCACTGCTGGTGGGATAGGCAGGGGAAATTGCCATATTTTGAGTGCCAGGCTTAGGACTCTGTACACCTAGCCACTTTGGGCCTCTCTTTTTATTTCAGCCACAGCATGGTTTGTACGGAACCATGGGGCTTATGTGATGCCATGTTGGATACAAAGATTTTAGCAGGACCCAATTCTTAGCCTGGAAGCCAGCACCCGCAAATAAGACAGCGCTTCTGCGACAGAAAAGCAGTAGTTTACATAGTGTCACCTACAGTGGGGGCCTGGCAACAGAGGCTGAGGACTCACTAAGTCTCAGCACCTTTAACCCCTCTATCTGCCAACCATGTGGAGGGCACAATCTTAGATACGGTGGCCGCAGCTGGACCTAATTCTTAGCTTGGGAGCCAGAACCTGCCCACAGGAGAGTGCTTTTCTACCAGAAAAGCAGTAGTTTACACAGTTTTGCCTAAGGCTGGGCCCTGTCAGCCAACAGGACAGGCCAACAGGACAGTAGCATTGCTGTATTTTGAACTAGTTTGTATCATCTGGGTTTGGATGTAGAGGTTCTTACTTTGCCAGTTGGGAAGAGGGACCTCTACACCTGAAAACCTGACTGACTTGGGAAGTGGTCAGATACCTGTTGTGTTACATTTTAAAATAGTCTAGAGAAACATCTGCAGTCCATTCTCACAGTATCTCTCCCAGCCTCTATTTACTGACATGGAACCCAAAAAGCAACAGACACTTGTGGGAAACAAGAAATCATTCATGGCTTCAGAAGGCTCTCAAACAAAACAATCAAGGAGTTTCCCAGCTGAAGAAACTTTTCTGAAATCATCGGAAGGTGAATACAATGAATACGAAAGGATTATATAGTGAGCCCTTATAGACCTTATCCAAAATGCAGCACAACAAAATGACAAATTAAGCAAGCTGTTTGATCTCACAGAACACCAGTACTCTGAAATCCAACAGATCAAGAACAAAATCAGAGACATAGAAACTTCCATTCAAAGCCAAGAAAACAGAATGGAACAAATGGAAAAAAGAATTTCTGACTTGGAAAACAGAGCTACTGACACCAGTGTCTATGAGCAGAAATCAGAAAAAAGAAACAAGAAAAAAGAAAAAGCATTAAGAAGCATGTGGGACTCTATTAAGAGGAACAACCTTTGAAAATTGGAGTCCCTAAACAGGATGAAACACCTGAGAACACAGAGACTACTGTTGCTGAACTGCTGACAGAAAACTTCCCAGAAATCATGAAGGAAGAGAATATAGATATCCCAGATGCATATCATACACTGCCCAATATAGATCTCAAAAGAAAGACTCCAAGACACGTTAGAATCAAGTTTAATGAAAAGAAACATAAGCAGCAACTGTTAAAGGCAGCAAGACTCAAAGCAAAGCTAACATTCAGAAGTAAACTCTACAGGCTCTCATCAGATTTCTCAGCAGAAACCATGCTGGCATGGAGATAGTGGCATGACACATTCAAAGCCTTAAAGGAGAAGAACTTCCAACCCAAAATTATATATCCTGCAAAACTACCTTTCAAATATGAAAATGAAATTAGGACATTCCCAGATAAACAGAAACTCAGAGAATGTGTAAAAACCAAACCAAAACTACAAGAAATGCTGAAAGAAGTTCTTGGCTTTGGCTTAGAAGAACAAAGCTACTAATTTTATATTTCAGAACAACACATCATCCAAAAGTCTGCTCAGTTAGGGAAGGCTCTAAACTCAATCACAACTTTAATACTGAAAGAAACAATCCAGTGATTATCATGAAAACTGTCGTACCATCGTATTAAAAAGACTACAGTCATTATAGTCCTTCCAGGTGGAGATAAAATTGACAAGACTGGTAGTAATTAAAATTGGGTTTATATATAGTTTATTAAGGGGGATCTTAGGGGCAGCCATAAAACACAATAAAGATGCAACATACTATATTGAGAAATGTAACATAGGAGTCTCAACAACTACAAAACCAGCTCTGAAAAAGGCGAAAAATCAACTCACAAAAAAGAATGTCCCAGAACAGACTAATAAGAGAGAAAACATCAACAGAAAAATAAACATATCACAATGGCAGCACTGAACACATACCTATCAATAATTACATTGAATGTGAATGGACTAAATGCTCCAGTAAAGAGACATCAAGTGACATCTTGGATCAAAAGACATGACCCATCCATCTGTCGTCTACAAGAAACTCACTGGAGACTTAAAGATAGGAACAAACTGAAACTTAAAGGATGGAAGAATATATATCAAGCTAACAATGAACAAAGAAGAGCAGGCATGGCAATTCTAATCTCAGACAAAATCAATTTTGATGTAAAATCCACCATCATGGACTAAGATGGACACTTCTGCTGAAAAATTCAGTACACAAACAAGACTTAACTGTATAAAATATTTATGCACCTAATATCAGAGCACCTAAATACATTGAAAAAACACTGACTACACTCAAAAAAGAGTTAGATCCCTCCATAATAACAGTGGAAGACTTCAACACTCCACTCTCAATACTGGACAGATCATCTAGAAAAAAGCTCAATACAGATACAGAAGACCTCACTGCCACAATTAACCAACTAAACCTCATCGATATATACAAAACTTTCTACCCATCAGAGGACAACTACACCTTCTTCTCCAGTGCACATGGAACATTCTTCAGAATTGACCATGTGTTAGGACATAACGCAATTTTCAACAAAATCCATACCATTGAATTAATGCAAAACATCTTCTCAGATCATAAAACCACATAAGCTGAGATCAATAGCAGAAAAAATATAGATAGAAAGTGAAACTCTTGGAAACTGAACAACATTTTGCTCAAAAAAACCATGGGTTATAGAAGAAGCCAATGATGAAATAAATAAATTCATGGATTCCAATGAAATGAAAACACTTCCTACCAGAACCTATGGGATACAGCCAAAGCAGTGCTCAGAGGTCTGTTTATCTCCATAAAAGCACACACCTGGAAGGAAGAAAGAAATCAAATCAAGGAGCTAACCCTACAGCTTGAACAAGTAGAGGGAGAACAATAGAGGAGGCCCTCAGGCAACAGAAGAAAACAGATCATAAAAATCAGAGAAGAACTAAATGAATTAGAGAATAGAAAAACAATCGAAAAAATTGAAAAGACCAAAAGCTGGTTTTTTGAAAAGATCAACAAAATTGACAAACTACTGGCTAAAATTACATTCAAAGCCTTGAAGGAGAACTTTCAACCAAGAATTACATATCCTGCAAAACTACCTTTCAGATATGAAAATGAAATTAAGACATTCCCAGATAAACAGAAACTCGGAGACTGTGTAAAAACCAAACCAAAACTACAAAAAATGCTGAAAGAAGAGAAATGAGAGGGGAGTGGTCACAACAGATGCAACAGAAATTAAAAATATCATAACAGTATACTATGAAAGATTGTACTCTAACAAATTTGAAAACCTAGAGGAAATGGACCAATTCCTTGATTCATATCACCTACCCAAACTAGCACAACCTGAAGCAGAACAGCTTAATAAACCCATTGCAAAGGAAGAGATTGAAAAAGTCATGAAAAAACTGCCAACCAAAAAAAAGCCCAGGCCCAGATGGCTTCACCACAGAATTCTACCAAGCTTTTAGAGAAGAGTTATCTCCAATACTACTGAAACTATTTCACAGTATAGAAAGGGATGGAATACTCCTCATGAAGCCAGCATAACCCTGATACCAAAGCCAGGGAAAGTTCCAACAAAAACAGAGCATTACAGACTGATATCACTCATGACTCTAGATGCAAAAATCTTCAACAAAATTCTTGCCAATAGAATACAACAACATATTAAAAAATAATCCATCATGACCAAGTTGGATACCAGCGATGTATGGCTGATTCGACATCAGAAAAACAATTAATGTGATTAACCATATAAATATCACAAAAGACAAGAATCACCTGATTTTTTCCATTGATGCAGAAAAGACATTTGATAAAGTCCAGCACCCATTCATGTTAAAAACTATTAGCAAAATAGGCATAGACAGAAAATTCCTCAATGCAATAAGGGCCATTTATGCAAAACCAACTGCCTGCATCATCATGAATGGAGAGGGACTGAAAGAGTTTCCCTTGAGAACAGGAAGTAGACAAGGAGGCCCACTCTCACCTCTCCTATTCAACATTGTACTAGAAGTTCTAGCCAGAGCAATTAGACATGACCAAGAAATAAAGGACATCTACATTGACAAAGAAGTCAAAATCTCCCTGTTTGCAGATGATGCACTTGTATATGCAGAGAATCCCAAAAAATCTATAAGTAAACTACTCAAACTGATAGAAGAATTCAGCAAAGTCTCAGGATACAAGATAAACATAAGTAAATCAGTAAGATTCCTTTATACCAACAGCAAAACTGCTAATGAAGAAATCATCAAATCAATACCATTTACTATAGCCCCTGAGAAGATAAAGTACCTAAGAATTAATCTAACCAGAGAAATAACAGGCTTTTACAAAGACAACTACAAGCCCTTACTACAAGAAACTAAGAGAGACTTAGATAAATGGAGAAACCTACCCTGCTCATGGATAGGAAGATTTAACATTGTGAAAATGTCTATTTTACCCAAAGCAATCTACTTATATAATGCAATCTCAATACAAGTTCCAGTGTCATTTTTTAATCAGATGGAGAAGCAAATCACCAATTTTGTTTGCAAAGGGAAGAAACCCTGGATAAGTAAAGTACTACTAAAGAAGAAGAAAACACTAGGGAGGCCTCTCATTACCTGACTTCAGAACCTATTACACTGCCACAGTAGTCAAAACAGCCTGGTACTGGTACGAGAACAGATAGATTGAGCAATGGAAGAGAATTGAGACCTCACAGATGACACCATCTGCCTATGAACAGTTGATAATTCGACAAAGGCCCTAAGACTTTAAACTGGGGTAAAAACAATCTCTCCAACAAATTGTGCTGGCAAAATTGGATATCTGTCTGTGATAAATTGAAACAAGATCCATATTTTATACTTTATACAGAAACCAATTCAAATTGGATTAAAGATCTAAATATCAAATCAAAAACGAGAAAGCTCATCCAAGAAAAAGTAGGAACAACAATAGAAGTTTTAATACACAATGTAGACAGACTTCAAAATCTGTCAAATAAACCACACTCATCAGAAGAGAAAATAGATAAATGGGAACTATTAAGAACCAAACACTTTTGCTCATCCAAAGAGTTTATCATAAGAGTTAAAAAGCCACCTACAGAATGGGAAAAAATATTCGGCAACTGTATGTCAGACAGACCCTTGATCTCCATAATCTATAAGGTACTACAAAATATCAATAAGAAGAAGATAAACCATCCAATTAAGTGATGGGCAGAAGAGATGGATAGACATTTCTCTAAAGAGGAGAGCTAGGCAGCCAAAAAAACACATGAGGACATGTTCACAATCTTTAGTTATCAAAGAAATTCCAATCAAAACTACAATGAGCCAAAACGGCATGCGGTAAAGACAACTGAGAGGACGGAGAGACTCACAAGAGTGGGTGCCTACATCGACTTGGGACCAGAAGAACCAGATGGTGCCCGGCCACCACCAGTGATAGCCACGACGGAGCTCACAGAGAGGAGCCTCACTGACAACAAAAGAATAAAAAGAGGTGCATCATGAGATCTCCACTAAAAGACCTCAATTGATGGTCCAGTGGTTTTGGGGTTCCTCTGAGAGCATGACCCCCTCCCTGAAGCTGCCCTCTCCCATAAATTATAACAAAGGTCCACTCTTTGGACAGGAATGGATTGGACTTGGCAAGGCAAAGTGACCATATATTGGAAGCACTTTATGGTTCTATACATCTATAGGATATCATCTTGCTGACCTCTGGCTGGAGGAAGGGGAGTGGACGGAGAGGAGGGGAAAGGAGACTGTTGGGAGGATGAGACAGGTATGGAGCAGAGAGGAATAGTGTGCTGTCACCAGACAGGGAGAGTAGTGGAAGCTGCATATAGGGGGGCATGTAAATTTACATGTGAATGTACGTTTTCACTCAGTTATGTTAAATAAAAATAAAAATTTTTAAAAAAAGAAAAACTACAATGAGATACCATCTCACCCCAACAAGGTATGCTGGAGAGGCTGTGGAGAAAGCGGAACTCTCCTATACTGTTAGTGGGGTTGCAAAAATGATCCAGCCTCTTTGGAAAGCAGTCTGGCGCTTCTTTAAAAAAATGGATATAGATATACCATTTGACCCAGTAATTCCACTACTTGGAATATATCCTACAGAATCAAGGCCATTCACACCAATGGATACATGCACAGGAATGTTTATCACAGCCAAGTCCATGACAGCAAAAAATAGAATCAACCCAGATGCCCAACAACAGAGGAATGGATAGGTAAACTATGGTATATATACTCAGTAGACCACTATGTAATGATAAAGAACAATGATGATTCCAGGAAACATCTCATAACCTGGTTTCAACTGGAAAACATTATGTTGAGTGAAAGTAGTCAGAGACAAAAGGACAAATATTGTATGAGACCCCTGTGATAAGAACTCAAAAACAGACTTATGCATAGAAGAAAAGACTCTTTCACAGCTGCAAGGGAAGGGAGGCGGGGTGCGGGGGAAGGCTTACATTAGACAGTTGATAGAAATTTGGTTGGGTGAAATCGGTGACAGCACACATTAGAACCAAGAACAATATTAAGTGGACTTCAACATAACTTGAGTACTCCTTCCATCTTAACCTGATAATGCAAGGACAGAGTAGCTGGGGCAGAGGGCAGGGGACCATGCTCTTAGGCGAAATCGAGGTCAATTGGCACAAATAGCGTTTTGCTAAGAGGGCTCTCTGCACCCCACATTGGTAAGTGGCAACTGGGGTCTTAAAAGCTGCCAAGCTGCCATCCGAGGGCGCAGCAAATGGTCCCAACTCAGCAGGAGTGGATGCTCACCGAGGACCAAAATGACAACCTAGAAGACAAAGAGACCCACGTGAGTGGGTCACTACATCAACTTGGGACCAGAAGAACTGGTGGTGCCCAGCCACCACCAGTGATAGCTGTGATGGAGCTCACAAAGTTGAGTCTCACTGGCAACACAAGAATAAAAGCGGGTGCACCCTGAAATCTCCACTAAAAGACCCAATTGATGGTCCAGCAGCTTTGGGGTTCCCCTGGGAGCATGGCCCCTGGCTCTGATGCTGCCCTTGCCCATGGATCATAATGAAGGCCCCCTCTTCGGACAGCAAGGGATTGGACTTGGTGACACAGAGTGACTATATATTGGGTGCACTTTATGGTTCTGTGCATCTATAGGATATCATCCTGCTGACCTCTGACTGGAGGAAGGGGAGTGGGTGGAGAGGAGGGGAAAGGAGGCTGTTGGGAGGATGAGGCATGTATGGAACAGAGAGGAATAGTGTGCTGTCGCCGGGTAGGGAGACCAGTGGAAGCTGCACATAGGTGGGCATGCAAATTTATATGAGAATGTATATTTTCACTCAGTCATAATAAAAAATTATATATATATATAAAATTATAAGCAAATAAAAATAGAAATAACCCAAACTGATCACTGTTGAGTTGATTTCAACTCACAGCGACCCAATAGGAAAGGGTAAAACTACCCCGTAAGTTTTCCAAGGAGCACCTGACAGATCGAACTACCATCCTTTTGGTTAGCAGCCATAGCTCTTTACTACTACACCACCAGAATTTCCTTCATAGCTATCACTGCTATTAAAAGCTATGGTGGTATGGTTTGTGTGTGCATGTCTTGGTATGCATGTTACTTAAAAAGAGAATGAAGGTAAGAATAGAAGTTGATCCAGGACCTAGTCCTAAAGGAATTTCAACTTTTAATTTTGGGTGAAAAAAAGTCGACTCATGAGTTAGAGAGAGAACAACAAAAAAGACAAAAGGAGAATGAAGTTTTGTGGAAGCCAAGAAAAGTGTGTTTCTGGAAGAAGGTAAACATGTTCAGCATTGCTGAATGTCAAGGAGTAAAAGAGTGGTGGAGTTTGAGGACAGTCCACTGTACAACAAAAGTAGTTTAAATACAGTGATGGATACAAGAACTTGTTGATGAGTAAATGGATGGGGCTGGGGAAGCGTATACAGGTAACGTCTTTGTCAAGCATCCCTGGGAAAGAGCCTACAAAGAGGTAAATAAAAGCTTGTGGATTAAACATAGAGGAGATCAGAGTATGTCTGAATGCTGTTGGGGATGAGTGCCGTAAAAACAAATAATTTTAAAATTTAGACAAGAGATATAAAAATGGAACCCAGTTTGTGCTCCTCCACTGATGAGTACATAATGCAGATTCTTGAAACTGCTGTACAACAGCCTCTTTGAAAGTCCCCTAGTAAGTCTCTGGTCACATTGTACTGCATTCTTCCTTTCTGTCTCTTCCTTGAGCACATCTTAAGTTTATGCCAGTTCTAGGAGAAATTATATCCTTTTCTTGGAAGTCTCTTCCCTCTCATATTTGCCTGGTTGGCTGTTTTCTGTTACTCCAGCCTCAGTCCAAATTTCCTTCCTCACCATCGCCTGAATCCAAATCAATTTCACATCTTCACATGCTTGGGTCCCTTATTGTCATTTAGGCTTCAGTTCCAGCATCCTCAGTGAAACTCCTGCTGATCAACCAACCTAAATTAGTTACTTCCTGTCATGGATTGAATTGTGTCCCCCCAAAAATACATGTAGCCATGTAGCTGGGCCATGATTCCAGTATCTTGTGACTGTCTTCTGTTTTGTGATTTTCCTATGCTGTATGTTAAAGGATTAGGGTGGGGCTGTAAATCCCTTCATAGTGTCACCTCCCTGCTCCACTGTAAAAGGAGTTTCCCTGGAGTATGGCTTGCCCCACCCTTAATCCTTTCATCCTACAAGAGATAAAAGGAAAGAGAAGCAGACTGAGAATTGGGAACCTCGCACCATCAGGAAAGCAGCACCAGAAGAAGAGCGCGTCCTTTAGACCTGAGGTTCCTGCACCAAAATACTCCCTGGATAAAGACTGATGCAATACCGGACTTTCCTGCAGAGTTGACAAGTGGGAAAAACTTACCCTGGAGCAGACTCCCTGAATATGGACTTGTAGCCTACCAGACTATGTAAGAATAAACCTTCCTTTGTTAAAGCCATCCATTCTGTGGTATTTCTGTTAGAGCAGCCCTAGCTGACTAAAACACTTCCTTACACAATTACCCTGTTAGTTCTCGGTATAAACCAAAAAACAAAGCTCAGTGCCATCCAGTCAGTTCCAACTCACAGCAACCCTGTAGAGTAGAATGTTCCAAAGAGCTTCCAAGGAACATCTGGAAAATTCAAATTGCCAACCTTTTGGTTAACAGACTTAACCACTACACCACAAAGGTTTCTGATATAGCACTTCTTATGTTAGGTTTTCTTGTTTATGAAATCTTTTATATGTTTTATGGCATGCCATCTCCTTCTAGAACATATGAAATCAGGCATTTCATCTTGTATGTTCTATACCTTATCCGCATCATGAAGATTAGTACTTGGCAAACAGTAGGTGTTCAAAATGGTTCATTGATGGGTGCAGTGGTTAAGCTTATCTGAATCAGTTTTCTTAGAAAAAGTCTAAAACTGAAAAGGCACATTATTACAAATTTTAGTCCAATTTGTTGCAAATATCTGGGTAACAGATTAGGAGTTGTGGTGAAAAAAAATTTATTACTTTGAAAATGTTCCAGATTTCTTTTCTACAGATAGTGTTAATGATTTTTGTATCTCCTATAATAATATTAACTTTAATTTTTATTCTCAGGGATATACTACCCAACAGTAAGAGAAAGTAGAGAAGGTGTACTTGACTGTTAGAAAGTAGCCTATCTATTATCGAAAGTTTACTATTATCCATTGGGTAGATAAAGCACATGTATGAACATATTAAGGCACGTACTGTCCTAGGCACCAGGGATTAAAAAATGAATTCAATTTAGTGGACTGATCTCTATTAACTCCAACATGACTGAGTGAATAAAGATACAAGATTTAACATTATTGTGCTTTAAAAAGATTGTAAGAGAGTGTGAGCACAATAATGAGGGGTTAGCTTGTTCTAACACTTCTGGGCCGCGACACCCCGCTCATCTGAATTTAGACACTTTCGAAAGGCTCCCGTTCCTCCTGGGGACTCTTCATTAATATGGAGTTCAGTTATTCTGGCTTAGAACACCTTTGCCCAAATCAAGTGAAAGTGATTTTCACAAAGAAAAGAGAGAAAAGGCTATTTTTTGGTGCCAGCGTTTCAGTGGAGCAATTAAGCTTTGTCTGTAACAGGAGGACTTGGCCAAAAAGAAAGAAGCTCAGCAAGAAAAAAAAAAAAACTCAATGGTTGTGCAGTGTCAGCTTATTTCTGGAGTGAGCTACAGATTTAAAAAATGGCTTTCTCTGAGTTGTATGGGGTCTGTAAAACCACTGGAAAGGAATATTGGAAAAAATACAACAAAATAAATAGCAATAGCAATTGCATTGAATGGAGCGTGACTTCTGGAAAGACAATGATAGTGTTAAGTATCTAAGACTGTCTCTTCACAGTCCTCTCTGAAAGATTAAAATGATTTCAATATTTTCCACTTACTGCAAATGAATATCGTTCCCTCCGACAAAACACCACGTTTCCTACTTAGGGGCTGTTATGCAGAAACAGAGAGTCAGGTTTACGTTGGTTGCTCAAAGCCATTGACGAAGAGCAAGAATAAGAGATGGACACAGAGGTTGAAATTGTTTGCTCATCAGCGATCCTTTACTTACCAAAGGTTTATATGAGTAGTCTCTCTCAAAGAACGTTCAGATACCTTATCAATACACCTTATTCAAACATTAATGAGAAAACAAATCATCTGCCTTTTGAGAACTGCTTTATCTGTTTGAACAGCAATAAGTCTGCATGGAAAAGTATTCCTGTGTATTTATTACCTTGTATCTACTTACTACAACAGAATAAGGCTATTTTCCCAAATAGGATAATATTTAGCACATAATATATTAATTTCCAAAATATTTTGAAATTCTTAAGAATAAAATTAGGCTATAATCAACAAGAATAATCAGTATTAAAAAAAATCAACATTAGGTCTATTTCCTTCAAAGAACTTAAGAGCCACTAAGGCGACGTTAATTATTTTCTCTCTGTTTTCATCATGAAGAGTGAAAGACAATGACATACAAAAAAAAATCATACAGTATGCTGCAGCAGTTTTTTGCTCTATTCAGTGTGTGCTTTCTTAGAAAACAGGAGGATATTTAAACAAAAGCTGACATCTGAAAACATATTGTGCTTTAAATAAAATACTGCTTTAACAGAAATTCCCAAAAAGAAGATAAAAATCAGAAATTTTCTTTTGTCTGATATTAGCAGGTAGACCATCTTCTGTACACCATCGGTCTATTCAGACACTTGCCAGTAGCAATTCTGAAGCTTTTGTCCCATTCCATGTTATGCTACAAGACCTTGTTCCTTTCTCCTCTTTCATATTGGCAGGAATAAGTCATTTATAGATGACTGCAGATTAAACTCATTTTGCTGTATATTTGGGGTAAAAAACTGATATGAACTACCTTGCTTCAGTAGGATGGACCAGTTGTAACATTTTGAACCCCAAATGTGTCATGCTATTAATATATTGCTTAAATTTAGGTTTAGAGGTGACATTATTAATTTTCCCACATTTATGAACTTAATAGATTTTTTACTTAATCTTTTGTGAAGAATAATTTGTCTTTACCTAGCATTGTTTTTGTGCTAGACCATAAAATCAAGTGGTGACCCAGTGGGATCAGTGGGGACGTTAAACCGACTACAGAAGCTGGTTTGGACCAAGAAGGTCAATGGGCAGAGTCAAGAGGATGTCAAACCCGCGACGATAAATGTCCGTAAGTAAAACCCCAAAAATTCTTTGAGGGAGAATAGGGGAAGTATATACTAATGAAAGCATTTTGTATATATAGTGCCTTCATTGTATAGTGAAGGCATGTTGTGCTGGGGAAGTATATATTCATAAAGGCATTTTGGTATGGGCTTAAAATAATCATTGAACAAGCATCAGAGAGAGCTATGGGCTGAATCTCAGGGAGAGGATTTATTTTTGGTGTTAGGTACTATCTAGCTAGTTTGGCTTATAGTGACCCTGTGGACAACAGAACAAAACACTGCACATTCCCCTGCCACCCTCACAATCAATACAGTGTTTGAACCCATCGCTGCAATCGTTGGGTCAAACCATCTCATTGAAAGTCTTCCTCGTTTTCACTGACCCTCTACTTTACCAAGCATAGTGTCCTTCTCCACAGACTGGTCCTGATAACAGGTGCAGTATACTAGAGATGAAGCCTTACCATTCTCCCTCGTAAGGAACATTCTGTCTATACTTCTTCCAAGATAGACTTTTTTTGTTCTTCTGGCAGTCCGTTGTATATTCAATATTCTTTGTCAGCACCATAATTCAAAGTCATCAATTCTGCTTTTGTCTTCTTTATTCGTTGTCCAGCTTTCCATGCATGTGAGGAGATTATAAATAACCACGGTTTAGGTCAGGCACCCCTTAGTCCTCAGAGAGACGTCTTTGCTTTTTAACACTTGAGGGAGGTCTTTTGCAGCCGATTTGCCCAATGCAATATATCATTCGATTTCTTGACTGATGTTTCCAGGGACGTTAATTGTGGATTCAAGTAAAGTGAAATCCTTGGCAACTTCAATATTTCCACCACTCGTCTGTCAGTTTGTTTGTACTGTGGTGACTTGTATGTTGTCGTGGTGCTAGAAGCTAAGTGGCCATATTTCAAATATCAGCAGTGTCATCCATGGTAGATAGGTTTCAGTGGAGTTTTCAGACTCAGACAGATTGAGAAGAACGTGGCAACCTACTTCTGAGAAAATTGGCCAGTGAGAAAACCTTATGGATAGCAGTGGAATACTGGCTTAGGGAGACCATAAATCAAACTTACTGCTCTCAAGTCGATTCCAACTCATAGCAACCCTAGATAATAGAGAAGAGCTGGTCCATAGAGTCTCCAAGGAGTGCTTGGCAGATATGAACTGCCAGTCTTCTGGTTAACAGCCATGCCACTTACTTACAATGTCACCAGAGTTTCCAGGGAGAGGATAGGGGTCAGCAATGTCCACCATTCCAATCCTTGTGCAGACAAAATGATAGTTATGCATTTTATTGTGAGTGCAACAAATTGGTGCATCTTGACAATAGCTTTGATTTGCACCTTTTTCTTTAATCCTATTAATTGCATTTTTTGTTTATATCATTAAGCATTTAAAATGAAAGATATTCAATTATATAGTGCAATGTACTATAAAATTCAAACCAAATCCATTGCCATTGAGTTGATTCTGACTCCTAGCAACCCTGTAGAGCACAGTAGAACTGCCCCATAGAATTTTCAAGGTGCAGCTGGTGGATTCAAACTGCTTACTTTTTTGCTTAGCAGCCAAATATTTAACCACTGCCCCATCAGGTTAACCCATATTTCTATTTTCTGTGATGGTTTTCCATATTTCTAGAAATTTTTTTAAATCCTGCATCATAGTATTTAATACAGTATAGACTTGACTCATCAACTTCTTAGTATTAAAATATCCTTCTTAACTTTTTTCGTTCTTCCTCTTGTTTTATTTTTGTAAGACACCAAAAAGCAAAAAAAAAAAAAAAAAAAAAAAAAAAAAAAAGGCCAAACTTGTTGCCTTCCAGTTACAGTACACACTTAAATCTTGTTGGAAATTAACAAGTTAAAAAAAAAAAATAGGAAAAGAGCAAGACTTCATATCTAGTGAGATTTCATTTATTTAACTTAGAAAAAAGGTTTCACATGATTCCTTATCATGTTCCCCTGTACAGAAAAGTGTTGAATATTTCAGAAAAGAAGCATACCATAATATGTTTACAAGACACAGAGGATTTTTTTTTCAATGACTTTTCTAAAGTTTCTTTTAGCATACTTTTTCCATGTGTTTTTTTTTTCATTATGTTCCAACTGACTTTAAAAAGAGTTAATATTTGGTGGTGTTTTTAATGAAAATTTACACAGTAAATTGGATTCCCATTTGGCAATTTCTATTCAAATTATTCAGTGATGTTAGTTACATTTTTCACAGCGTGTCAACACTCGTCTTGAACTGCATGTTGTAAAACTCTTGCTTCCCTACTTCCTCGTATTTCATCTTAGCTGTAGAGTAAATGTTAACTTTTGGTCTTATACATATGGGTTTTTAGTAGAACACCTTACTTAGAGGTAATGTCCTTTATTTTGTGTACCACTCTGAGTCAAACTGACTTTAAACAACATTCAGTTTTTAAATGTTTTAGGTAAATCTGACGTTTAAGCCACTTAATATAACCAACTAGCTTATTCTTTGGAGAAATGCTATTGCAGCTTTTTTGTGTGTATGTGAAATGAAATCACTTCCTGGTTTATCTGTAGTCTAGTAATTTCTATCATGTAAGAGGAAGTACAGTATTCATAATTTCCACATGTACATAACTATAAGCCAAGTCAGGTATTAGAAAGACTTAATTTTAAAATTTATTTATTTTTATCATTCAGAAGATGAAGATGACACACCGATTTCCTGTATGAAATTAACCAAATCCCAACAAAAGAAGGTTAGTAAAGCTAGCACAAAGAAGAAGGAAAATATGGAGACTAGATTGCATTCCATTTCTGCATCACATTGTGGATCCAGCAACTCAAAGACATTTGACTTGGAAGACATGTATTATGAAGATGGAGATCAGATGTGGAACAGCTGGAAGACTTTTCCAGAAAATCCATACTGGACATGCATCGATTTCCAAATTTCCCAAGTTGGACCTTGGGTCAACTGCCCCCGCTGTACTCACCACCCACTTCTAAAGCCTTCTCACACAGATATGGATCTCCCGCACTCATGGGTAAGTTTTTAAACTACTGGAAATATATTATCTTTTCTGGGTGTTGTATTGACAGAAAAGGAACAGATAGCAAAAGTGCTTGTCACTCAAATCTATAAAGCTCAGGAAAGTAACCAGAGTTGGAGCTGTCTTTCCAAAAGTAATGTGCAATTTACATCTATTTCTCTGTGTAAAATAAATTCTCACGTAGTATTTTCCAGAAATTTTTTTTAAATTGAAGAAATACGTTGAAACATTGATTCAAATTCAGAAAATTATATTCACTAAGTTGTTTAAATTGTTACTTTTGTAATAAAGTTTCAATACTAGAGATAGTTAATTATAAAGAGCATTTTCTTTGGCCTTGCTAGCTTCCTAAACACTTAAGCATGTGTTATCTCATTTAAACCTCAAATTTAAATGGAATTTTAACTCCAGAAATGGAATTCAATGAGGCTTATTAGT
The DNA here is from genome assembly GCA_028571685.1 of Heterohyrax brucei. NCBI lineage: Eukaryota > Metazoa > Chordata > Mammalia > Hyracoidea > Procaviidae > Heterohyrax > Heterohyrax brucei. The sequence goes on from CM053148.1 coordinate 97,299,372, forward strand.
CTAATGTTGTCTCTCTCTTTTTTCTTTGCAACTGAGAAATTTAAGGCACAAAAATGTTTGTAACTACTACAAAGATACCAACAGGAGATGAAGACAAGATCCAGGAACTAGACAGTTATATGCTAGAAATCCTTCTTTTAACTAATATATAATAGTGTTTTCTGTATCCTAAACGGTACCCTAAGGCTCCATGGCTGGAGAAGTGTAAATGCCAGAATTAGACAAACCTGGGTTTAGAACCCAGTTCTATTACTGTGTTAGCTTGAATGAGTTATTTAAACATTTAAGTCATAATTTTCTCAACTGTAAAACAGAAATCATAATATCATTAAACTCAGAAGGTAACTGAGAAGCTAAAATTAACACACGTCTTCTAGGACTCAATGGATGTTTCTTTCCCCACTACTTGATTGTAAGTTCTTTGAGGTATGTATTATACTGTTGTTTTTCTATAGCTCATAGTCTTTTGTATTTACAGTGAATGAACATAACTCTGTGTACCTGAGAACCTTCACTATCTATCATTTTGTTCTAAGAAACTGTCTCTCACTAGAGGAAGACAATATTTTATGGTGTATTAGAGACCTCTGAAAAGGTCTACTGTTCCTGAAGTCCTTGTCATCTTTCAAGATCTGTTATTAAGTTACACACTAAGAGGCTTGAGCTAAGGTAGTCTGTGTTCAAAGTACCAGGTTAAATATCATAGGTATCTAATAGCTAATTCAGAACTGTTGGGACGGCCCAACATTAAACATTTTTAGGCAAATCTCTCCCATTTCCTCAGTCCTCATTTTGTTTTCTGGGAATGTTAGAATTTTCTTCCTTTGGGAGGGCAACTTTTAGAGAACACCTGGTAATGCTATTCAAATCTGATTCTGAAGACTGTCTTTGCAGCTTCAGAATCTGAACTCAGGACAATGACTCCTTGGCAATAGCAAAGCTGGTGTATGAGACTGTAAATATCAACATCTTTCAGAGGTCTTTTTTGAATAAAATCTGTTGTTATTACATGTCACTGAGTTGATTTTTGACTCATGACAACCCTACATACATCAGAATGAATCACTGCCTGGTCCTGTACCATGCCCACAATCGTTACGCTGAAGCCCACTGTTGCAGCCAGTGTATTAATACATCTTGTTGAGGGTCTTCCTTTGTTTGCTGACCCGCTGCTTTACCAGGCAGGATGTCATTCTCCGAGGACTGAACCCTTCTGACAGCATTTCCAAAGTATATAAGATATAGTCTCTCCATCCATGCAACTGAGGAGCACTCTGGTTGCACTTCTTCCGCGACAGATTTGGTGGTCTGTGATACATTCAATATTTTTCTGTAACACCACAATTCAAAAGTGTTCATTTTTCTTCTGTCTTCCTTATTAATCTTTCCTATGCGTGTAATGCAACTGAAATATCATGGCTTGGGTTAAGTGCACCTTAGTCTTCAAGATGACATCTATGCTTTTCAACACTTTAAAGAGGTCCCTTGTCGCAAAGTTTCCCCCAATGCATCTTTTGATTTCTTGACTGTTGATTCCATGCATTGATTGTGGAACCAAGTAAAATGAAATTCTTGACAACCTCAGTCTTTTCTCCATTTATCATGATGTTACTTACTGATCTACTTGTAAGGATTTTTGTTTTCTTGATGCTGACGTGCAATCCATACTGAAGATTGTGGTCTTTGATCTTCATCAGTAAGTGTTTCCAATCCTCTTCACTTCCAACAAGCAGGATTGTGTCATCTGTATGACGCAGGTTGTCACTGACTCTTCTCTCAATCCTGGTGTCTTGTGTTAATTCATACAGTCCATCCTCTTGGATTATTTGCTCAGCATACAGATTGACAGTTGTGCTGAAAAGATACAATCCTGATGCATATCTGTGCTGAGTTTAAACCAGGTAGTGTCCTCTGTTTGAACAACTACCTCTTGTTTCTTGTAGAGATTCCTCATGAACACAATTAAGTGTTCTGGAATTCTCATTCTCCACAATGTTATCCATAATTTGTTATGATTCACATAGTCAAATGCCTCTGCAGTCAATAAAACATTGGTAAACATCCTTCTGGTATTCTCTGCTTTCTGCCAAGACCCATCTGACATCAGCCCTGATATCCCTAGCAGTACATCCTCTTTTGAATTCAGTTTGAATTTCTGGCAGTTCCATGCTAATGTACTGCTGCAGCCCCTTATGAATGATTTGTAGCAAGATTTTGCTTGCATGTGATATTAATTATGCCAAGCCAAGGGCCGTTGAGTTTTTTGATAATTTTCCCCTTTGGTTGCATCATCTTTCTCAGGAATAGGCATAATATGGATCTCTTACAGTTAGTTGGCCAGGTGTCTGTCCTCCAAATTCCTTGGCATAGATGACTAAGCACTTCCAGTGCTGTGTCCATTTGCTAAAACTTCTTAATTGTTGTTTCATCAATTTCTTAATTTGACATTTTTGAATTTAATAGTCTATCCTCAACCACTTACGGTTACTTGTTGCTTCTTATAGATGATCTCTGCTAGACCGCCAGGCTGAATGATTTGCTATTCTTAAAGATTGTCTTTTTTTTTTTGCCTCTGTATCATTGTGTTTATTCAGTGACCCCTGATTGGCATTTTAGAGCCATTACTGGCATTTAGAACCATTACTTTATCTCTTAACACTCAGATCAAACACTTGGTCCTCTAAAAAGCCTTCCTGGATAGACCAGACAGAAGTTTTCTTTCCTTTCTTTGAATTTCTAGATTATTTCAAGGAATTACTCTTTCATTATTCAGTCATCACACGCATAGTGGTATCTAGTGTATACCAGTCTCATTATTAGACACTAATATACAAAGTTAAACAGTATACACACTGTCTCTATCTTTGTGAACTCACCGTAGTCTGCCCCACACAGAAATTAGTTGGGCATTTGTTTACTTTCTCTCAATAATTTACCTTTGTATTCTTTGTAGTTTTTAGATTATAATGGCTACTCCATAAATATTTCAATATCATCTGCTGAGGAAACAAATGGAGTTTTAGAAACCAATGGCCTTTGTTTCCATGGATCCAGATAAGACATTTCTTCTCATTTTTCTAATTGTTCCCATAGCCAAATCTTTCCTTATCCTAATGAACCCAGTTATATGCAAATACTCATTTATTTGCATGCTGCTGAGTGTTTGTAAATGTGTGTACTGATTTAGATAAATCCATGATAGTATTTGTTCTTTTTTTCTTTTTTAAGGCATTTGTCTATTATAGTACATAACTAGATGATTAAGTGAGTTTTATCTGTAGAAGGTCAAACTTATGTCTGCAGATTGCTTACAATTTCAAATGATAATGTACAGCATTTGTGACAGGAAAATCTCAGTGGGTTTGGAAAAATGGTTCAGAAACATGTTAAAGTTAAATTGGGTTGGTAAACTTAATGAGACCACTTACACTCAGGGATGTGAGACATTGGAAAGAAGCTGAGATTTATTATTTTTATATTCTACACATATATTCTATAATAATGCCAAGTGAAAAATATCCTGTTTCATTTTAGCATGGCTCTTTCTTCTTCTTCTTCTTTTTTTCCTGTAGCAATTGCACAGTTATAATTTGGGTTATACTTTAACTTTCACTCTAAGTTCCATAAGGCAGATTGTGGTGAGGGAAAAGATATGCTTCAGAATTGAGTATTACTATCAATGACAGATAGTCAGAGGTGACATCTTTACAGTTTTAAAGTGCAAAAATGAACTTTTTTTTTTAATCCAGGCATAGTGGAGCTGGGCCTAAAGCCCCAATTACATCAGAAATAAGTCTAGTTGCAGAAGGACACTCATTTTTCCTTGATTTCAGAAATTTCAGAGTACCAGATTCCAGTGTGATCTGTCTTCTAATCCTTCTTAATCAAATCATACTTTTGAGGTTACCCCAAACTGACTTGTCTTCCAGAATCTCTTTATACGAGGTCCAACAATTAAGACCGCGCACTTAATTATTCTAAGCGCTACATACCACATTGCTGAATATCACTATGGTCACCTTCAAAGTATTCCTCTTGGGAAGCTATGCACAAATGCCAGCAAGTAGTCCACCCTTCAAAGACGTTTTGGAACTCTTTCTGGAATGGCCATTGTGCACAGTGGCGTGGTGACAAGTTCTCAAACTTAATTGTATGGTTGTCTGTGAGGGAGTTTTTAGCCAGTAAACAAGTAACTGTACTGAAACAGCCTTCCAACTCACCTGATCTGGAGCTCCGTGGTTCTTCTCTTTCCCTGAAGAGAAAGGAAATATTGAAAGGAAGGCATTTTGATGACATTCAGGACATGAAAGGTAATATGACAACAGCTCACATGGCCATTCTAGAAAAAGAGTTCCAAAATTGCTTTGAAGTGTACAGGAGACACTGGCATTGGTGCATAGCTTCCCAAGGGGAGCACTTTGAAAGTGACTGTAGTGTTACTCAGCAATGAAGTATGTAGCATTTTTTCTAGGATGAGTTCACGAACTTAATTGGCAGTCCTGTGTGACCCTTTGCTGAGCCATGGTAGTCTTCCATTCTCAAGATTTGCTTCGACAAACGTGATTTCCACCCCACCTTTGATATTACCGGGGACATAGGCTTCAATAAACTCCTTTTCTTACCTAGCTCCCTGATTCCTATTTTGCATAATGGTTTCAGATTCTATTTACACCCTTTCCACAGAATGACTCTACGCATATCACAAACACAAATTTCTGAAACAGGGTTACCAACATCTTTAATTTAGGACCATTTGTGAGACTGAAAGAAATGGGGTTAAAACTCAGTTGATGGTATTTTTGCCAAAAGAAAGACTCTAAAGACTTACATTAGACTCAAAGAAGAAACAAGACTTTATTCCATGGAGATACCATAAATAAACTGAGTCAGAGACAGAAATGTATTATTTGTGAAGGACTCTTCACAAAAGTCAACAGGAGAAGACTAACACACACACAAATGTTTAACATTCATTTTGGTTATCTGTGAGATCTGTGGGCCTTGGAGAGTGGAGGCAGATAACATGGTTATGGAACCGAAACAAAATGAGAAAGGTAAAAGATCAAATTTATGAATATGTGTACGCCACATGAGAAATGTAAAAGGAGAAAGTACTTAAGAATGTAGGTCTTCTCTAATATCCATGATGAACGATGTTGAAAGGGAATTTCAGATGCATCTTAGGAAAGGTACCAGTGGAGATAACCCAAAACAATATTTGAAACAAAGTGTTTAGAGTCAATTTACAAGAAGGATGGTTAAACGGTACTTATGAAGCTGCACATGCTAAGAGCTTGGACTAGCTTTACAAAAAGAGGAAACAATCCATGGGCTTAATAGATAAGAAGGGTAAGAAAGAATAAAGGTTGGGTGCTGCAAAGGGAATGACACCCTCCTCTGCTACAATATGATGATACTAGAAAATATGCTTTCTCAAAACCTGGGAGAATTTTTCAGATCAGTGGGAAGGATAAATAAATTACTTTCATATTGTTAAGAAATAAAGCAATTTTTGTGTGAAAAAGAGGATTCCATATCCATGTCTCTCCTCAGTTCTAAAATATATTGAAATCCATGCTATACAAAAAGTGTGGTATGTTTGAAAATAGTCAATGATGAAGAAAGAAAAGAAGAATGAAGTAACAGCAAAGGCCTTAAGTATAGAAAAACTAAAACAGAGTAGAGACAGAAAAACAGCCATAGTGAGAGATGGAATCATCATAACAAAAATTAATGAAAAATAAGTGTGATTATATGGAGAATCTCTAGATGAGAAACTAACCAAGGTTTTAGCTAAAGGAAAAAGATCCTGGGGATCACAAGAAGAATGTGAGAAGAGTGGGAGGTGAAAGTCTGGTTGGAATGTTACCTGAATCCATTGAAACTTTGACCAAAGAGAAAGTGTAGATTAGTGGACAGTTTGTCTTACAGAATTGTTCCAGTCAGAGGAGTAGGATGGGTGCTAATACCAACCAAGAAACAAAGGAACAATAGAATTTGCTATTACTGTCTCAGAAACAGAAACCCTGGTGGCATAGTGGTTAAGTGCTGGGTCCGCTAACCAAAATGTCAGCAGTTCAATCCACCAGGCACTCCTTGGAAACTCCATGGGGCAGTTCTGCTGTGTTTATATGGTCACTGTGAGTTGGAATTAACTCGACAACAGTGGGTTGGATTTGGTTTTGTGTTTCAGAAATGAGGAAATACTGATTATTAACATGGGAAAGTTACTCCCGAAGAGCACAGCCACACAAATGAGGTATAAGAGTTGTGGAACTACTCCCTCAAAGTCTAGTGTTCTATGAGGCAGAAGCAAAATAAGTTATCTGTACCTGTTATCTAATTCATATCTCTATTCTCTGTTGTCCATCTCTTCTAGCCACTCCGACAACTAGTCTTCTCCCTTTAATTTACATGACACACTGCTCCCAGATTAATTTACTCATCTACCTGATTAATATCACCTGCTGGATAATCCAGATGTTCAAATCTAGTAGTCACTCCTTCCCTTACAAACCTCTAAATGTATTCCCAGCAACTTCAGAATCAAGTCCAAGATCACTGACCTAGTCTGCTCTCTAACTAGATTTCTAAGTCTCTCACACACACTCTTTGCCGCAGGCAAAATGAGCACTATTCTTTAGACAAACACAGTGTTTTCCTGATTGTTTCCCCTCCTCATTGTGTATTGGTGCATACTATTTGCCCATCAGCGACTTCCTTTCATGTCTACCTACCTGATGAACATTATTGGAGTTTAAAGTGTAGGTAGACGACTAAGAACTGATGGTGTAGATTTTGAAGAGGAAAAAATGATGTGAAATAGAATTTGGATGAAGAGAATGGGTAAACAGAGAATAAGCAGGCACATATTTTAGAAAAAAAGTAAAAACTAATTTTACAACTTTATTATTTTCTTCGCATGTTACTGATATAACAAGCAAGCTAAAAATCCTGTGTGTGTCACTGATTTTTTTTGTTTTATTTTATTTTATATTTCTGATCCAGCGAATAAAATAAGAAATATAGGAAAATATCTTAGACATTATTATCCCAGGGGAAGACACACTAGGAAACATCAATGCATCTTAGTCCACCATCCTAGGTCTCAGCTCTGAGACAGCAGAAACCATTTGCTAGAACAATGTTAAAATCTGGCTACTCCAACTGGAATTGTGGGTAACATGGAAAGAAAACAGGTATCAGTGAATAGATAAGAACAACAGTGGAAAAGAAAAGTGAATTAAATGACAACCTGGACAGAGAATTTCAAAAGGATAAAAACAGGGCAATGTGATACAAAAGTACCAAAAGAAGTCTATAATTACTACGTTTATACAGAAATTGACTTGAGAATCAATAAAAATAATGTTAATGGTCTTAAACATGAACACATTAATTATGAGTATGTTAAATGATAAATCTTTGACTATAGCCGATATAATGTTTGCTGGAAGAAAAATCAGCATTTACCCAAAAGAAGAATTTTAAAAAACAGGAGATATTTCAATACTTGATTCACACTTCATTATGAATTCATTTAGCAAATGCCATGTGAAGTGCCTACTAAACCTCTTAATCTACAAACACTGTTGCTTAGACAGTGTATAGGAGAGGGTAAAAAATCTACCATTTTGTATTTCTAATCGGTGTTTTAGAGTATTGTTAAAAGAATAAGTCAAAAAGAGAAAAAAGAGTAACAAATAATAATCATCTCCAGTATAACGATTCATCAAAATGGCAAATGTACTAGGTCTGACAATTAAGTCTGCGCACTTAATTGTTCCAAGTGCTACATACCTCGTGGCTATGGTCACCTTCACAGTCCTCCCCTTGGGAAGCTGTGCACTGATGCCAGTGCCTAGTCCACCTTTTAAAGCAATTTTGGAACTCTCTCTGGAATGGCCATTGCAAGGTGGCAAGTTCATGAACTTAACAGTTGTCTGTGAGGAAGTTTATAACCAGGAAACAGACAATGGTATTGGAACGCTCTTTCTACACAACTAATCTGGCCACCAATGACTTTTTTTCTTTACTCAAAGATAAGGGAAATACGGAAAGGACGACGTTTTGAAGACATTCAGGACATCAAGGGTGACATGACAACAGCTCTGAGGGCCATTCCAGGAAAAGAGTTCCCAAATCGAGGGATAGACTAGGCACTGGCATCAATAAATGGCCTCCCCACGGGAGTACTTCAAAGATGACTTTAGTGATAGTTCACAGTGAGGTTAGGCAGCACTTTTTCTAGGATGAATTCACGAACTTCACTGGCAGTCCTTGTATATAAAAAAGCCTGGAAAAGATCTGGTCACATGTGCAAACAGACTTTCACAATAAAAGAGATTATATAAGGAACACTTAAATATGAGCTATTAGTCAGATCCGACTCGACAGCACTTGGCTTGGAAATATGAGCTATTACAATAGCGTAAGATGTCAGGCTGATGGAAATTCTTTATGTTTATTTTGTTTATGGAAAGTAAAATGTGAGTGTACATAAAATGTTTATATGTCTTTTCTAATGAAATCTTTTATAACAGAAATAAAGATAACGTGAGAAACATTACTGCTCTGTAAGTGTCAAGTATTCTAGAAGCCCAGAATAAATAGAAATCTCATTAAATTAGACTCTGAAAGCATATGAATGCAGACTCTAAGTCAGTCTGTTTGGGTTGACGTTTGGCTGTCTTCAATTACACAAACCTCATGCCTGTCAGTGAGAAACCCTGGTGACATCCGGTAACTGCTGTGCCAGCTAAACAGGAGGCCAGTCGTTGAGATCCACCAGTTGCATTTCGAAAAATCTATCAGATGGTTCTGTTCTGCCCTATAGTGTCACTATGAGTCAGAATTGACTTGACAGCAACAGGTTTGGTTTTTTGGCTTATCAGTGAGAATAATAAAGCCTGTGATCTATTTCTAGAACTGTCATAGCAGTCAGGAATCCTTCTTTCATAAATTACCCTAAAAATTATGCTCCTCTTCCTGCTTTGTGCTTGTTTACACTGTACTTATTGGCTTAGGTCCATCAAATTATATAGCAATTGCATTCAGTACTCCTCCTCTGCCCCATAAAATCTCTCCAAAGTCATTGTAACCTAACTATGATTTAGGACAGGTCACATGACAATGAAATAAGGCTCATGATAATTAATTATTAATACATTCTGGCTTCCCCGGGATAAGATGGAATTTGTTACACTGAATTTTCAAATGGAAGGAGAAACTTGATGGTCATCAATAGGAAGGTGGTCCAACAGTGCCCACCGATTATGGAAGAGCAGAAGCTTCTCTTTACACAAAGCCTAACTCTCTTTCGTAGTTTGACAGACTGAAGTAAAAAGCAAACACTAGACATTAATATTTAGGAAGAGAAAGACCTGAATGTTAGAACCTTTCATAGAATGAGCCTTAAAGAACACTCCAAATGGCAGTAGCGTTTTTGGAAGAGAAGCAAGCTTATAAATCAGTCACCACTATGCAAGGTAAAGACAAAGCCATATCTTTGGTATGTATTGTAGTGTGTCAGAAGCTGTTTTATATGTTCAGCAGAACATAGGTCAGAACTTGGAGAGCAAATTGTGAGCTCTGCTTCATCACTTTTTAGGATTTCTCTGAGTCATGTCACTGAATTTCCATGGACTTCTGCCTCCTCATCTTAAAACTGCAAATTGTCAATAACTTTTGAGACTGTTTTTGCCTTTGATATTTTGGGTTATGAGGGTATGCCGAGGAAGAAAAATTCCATGTTCAGGAAAAGATTAGCCCATAAAATTTTTCTTTCTGTTTTTTCAATGCAACAATTTTCTTCCTCTTCAGATGACCACTGCTGACCTTCCTACTGTCATTTCTTTCTTTCCATAGCTATTTTTAGGGTATTTTTTTTTCCTTCACCAAACATACTTCCTCTATCCCAGCTACTTCCTCTCTCCCTCATGCTCTCTGGATGCATCAACCACAGATCAAAAAATAGAAGGCACAATCACAAACTATGCAGGTGAGCAGAGACTTGGCACCTGCGTGGTTTCTCCTGGTCACGGACCCTCATGAACCAAAATGCTTACATTTCCATTTGTGAGGGAGGTGCATGCCATTTGAAAAGAGCTACTGTTTTTAGATTGTTTCCAATGCCATTTGAGTTGACTGAATTCTGCTTTGGAAAATGAATGAAGTTTATGTATGATTACAGATCTGGCAGGAGAGCAGAGGCTTTGCAGTGTAAAGAGTGCTAGCTTGGAGTGAGACATCTTCTTTTGCTACCTCCACTTACATTTACACACAAATACGCAAACATACAAACACACTCACATGCATACACAAACACACTCACACTCAAGCTTATACATATACATATGTACCATGTGCCACCCTGGCAATCTTATTTGACTGATAATACAATAATTAGTGTAACAATAACGACATCTTCAATGGACTTAGTACTTGACCGCATTTCAGGTGCTTTTACATGTGCTATCTTTATCAGAGAAGTTGTCAGAGATCTCATTTTACTTGGATCCGCAATCAACATTCATAGACACAACAGCCAAGAAATCAAGTGATGCATTGAATTAGACACATTTGCTGCGAAGGACCTCTTTACAGTGTTAAAAAGCTAAGATGTCACTTTGAGGACTAAGATGCATCTGATCTAAGCCATGGCATTTTCAATCACCTCATATGTATGCAAAAGCTGGACAATAAATAAGGAAGACAGAAGAAGAACTGATGATTTGGAATTACATCATTAGTGAGTAAGGCTGAAAATACCACAGACTGCCAGAAGAATGAACAACTCTGTCTTGGAAGAATTAACAGCCAAAATGCTCCATAGAAGCAGAGGTGGTAAAACTTTGTTTCATGTACTTTGAATGTATTATCAGGAGAGACCAGTCCCTGGAGAAGGTCACTGTGAGTGGGAAAGCAGAGAATCAGCAAAACACAGGGAGCTCCTCAAAGATCATTTGACACAGTGGCTGACCCAATGAGCTCGAGCATAACAAAGACTGGGAGGGTGGCAGGGAGAGGGCAGTGTTTTGTACTGTCATAGGCAGGGTTACTGTGAGTCAGAACTGACTCGCCAGCACTTAACAGTGCGTGCAGTTGCATCGTGATTCATTCAGGTGGTATTATTATTCCATTTTAATAATAAAAATATGAGGATCAAAGAGGTTAAATAACAGCTGCAAAATAACAGTAGGTGACAATGTTGTACTTCAGTTCAAATCTGTAGGTATTATTTTTTTTTTTTTTAAGATTATGATGTTGTGATTTTTGAGACCAGGTTGGTAAGTTGTTCTCGCTTTCCTTATCTTTCAAATGAAGACTTTAGTTTCTAACTTGCAGGGTGAAATTAAAAGATGCAAGCGAATATGCAGATACAAGACAGCTGTTTAATGGCTTAGTAAGTACTGCCCCAGCCTCCGAGGTCCTATGCAACTTTCCTTAGGTTTTATTTTACACTTACGCTGTGAATCTGACAAGACATCATTGCCATTTCATGGACTGAAAAAATAAAGTACATCAATATTAACTGAATTGTGAGAGATCCTTTAAAGCGATGGCAGAGCTAGTTCTTAGCAGCAGGTAGTGAACTAAACGCAGCAATAAAGAGGAGCAGTGTGTGACAGAAACTCATGGATGTTACAATCATCTAAACTTGCCCTTGAATTGTAGCCTTACCACTTAACTCTTTGTGACTAATCACAAGTTACTTGATCTCTCAGAACGTCGGTTTTCCTACCTATTAAATAGATGTAACAAAGATTTCTTTGTGGAATTTTTCCAATAATTGGATTAGATAGTATATCTAACTGTATCTGGCACCCAGTAGCAACTTCATGAAGAAGAGCTACTATCTTAGTGGTAATTATTATTATTTAAGTATAATTTATAATTAAACATTACATTGATTTGGCCTTCATTCAGTGAACTTCTAGGGTCGCCATGAGCCGGACCCAACTCAACAGCAATGGGTTTTGCGTTTTTCATTCAGCGAACAGCAGCACGGGGTCTACAGTGTATCAGGTGTTGTCTTGGGCAGGGGAACACATAGATGACTTAAGATATGCCCTCAGTGAAGGGACCCAGCAGAAATAATTCTTATCAGTTCTATATTGTTGCACTGAGTATATACATTACAGGTTTTCACTAATATTTGGGATTATTTTCTATAATTTTCCCAGTTTTCTTTCTAGAGATAAGAGCTGCGCAGTTAAAATGTATGCACCGAGGGCAGGGTGACTCTTGTTTTCAGCTTTTCTTACTTTCAGATATGCTAATGACCCTATATCTGCGATCCCCCAGGCATGCAGACAAAAAAACAGGTGATAATCAAGGGTGGACACCTCGAGGTCAGCAGTGTCCTTTTTTGACCTCACAAATTGTCACTGTATTTATACGGTCTTACATATGTAAAATGATTTTATCTCTCTTACAGCTCTCTCATATATTTTATCTTTCTCATATTGTGTATAAATTTCATGATATTTTATTTCACAGTCATACTATAACTCTCAGGCATAACCCCTTTTTTTTCAGAAGAGAATGAAAAATGAAGCAAAAAAAAATGTTTCCTCTCTTCCTGTGAAGTTGTAAAACAAGTGGTTGAATTCATTCTAAAAGCCCTTATGAATATTCAGTGTAAGATCTTTATGCATCTCCTAGTTCTAGGCTATTAAATCCTGATTAATAATTGGATTAGAAATATGGCCTTTTGGCAGCTCATCTCAAGAACAACCCAAACTGAGGCCCACGTATCACTCACAGAAATGGATGTGTGACTGGGGTAAAAGGAAAATTAAAATCAAGAACTCTTTTATTCATTCATACAACAACTTGTTTTTGGAGACTTTACGCTGTACCATTATCAAGAAAAAAATATTGGGTGAAAGCAGACATTGTGAACTTTGTAAATGAATCAGGGATACCCGCCCTATGGGACAGAGTAGAACCGGCTCATAACGTTTCCAAGGAGCAGCTGGTTGATTTCAACCACACACCTTTGTTTAGCAGCCCAGCTCTTAGCTACTACATAACCAGGGCCTCTTCATGAGACAGAAAAGCAGAAATAATCATATAAATGGATTTGAAATGGTGTTTGTGATGAGCTTTGCAAGCACTATATGGGTCTATGAATGTTTACGAGGTCTGACAATTAAGTCTGCAAACTGAATTGTTCTAAGCATTACATCCATCATTGCTGAGTATCACTACAGTCACCTTCAAAGCACTCCCCTTGGACAGCTATCCTCTGATGCCAGTCCACCCATCAAAGCAACTTTGGAACTCTTTCTGGAATGGCCATTTTACACAGTGGTAAGATGGCAAATTCACTAACCTAATTGTATAGTGTCTGTGAGGGAGTTTTTAGCCAGTAAACAAATAACTGTACTGGAACACTATCCCTACTCACCTGATCTGGCACCCAGTAACTTTTTTCTTTACCTGAAGATAAAGGAAATATTGAAAAGAAGAAATTTGGATACATTCAGTACATCAAGGGTAATATAATGACCCGTCTGATGGCCATTGCGGAAAAAGAGTTCCAGAATTGCTTTGAAGAGTGGACTAGTTGCCAGGGTCAGTGCGTGGCTTCCCGAGGGGAGTACTTGGAAGGTGACTGCAGTGTTATTTAGCAATGAGGTTATGTAACAATCTTGTCTAGTGTGAGTTCTAGAAGTTAATTGGCAGTCCTCACATAACCGGCAAATTTGACCTAGTCAAGGAGCCAGGAAATATTTTCAGGGATAACGATGATAGCATCCAAATCTGAAGAAGGGGTAGGAGTTAAGTAGCCTAAAATAGGGAATAAAAAGAATAAACAGAATGGCTATACGAGAGAAAGCAAGGAGATAATGTACAAGTGAAGCCTACGGAACAGGAAGAAGTTAACACTATGTATGCCTTAAAAGTTATACTAAGTTTTGCCCTTCACCCCCAAAAGCAACAAGAAGCTGTATGAAATGTATTTTCTATCAACATCTTAATTTTTTGTTTGTTTCTTGTTTGTTGAGGGTATGAGGTTGTTATGCTTAAATTTATGTTTTGAAAACGTCACTCCGCCTACAGTAAAGAGAACGGATTGTTTTTAGGTGCCATTAGGTCCAACTCAGTAACTGTAAATACAACAGAGGGAAACCCTGCCCAGTCCTGTGCCAACCTCACAATTGTTGCTATGTTTGTGCCCATTGTTGCAGCCACTGTGTCAAGCCATCTCGTGGAGGGTTGTCCTCCTTTTTTTTTTTTTTGCTGTTGTTATGCTGACCCTACATTTCACTAAGTATGTTATTCTTCTCCAAGAATTGGTCCCTCCCGAGAGTAGATAGGAAGGAAAAACAGATACAAGATGATGGTGCCTTAAACAACAGCAGTAGAAAAAACAACAGAATGAAAAACCCTTAGACTCATAGAGTTGTGTCTCCATCGTATACATTTCTCCAAACTAGAGATGTGATGGCTTTGAAAGTCGTCTTTTGTGATACAAACCAGAAGCATCCATTTGCTTTAGGATGAAATAGTCACAGATGACATCCAAGAAGTGATACAATGACGTGATTGTACATTCCAAGTCTGTCTTCCAATTTTTAAAGCTAAGAAGCTCATAGATGCTGCAGTGGCTTCACGGATAAGAAAATGTCATCCACTTGCCTTCCCTGATTTCACTTGGACCCATGCCACTGTTTCCCCAAAGAGCCACTTGGAGCCTTGTAAGGTCTCAAAGGAAAGTGGCCTTTCCAAGGGGCGCAGGAATAGATAATACGTGTTGGTACTGTAAAATCTCTAATGAATATTAAGGGTGGTTTTCATTTGTGGTGACTGAAATGAACTCATAAATTCTCTCTCTAGGATGCGGGAATTTTCTCTTCCCTGTGGAGAGATTTAATGGATTTGTGGCAATCTGAATGATTTGGCAAGAAATCAGAGGTACCTGCGCAGTCACCCACAAAGGACATTTAGTTTCTCACATGTGGTAGTCGCCACCACATGATATTTTCAGTAAAAACCCCAAATGATTGATGCAGCCCACCTTAAGCCGTGACAAGATATCAACTGAAAAACTGGAAAAAGAAGTGGTTAAAGACACCCAGCTTTAAGAACACATTTGACTTTTAGAGAAGGGTTATTTCCTTTTAGAAAAAAAGAGACCTGCCACCTGCAAGAAATTTAGATCAGTTGTTTGTGGCAAGGGCCATCATATTTTGAGGCCGCAGAGAGCTCCTACTGCTCTCTGTGTGGAGTAGATTAAAGTTTTCCCACACAGTGATAAATATATCACAGAGAGCCATAACAGGAACACAGTAGTTGTAGCAGTTAATGGTTCAACTTCCAGTTAAAACAATATTCTTTGGGTTTCTCTGGCTGGTTCCCATTTTGTGTGTGCTATTTTTTGATAAGTTAATTTTTCCCATTTACAGAATCAATACCTTTCATAGCTTTACAGGACTGAAGAGGAAAATTGAAGGCAAAAGTTCTTGGGAAGTTTGCCAGCTGTCCAGGCCTGGCTTAACAAACCAGATTCTGAAAAGTACAAAAACAATCTATCAAAACAGCAGATAAGGATTAGGATTCAAAACTATCATCAGCTCTAAATCTTCTGTGCGTGTGAAAGGAAAAGGAGAAATCACCCAAAGCATCAGGCTATCCCAAAATTCCTTCGTATTTGATTGTGGAACGTGGTAGTGAATCTCATCTCAGAGAGAGTAACTTTTTAGCGCTGGACTTGCAATACTTGAAGTAAAAAGATTTCTGTGTAATTTTGTTCTGTTAGAAGACATTTATATAGTAACACCATGAATCTGCTTTCTTAGGCCTTGAGTAAGATACTCTGAAGGAAGTTAACCCAAATTCCCCACATCTGTTTAACTGAAGGAATTTTGACTAGGATTAAGAGATAGTAGTCTTTTTTGACAGTGGATAAAAAAAGTTGGTCAAATGGAGAAATCTTTCTGCATGTCCACTTGACTCTCAGTCAGGTTTTCCTTTGGAGGGAAACTTCCTTATCTTTGAAGATGCTGAGTTGGGAGACAGGCTGGATGATGTCAACTATGAATTCCTCAGTTGTAAAGCGGGTTTGACTAGATGGCAAATAAGACTACTTGCAAGGTGTTATGGATTGAATTGTGTCCCCTCAAGAATGTGTCAACTAAGTTCCTGATGCCTAGCATTGTGTGGTTGTCTATCATTTTGTCATCTGATGTGACTTCCTTACATGTTATATCCTAACTTGATGATGTTAATGAGATGGGATTAGTGGCTGTGTGACAATGAGGGAAACCTTGGTGGCGTAAGGGTTAAGGCTATGACTGCTAACCAAAAGGTCAGTGATTTGAATCTACCAGGTGCTCCTTGGAAATTCTATAAGACAGTTCTACACTGTTTCTTAGGGTTACTAAGAGTTGGAATCAACTGGACAGCAATGTTTCATTGGTTTTGTGTTAATGTATGAATTGTATTTTCTATCAACATCTTAATTTTTTGTTTGTTTCTTGTTTGTTGAGGGTATGAGGTTGTTATGCTTAAATTTATGTTTTGAAAACGTCACTCCGCCTACAGTAAAGAGAACGGATTGTTTTTAGGTGCCATTAGGTCCAACTCAGTAACTGTAAATACAACAGAGGGAAACCCTGCCCAGTCCTGTGCCAACCTCACAATTGTTGCTATGTTTGTGCCCATTGTTGCAGCCACTGTGTCAAGCCATCTCGTGGAGGGTTGTCCTCCTTTTTTTTTTTTTTGCTGTTGTTGTGCTGACCCTACATTTCACTAAGTATGTTATTCTTCTCCAAGAATTGGTCCCTCCCGAGAGTAGATAGGAAGGAAAAACAGATACAAGATGATGGTGCCTTAAACAACAGCAGTAGAAAAAACAACAGAATGAAAAACCCTTAGACTCATTGAGTTGTATCTCCATCGTATACATTTCTCAATATGTACAAGACTCAATATGTACGATTAGGTTGTGTCTTAAATCAAGTTTTTTGAAATATAAGAGACAGGCAAACAGAAAAACAGGGGAATCTCATTACCACCAACCAAGAAGAGCCAAGAGTGCTCTCATTCTTTGGGCTCTGGAGTTTTTGTGCTAAAAAGTTCTAGACCAAGGAAAGACTGAAGGCAAGGACTTTTCTCCAGAGCTGACAGAGAAAGAAAGCGGTCCTCTGGAGCAGGCACCCTGTATTTGGATTTCTAGCCTCCTAGACTGCCAGAGAATAAATTTTGCTTTGTTAAAGCCATATACCTGTGTCATCTCTGTTTTAATAGCACTAGGTAACTAAGACACAGGGATACAAGTTCATAAATCAGTTTTGTAAAGGGATGAACAGTGGTTGTGGATTATGTTAACGATCATGTTAGTCATCATCTAGGGGAAGGGCAGAGGTGTAGAATAGTGCTTGATTCACCCCAAAATAGTCCCAAACCTCAGGATTTTGAATTTTAAGAGACAGAACGGTGAAAACATTTCCCTATTTAATTTAAAAATAGTTAAGCAATTGGTAATGTTTCTCCAAACTTAACAACTCGCTATTAAACTTCTCTACTAGAGACTGCTGCTATTTAGATGTGAAAGCTTGCTAGTTGTGGTAAATGAGGATGTCCAAGGTACAAGGTTATTATCATTTCATTTATCTGGAGAGGAGAAGAGCTAAAAGAGCTTGTTCTAGATAAGAATCAGAGGTCTGTGTGAGCCTGGAGGCTTGAGGTGGAGAAATGGAATTCAAAGAATCACTGCACAGTCAATGATTCCTAATAAAACAATCCATGTTTCAAAATTGTGCTCGATTGTTAATGGTCTAACACTATATTGCTCAATACGTGGTTCCGCTGAATCAGAATAACCTAAAGCATTTATCATGCTCCTGCCTCCTCCAGACTATATTGCCTCCCACTAGAGACCAAGCCAGAGTTTCTAGGGTTGACATTATTTAATGAGCTCTTTAGACACCCTGGTGGTGTAGTGATTAAATATTATGTCTTCTTACAGTAAGGTCAGCAGTTCATATCTACCAGGCGCTCCTTGGAAACTCTATGGAGGAGTTCTACTCTGTCCTGTAGGGCTGCTATGAGCTGGAATTGACTCAATCACAGTGGGTTTGGTTTTGACTTAAAATTTTAGAATCGCTTCTGCCAACTAAATTAGAAGAAAACAATTCAAAATTCCCTGAATTTTTAATGTCCTTTTTTAGATATCCAGGAAATCAGTCCGACACCCTCTCATATGTATCCCTTTCACAAGTTATTAAATCTCATAGTCACAGCAACGCTGTGAAGTAGATCATTCAATTTTCCAAACAACCCAACTCTGAGAACTGAGGAAAATGCCCAAAGTCAGTCATTGCTCAGGGGCTGAGCTGGGATTTCAGTCAAGGTCTTCGCATAAAAGTAGTATCACCTCATTAAGAAGTCATACCATCTTAGGGACCTCACACCAACAGCATGGTGAAAGAAAAGGATTCTAAGAATGCACTGGGAGGCCGTTGGGAGCTCTCAGTACTCAAGACCTTTATAAGCTGCTGGAAAAGTGTACAGAGCCCCTAAAGGTGACAGCAGATAAATCCCCAGAGGTAGTTTTGTGCTTTCCAAACTGACTTGGTTAAAATTTTCATCAGAGAGTGTTTGGGGCTTTTGGTCAGTCATGGAAAAGAAAAATCCCCAAAGAAAGGTTCTAACAAACCACTAAGCATCTTACCACATACATTTTAGATTTGACAAAGTGGTTTGGAAAATGGAAAAGCTCTTATGATGGCTAAGTCACCATTATCCTCTTTAGGAGCTGCACAAACAGAACTGGATTTTCTAAAGTGAGTCACATTGTGTTCTTCCTCTTAACATCAAAGCTTGATTAAAAACTTCTCCTAACTCATTTGTGCAGCTTCTTCCAACTTATGGGCCTCTCTCTTACTTTCTCTGCTGTAATTTTTCCCTTCCTCGTACCCTGATCCCACCCAGGCATGGGTCCCTATGTGCATTGGTGAACCCTGTGGTACTGGGTATTCATTGAATACTCTGTCAGCACTGCATCTACAGGACATGAGGCTTGGAACACGACACTCACCCCGATCGTTAAAGAGTAAAAGTCGTCCCCCTCACTGGATGATCAAAGAAAATGCCTATGTTAGCTTGTTAGTCCGTTCATTTACATTGGCAGAAGTTTTCAAAATTATTTTGTCATTATCTCTAAATCCTAAAGTGTTTGCAGCAAGCAGATGAATTTGAGGGGGTATGTGTGCATGTGTTTCCCTATTTACACCAGATGATGCAAACCTAGCTCAAAAAGAAATATGTGAATGACCTTTATTTGATTTATTATGGCCAGTCTCCCTCTGCCTCTATTCTAAACCAGTAATTTTCAAGTGACGCCGTATAGTGCTAGTCATATGAAATGCAACATGCATTTTTTTAAGAGCCCTCATGGCACAGTGCTCAAGAATTTGGCTGCTAATCAAAAGGTTGGCAGTCGGAATCCACCAACCACTCCTCAGAAACCCAGTGGGGCAGTTCAACTTTGTCCTGTAAGGTCACTGTGTGTCAGAATCAACTTGACTACAACAAGTTTTTTGGGGGGAAGTGTATATACTTTTTTAAACAAGTTCCCTTAAATACCAGAATATGTTGTGGGAAACAGAAAATCACTGGTGTTGAACAGTAACAAAACTGATGATTTTGAAATGCTTCTGTTAGAAGGAAAATGAAATTAAACACTTAGCTTCTGTAACGTGCTTTTTCTGATAATCTTACACTTGGATATCCTTATTTACCACGATTAATAAAACTGATGGCTGTATTTGTTGTGCATTAATTCAGTTGAGGTGAAAGTAGACAGGAGTTTCTGTTTCCTAAAACACTGTATTCAAATTGACTGAAAAGAACCACAGTACAAATGCAATTATTGCCAAAAAGTTGTCAACCAGAGCAATGGCTTGGCCTTTGTATTGTAGCAAATGATTAGAAAAGTAAGATTATGTTCTTGCCAGTACAAAATCAGAACTACTTAGAAAGTCTGTGTATACATGGTATTGGAAGGGAATAATCTATTGTATCTGCCTATTCGTTCAGTCATCAAGACTTAGGTTCTACTTTTACCCCATGGGCAAGAAGACACACTACATGGACTTTGCTTTTGAATTTAAACGTACTAGTTAAATCAAATATATATCCAACCTAGGATCACCATGAGTCAGTCATTTGGTTTGGTTTAGTGAATGTCTGCAGACTATAAGGAATCCTAGTGATACAATGGTGACATACTGGTCAGCTAACTGAAAGCTGGTGGTTCAAAACTCACCAGTGGCTCCATGGGAGAAAAGTCCTGACCATCTGTCCCTATAAAGATTTCAACCTGGAAAATCCTACAGAGCAATTCTATTTCACAGGGCCACGAAGAGAGTTGGCTCGATGCCACACAGCAACAATGTCTGTAGAGCACTTTTGCATTTTTAGTGTGGCTGGCTTTGTATTTATCACCATGTTTAGAAGTTTTTTTCAGCAAGCTGTAAGGGAAAGATCAATAGACTGAAGGAAAAAACCTTGTACTTAAATTTAGAACCCAGAACAAACTTTTTCTGTGAGATGATCGCCAACCACTCTCTGATCCCCAGTTACTTCTTCTGTGGAGCTAGGGGAAGAAATCCCCAGTTACTTCTGTGTGGCCTTACTCCCAGACTTAGCTGTGAGAGATAATTTAGATGGGCTAAGCTCTATGCTTGCCATATAGAAGATGACCAAGAACCATTGTTACAAGGAAACACATACATGTTTTAGAGAACTATAACTCAAAATAGTGTGGCAACTAAGACTTAGATACAAATAAGTAGGCTGTTGACCTTATTGACTTGTTCGGAATCTTAAACCCATCTCTAAACTTCTTAGCATGACTCATGATGTAAAATTCACACAAACAGTGCTAGTGTCGTGAACACGTGATGAGTAGTTAAAGATATTTTCCATGCACATTTGAGGCCTGCTATAAGAGATGATGGAAACCCTGGTGGCATAGTGGATAAGTGTTATGGCCGCTAACTGATAGGTCAGCAGTTAGAATCCACCAGGCACACCGTAGAAACTCTGTGGGGCAGTTCTACTCTGCCATATAGAGTTGCTATGAGTCAGAAGTGACCCAGTGGCAGTGAGTTTGGTTTAGTTTGGTTTATAAGAGATACAAGGCTCTGAGGGCACAGTGATTAAGCACTCAGTTACTAATTGAGGGGTTGTTGCTTCAATCCCACCCAGTGGCTCTAAAAGAGAAAGACCTGGGAATCTGCTTCCATAAACATTACATTCTAGAAAATCTTATGTGGCAGCTCTTCTTTGTCATCTTGGGCCAACATGACTTGAAAATCTACCCGATGACACCTAACAAGCACATACAACGTATGCGATACACAAATCAATACCTGTTTTCTTTTCTTTGAGGCTTCACATGATCCATGAATCATCCATTTGCTTTTTCCCTCTCATCTCTGCCTTTGCACGTCTTCAAAGCCTGAACACTGTTTTGTAAGTGTGAATATTCTCTCACAAGTTGAGAACTGCTTTTATAGTTTCCTTCTCAGACTCCTCCTAAAAAATAATAGTAATAATCTTTTGGTATCTCAGTAGGAGGTCAGAATGCAGCCAGGCCTTGGGGAAGAATTACAAAGTAGTAAAAGGGGGAAAAAGAACAACACTGGAAGGGATAGAGGAGAAGGTTAAATGGTGGCATCCCCCCGTAATTATGTACAACTGACAGATAAGTAAATGACTGTGGTTGCTTACGGTTTGTAAACTTTCGCATCTAATTTGCTACTGATTTTTATTCTGTGTAGAAGTTTGAGCTACGTAGTTTAATGGAGTCAGACAGGCGTGGGTTCAAATCACAATACTAGTGTTTTGCCTTTAGGTGACTTAACTGTTTGGTGGTCCCAATTCCTCTTTATAAAATAGAAACTAACATTTTACAGAATCAACGAGAGGATTAAGTGATTTGTAATGACTTATGGCAGGTTCTCAGTAAACAATTACCAAGTTTCCTCTTCCAAGAAATCTCTATTCTCCTTTTTACATTGTATGTATCAATAACAAAATCAGCTGAGTATGTATATATAGAAAAAGATGGATTTTTAACAGTTATACCGTATTGCAGTTGTGTACCACAAAACTCTTCTTTAAAATCAGTAGTTTGGAGGTGTCTTAGAGCTTCTTAAATTATCTACAGTTTTGAAATAGGAAATTGGAAATCAGTTTCCTGAGCCATCTTTTTTCTTCTAAAATCCAGCTAGTGGATACAAATAAGACATTTGAAAAATTAGATATTTGCCAATGTTAGGCATAGAGTAAACACTTAAAAGTAGTTTTGGGAGGAATGAATGAAAATAATAATAAAAAAACAAATGGATCCAGTGGCTGGGATCCTGAAGTCAGTCATCTGGTCAATAGATATGTCTTTGGCTCACTTTTGCTACTATTCTTGTTCATATGTGTATCAGAGCTGAGAGAAGCAAATAACAGCTTTTGAGCATCTTTTCCTTCTAATCAGTCCTTTCCTATCTAGGTAATTCTACAGAGTTGCTCTATGGGGCAGTTCTAATGTGTCCTGTAGGATCTCTGTGAGTTGGAATCGATTTGAAGGCAATGAGTTTTTACAGGGTCCTATGACTTGGGCAGCACTGAGTTTGTTTTGTTTTCTGTTTACCACTATGAATACTGACACAAACACTAATTAAAGAGATATAGCGGTGCCCTATATTTACCAAACCAAAACACACTTGCTGTGGAGTCAATTCTGACTCATGGTCACCCCAGGTGTGTTTGAGTAGAATTATGGTCTACAGGGCTTTCAACAGTGATTTCTTTGTTTGTGGGTGGCCCAGCTTTTCCTCTACGGTACCTTTGGTTGGTTTCCAGCTTTCCACCTTTTGGTTAGTAGTCAAGCCCTTCAACCATTTGTACAGTCCAAAGGGTCCCTCATATCCAAACCCCATTCAAATACTTTATAGCTTTTCTTTCCTTGGAGAAATAATCATTTGCAGGATAAGAAGCTATCATACAATACTGATTAACACCTCCCACCTCTCTAAAATGTTATTTTGCAGAAATCACTAAGAACAGAACTCTTGTTTTTTAACCTGTGGCTTAGTCATTGAGGTAGAAGGTCACACAACACCAGTGTTGCGTCCACTGCCCTATAGAGGCAGGTTTCAGGCCTGGGGCTCTTTAGCTCCCTCTGCTACTTCAAATCAAGCCTGTTAATGTGCCTGAGCCCTGACTTCCCTGAACGAACTTCATGGTTCTGCTTCTCAATGCCCATGACACCTAAAGATTAAATTGTGTATGCACTTTTTTTCTTGTATGCTTATAGAGAATCTTACTAAAATCATTGTAAGTGTTCTATACTGTGAATTTCATGTTTAAAACAAAAGGGCCAAACCCAACCCAACCCAGTGCTGCTGAGTCCATTCTGAGTCATAGTGACCCTATAGGACACAGTAGAACTGCTCCATGGAGTTTCCAAGGAGTGCAGGGTGGATTCCAACTGCCAACCTCAACCACCGGGGTTTCCAAAACAAAAGGCAGTCATGTTAAATCACTCTTTCAATATGCTACGATCAGAAACACACACTTGAAATTTTCAGTAACGTGTATGTCATACACTCACTATTTTTTCGTAACATCTTCAGATACAACCTTTAGACAACAAAATCAAGGATATACTGAAACATGTTACAGTCATTAAACTATTTACTCCTGTGTGCAAGTGAACCATGCTGGGTCTCAGGAATCTAGGATGAAATTGCAGAATGTGAATTAAAAAAGCCTTCTCAGTGTGTTCATGTTCTCTCTGTTGGATTCTGTCACATCAGTAAAGATATATCGCTTGTGAAGTATGTGTGTGCATTTGTGTTGCATGTAATACTGAACACATACTGAAATTATAGGTCACATTTAAACTAGTCAAGATTCTAGAATACTAGAAAGCTTATAGCCTCAGGAGTGCCATGGGTTTGAACGCTACCTACCCAAACTAAAAAAGAAGTCATTTGTTTGCATGAAAGCTACCAGTCCTAATCACAGTTAATAACCTACCTAGGAAATACACCTTAGTAAAACACAAGTTGTATTCCAGCATCCTTAGCACTGATCTTAGTTATGATTCTTAACAAGTGTTTTACTTGCATAAGACAAGACATTTCAAGATAGGGATGTAAATAAATCAGTTTCTCCAATTACAACAAAAATCAAAGAAAATGGTGCTGGGAACTCAAGTGGCCTGCTACTGGAAAATTAATTTTATTGATTTTATGGTTATGAGATTCTCAATTGAAAAAAAATTACCATTTTTTATCAATATCAGTATCATTTTAAGTGTACTAATACCATATTATTAGTAATATCGTTTTTCATTGTGATACCCCCATTACTAAATAAGGTAATCTGGCAAGGCCAAATTTCAAAGCACGCCTCTATCTTTTTGGGGGTAACACGCAGATAGCAAGGATCTAGTATAATAGCATGGACCAAACTGAGAAAGACAAAGGGTAGTCTTCTCCATCTTTTATGTTTATTTCATTTATAAGAAGGAAATACAGGAAACACTATTTAGTATGGCCTCCCAACTCCTCATGATCTCATTTTAAACTACATAGCAGCCCCATCACCTGTCTTTATTCATGTTTACCATGCACACTCATCGTAGGGAAGTATGTCTTATTCCTAGACCATCCCGAATACTCTCATGCTACTGACCCTACTTTGTACTCTTGCTGTTGTGTGAATACTTCCTCTCTCCTTTTCCTTTGTCTGCCTGGAAAATTCCCATTTGGCTCAGTGTTGTCTTAAGCATGGCATCCTTCATGAAGTATTTTCTTACTTCTCCAGATAAATTAGAGATTGGCCCTCCATGCTTCCAACGCTCATGTACCTTGGGTTGATATTGAGCGCATCACATTGGGCTCTCGTTGCCTATTAGCCTTTCTATCTTCTCTCTAAACTGCCTTAGAAGGCAGTTTCGATGCATTTTCAGGATGGTACACCTAGGAGAGTGCCAGGCCTATAGGAGAGACTTGGTAAATAGTTACTGAACAAATAAGGCAGGGACCTTCCTCCACACCTGGGAACAAGATGAGAATAATGACAGGAGCCCAGAAGCAATATCTTAGGTGCCTATGGGATACTGGAATCTTAGTGTCATGGATTGAATTGCATTCCCCCAAAATTCTGTACCATTTAAGTTGGCCATGTTTCCTGGTATTGTGTGATTTCCTCTGTGTTGTAAGTCCTGCCTCTGTGATGATAATGAGGGTGGCTAGATGGCAGTTGTGTTATTGGGCACGACTCATTGTGTAAGATTGTTATGTGTCTTGAAGCAGTCTCTTGAGATAGAAAATAAAGAAGCTTGCTGAGAGATTGGGGGACCTCAGACCACCAAGAAGCAGTGCTAGAAGCTGATTGCAGCCTTTAGAAAGGACCAGGGTCACCTCACTGAGAAGCTTCCAGTCCAAGGGAACACCGACTACAAGGGACTTCCTCCAGCACAAGCAGAGAAAGCCTCTCCATGGAGCTGACACCCTGAATTTGGACTTCTAGCCCACTGGACTGTGAAGAAAGAAAAATTCTCTTTCTAAAGACATCCACTTGAGATATCTCTGTTAAAGCAGCACTGAGTGATTAAAGGAATCGTGGTGGTGTAGTGGTGTACTGCTACAGCTGTTAACCAAGAGGTCAGCAGTTCAAATCCACCAGGTGCTTCTTAAACTCTATTGGGCTGTTCTACTCTGACATAGAAGGTTGCTGTGAGTCACACTGACTCAATGGTATGCAACAACAACAGATGACTAAAACAATCAGCCTTCACTCAATCTGCCTAAGCGATTCTGCTAAGAGGCTAGCACCAGTGTAAGAAATTAGGCAGTTTTAGGAAAGGCTTAAGTATGTTAGGGGTTTTCCAAGCCAGCAGATCAGAGCTACCCTGGCTTAAAAATCAGCAAGACACTTCTGCAGCTTCCAAGTTGGTGCCTTCTCACCCCAGTACTGAGGAGTGGACTTTGGGTGCTTACCGATTACCAGCAGAAGATATGACCTTTGCTGGCTGAAATAAAGAAGTTGGCTTTGCATGAATCACATGACATACTACTGATTGCACCAGCCAAGTGCCAGCCAAGTGCCGTCGAGTCGGATCCAACCAAGGCTAAGAAAAAAAAATCCACATTTTTTACCTAAGTATTCATCACCTTATAAAGAATGTTTCTTTTCTCCTTCAAGGGAGAAGCATTAGCTTTCTTAAGCTTCACCTACATAATGGTAAGTTGATAAGTTTAAGGCTAGTCTTAACATTCAAAGAATTAAAGGACAAGGATTTCTGTGGGAATGTGACCAATATGACTTCTGTCAGTAGTAAGAAGATATTTCATTTCACCCCAATCTCTCAGCATATTTTATTTCATTTCTTTGCAGGAAAGCCACTGGCTTAGAATTAGAAGTCTTAGAATTAAGACCCAAGCTGGTAGAAAAGGAAATTCAGTCGGTTTCCCCTATGCATAAAATCAGGACAAATACTTCCCTGGAAAGCTGTTAGGTTAATATAATTTATGTTAAAAGGCTTTGAAGACTTGGGAGAAAAATGTCATATAAATCAGTAATAGATCCTTATTATCATCAGGAAAGTATTTTGACATAGCTTACGGATTTCTCCATCAGGCAAAAAGAGGTTTTTTTTTTGTTTTTGTTTTTTTTCCTTAAGTGATTTAAGAGTCTGGGTGTTCCAAAATGTTTGCAATATTTTTAATGATATCGTCTAGCTATTCTGCCTTCTTTGTTTTGGTTTTGCAGAGAACAAATTCTGAATATTTAATTCTTATACACAGAGATGACGCATGGTGTGCACGTATACCCAGAGAGTTGAATTCATTCAGACATTTAACAAAATTGAAAAAATTCAATACAGTTGAATAAGCTCTCTCACTCTGCCCAGTGTGACACTGGTTGCTAGCAGTGGGCTTGACTTCTAGGCAACTAAAATTCAAACAGTAAAGACTACCAGGCACTCATTCGTATTTAGTGGGAGAATGCCTTCTGTAGCTTTTGCGTGAGGCTGAAGTTGAAAGGCTGAGAAGGAACAGGCTATATCAAAAGTGAAAAATGAAGGGAAAAGCACTTTAAGAAGAAGGAGGAGCTTGAGCAAAAGCTCCCAATGGTGTCTTAACACAGGGGGAAGACCCACATGAGTGGAAAGAGAATAGCATAGACAAGCTGAGACCAGAGGTGTACCTACTCTTTCTGGACATGGGAAAGAAAGTGAAGCTTAAGTACGTCTGCAAATCCACAGCTAAATGCTCATTCCCAGACATAAGTGAAAGCAGAACCAAGTTCTCATGCAGAAATTTCCCCTAGCTGGTACATGGAGGTAAAACAGATATTCAAATATCATTTCTGATTTTTTGTTTCTGTTTGCTTTTCTAAAGAGAGAATCTAGAACTAGCAATAGTTAAGACCTATTCTGTGTCAGAAATACACAGACGTATATAAATCCATATGGAACCTACCACTGGAGAATCAGTTCCAACCCGTAGTGACCCTACAGGGTTTCTGAGGCTGTAAATCTCTGCAGAAGCACACTACAGTATCTTTCTCTTACAGAGCCACTGATGATTTGGAACTGCTGACCTTCCAGTTAGCGGCTGGTCTCTTTAACCACTGTGCCACCAGGGCATATATGCATATACAGTCACTAGGAGTTGGAATTGACTTGACTGCAAAGGGTTTGGTTTTGGTCATATATGTAGGTGTACACAAAACTCTGGTGGTATAGAAGTTAAATGCCAACCCAAAGTCAACAGTTCAAATCCTCCAGCTGCTCCTTAGAAAATCTATGAGGCAGTTCTGCTCAGTGCTATAGGGTTGCTATAGAACTGAATTTAGTTTTGAATTACATGTATATATGTGTGTGTGTACACATGTACATATACATGTATGTATATATATAGTCCTGAGGAAAGCATTATTTCTCCTTTTATCAAAGGGGAAGATGAGACTTGGAGAAGTCGAATGCTGAATGCAAGTTTATACAACTTGTCTGAACTCAAACCTAAGTTTCAAACTCTCATCTACCACAAGGTTGCCACATATGGTGCTGTGAGGACAAGCAAACTCCCCTGGTAATATTTTTCAGCAAAAGAAAAATTCTCAGAGGTTACAATGGTTTCTAAAGACCACTCTAGGTGGTTAGAATTCTGTGCTCTTGAAAGCAAAGCAGTGAATCTGCTTTCTCTCTACCAAATATTGGTTTATGTCAATCACAGATTCCTTGGACTGCTGGGCAGCGATGGTAACTTAGATATTTGGTTTATCATACCTCTTGGTAGATGAGGAAAACAAATCTTCCTCCCCCCCCCCATTTCTCAAAAGTGTAGTTGTAAATGTTATGGAAAATTTTTCTTATAAGAGATAATAGCATTGAGTTGCAAGTCATATATTTATAAAATCCTGTAAATGAGCACCTGATTTATTTATTTTTTCCATTTCCCACAATTGACATACACTAATGCTTTCAAGTTAGAATGTGGGAGGTTCTGAGGTGCTGGGCTTTGCTGTGGCTTCACACTTTATGCAGAAACCTCCCTCTGGGTGTGTTGAGTAGAGGAGGGATATGTGTAAGTATTTCTATACTTGGTCCCCTATGAAGTTTTTCTATTACCATCAAGTTAAAAGAAAACGATGTAATTCTATTAAAAGGAAGTTTATTCTAAGGGTGTGTCTCTCTGTGCATATGTATGTATAATGTTTTATACGTATGACATCTTATTTTGTTGGGGTAGGCATTAAAAACATCTATCATAATCATATTCTAATAATTTAACTTGCAGTTAATGTGAAATACAATTAAAGTATTTTGGCTTCTAATTACATTGTAGTCAGAATTAAAGGGCTGAAGGTCCCACCAGGATTTTGCTAATTTCAACAAATAGGCTTATACAAGTACTGTCTGTTATCACTTTCCAGCTTAAGCACAGTTTCAGAACATTCAAGCATGAAAAGTAAGCTACTGGTCCTTGAATCTTCCGTCAACTTTTTTGATGTATGACAGTAGACAGAAAAGAGAAAGGGCTTGGTTCTTCCTGCTTAAGAATAACTTTTCTGAGGAATCTTATATACATATATATATATATATATATATCTTCAGCAGTATTTTATTCACTGCATTTTTCTTTTTTTTTTTAGAGTATGTAAAGACAGGAAATCACGGTCTGTTGATCAACACCATCAATCTTCCTCTTGGGCTTCTGTGAAAAGAAGCTTGAAATAAACTGGGGATTTTAATAGTAAATATAAGCTGTACTGTGTTCAGATGAACGTTCCTAAGAAATATAGTTCCGTATTTAATTCAAGTCATTCTATAAATATTGTAATAACGTGGTGGGAATTTCCCCTCATCTGAACCAGGCGTGATCAATAATCTTAGTTTAAGATTATTTTTAAGATCTAAATGAAAATACGACTTTTAAATTATTGTTTCAATTGCACACAGGAGAAACGTACAGCATAGATGAAGAGGCAATCATTCAATGTGATCAAGGGAGACTAGATGGTTTGAAGGTAGGAAAGGTAACTGACAGAGTTGTATCATTTCACCACATTCGGTCTGTATGCTGAGTAAGTAACCGGAGAAGCTGGACTGTAGGAAGATCAGAAGACAGATGTGCCCCTACGTCAATCTTAAAAAATACAAGATAAGATTGGCAGTGATAATTTTTATGCAGTTAGCTACAAGTTCCACATATTTTTGACCTTAACAAATGAGATAAGACAAGAAGATGCAGAAGGTTTTAAAGGGTATGCTCGAAGGAGGGGTAGGTGTTACAGAGATGTGTAAAAATATGAGGTCGTTTCTGACAATTAAGTGCACAAACTCATCCTAGAAAATGTGCTACGTTGCTCACTGCTGAATATCACTACTGTCACCTTCGAAGTCCTCCCCTTGGGAAGCTAGGCAACACCTGCACCAGAACCCAGCCCACCCTTCAAAGTCATTGTGGAACTCTTTTTTGGGAATGGCCTTCAGAGCTGTCCTATTACCCTTGATGCCCTGACTGTCATCAAACTGTCTTACTTTCAATATTTCCTTTATCTTTGGGTAAAGAAAAAAGACACTGGGGACCAGATAAAGCGAGTAGGGAGGGTTTTCCAATACAGTTATTTGTTTACTGGCTAAAAGCTCCCTCACAGGCAACTATACAGTTAAGTTAGTGAACTTGCCATCTTACCACTGTGTAAAATGGCCATTCCAGAAAGAGTTCCAAAACGGCTTTGAAGGGTGCAGTAGGCAATGGTGTCGGTGCATAGCTTCCCAAGGAGGAGTTCTTCAAAGGTGACTCTAGTGATACACAGTAACGAAGTGTGTAGCCCTTAGAATCATGAAGTTTGCGACTTAATTGTCAGATCTCATGCAGCTGGCAAAACTGTCGTTTGTTTAAAGATAGTATATTATCCACGTATGTTCATGAAAAGACATAAACCCAAAGAGACAAAGAGATTGGGAAGAAGGATATTGTTCGGGACATCAGAAAGCCAGTGGCCATCTCAGAACCAGCAAAAGAGGATGGTACCAAGAAGTGTGTAAATTTACTCAAGGAAAACCACTGGTTCTACTCAGGTTTTTTATGCCAGCTTAGTGGTAAATCAGCAGCCTAGTCACCACACATTTGAAGAAGGCCTAAAATATGAAAGACAGAGATCAAAGAAAACAGAAGAAAGAAATCGGAAAGAAACACAAACAATGAAGAAAACAGAAAATTCTAAAAATGGTACAAAGAGAACATATTTACATTTTTTTATTTCTTATCTAGTACTTAATACATACTGGCACCTTTCTGCTAACACTTTCATAATTAAGAAAAATGATCGTGACTCACAGTGACACTTTAGGACAGAGTAGAACTGCCAGAGAGTTGTCAACGAGTGCTTGGTGGAGTCCTTCTGTCAATTTTTTGGTTAGCCATAGCTCTGAGCTACTGTCCCACCAGGATTTCCAATTTTATAATAATAATGGTAACAGTAACAAACCATCACCGTTAAATCAATTCTCATTTCAGTGACCCTAAATCAAACAAAACCACACCAAACCCACTGCTGTTGAGTTGATTTTGATTCACGGTAATCCTGTAGGACAGAGTAGAACTTACCCATAGAGTTTTCAAAGAGCGGCTGTTGGATTCGAACTGACAGCCTTTGGGTTAGCAGCCACAGCACTTAACTACTATGTCACCAGAGTTTCCAGTAGCACCTCATTAATCCTCAGATCAATGCACTGAACTAGGTAATTTATTCACATCCATTTTACAGAAAAACTAAGTAATTTGCCAAGGTCACTTGCAAATGGTAGAGACGGGATTTGAACCCTAGCATATGGTTAAAGTTTACCTTCTCAGCCATTAACTTCTGACACATCTCCAAAAATTAAGGACAGATGGTGTAAAAAGGGAACAATCAGAAAGAGTTTGTTTGCAAGTCAAAAATATTGTAGTTAAAATAAGATATTCACAGAACAATTAGTAAAAAAAAAAGTAACTGAATTTTTCTCAGAGAACAAAATAAAAAGTCAAAGAAATAGAAAACAGAAAATGATGTACAAAGAACTTTTTAGGCAATGAAATTAGGGAACTATATAGCTCCAGATCAAGGAGAAACCATAGTGTGTTTGTGGTAGTAGTTTCACAGATAATAACCAGTTTACTGCTTAATCAAATACTGTTCCTGGGGAGATTTGAACTTAGGGATTTCATAAAATAAAATACGAAGCAAGCGTAATTTGTGCTCCTTTTCTCCACCTTTATTTATAAGCATGAAATTAGAGAAAATTATTAACTGTAGCATTTACAGGCAAGAAAAATCACAGAAAGTGCTTAGTTTGGAGATAAAGGGAAACAAAGTGTAAGCAGGTTTGCCCTTGAAGTGGTAAGTCATGAAGAAGACAGTTCTGAATGATTGCAGACCTGATGGTTTCAGTTTTAATACACACCTGATAATTGAACCAGTTGTTTCTCCAGTCAGCAAGCAGAAGCTTAGCATCCCCTACTTACCATTCATGGCACCAACAGCCAAATAAATCACTTGCATTCTTTGCCCAGCTTGGATACGCCAAGGCATAGCTATGATATAGAGTGGTGTTTACAAGCTGACTCTTTGGATTTAAACTTGACTGTATGTCTTCCTAGCTGGACTATGTGAGCGCATTGCCTAACTCCTCAAAATTTTGGTTTCCTCACCTGGAAATTGAGAAGAGCAACAGTATCAGCTCATTGAGACACTGTGCAGGTTACGTGAAGAATATACACAAAGTGCATAACACAACACCCAGGATATAATAAACCCAAACCCACTGCTTTGGAGTCATTTCCACCTCAAAATGACTCTATAGGACAGAGTAGAACAGCCCCATAGAGTTTCAAGGGGTGCCCCATGGATTTGAACTGCTGGACGTTTGGTTAGCAGACTAGCACTTGACCACGACACCACCAGGGTTTCCAGCACATAACAAGTACTCAAAAATAATGATAATTATTGTTAACATCATGAGTCTAGAGAATAAGTTTATTCCATGAATACTGTGTTTTATAATCACAAATGGTTGAAATTCTATTTTTATTATTGTGACAACCACTTAGAAAATGAGTTTATGATTTTTTGAAGTGTTCTGTGTAATTTGCATGTATTCTGAACTTCATCAGTGTTCTTAAAATTTTTAGTCACCTTTAAGCTGCTACTTCTTATTTTTTATTTCACTCAATCTCCTTGTAACATTGCATATTCCAACATTTTGTAATGCATAGATGCATTACAAGACAGTATCCACCTCATGATTCTTCAGTTTCAATATTCGTCTTAGATCATGCATTCTTTCTAGTAATCCCAATTCTCTATTTCTTCTACAAGTAACTTAATGAGATAACAGGCTGCATTACCGCTTTAAAAATTCTAAATAAGAAATAATACTGCAGGGGCCAGATTCCTTTCTAAGTGGCTTCCCAAAGTTCCTAGGCCTGACTAGCAACTATCGGCTCAGAAGCACAATGTTTTCAGTACCCCAAGAGTAAATCTATCTTTGGGGACTATACTCCCTTTAACCACCATGGAAATGTATTAATTTATAGTGAGAAAAAGCTGTTGCCAGGTTCCAAGTACTGGTGCCACATGCAAAACGCGTTCTCCTCTTGTGGACATATCTACACAACATTAGAAATTTGACTTACAGGGTTTAGAATCAAAATAAAGGGAAGTAGTGATACAACTTGGTTTTCTAACCTCCAGCTAAAATTTCTAATGCATCCATCTCTACAAGATGAACAATTTTATCAGAATTAAATATACTCAAAGTTCACTGAGACTCTCTCTTTCTTGAATGCAGCAGTTTCAATAGATTCCACCAATTATTGCCTCTGTTACTTTCTCTATACTAGACAAAGTCAGTTAAGATTCTTCCTTTGCCATCCTAAATATTTAGTAAAAGTGTTTGGGTGTCACTTCATTCATTGATACTGAATACATAAGAACTCTGTAATGAAACCCAGAGTATTCTCTATCTCAAGAAGAAATTAATAAAAGAAACAGTAACTTCTCAAACAGGTTTGATATAGATTCTTGGAAGAAAAAAAATCACTGTGATATATTTGTTCAGTTTCAGGCCTTGCTGGGAAAACAAACCTTAAATCTGCCATCTTCTTTCTATTCCCTGATGGTAGCATCAGATTTCCCCTTCCTCTAATCGTCTCCTCAGAACTTGAGATTGTCTCTCTCTCAGAACAGTGCATGGGGTAACCCAGTAAGGGACACCTGATACAGTGGCACCATAGGACAGCTCTGTGGAAACCTGCATCTCTAAAACACATAGCCTTGGAAACCCAATAGGGTCACCCTGAGTCATTGCGGTCAGGTTCTTTTGTCTGTTTGGGTTTTGTTTCAAGGGTATTTAGGAGCCTTGCGACTCCGTAGTTAAAAGGTGAGCTGCTAACAGAAAAGTCAACTGTTCAAATCCATTAGCTGTTCCTCGGAAACTCCATGGGGCAGTTTTACAGAGCTGCTATGAGTCAGAATCAGTGTAGTGGCAACAGATTTCTGTTGGTTTGTTGGTTTGTTTAAGGCTATTTAATCGCAATGACACTACAAGGGACTTGAAGGACTTAGAAAACATGGTGGATCCCTTACAGAAAAGGATTATTAGTAAGTATGGAAACCAGAGATGGAATGGGTAAATGACTTCAGAGAGCTAAGAAGTGGAAAGTTCCACAGAAAAGCCTCACTCACCTCATCTTCTTAGCCCCCCTGAAGTCCTGAAGCAGTATCCCACCCTTCCTCTGTAATCCTCAGTCTACACAATGGATGCTTTTTGCCGTGATATAGTAAGAATAAATAAGATAGCTAGACGAGGATACAATAACCAATTCTCCCTATGATTCCGTATGAATTTTAAAGCATCATCTGGACTCATGAGTATTAAACTACACAGAACAGTAGCAGAGCTGCATGAGTATTTGCTTCAGGAAATCCTGGGTAGAGTTAGGATTTGGTTGCAGAGTGTAGGATCTCCACTTCCACCAACCCTTAACCGGTTAGGAACACAGCAACTTCAACTGGAGTTCTACTGAAAGTTTCCATTTCCCATACCACTCTGTGGCAGAGGGAGAAACTACCAAGATTAAGCTGCTTTTATGATGGACTCTTTCTTTACTATGAGTGACTAAACTTGGCAGGTCTTCATAGAAGACTATCCAGCCAAGCGAGCCAAGTGCCGTTGGCTATCCATTCTTTTTATATAAGATGATTATTTTATTGTTATTATTATTAGGTGCTGTCAAGTTGACTGTGACTCAGTGGCCACATGCACGACAGAACAAAATTCTGCAGTACTCTCACAACTGGAGCTATGTTTGAGCCTGTTGTTTTATAATAAATATTAATTTCTGAGTTTGATAGAATTTCCCTTATTTCTTGAAAGATGTCTCTGGGTTGTTTTCCTCCAGCAACTCACTTGAGATACAATCAAGAGTATTTATATTACAGTTACTAGACAAAAAGAATTCTCAGACATGGTTGCCCCAGCAATACACATTCACATAACATTTACTGTGACTAAGTCCACATGTTAAAGCAGGCATAAATAGTAGGGTAGTGAGGGTATCCCAGTCTCATTCTAAAAGATTTGATTTAAAAATCATTGATCCATTAAACAAAGATGGATGTCTTAAAATAAGCTGTAGACTACAATTGATCCAAGCATTACTATTCAATTTTATTCTTGACATTCAACCTTTCCAAATGTGAGTCAACTGGATGTTAGAAAGTAGAAAGATGTAGATGGAGGTCATGAATCAATTCAGATCTCAGAATCAAAGTCACCAGATCCCATGATCTATGTTTTTTTGATTCATTCTTTTAGACTCAGACCAAACATTTGTTAGATTACTGTGTCAAACAACCCTTTCGTGGTTCACCTGACTTTCCCATAAACTACACCTCAATGTTTGTCATTTGATTACAATCTCTTTAACAATTTGACTCACTGTCTGTGACGCAGAAAGAGTAACCAAGGCATATGCCACAACTTCCCAGTGTTGTTTCATCCTATGTTCTAAGACTGTCAAGGTAACATACGGAAGCGAAGCACCCAGACTTCACTCTTCTGCAATTTCCCTGTTTCGGAACATGTCTTAAGCAACTTGTGACCTAATGATTTAATCATGATAGGTGTGCTCAATACTGACACTGCACCCTGTCCCCATTTTGTCTACTTTGACTTTTTATGTTTCACTCTGAGTCACTCATTAAATACCTCTGTGTCCCCAAAATTCCAAAAGCAGTAGATGATTGATAATAATGTTCATCACATTGTCACCTGAAGGTTTCTGAAGATCAAATGACTTAACAGGGTTAAAGGGTATTGGGTAATAGGGTATCAGATGTCATACCAAGCCAAAAAACCAAACCCATTGCCATCTAGTGAATTACAACCCATAGCAGCCCTAAGGACAGAGTAGAACAGCTCCACAGAGTTTTCAAGGAATTCCTGGCAGATTTGAACTGCTGACCTTTTGGTTAGCAGACATAGCACTTAACCACTACACCATCAGCTGTCATAGTTGCCCTTTAATATCCAGAAACTATTTTTCTTGAGCAGACTGGAAAATTGTTTCTCCTGTCTTTAAATCTTTTATACTTTGAGTGATGATAAAATGCTTAGAGAGTGTAAGTTGATTTTATGCAAACTGCCTTAGTATCATAACACTTTTTAAAAATTACAGCTAGTCTAATTGTGGTCACCAAGAAGATAAGTAGACCCTATCATTGAGTTATGACTGTAAAATATAAAATAGAGCAAATACTATCCAAAACAAAACTTGCTGAAATCTTACGCTTTTTTAGAACTTACAAACATCTTTTTGACACAAAACACTACTTAGACAATAAGTCATATAATACTGTAAGAACTATATCTCTTAATGAAATTCTTTTTTTATCACCTTTCCCCAAACCAACATGGCATAGAAAAGGCAAGTATTACTATTCCCATTTTATTGAGTGAACTACTCAATTGAATTAAATTTCTGTTCGCAGAAAAGGACATGGAGCCTCAAAGAGAATATGCGATGTAGTTGAGAGACACAGACCTTCCTGACTTTCAACTTTTGAAGAAATGAAACAAAAGATCTATTTCAGCCACTGTTTCATTAAACCTTAAACAGAAAGTTTTGAAGAAGGCATACTTTGAGGGAATTGCCCAGCCTCAGAGTCCTCAGCTTTCCTAGTGTTATCTCCTGCATCCATATTTTGAAAATACAAGTCCAGGACTTTTTGAAAATATAATTCAGCTTTTAAGATTTGGTGAAGAAAAACACTGTTTTAGTCAGCTAGTGCTGCTCTAACAGAACTACCACAAAGTGGATGGCTTTAGCAGAGAAAAGTTTATTCTTACATAGTCTGGTGGGCTAAAAGTCCAAATTTAGGTCATATGGTCCAGGGGAAGGCTTCCCGCCTTGTCTACTCTGGAGAAAAGTCCTTGAGTTGCATCAGTCTTTGTTCAGGGAGCATCTTGGCACAGGAACCTCAGATCTGAAGGACACTTTGTACTCCTGGTGCTGGTTTCTTGATGGTGTGAGGTTCCTAAATCTCTTTGCCAGATTTCTCCTTTTATAACTCAAGAGACCACCTCAAGGCACAAAACAAACTTACACATTGAGTCTTGCTCCACCAACACAACCGTTGCCCATCCACCCTTATTAACATTGTAAGGGGAAGGAACTCGACGTGGAGGCGCATCACACAGTACTAGGAGTTACAGTACAGCCCAATGATTACAGACTTTTTGGGGGACACACTCAGTTCCTGACAGACACTAAGCATACCTTCTCAAGCCTATTACTGTAATTCTATTATACATTAACTCTTCAAAGTGCTTCATGCACTGACAAATTTTTGAATACCGAGCACAAAGCAGATGCACAGTCTAGTATTTCTTAAACAAATTAGAAGTTCAACCCTGGAACTGGGCATCAGGGAGGAGTGGCTTAGAGATGGAGAGGTAGGTGAAAAACAGTCTGCTAATTGGGCACCTGTTGCAGCTGCTGATTAGGAACACAGCACCACTGGTTTTCTACCCAGTAGTTTTATAAACAAATCCACATTTCTATATTTAATAAGCCTTTTTTCATAGAACAAGGAGAGTTTCAGATGTGCTGAAACTTTCCCTTTGGTAAATCCCTGCATGACTGGCAAGTTCAATCCTCTTGCTTTAACTTTCTGAGTATTTGGGGTCTTCACATTATACTAAAAAAAAAAAAAATATTCTTTATTCTAAGGGAAGTCTTCTTAAGCCATAGTAGATGTCTTCCAGTCCTGCTAAACAGAGGCTGTAGATACTTTCTTTGAAGGTACCACACTGATCCATTAGATGATCACTGGAGCAGGAGATATTTGTGTGTGGCATTTTAGTTGAAATAGGAAGGAATCAGTTAATTTAGGATCCTGTTTAGTTGGCATCCTTACTAGTCAGGGCTTTAAAAAAATGCACTCATGTATTTAAAAAGCTGCTTAACATACATACGCAATTACTTATGGAACCATATTCTGATATTTACTAGCATGAAATCCATTTTGTGCTCTATTTTATAAGTATTTAAATTCGTGCTTTGAACAGTATTGGTTATCTTTAGGAATCTCTAGATGGCACAAATGCTTAAACACTGGGCTCTTAACTGAAGGTGGGTGGTTGGAACTCACCCAGAGGCACCTCTGAAGGAAAGTTTGATGATCATCTGCTTCTGAAGGTTCGTGGCCGGGAAAACTCCATGGGGGACGGTTCTGCTTTGAAATCCACACAGTCTCTAGGAGCCAGAATCAACTCTACAGTGACTGATGCTGTTGTTGGGGGTCATTGAGTCAGTTCTAACTCACAGTGACCCCTGTATAAGAGAATGAAATATTGTCTGGCTCTCATAATCATTGCTCTGTTTGAGCCCGTTGTTGTAAGCACTGACAGTGCGTTAGGTTGAAGGTCTTCCTCTTTTTCACTGACCCCATTTAACAAAGACAATGTCCTTCTCCAGGGACTGAATCCTCTTGATAAGATGTCTAAAGTACATGAGATGACAGCTTCCCATCCTTGCTTTCAAGAAGCATTCCGGCTATTACTTCTTCCAAGATGGATTTCTTAGTTCTTCTGGCGGTTCATGGCATATTCAATATTTTTTGCCTGATGGTATTGTTTAAAGTCTAGCTTAGTTCATCTTCTAAGTTAGTTAGGCATTACCTAGAAATGTAAAATCAATTTCTCTGAGTGTTCTCTTAATACTTTGGCTTGGGTTTTTAGTAATAAAATGCCCACATTGCTAGTTTTGTTTCATTTATTGGCTTGCTTTCTTCTCTCTATCCTTTGAATATGTTGATTATGAGCAAGTTTTGTTTTGAAATTGTTACTGCCCTTTGATAACGACTGTCACTGAAGTGTGTATTTGAGAACCCACCTCACACAGTACAGCAGGGTCAGTGCTATAAAGAGTTACCAAATAGTTACGGTAAGGGGAACAAAAAAACCCCGAGATGTTGAAGTCATATCCTTACTCAAAGAGGAAGTGGCAGGTCACTGGGCTGAAACTTATCCGATGCTGTATATCGCAGAGCACACACTACTGACTGTTTTCAGTTGTCTGTGTGATAACAGAAAGTGCCCTCGCTCTGGGAGTAGTCAGAACCCGAAATGCTAAAGAGAAAACCATCCAATGCTTCAGAGAAAGAGAAACATCAAAAACCGAAGGTAAGGTAATTTTATATACTGTCAGACAAAACAAAACTATTTAATAGGAAAGCTGTGTATATTTGCATGTGAGTTGTGTGTGTGTGTATGAATGCATATATGGAAACTCTGGAGGCATGGTGGTTGAAAGCTATGACTCCTAAGCAAAAGTTCAGCAGTTCAAATCCACCAGGCGCTCCTTGCAAACTCTATGGAGCAGTTCTACGCTGTCCTATAGGGTTGCTAAGAGTCAGAATTGACTTGATGACAATGGTTTTGTGTGTGTGTGTATTTTGTTTTATACTGCAAGAAAAGACTGACATTACATGCTAGTTACTTATACTTACAGCAAAAATAAAAAAGCACAGTCCACAATGATGACAACGTTAGACGTGATTGTTTATGTCTGCAGCGGAGGTTTGGGTTCAGATCATTGTCTTCATGAGATGCAGTTTGACGGTCTTTGCTGAGAGGCTGATATTATGAAATCTCCTTGGACATGTGTAATGATTTGAAGGTTGTTAATATGCATTTAAAAGACTACTGAATGCACTTTATCTCTTAATAGTACATTAATTATGAGAGAATTGTACAGTGGAAGTATTTGTTTAAAAGACAACATTTTTCAGTTTTGAAAGTTAAAATACACTAGCTTGTTTCAGAGATATACTTTTCATACTCTTGCCCTTGAACTAATGACATTACCAGAGAGAAGTTTGAGTTGTGCTTTAGAAAACATCCAAATCCCGTAAATTCATCATAGATTTGTAGAACCAATTCTCTTTGGAATGTTATTGTATTTTTTTCACCAACAATTGCCACTGAACAAAAGTGGAATATGGGATATCTATGTTTAGATTTAACCGTGGAACTTTAAGTTAAATTTATTAATAACATATAAGAAACAATTTCTGTAGTACTAGAGCGAATATCTCCAATAACTGCACATTTCTTCGTTTCTCCAGGTAAATAACATTTGCCATCTATTTGTGAATAGATGATAGCTGAGTCAAGACGTGTTTTTAAAATATTACTTTAGTATCTATTAATAGTCTTTGGAAAACCTGGTGGCCTAGTGGTTAAGTGCTGTGACTGCTAACTAAAAGGCGGCAGTTCAACTCCACTGGGAGCTCCTTGAAAACTCTATGGAGCAGTTCTACCCTATTGTATAGAGTCACGGTGAGGTGGAATCAACTGGATGGCAGTGGGGTGAGTGGGTTTTAATGATCTTTATTTACTTGGCACCTGTTCTGAGAAAAAGAATACGGAATTGATTGTCAACTTTTTGAGTCACATGGGGTTGAACAGTAGTTAATAGTTTGCAAATGTGTGGGCATAATCTACTTTGTGACTCATTTGAAGGAAATTAAGAATAAATGATTTCCTTTATTAATTAGTTCAGACAAAACATCTTATAAAGGTTATATAAGCATCTTCAGTTAAAACATACCTTGATAGTATACCAACACCAATATCATGATTTCTGTCCTTTACTTACACCAATTTTTTGTTGTAAATGAATTCCCATTTTCTTTAGATGGATGGTTTCCTTCCAACTAAATTTAAAAAGATATGCACATGTGTATGTACAAGTGTAACTTTTAGCTATTCACATCAGTGGGATCTTGTCCTTGTAAGATAGCAGTCATAGTTCTCCAATTAGCACAACAATGTCTTTAGAATCAGCTCTACGTCATTGAGTGTTTTCTAATTAGAAAAAAATCACAAAAGATTTTACATGTTTTATGGTAATAAAAAAGTGGAATCCCAAAGGGGATGCAAAGACAGGTGTTATAGAACTATCAAGAATGTGTCCGAAGTATAGAGATTTTTTGTTTACACTGATGAACTACACAGCAGCTCACTTCTCTCAAACCAGAAAATTCTGAGTGGGATCTCTTTGTTTTTGAAGGCAAAAACTGTAGTAGCTGAAAGAGTGAGAACATTACAAATGAGGGAATCTGATTTAGTTTTAACACATATTAACCCCATGGGCTATCTTTCAGGCATTTTAGGACTTGATTCAAATGCTGAGTACTTATTGTACCCAGTGTTTCCCTGAATGAAAAATATAAGACTGCTAATTTGAAGAGGAAATTGGTGCAGAAAAACTTTGTTGTTAATATCTGCAAATAGGTTATGCAGTGTACGGTTGAAACTATTGTAGATGTAAACTGTAGTAATAGATTATGTATCAAATACTTGGTGCTCCCTACAATATCATCCAGGCCTTAGTTCTCAGACGGAAATGAGGAGATGTGTGTCTACTCTGCCATCTTTTAATGGAATGAAAATCATTTATTATTATATTCTTACCTTCACAAGTCTTTTCAATAAGCATGAACATCTACCCAACACGTGTTCGTTAAAGCACAGCTTTACCATTTTACCACTACTGTACTCTCATTTTTAAACCCTTTATTTCTCTGTTTATCTATTTTGGATATAGGTTCTTTCCTTCTAACTAGAGCAATAGTATTCAAATTTATTACAAATGATTCTTGGGGGAGGTTGAGAGGGCAGGATCAGAGATACTCCATAAGGCAAACTGAAAATGCCCCGAGGAGTTATTACAAAAATAAATCACTGTATTTACTGGTATGTTAATAAACTCAGACAAATTAAATTTGTCTCAGAATTCTCTAGGTGTGCTCTAAATTAAGAAAGAAACTTAGTGAATACTGCTTTAAGTGTTCTTCTACATTCAGATATGTCAACCAAAACTAGTCTTATTTGATAAATATACAAGGTACCACACTTTCCTTCTAGAATTTAGAATTTAGGTTTCTTATCACTAGTGCTTACCACTAACAATGACTTAAAAACTGTTAAGTATATCCTAGTCAGATATGCTGAAATATATTACACTACACACCTGCTCCACTTACAGAACACAAGAACTTCCCCCCCCCAAAATTCACTTCAATTTGCATTTGTTTGCTTGTAGTTTCTAATTCTTATGAATTTCTATATTTACTTCATTACTATTTCTGTGTTTCTTACGTACCAGTTGCTGTTGTTAAGAGCTCTTTGTCCTTCAATGGGTACAAAAACTCTGTGAGCCAAGCATTTTTATTTAGTTTCATTTACAAATGAGGAAGCTAAGACACAGAGAAGTTAATTAATTTAACAAAGATATAGTTAAAAGAATGAGGAAACGTGATGTGAAATACACATGTCCATTTTGCTACCTATGCCGTTAATCATCACACTGCCGTTATAAGCAATGAGACTGTGGGATATTATTTTTATTTACATCTCAAGTCACAGCTGAATATTTCAGAGACCAGAAAGACCATAATTTTAAGAACAAGAGGATTATAGCTTCTGTAAGTTGGAAAGGGATCTAGAGTTCTGCATTTTGTGTCTCTACTAAATGGAGAAATCCTATCTACAAAATTCTTCCAGGTATGCACCTATTTTCATCACTTAAAATTGTAAAACAGGAGTATGCTTAATTTCTCCAATGCTTAATTTGTCAAAAATCTTACCATGTCCTATTACTCAGGTAAACATAGCTATGTATCTCCCTTCTGCATCTTGTATAGCACACCCAGCGTATATAGCAGGCAGCCGGATTGCTCAGTGGTTAGGGGGTGGACTGCTAGCTGAAGGTTTGGCGATTCCAACACACGCACACGCAGGCGTCTTGACAGATGGGCCTAAGGATCAGCTTCCAGAAGGGCACAGCCTTGAACATCCTGCAAAGCAGTTCTCCTTTGCACACATGGGGTTTCCAGAAGTCAGAATCAACTCAAAGGAGACTAGCGATAAAACAGCTCTTCAAAAATGTTTACAGAATGAACTTTCTTGAGCACACTCTGCAGTCTGATTCCAGTGATTACACTAACACTATAAAATTTAATTGTTCATGTTTGGAAGTCTCTTCTTGCATATATAAGAGAGTTCGGATGCCTGTATGTGTACATCCAACTGGAATTCATTTTCAAGTTTTGTTTGGAGAAGAGCCTCAAGACAGTAAATGTTGTAGGAGGATCCCTAGAGGAGTGCATTGTTAGGCAACAGAAGACCTATGCTCCAGTTTAGAGGATGGGGATGGGGTAGGAAATGTAAAAATACAAAGAAAAAAAATGCCACCCCTCCATCCTTC
This sequence comes from Heterohyrax brucei, assembly GCA_028571685.1. NCBI lineage: Eukaryota > Metazoa > Chordata > Mammalia > Hyracoidea > Procaviidae > Heterohyrax > Heterohyrax brucei. Next base: position 97,342,730 of record CM053148.1, read on the forward strand.
CCCACACCAAATGCAACTCGGTTACTGTAATTAGAGCAAGTTGCTCTTTACTTGACTAGGATTAATGATCTGTGTTAATCAATTTTAACTGAGGTTTTTCTTGAATAAAGAAGATTCAAATCTTCCTGTTATTTTAAAGGAAAACATTGAAATAATGGGAATTCTGGAAATAGCTTTTTTTTTTTTTTTTTACAAAGCATTCTTTTTCATCTAAAGTGCATACTAAATGAGACACCATTAGTGTCACAGATGCTAATTTTTGCCGGCAATGACTGAAGTGGCATTCTTTCCCATTTGCATTTGATCCTAGCAATGATGAGAGGTGATGAGTCGGTGATGAGCTGTTTTCACTGCACTGCCCGCTGTGCAAATTTATGCACCTAGACAAGGATGACACACAGTTGTGGCATTAAAGAGTGTTCTTCTTTGCTTTTTAGAACAAGACTGATAAAATACATTTTAACCCTTATCTAACCAGATATACTACAAGGGGAGAGGAGTTTACAGTCTCTGGTGTGTACTCGGGGCCAGAAACTAGAACAAGGTGCTCATGGCCTTTAGTTTATTTAATCTTCCCCAGATCCCTATAACGTAGGCTTTCTTTTTCTTCTTCTTTTTTCCAATTTACATAGAAGAAAACAGTCACATACAAATGGAACACTTGGTCTAAGGTGTCATAGCTATCAGAGACTGACTTTGAATCTTGTAGAAAAAAATTTTCTGCTTCTAAAACTGTAGGCTTCTCCTCCACTACTTCTTGCTTTTTCATCTGGAATATAATTTTCACTCTTTAATGTAGATGCATTCAGTCAAACGGTCTAACTCTTCCAAGAACTTTATTGTGAATATGTGCTATGTAATGCAGGTAACGTTTTAGATTCACTATTGCCCAAGATGTTGCTTTAAAAAAGAATGTGAGTATAAATGTTTATTTTAAATTTCAGATATTAGCAAAAAACAAATAAAATACTCTATTTAGTTAGCATTTCTTTCATATTTATTTTCTGCCAATGTTTTCCAAAGATTTAGAGATTTTGTCATTCACCCTGCAGTCCAACAAGTATTTATTCAGTACTTTCTCTGGACAATGGAGTATTTCAAATGCTGAAGGTAAAATTATATATAAAAAAAGAATAATCCATTGCCAGCTTGTCAAGTCCAACTCTTAGTGATCCTATAGGCCACAGCAGAACTGTCTTGTAGGGTTCCCAAGGAGTGGCTGGTAGATTCTAATTGCCATCCTTTTGGTTAGCAGCCAAGCTCTTAAGCAGTGTACCACCAGGGCTCCTAAACCAAATCCACTGCTCACAATGTGATGCTGACTTGTAATGACCCTGGAGGATGGAATAGAACTGCCTTCATAGGGTTTTCAAGTCTGTAAATTCTTATGGAAACAGACTGACACATCTTTCTCACAGAGAGCAACTGGTAGATTTGAACCGCCAACCTCTGAGTTAGGAATCAAGAACTTTAATCACCGTGCAACTGAGGGTCCTTAAAAATCTCCGCCCTTTATAGGATTTACATTGCTGGAGATGAAAGACAATAAACTAGAAAACTGTGTTAAGTAACTAGATACTAGATAGAGATAAATGCTGGCGGGGCGGGGAGATGAAAGGAGATATGAAGTACAAGGGACCATGAAAGTGTTGGTGAGATTAGGGCGTTTGAGAAAGGATGCAAATAAGATTAAAGGGCTGGCAGGGAAATAGGCTCAGAAAGGAGCATTCCAGGCAGAGACAACATGAGTGCAAAAGCCTTGTCACGTGGGTGTCTCTTTAGGGTGTTTGAGAGATATTGGAGCCAAATAGACAAAGGGAGGAAGAGACCCCAGGAGCTAGACTATGGAGGCTGATCTAGGTCCATTTTAAGGATTTGGGTTAGTATGAAAGGATTCCAAGATGTGACAAGACTGGGTTTACAGAAAATGAATTTAGTCTGGCTTTTGTGTTTCCAATACTCTGAATAGGTGAGAGAAGAAGTAGGAAAACCAGTCAGGAAACTATTGAAAAAACTAAGCAAGAGAAGATGGTAGCTTGGACAAGGGTAGTGGGAGGACAAGGATAGTTGACTAGACTTGGAGTTTTAGATCTATTTTTATGTCTTGTATTCATTTGAAGACGTATACAAAATTTATTACACATACTCTATGTCCAACAGAAAACTTCCCACTGCCCTGCTCCATTCTTGCTTCTAGCTGAGGCCCACATTAAAAAGAGAAATGGTCCCATTTGACTGCTCACAGTTACCATGGAACTTCAACCCTTGCCATCAGAAATTCACCTCAAAATTGATATGTCATTTTCTCTTCTTCCTTCAAAAGGTGACTTCCTACTGGATTTGCTTTTAGCTTCCAACTGAAGCAAACCAAATCTATTGCTGTCAATTCCAGCTCATAACAACCCTAAATTAAGACAGACTAGAACTGCTCCGTAGGTTTTCCAAGGAGCACCTTGTAGATTTGAATGGCCAATCTTTTGTTAGTTGCTGTAGCTGTTAACCACTACACCACTGGGCCTTCCTTTTAATTTCTAGAGCATCTCAAATTGCAAGAGAAGGACTAACAACTTGCTCATGTTACCCATGTTCAATTGATTCAAAATGCTAAAGAATTTTTATTTTCAAAAACTTTCCTCCATTAATTCATTTTAGCCTTTCTATTTTATGTAATACAAGTTTGTAATCAAATTTTGTAATGAGGAAATAGAAAAAGGTTTGAGACCGAATATTTTGGCTATGTTTGCACAAAACTCAGTGCCTACATGATATACGGAAATCTCAGGAGACATAATGGCTAAGAGAAATGATAGAAGTCTGGTTTCCCCTTTGTTTCAAAATTTAGGTGTTATATCTTACAGAAAGAGAATAAAGTAAGTACCTTGACTATCAAAGCACTAAATTTATTAAATATCAACTTAATAAAACACTTTTTTAAATCTTTCCTTGCCTTGCTTTGGAGATAAATAGCTTCATTATCCCAGAAGATTTTTTTTGTCATAATGGAATCAGATCTATACATAACCTAAGTTTCCAAATTTAGCATTACCAAACTGATCCATTTCTCTTCCTTTCCAGTGTTAAGGATTTGAGTGAACTTTTAGAAACAAGACATTGATAATTAGCTTCTCAGTAGAGACCAAAAGTGTTTTCCATTTAGAATTGATTAATAAGAATAGAAGAGGTTTTTAAGCTGTCTCTGGTGGTAGATGAAGTGGTTCTTGTATATACAGAGAGAGCCATTTGTCACCGTAGTTGACTAAGTCCCCTTCCTCCCATTACATGAAGAGGTTTAGAAATTTTTACTTAGTCCATGAGGTCCTACTAACTGGAAGTGAAGCTACTCAGCTATTTTCCTCCCTCCGACTACCCTAAATCCTTCTCTTCACTTCTAGTTGACCATTGTTCTCATGAAGTCGGGCACATAGTTAATCTGGGCTTTATGCTGTAACTTCTCCCTTTTACGTGAACTCTAGTCTTCCTCCTTGATATTTTTCCCTTCCTCCAAACTTGGCCTCTATTAGAAATCATTTCAGAAATCACAGACGTGAAATATTTGTTGTCTCCCTCGACCTATGGCTTTCTGGCCTTAACAAAAATATCTAAGTCTGGATCCCACCTCTGGATATTTTTATTTCATTGGTGTAGTGATGCACCATGTTCCTGATACCCTGACCGCTTTCATGATCTCCTGTCTATGATTCCCTCAGCCCAGAATGCCTTCGCTTACTTTTTCCAACTAATACATGCATAGCCATGTTTTAATACCTAGCTGAACTGACACATTCTCAAGAAAGCCTTTACCAGTTAACCCAATGCTGTTGTTAGGGGGTAGTATGGCACAGTAGGAAATGTGGACTGAAGTCATACAGACCTAGCTTTGAGGTCTTTTTTACATTCCTAAACCAAGAAATTGTCAGAATTTTATTAAACTTCTTTTGAGTCTCAATATGCTTATTTGAAGAAGGCGATGTGTTAAAGTAAGTCTCATAGGGTTGATGTGAGAATTTAAGTTAACTACCCTATGTAAACTCCTAGCACATAGTAAGTGTTCATTTGTTAATTTCTCCCTCTTTTCTCTTTTTATGGTCCTTGTCCCACACCTTCATTATTTATTTCAATATGTCTTCCCAACTCAACTTGCCATCACAAACAGGGTGGGTAAGAGTGTCTTATTCATATTTGGAGTTCTGGATTTTTTTTTTTTTTTTTTAATGAATGAAAGAGATTGAACCCAGTCTGTCTGTCAGGCACCATGTGCTTTTTATTACACTTTGACTACAACCAAAATCTGTTATAGTATAGAATATAGTAGTGATTTCTTAATGTATGTGTGAGGAATGTTGAACAGCTAGTGGAAAATACCAGTCATCTAAAGTAGCAGCCTACTTCAGGATAGAATCACCAAATAATGAAATAAAATGGTAATCAACATTGTGCTGTACTCTGTCTAATGGAAGAAAAACAAGTTTCAGGAAAAGATTATTGCTTCACAAGGAACTTAGAAAAGGGTAAGAGGACTAGAAATTTTCCACTGTGTCTAAAGAAGAAGCCAAATCAGCTGAATAAATTTCCATTTGACACTGCAAACTCATTCACATAAGTGAGATGTATACAGCAGGCTATTATAATATCTTCACATCTCTAGCCTTTGATATCACTCAATTCACTTTACTGGTACCATACTACAGGAATCAAAACTTTTGGTCCTGGTTTGGTGGCTGGGTAGTGCAAACATGTGACACCTTTCTGCTGACTGACTGGATGGAGGTTGGAAGCCACCCTTAGTGCCTTGGAAGAAAGGGTTGGTGATCTACTTCTGAAAAAGCAACCATTGAAAACCCTGTAGTATACAGTTCTACTTTGACATCTATGGGGTCACCATGTATCAGAACTGATTGAGTGGTAACTGGTTTGGTTTGGTAGCATTTCTTCCAGGTCAGGCAATTCTTTGGTCAGTTAACAGGGCTATTCATTCTCCTTGACAGTAGAGTATCTCAGAGCAAATCAGTAGTGATATAGCCATTATTGGTGTCTTATTGGGTTGGTGCGGGGTCAGTTCTCTCTGATTGTTTTTTGATCAAGAGATTGGCTTTGTTGAAGACTGACCTGCATTGTCAACTGGCCTCACTTCCAGATACCTTTTCTTTATACACATAAAACAAAGACAACTTAAATCTCAAAGGTTCTTATTCTTTTTTTTCTTTTAATAATTTCAGTAATTTAGATTCTTGGAATAATATTTAAAGCTTATTTACTTAGTATTAAATTTTATGATACACAGTGATATGGAATTAGTCTGGACATTTGGAAGCAAACAGTGCATTGAAATTTTCAATTTACTTTCTGAATACTTTATATGGCCACAGCTATATATTTGTTTTAAATTAGGTAAAGAGAATAAAATACGGACTCAAATATATAAAGTTTGAAATCCTTAGAGATCAATCTTTTGTATTGTTGTTATTACATAGCCATCATATCTTTTGTTTGATTCATTTAAGTTAGGCCATCTAAAAATTTCAAATTCCTTTGGGATTATGGATACCTCTCTTCAAGTGTTTTTTAATTTTAAAGTAGTCATCACTGATAAAACAAATGTTTACATCTTGAGAAGTTGAATTCCTTCAAAGATAAATGTTCTACAACATTGTCATTATATTTTAGGTTAATGAATTGCTATAAATTGTGTTCATTTCTGTTACAACTACTGTATTTCAGCACCATCATTAACCTTTCAGTAGATTCAAATATTTATAAGCCAAATCCCAAATTACTGAAAGGAAAATAAATGCAATTGACAATAAGAAACTTAGAACTCTTATGTATCTTCCAACATTCTAGCCTGGGTGTATTATTATTATTTTCCACCCACTTTTTCCTTGTTTGGGATTACATACCATATATTTGCCCTACATAAATGTGTCTGTTCTTACTAAGAAAAAAATGTTGAAATTCTTAAGCCCATTGGCAGTGAGTGCTGCCTGAGAGGGGAATGTTTATAAGCTTTATGATATTAACTGCGGCACTCAACCTCAGGTGGCATAAAGCATGCAAAAAAGAACTTTCTGTCAGTTTTATTATTTCTAAAAAGGTTCCCCTTGAAGCAGAAGAGTGACCTTGCTCTGCTGAGCTGACATATGCCACTGGATTAATGGTCGAGCTCTGCTGGAGGGAAGCTCACAGAAACATTACAACTCCAGAAGCCAGGCTGGCAGTGACCATTAATCAGAGGGCCAAAATCATGCATCAAACACACTCATTTAAAAGTAGTAAAAATGACTTTAAAAAAAAAAACTTTTTGGGAATTAGCTTATTGTTTGTCTTTACTTGTGTTCAAGGAGACCACAGCATGACTAAAACATCCCTTGGGAAGACCTTAGAAAGCTGGTTTTCCGCATCCAGAGGCCAAGTGAACGAGAAGGGCGTTGACGACTAATGGCAGTAACCGGGAGCTTTAGTTCCAGAGAGTCTGATGGAAAAACTATATTCACTGAGTTCCGTTGCTCCAGCTTAACTTTCTTGCTCCTGTTTGACCATGTGTTCAAAGCAACGGATGCCTCCTTCACAATTATTTTATTTTTAATTGGAGTAGTGGTTAAGTGCTATGTCTGCCAACCAAAACACTGGCAGTTCAAATCCACCAGGCTCTCCTTGGAAACCCTACAGAATAGTGTTTCAGAATTGTGTCACTATGAGTCGGAATCGACTTAACAGTAGTGAGCTGATTTTTTTGGTAATTGGATTTAGTGGTAGAAACATTTAACTAAAAAACTTGTTGCATAACAAAGGTTTGAGTCCCTGTGTTCAACTTTCAAAACTGATTTAAAAAAAAAAAAAACTTAATGGTCTTAAACAAATTTTACGTTCTTCCATAATGTGTTACCTAAGGAAAATTTTCAAGAGTTTTTTCTTCCAATTATTGAGAAGAAAAGAAAAACAGGCTTAAATCTAAGATCCTGAGATTTTTTTTTTAGTGTTACTGATAATACCAAGTTATTCTTTTAGATTATTGATACTGTATAAAATTCATGAGATACAATTTGGTTATAGGTGGATCAAATAGAACAATAAGGAACTTGTTAAGAATAACTAGATAAAATTGATACTTGGGTGCAACAAGCTGTATTGCAATCATCACTTCAAAGTTCTCCTTCTAAATAATAGTTGCCTGATTTTACTGTGATCTTCAATATTACCACATTTTTATTAGCCATATTCTGCTCAGGAGGATAGAATTATTTGTTTTTAAAGTTTAGGTGTAGGACTGAATTAATTGATATTTATGTGACTCAAGTTAAAGCAATACTTAACATTTAGTTATAAATAGAAAAAACTGAGTATGTGCACAATAGAAAGTTAATTTCTAGATTTACGTGAAGAGGACATAAATTTTTTGAAATAGAAATCTGAATCAACCATTCTTGGTATCACCTTCCCTCTATCAAAATATATTTTGTTGCTCCTAGTTACCATCAAGCCTGCTTGGACTCATGGTAAACTCATGTGCACAGTAGGACTATACTCTATAGGGTTTCCAATGATGTAATCTTTTGGAAGCAAATCTTCATTCCTTTCTTCTGAAGTGTGTTCAAACCACCAACTTTTTGATTAGTAGTCAAGGACTTAACGGTTTGCCCCTAGGGACTGCTATCAAGGCATCTAGAAAACAAAGTTAGTGATGAGGAACTTGTTTAGGGAAACTACTTCTTTTAGAATAGGAATGTGAGATGCATGTAACCTGTTACCTATACTTACTTTGTCTCCCTACTACATTTTGGAAAAAATACACTCTTCTGTAGCCACAGCTGTTGTCATTGTTGCTAGGTGCTGTTAAGTCAGTTCCTACTCATAGCAACCCCACATACAACAGAATGAAACACTGCCTCATTCTGTACCATCCTCACAATCTTTGCCATACTTGAGCCCACTGCTGCAGCCTTGGGTCAATCCATCCTGTTGAGGGTTATTCTCTTTCTCACTGGCCTTCTGCTGTACCAAACATGATGTCCTTCTCTAGGGACTAAATTCCCCTGATAACAAGTTCAAAGTATGAGTAAAAAAATTCCCAACATTTTTGCTTCTAAGGAGTATTCTGGCTATATTTCTTTCAAAGCAGATTTGTTTCTTCTTTTGGCAATCCAAGACACATTCAGTATTTACCAGCACTGGAAATTAAAGGTGTCAACTCTTCAGTCTTCTTTTTTCACTGTCCAGCTTTCAAAAACAAATGAGGTGATTGAAAAGATCTTGTCTTGAGTCACGAGCACCTTTTTCTTAAGGTGACACCTTTACCTTTGAACTTTAAAGAGGTCTTTGCCAGCATTTGATTTCTTCAATACTGCTTCCCTCGGTGTTGTTTGTGGATCCAAGTAAAATGAAATCTTTGACAATGTCAGTCTTTTTGCTGTATATGACTATGTTGATTTTTAGTCCAGTTGTAAGGATTTTTGTTTTCTCACGTTGAGTGTAATGCATACTGAGGCTGTATGTAATCTTCGATCTTTATCAATAAGTGCTTCAAGTGTTCTTGTCTTTCAACAAGCAAGGTTGCACTATCTGCACATCGCAAGTTGTTAATGAGTCTTCCTCCACTTGTGATGCCCTGTACAACCCTGATGTGTATATACACACAAAATGCCTTTGCATTGTTTGCCGCCAAGCCAAGTGCCATTGAGTCAGATCTGACTTGCATTGTTAGGACATACAAGTATTTGTAAACAAATGAACAGAAATTGTCAAGATGACATCTCATGTACATTATTAACTCCATTTATTTTCTGTGTAAATCCAATGTAAGGCTTGTTCCTATGTTTCAATTATATTAATTTTAACATACCTCCTTTTAGTTCATGCATATGCAGGTTATTTGATTGTGGGCTCTAATAGACTGTTCATTCCAGTAGGATAGATTCCTGCCTTACTCATCCAAATAGCTCTTAATCCAACTATAAAATTTAGCCATAGAAGCTACTTACTAAATTCATGTTGAGTGCATAATATAAAAACCATATGGTTTTTAGTTAGACATCAGGAAATAATTTTCATTTGCTGTAATGTGATTAAATTAATGTGATTTGCTTTCATCTAACTGTGAAATGTATGATTTTTGACATTTAACATGAAAAGTGATATGGGCATTGCTATTTTCAGTGGCTTGCCCAAGCTCAACACCCGTAGAATGTTTCTCCACAAATACTACAGCACTCGAGGGCAGAAGCAATCAGTGTGAACTGAAATGGTGAGATGTTGGCAGGTAGTCTTACAGAAGAGGTGGGGTTAACTTTGCCCTTGAAGAACAGGTTTTGTCTAGGCAGACAGAGCAGATTAAAAAAAGCAGAACATCAGGAGTGACAGCTCAGAGACATAAATGAATGTGTTCACAGTGACCATAAACAAGACACTCTGGACTGGAGTTGAGAGTCGGTATCTGAAGCTGGACTTAGCTGGATTGACCAGGCTTGCTTGACACCATGTGGAGCCTTGACTGCGCAGCATACTGAGTTTGGGCTTTATTTTGTTGACTGTGGAATAAGCTCTCTAAGCTGCAGTTTTCCACATCTGTAGACTAGAAGAATCAATATTTAGATTGGAGAGGGAGAGTACTGATTTAATGAAATAATTATAAATAAACAGCTTGGCATAGAACTTGGCATACAGAAATCTCTCAGTATCCATCACAGCAATGTGAATAAAGCTTTGCATTTTGGGAAGAATGAGATGATTACCAGTACATTAGGAAAATAAATTTAGCAGTATGGTATCAGATAACTGGAGAGCATAGAGACTGGGGACAAAGAAGCTGAAAGGTATTGCCTTGATCCAGGCATGAGATTATAAACACATATTTATGAAAAAAAAAAAAAAGGCCTATAGCAAAGATTTACAGAAAGGGTGGAGCAAGTGTGAAGGCTGAATGAGGTGTGTGTGTATGTCTGTGTGTGTGTTTGTGTGTGTGTGTGTGTAGCTTGCATTTTTTATTATGTGTCCAAACATCCCAAAACAAGTGGTGAGTAAATACAAGTTTGCAACAGTGCAGGTCAGAAGAGCTGCAGAATGCAGGAGGCAGGGGCAAAGCAGATACCCAGGATATGAACCAAGACAGCCTTCTGTTGGTGTGCCTGCTGCCCACCCTAAAGGCAAGCAGGGAGCTGTCCTGGGCTACAGCAACTACAAGACTTCATTCCCTGGAGAAAGTCTTAAAGATTTCAAGGAAGAAGTGGTGTAATGAGAGAATCCCAGAAGGATTAACAGGAATGATTGTGTTTATGGGTTATATAGAAAGGGAAATGAAAGAGAAGGAAAGAAGGAGAGAGATGCAAAGAGAGTGGAAAACGTGGTGTGTGGAATAAAGAAACAACACAAGAGTTACTGGGCCAAGAAGTCTCCGGGTGGCTAACCGACAGGTTGGCAGTTCAAATTCTGCCAGAAGATTCCTTGGAAGAAAGACCTTTGGATCCACTTCCCAAGGTTACAGCCGTGGAAACTCTATGGAACAAAGTTCCATACTCAGCAACCCCTGGGTCATCATGAGTTGATTTGATGACAGCTGGGTTTTTGTTGTTGTTGTTGCTGTTATTTCTATGTTTCGTTTGTTAACTGAGATAAACAAGAGGCTTGCAGTGGGGTGGGGAGAAAGATGAGAGTCTGAGCAGCTTTAAAAGCCTGATCATCACAGCCGCATTCAAAAGAGCTTCTAATACTCTTTTTGTTCTACTGCATATTGTAAGGATTGGTGATACTATGTGCCTGAACTCTTGCCAGATCATGCTTTCTGCCCCCCCAAAAATGATATTTAAAATATATAAAAGCACCATTTATTTTAACGAAGCCCAGTAATTCCTTTAATCCTTTTATCCTGATTTCTAATTCCGAAAAACGTAACAAGACACACAGCACATGGAGGCAGTGTTAATAATGAGATAAAGTTGTAAATCAGGCAGAAGTGCAATACAGATTTATAAATAGTAAGTTATTTTTTGCTTGTAAAACTTGTTTTGTTACATTAAATATTCTGATATGAATAGCTACTTTCATGGTTACAGATCATTCTATATTTAATTTTTTTTTTTAGTTTATCTTTTTTGGGTAATCTCTGAGGCAGTTTCAGTTTGCTGAAAATATTTCAAAAGACCTATCAACTTCTGATAAGTAGCACTTTAGCATGGAAAGTCTGACACCACTTTAAAACACCATGGCCCAGTCAGAAGCTATACTTCCTGTAGATGTTTTGTAGCTGATAGAAGAGATACTGAGCCAGAGAGATCAAATAGACTCACTTTCTTCTAAGAGTTCAGATATACATTAAAAATGTTTAGAGTTTTGATGTATGTTTGAGCACCAGGCTGCCTGTACGCAAGGTCACGATGTGTTGATGGCAATGTTTCACAGTTCTGTTGATCTTTTAGTCTTCAGCTTGCTGACACTCTGCACAGCTGTCTTCCCCTGGCACCACATGATACAGTAATTATTTAACACTGAGGCAATCCTAACAGATTTTTTTTTAAGTGAGTTAAAATATTTCACACTTTTCAAAAGATCTCAGCATCCGACTTAGGGCAATTAAATCCTCAAGTGCTTTTAGATAAAGACTGATCAGCCTATGGAGATTCTTATCTTATTATTAAAGAATACATGTTCAAAGGCCTGAAGAAACAGGACTCTGGTTTTTAAGAATAGCTGTGAGAACTCACTGGCCAAGTGTGCATAATGTTAATTTGCCAGTATGTTTCTAGGCTCTAAGGAGATCTGACTCACATATGCAAATATTTTCGTTGAAATAGACTATGAAACTTTTCCACCAGTGCCTTATACAAATATTAACTTATGCAGGAGATGGGATTTTATTTCAAGACCTCCAAGACTGTTTGTTGGTTTGGAAGTAAAAAACAAAGCAGAACTGGTTTTTGTCAAAAAGTCGATTCACATTTCCAAAAGAGACCTCCTAACTCTCTTTCTTGTTGGTACATGCCTTACCAAAAACAACAAACAAAAACAAGGACCTGTTCCTGTGAAATTGATTCCAACTCATAGCTGACAGACTAGAACTGCCCCCACAGAGTTTCCAAGGGATGTCTGGTGGATTGGAACCACCACTCACCTCTTGGTTAGCAGCTGTAACACTTAAGCACTACACCACTAGGGTTTCTGGCAAATGCCACGGGAAGTCTATTTAGTTCCATTCTTTCTATCAAGCTAACTTCGCCATGCTTGCCATCCTGATAGGGAAACAGGTTTCTCTGAACCAAGAAGATAGCATCAACACTCTGTAACAGAAGAATGTGGTGGCAAGCACGTCAGGGTGAAGAATCAAAAAAGAAAAAGAAATTTTTTTCTAGTTCTGGCTCCTACAATAGTTTCCATATTGAAAAGGATTAGATGATATCTAAGAAGTTTGCCAGCTTTTCAACGGCACTTGGCCTGGCTTGGCTTATATTATAAAACCATATATTGTAATAATTAGACTTAGGCAAAACTAGAGAAGAAATGTGACTAATGAAAAAAGGAATCCTCCTTAATTGTTGTTCATTATTCATTGCATTGTGTAGGAATGTTCAGATACCTCAGTTGACACTAGCTTAGACCTGTTTTTGTGGAAGCCAAGTAGATTATGTAGAAAAGGATACTTTACACCAGGTAACTGCAGACTGAAAGGAGCAGACTTTTGGCTTAGAAAGCTAGTTGTACTAAGATGAATTTAGAAAACAAAATATTAATGATTTTTTTTTTTTTTTACTAATTGGTTTCTTAACAAAATTATGAGAATTAACTCTTATGCATAGTATTCTCAGCTGCTATGCAGGTATTTCTTTTTTTTTTAAATACAACATTTTATTATGGAAAATTTCAAGCCTGTGTCAAAATAGAGAAGAATACAAGCTGCCCACATATCCATCCCACACTAGTGACCCTACAGAACACTTAGCTAATCATTAAGCAATGGCCAATCAGATGTCATCATTGTGCACCCACTTCTACTGTCCCTCACTAAATTATTTTAAACTACAAAGAAAATATATTAATAATTACTTAACATCATCAACTAGCCAGTCACTTTCCAATTTTGTCAGCTCTGTCCTGGATTTTTTTGTTACAGTGGTTTGTCTGTATCTGGAAAAAGTCCATGGATGATACTCGATTGACATAATTATTTAAGGACTTTTAATCCATGGGTTTCCTTTCTATTGAGTGGTTGAAAAAACAAGGTTATTTGTCCGACAGGCCACCTTTTCTGATTGCAAGCATCCTCTTTATCATTTAAGATCTTCCTCTGTCTGTATTTCTTCTGGTTTGATACAAAATTTTGGTCTGACTACTACTTTTTTCTGAAAGAATCATTTCATTGGTTGTGATATCAGACGTATTAACCACATATTATGGGTCTCTCTCTTTCTTCACTTTTCAATTTTAGTTGCTATTGATGATCATTGCTTAGATCCATTCCTGCAATCAGGACTTTTCAAAATAGCAATTTTAGAACTTAATCACTTAATTCATTAACTAACATAACAGTAACCAACATTTATGTAGAGAAAACAACGTTCTCTCATCAACTATTTAGTTACTCTGAAGTATATTTCACACAGGAAAGGCAGATCAAATGCTTAGATGTTTTCTTTTGCAAATTCTCAAAATCTAGCTGTGCTATTTCCAAAGGTGACCACTGAGGGTTTCTTCTGGGTATAATTATTAATGCATGAGTTTTGACACACTAGCTGTATTTCAGAAATCCTGGTGGCATAGCAGTTAAGGGCTATGGCTGCTAACCAAAAGCTGTATTTCAATATATTACAGTTATTGTTCTAATCAATGCCAAAATTATCCCATTTTTGGATACAGTCTATGCTAGTGAGAAACTATTCAAGTTCACCCTGAGTAATTCCGGCATTGTTGGATATGCTATGAGAAAGCTTACTTGCTTGATGCTGTCACAAGTTAACCAGGTTGACCTTACGTGTTTTCTACCCCAGCCATCCAAGGAGAACTTGCTGCTTTTAATGGAAAATACAGTTAGAGTTTCTATCTGGCTCCCAACCAAAAGGCTGGAAGTTCAAATCCACCCGGTGCTCCTTGGAAACTCTATGGGGCAGTTCTACTTTGTCCTACAGGGATGCTGTGAGTCAGAACTGATGCAACAGCAGTGGATCCGGTTTACCTGGGCAGTGGAAACCTTGGTGGCATAGTGGATAAGAGCTATGGCTCCTAACCAGAAGTCTGGCAGTTCCAATCCATCACGCCCTCCTTGGAAACTGTGTGGAGCTGTCCTATTCTGTCTTACAGAGTCACTATGAATCAGAATCAACTTTTTTCTTTTTGACTCAGATACTTGATGTGTCACGACACTGGTTTGGTCACTATTCCAGTAGACAGAGAGGTAAGAAGCATGTACAGTTTGTCAGAGAAAATATATCATGAGAACTAACTGAAGCTTCACTAGGATTTAAAAGTATACAGTTTTATTTTAAGGCTTGGATTGTAGGGAGGCCTGTGATGCCAGTGGCTAAGAACTCAGCTGCTAACCAAAAGCTTGGCAGTTCTAATCCACCATCACCGGGTTCTGTTTCTCATACTGAAGCTCTTGATTCAAAATGTTATTGCCATCATTATTTATGTGTGTTGTCTTTTAATATGTATGTTTATGTATATCAATATTATTAACAATGTGATTATTGAAAACAGGTTGAAACTTAGTTTGTCATTGTTGTTGTCTATGGGAGATAGCCACTGTGTATAAAATTAGAAATCTATTCCCTTTAGTCAATTCCAACACACAATGACCCTACGCGACAGGGCAAAACTGCCCCTGAGTATTTCCAAGGATGGCTGATGGATTTGAACAGCCAACCTTTTGGTTAGTAGCTGAATACTTACTCATTGCCCTGCCAAGGCTCCATCTCTTGTATAAAAGACACCCATTGCTTTCCAGTTGATTCTGATTCATTATGACCCTACAGGACAGAGTAGAACCACCCCATAGAGTTTTCAAAGAGGGCCTGACAGATTTGAACTGCCTGCTGTTGGCTTAGCAGCTGAAGGGTTAATCACTGCAACACCAGGGCTCCATCTAGTAAATTTTTTTTTAATTGCATTTCAGTTGATTCTGACTTATGGTGACTATATAGCACAGAATAGAATTACCCTATATAGTTTCTAAGGAGTGCATGGTGGATCTGAACTGCCAGCTCTTTGGTCAGCAGCCATAGCACTTAACCACTATGCCAGCAGTGTCCCTAGCTCTAATATAGATATCTAGAAATGTTGTTTCTGGGCCAAAGAACATATACATACATAATTTTACTAGGCATTGTCAAATTTTCATCCATGGATGTTGTGTCATTTTACAAGCTCATCTCTAATTAATTGTGTAAGGAAAGGCTATATAGATTTCTAAGATAGGACAGCTGAAGATTCTCAATGAGATGGCCTGCCATACTGACTGCAATGATAGGCTCAAGCAGAACAAAGACTTCACGTGTGGCACAGGGCTGGGCAGAGTTTCGTTCTGTTGTACACAGCGTGGCTATGGGTCAGAACTAACTTGACGGCATCTGACAACCAAGACCAAATACGATCTAATGTCAACATAAATAAAGAATTATCTGAAAAATGAATTGTAGCTTTATTGAATCTATCTTCCCATTGATACCTATTTGTTTACATAATAGCTTGGCTTTCACAGGTGCTTCTGTCACAAATTAATACTTGGTAAATCTAATCTATTATAAGGAGCCTTGGTGGTACAGTGGTTAAGTGCTTACTGCTAACTGAAATATCAGTGGTTTGAACCCACCAGATGCTCTGAGGGAGAAAGACGGGGCAGTCTGCTTCCATAAGGATTCACAGCCTTGAAAACTCTACGGGGGCCATTCTACTTTGTCTTATAGGAATGCCATGACTCCGGATCAGCTCTGCAACATTGGGTTTGGATAGGGAGTTTTAGCCTGTTAAGGTTCTATAGTTCAAGATTACTGATACTTGACACATTCTTATTTATAAAGGATTGTGACCTAGCAAGCATAATGTACTTCCCCATGAGTTCTCCTTCTTGTTGGGGAGCTTACAGGAGTATAAATGAAGAATTTGTTAAGTGTTCAAACCTGAGAGTACACATTAGCCCTTTTTCATCGTAAACCATGACCTATATGCACATTATGAGAACATCTCTAAAAGTCACTTTTAGACTGCAGAATAATGCAATTAAAAAAATGTTCTTTTAAATACTTAGTTTTGCTTCTAACCTATGTCTCAGCATGGGTGGATGTTATGCTCCTCTGGCTTAAAACTATTGAGTGATTAGTAATGAGATGACTGACAAGATCTAAAGTAATAGTGCTGTATCCTTCTTCAACCACTGCTCCTAAATCTGCTTTTTGCTATTGATATAATGGGGAATGAATTAATTTTAAAAGGTGGGGACTATTGATTGCTTAATGGAAGAAGGTAGTGTAGAGAAATGCTGAAGTGAGCCTCTTCATGCCCTCCTGGGCAACATGGCCCATTAGCCAGTGGTGGAAATCAAGCCCTAACCCTTATTAATATTTAATAGGTAGGAGACAGAGTGGATATAGGATAGAAAATTGCCTCCAGACATAGGCCATAGGAATGTTTCAAGTTTATAAAAGAGTAATAGATTTGCTTTTGTCCTGATTGTTTCTAAGTACAACAGCAAGTGTTCTGTGATCTCTAAACCATGGTGGCCTGGGGACACGCGTCCTAGGCAAATTGAAGCCATTAATGCTCTCGAAAGGGACTCTAGTTAAGTAAGCACTGTGTGAGGACTCTATATTTTCCAGCATGGTTCTGAATTTCCACCCTTCTCTTCTTCTCCCCTCCAAACTGGAGGGCTCGCTCAGCAGGGGTGGCAAGTCAGCAAAAGGCGTTAATTGTGTCTAACATAGCCGACATCCTTGGGGCGGTAGCCTGTATCACACTGTCTATCAGGCTAACCCCTTGTCACATGTCAGGAGCTTTTTATTTCAGCTCTTTTAAAATGGGAACAAGGAGTGTTAAAGATAGCTTGTGGGAAGACTTGTGTCTAAGAGTGCTCCTAAAGACAGGGAGCCTTTGTAGCTGACTGAAACTAAAGTTGGTTGCTATTTCTCTAAGAAAGAAAACAAGATTTTATAGATTACTGACTCCCATTATCAATTTTTCAAATCACAGTTGTTTGTTTTTTTTCCAGCGTCGCCAGCTGATTTTTTAAAACATATTCAGAATGAGAAACATTTCTTAAGATAGAGCAGATTCTTGGAATTTGTATGTGCACAAAGAACACAACATCAGTTGTCAACCTTCCCCAAGTGATGTATAACATTAAATATGATGACTGGCAATTAAGTGCATGAAGTCATCCTAGGAAAAGGGCTCCTTGTCTCATTGCTGAGTGTCACCACAGCCACCTTCAGAGTATTCACTTGGGAAGCTGGCCACCGACACCAGCTCCTCGTCTACCCTTCAAAGCAATTTTAGACCTCTTTTACTAGAATGGGCATCAGAGCTGTTTACCCTTGATGTCCTGAATGTCATCAAAATGCCTTCCTTTCAATATAGCCTTTATATACCGGGGGTAAAGAAAAAAGTCACTGGGGCCAGATCAGGCGTCAGTGCATAGATTCCCAAGGGAAGTGTTTCAGAGTTGACTGTAGTGATATTTAGCAATGAGGTATGCAGCACTTAGACCCGTTAAGTTTGGGGACTTGTCAGACCTGGCAGATACTAGAGAAACACCAATTTTTTGACTCAGTGACTCTAAAGATTTTTTTTAAAGGTGTTAAGGAGAATCATTTACTTTGTAGCATATCAGGATGTGGTTACAATTACTTGCCTAAAATGACTTCAGTAAGAATAACAACCTAGCTTTGTAGGCAAAAAGTATCTAAGGGAACTCTCCTCCTTTGACACATCAAACTTTTTCCCAAATTCAGTTCATAACACTGAGACAGACTTCTCATTGTAATTGTAATTCCATGTTAAATGTGGAATGATTCTGTCTGACTCCAAGTCTCAGTTTCTACATGCCTAAATGCTACTTTCAATTTTTTAGTAGCTCTAAGTGTGTGCCATCTGACATCCGGCAGAGTTTCAAATTATCTAGAGCTAGCAATGGAAATTTGTTTTTTTATTTTTCTTTTCAGTACATTTGGTCTTTCGGATGCATAGTGATAAACTTATATGCTCAGCTTTTGTTTGTTTTGTTTTTGTTAATAATTCGTTTCTTGGTTAGTTATTAGCAGTTAGAGTTAGCAGTTACCTCATTCCAAGAGGCTCAATTTGATGTCCTGAGACCATGTGTGCATAAATTTTTGTATGAGAAATTAACTTGACTTTCATCTAAAGTGCACACACAAGAACATATACACAAGAGGCTCAGTTTAAGTTCTATAGGTTGTTTTCCAATGGCCATTTCCAATAGCAGATACAACACTACAAATTGAAAATAGTTTAACAGATATTTTCCAAGGTGCTCAATGTCTCACCTCAAACATACAAAGATATTTTCTTGACTGCAAAGATTAAATATTAATAATTGTTATACTTTTAGTGCCTTAGAATGTTCCAAGAGACAAAAACTTTTTGAAGGTAATAGTTGTAGGAAACTCGTGCTTTTTAAATTATAATCAATTATGTCAGGGGTTTAACAATGAAGTCATGAATTCTAAGTTAATTTTCTTTTGCCTCTCCTTCTTTACAGCGCAGTAGCAGCTTTGGGAATTTTGACCGTTTTCGGAATAATTTCACACCCAAACTGAATGATTCTACCGAGGTTAGTATTTTATTCCATTTTGTGGATGTTATTCAGAGCTCTGGTGGCAGTGATTTTTGAGCTCGGCTGCTAACCAAAAGGCCGTCAGTTCAAAGCCCCTAGCTTGGAAACTCTGTGGACAATTACAATCTATCCTGTAGCATCGCTATGAGTCAGAATTGACTCAGTGGCAGCAGGTTCGGTTTTGGTTTGGTTTCAAATATACTATGCAATAAAATTAAAATAAATTATCAAGCTAATATCCATTCTGTGAACTGCAGTAAGAATAACCTACATATTTTCAAATCACAGGCGTTGTATATATTTTTTGTGATAAATGAGCAAACAATTATTTAGTAACTAGTACCACGCTGGAGGGAAACCCAGGTGGCACAGTGGTTAAGAGCTTCAGCTGCTAACGAAAAAGTCAGCAGTTCAAATCTACCAGGCACTTCTTGGAAACCCTGTGGGTCAGTTCTACTGTGTCCTATAGGGTCGTTATGAGTCAGAATCCACTTGATTGCAATAGATTTGGGGTTTTTTTGGTCCCATGCTGGACAAGAAGCCCTAGAGTTGCAAAGGTTAAGTTCTTGGCTGCTAACTGAACAGTGGAGAGTTCAAACTCACCCAGCAGCTGTGTGAGGGAAAGAACTGGTGATCTGCTACCTTAAAGATTATAGCCAAGGAAACTCTATGATACTATGCTACTCTGTCACCATGTGTTGATGTGAATCAAAACTGTACAACACTCAACAATAAGAACACCATGCTAGGCACTAACTGTGAAAAACTAAGAAATTAAAAGACATTAGGCAAGTGAAACCAGGAACGTAAGCGTATAACTCGAAGTTTAACACAGACAACCTTAACTTTTCTAAACATATGAAAACAAATATAACAACAAACAGAAAATAATAAACATGACAACTTCTGTGCTGGCTGTAGTAACTTCAGATCAAGTGACTAAATGTATACGTGTTCACGAGAGCTCATGACTGCTCAATTACACCATTGCACACAAATTTGCAAATCATGAACACTGTCAATGTAGCTTAAGAAAGTTTTCCCATAAAATCAGAGTTACATAATAATAACGATAGTAAGCTAATGATACACACGTTTTATTGAGCACTTACTGTAAACGGTGACAATGCTGAGTGCTTGACCTACCTATAACTTTGGTACTATTAGTATTTGCATTTTAGTGTTGAAGAAATGTGCTTCATTCAGTAAAATTACCCGAAACTACATCATTAACTAATGACAAAGGCAGAACTCAACCTTATCTGATTCTGAAACTTGCCGTTCTGTAAGGCACGCTCATAAACTGGGGCCACATGTGGTAAGTGATTAATGAAATAATGGAAAGGAGGGAGTAGTACTGTGAAGACTGAAAATGCATATTTATCACTGAACCTGATTCAGGAACCCACAGGTGATATATTCATCTTAGATCAACATGTTTTCAGTCCTTTGCATTGCTGGATCACTCATTCTAGTTACTGTATCTGCATTTTTATAAAGGATTTTTGCTTCAGTGGTATCTACTTTATCCAAGTACTTTTGGGATTTTTGCATGTCTATTACATTTAAAAATATTTTTATTTTAGCAACGGATATTCTAGGCAAAAGAAATGGGGCAAAATGCAACATGATATTACTTTATAAATGTCATCGTTAGTGTACATATGTGTGTTTATCTCTTCTCTCCATTTACATATCGACACATGCAAAAGGCAAACCCCTTGTCATCAAGTCAGTTTTGACTGATAGTGACCCTATACAGCAGAGTAGAATTGTCCTGTAAGATAGGAAAGCTATAAATCTTTATGGAAGCAGATTGCTACATTTTTCTCATGAAGAGTGGCTGGTGGGTTCAGACTAATAACCTTTTCAGGGCCTAGCCACTGTGTGACCAGGGCTTCTATGTGTTTATAGTACACATGCTGATACATAAATTTTTATATCAAAAGCAAAAACTAATCCCATTGCTGTTGAGTTGATTCCAACTCATAGCAATCCTATAGGACAGAGTAGCACTGCTCCATAGTGTTTCCAAGAAGTAGTAGCTGGTGGATCTGAACAGCTGACATTCTGATTAACAGCTGAGCTTTTAATCACTTTATCACCAGGGTTCCAAAGATATATGTGTGTGTGTGTGTGTGTGTGTGTGCATGTGTGTGTGTGTGTTTGTGTAAACTCTGCCATTGAGTAGGGTCCTACTCATAGAGACCCTAGAGGTCAGAGCAGAACTGCCCCATAGAGTTTCCAAGGAGTGTCTGGAAGATTTGAACTGCTGGCCTTTTGGTTAGCAGACATGGCACTTAACCCACTATACCAGCAGGGTTTCCTATACACACACACACACACACACACACACAAACACAAACACACTCACATATATATATACACACAAAACCAAGCCCATTGCAGCCAAGTCAATTCTGACTCATAGTGACACCATAGGACAGAAGTGAAGTGCTCTCATAGAGGTGGGTAGATTCAAATTGCCAACCTTTTGTTTAGCAGCCATAGCACTTAACCACTATGTCACCAGGATTTCCAAATTTGTATTTTAGCTATATAATGTTAGTATATACTAACAGTTACCTAACTGCATACAAGTGATTTTGGAACTCCTTTTGTGGAATGGCCATCAGAACTGTCATCGTATTATCCTTGATATCCTGAACATAGATTAAATTAATTATATCATATCATCTTGTTTTTGTTACAGGGATACATGTGATATGAAAACTTTTTGTTTTATTCTAAGTTAGGTGGCAAGTCATCAGTTTAACAAGGCAGAAGTAGCCTAGTTAAAAGATTTGATTAGTATACTACGTGAATTACATGAAAATTCCTGTACTAGTGGCTGAGAATGTGGAAACTTGTTAAGCAGAAAAAAATTTACAGCTTCTCTGTGGTTTTGGTTAATCCTAAAATGTCTTTTTTTAAAAAAATAAATAACAATGATCATGTCCATTTCCGTAAGAAGCAAAAGGATATTTTAATGGCCATTCAGCCCAGACTGGTGCTACAGCCATTCCTAAAATCTCTAATAAAGTATACTACAATTTTATGGTTCCCTAGAAGCCTTGATGATGTAGTGGTTAATTGCTATGGCTGCTAACCAAAAGACTGGGAGTTCAAATCCATCAAGTGCTCCTTGGAAACTATGTGGTGGTTCTGCTCTGTGCTGTAGTGTCGCTATGAGTCCAAGTCCACTCAACCCCAATGGATTCGGCTGGATTACACGATCCTTGGTGACACAGTGGGTAAGATCTAGGCTGCTAACTAAAATGCCCAAGTTTGAGTCCACAGCTGTTCACTGGCAATACTATCAGACATTTCTGTTGTGTCCTATGAGGTTCCATGAGTCAGAATAGACTGAAAAGCAACAAATTTGGTTCAGTTTTGGTTATATGGACAGACTCACTCACTAACCAACCTGGTATTTAATTTTGTTTCCATTGACTTAAAAAAATAGAACTAGTTCTTCCACAAAAAAAGAATTCCACAAACTTGGAATCTTTTATTTAAGAGTGTTTTCCTACAAACTGTTTTTATTACTTACTACTTTGTCTTTTCTAAACAATTCTAAATAGGTGTCTGATGGTGAGGCCACACATGAAAATGAGGAACATAATAAAACTTCTAATAATGAAGGACGTTTGAGTAAAAGAGTGAGAGCTATTTCCTGGACCATGAAGAAAAAAATGGGTAAAAAATACATAAAAGCTCTTTCTGAGGACAAAGTAAGTGTGTTCTGTTAGTCACTTGTAATTTTTTATTGGAAATTTCTTAAAGTATTCGATAGACTCTTCTTCTAGACGTAGAAGCATTTACTATTTTGCAAGGCACTTAAACATTTATTTTGTCCCTTGTCCACCATGCCAATCAGTTGAGTGGAAGAAAGTGTTATAACTTTGATGTTAATGGAAGAAACTGAGGCTCAACATAATCACCCAGACAGTATGTCAAGAATAACATGCCTCACATGTGTAGCACATTATCAGGGTGTCATTCCTTTCTATTGCCAAAGAATGTTTCAATGGAAGCCTACATTACATTTTATTTGTTCATTCATCAGTCATGGATATTTGGGTCATTTCACTTTCTGGCTGTTACAAATAACACTGCTTGTGGATATTCATGTATAAGTTTTTATGTAGATATACATTTCTTGGGTTTTTATTTCTCATGGGTATATGGCAAGTTCTTATTATTTTGAGAAACTAGCAAGCTTTTCTGATGATGATGTACCACTTCTTGTTCATATCTGCTGTGTATGAGGAGTCTAATTTTTCTTCATCTTTGTTATTGCTTTCTATGCTCTGTCTTTTTGACTCTAGCCAACTTAGTCTGAAGTAAAATCTCATTATGGTTTTTATTTACTTTTTCCTATGACTAATGATGTTGAGCATATTTTCATGGGCTCTTTGACAATTTGTGTATCTTTTTTGAGTAATACCTATTCACTTTGTTTCCTAATTTTTAATTGGGTTGTGTGACTTTTTATTGTTGAGTTTTAAAACATTATATATATATATATGTGTATATATATATTCTCAATGCAAATCCCTTACCAGATATACCATCTGCAAATTTTCATGGATCATATTTTCATGCTCTTGGTAGTATCTATCTGTAGTACAAAAGTTTCAAATTTCGTTGTAGTCTAGTTTATTTTTGTTGTTGTTGCTTGTGTTTTAGGTCTATTATCCAAGAAACCAATGCCTAACCTAAGGTTGTACAGATTTATTCCTATGTTTTCTTCTAACAGTTTTATAGTTTTAGCTCTTAAATTTTGGTGTAGGATCCATTCGAGTTAATTTTTTATATGACGTGTGTTAAGAATCCAACTTCATTCTTTTGCATTGTTCCCACTCTGTTTGCTGAAAATATTATTCTCTCCTCGTTGTATTGTCTTGGAAATCCTGAGGAAAGTCAACTGACTGTAACCTTCTTGTCATAAATATACTGAATCGTAAATATCTGAATCTATGTCTGATATCCCAGTTTTATTCTGTTGGTCTAGGTGTCTTACATTCATTCTCTTTTTCACCAACTTTAGTAGGACTTCTGTCCTCTATACTCCACTGAAACAGCTGACACAATGAGTAGTGACCTCAGTGTTGCCAAATCCAGTGTTCTTATGTATTTATTTATTTTTAATTTGCAGCTGCATTTGATACACAGGCAATGGTTTCCCTGTGCGTCAAAGATTATCTTGCTTGATCTATTTGCCAGGTCACTCTTCCGACTCTTCGTCTTCCTCTGAGCATCCTTTCTTGGCTCTGCTTTCTTTCCTCTCTAAAGCTTTCTGAGGTTGTCCTTGGATCAACTACTCAATTTATCCTCTCCTCCTAAGTGATCTCATCAGCCTTATGATTTTAAGTACTATCAATAAGTTGATGTTTTTCGCAATTATGTGCCTCCCTATGAACTCTTCGCTGGGTCTGTAGACTCTTATGACCCACATCTTATTTGACAGCATCATTTAAAAAGTCTCATGGAGACCTGAAACTTAATGTAGCTAGTACCAGTTTATGACATATTCAAGTTAATGCAAACTGCACCTGTGATTCTTTTTGTACGTCTTGTTAGTAACATGTACTGAATTCAGTGTTAAAACACATTTGAAAATTTGCATGCAATGTCATCAACTCCCAAAGACAAATAAAGACTAGATTTATAAAGACATTGGTAACAAATGACAATAATTATGAAAACTGAAAAAAGGAAAAAAAAGGTATTTTACTTACGTCAGAGTCAACTTACAATGGTACCATACAACTGGAACCCTCTGCAAGTTGAGAAATACTTGTATATACCAAACTGCAAACTGAAACCTTAATTCTCTACGTTTCTGCTTATACTATATACATATGTATGTATGTTTATTTTCTAATAAGCAAGACCATTATAATCCCATATGTTGAAATGAACAACAAAAAAAGCCCTTTAAGAATCATTCTAATTATTTTGTTCTCTTACTATTCACACCAGTCCATGCCAGCGTATCACATTGATTCTAACTTCAAAGTTTATCTAAAGCTGCTTGTCTTCTCCACTGGAACCAAGCCTGCTTCCCATGTGGTTACCAACCTTGCCTAGACTACCAGGACAACCTACTGGTTTCCTGTCTCCCACTCTCAACCTCAGAAACTCCATTTTTCACACAGAAGTTAGAAAGACCTGGCAGAGTGAAAATCTGAAGACATGAGCCCTGTTTAAAACTTCGCAATGTTTTCCTAATGTGCTCCATTATTGTGGTATATTTGTTCTGGTCCTCTGAAAAGCAGATCCCAAGATAAAGATTCATTGGGTGACATTCCTGTGCAAGATAAAGAGGAGGACGGGAAATGGAAAGGGAAAACTTTTAGACTGTAATATAAGTCCAACATCTGGAGAAAGAGACGGAAAGGAAAGACTGGGAAACACAGGTCTCCAATTGCAACACAGTTCTGAGACAGCTTTGGCCAGGTTGATGGCAAGTCTTCCAGCCAAGATTGTCATTTACTGGAGCCTTCTGTCCTTCCCAAATGGCTTCAATGCCTTCCTACTGTGTCAGTCACTGCCTGGGAGCATGGCCTCAGGGCTCACTCAGCGGGAGATCTAGAGGGCCCTAGCTGTGGGTGTCAGTTGCACGGAGTCCAGAGAGCAAAAGACTGTGGCACAGGTCCATGGCCACCACACGTGGTCTGAAACACTCCCCCTGATCTCGCTTCAGTCTACACTTCTGAACCCACATCCTAACACTCCTCTCTCCCACACAGCTCCAGTTACGTTTGCACGGCAGCTTTCCTTCACACAACTCAAGCGAATTCTAAACTGAATTCCTTTTCACTTGCTGTTCCTTTCGCTTGGATGACCCTATCGTCAAACTTTTCCATAAATTGCAATTTTTATTCTTCACATAAAGAAGTTAGAACAAACATTATCTTATTTAAGAGCTCTTTGGAGGCTACCCCATTTAAATCAGGCCACCTTCTCCAATCCTAACCTTAGTAGCCAGTTTGTCTTACATCATTAATTAATTTTGATTTCTTTGATAGTGTATATATATGAACATACATACAGTCTAATATTTTAGATTGTACCTCATTAGAGCAGCAGCCTGGCATCTTTTTTACTACAGTATCTGTAAAACTAAAAGAACCAAACCCATGGCTGTCCAGTTGATCCAGACTCATGGCGACCCTATAGGACAGAGTAGAATCACGCCATAGAGTTTCCAAGGAGCACTTGGTGAATTCAAACTCCCAGTCTTTCAGGTGGCAGTTTAGCTCTTTACCTCTGTGCCACCAGGGAATCCGTAGTGCCTGGAATAGTACCTGATACATAGAAGTTGCTTTATAAGCTTGTATTGAATAATAGATAAAGTGCAGATGTCAGTAAGTCTAACATTTCTGATTAAATAGTCTTGATAAGCTATTCATCCTAATTTACAACAATGAATGATTATAAATTCAGTTGAATTCCACATTGGTTTTATCTAAAGAGTTCCCCCAAGTATATTGTAAAATGTTTTGCTAGGAATTGAACTAGAGATTAATGAGGCTTATATTTTATGCTGATGTATTCGTATATATTTTCTTGCTAAAGTATGTCTTGTTTGTTAAATCAATGCATGTAGTGAATATCTCCATGGAAATCTCTTCTCTACATTTAACCTCTCCTATGTTTTATCAAAGGGCGACGAAGATGGAGAGGATGTCTCTTCTTATCGAAACAGTGACCCGGTGATTGGAGGCCACACAGAGAAGGTGTCCCTCAAGGCCAGTGACTCCATGGATAGTCTCTACAGTGGGCAGAGCTCCTCAAGTAAGGTCTTAGAACAAGTGACAAGATCTCAGGTGGGAGATCTGGGTTAAGTTAATTCAAAGCAACTCATTTGCTCCTGGGAGGCTTGTTTACCAAATTAACAACAAAGTTTCAGTTGCTGTATGAGAAGAATGGAAAAAAAAAAAAAATCGACGGTGTTTTATCTACATGGAGTTGCTATTGTTGAAAAGGATACTTGATACATTAGACAGAATTATGTACTGTTTTAAAACTTTAAATACTGGAGTCAGCAGGGCTGAATACTAACTTGAAATGCAAATTTATTTTGGGTAGACTGGCAATCTCAAAATAGAATATGTACCAGGAAGAACCCAAGCATTACTTGTGTCAACATTTTTTAATTGTTTGAAATTAGGTAATAGAAACTGTTTGCTCTCTTTCTTTTCCCCTTCCTTTCCCTTTCTCTCATGTCTCTTCAGCCCCTTCCCTTCCCTTCCAGCTCACTCTCCCTCACTCCCTTCCTTTTTCTTGCTCTTCTCTACCTTTTACTTAGTCCCTCCCTCTCTCTTTCCTTTTCCCCTTTTCTTTTCACTTTCCCTCTCTCACTTTTTCCCTTTCTTTTATTTATTTTTTTCTTTCCTCTTTCCCTGAAACATTCTGAGAATTGCAAGAGAGATACATCTACCAAAAATCTAATTTTGGGGTCTTGACCCAATATTAAACCTATTGCCATCGAGGCAATCCCAATTCATAAGGACCCTACAGGACAGACTAGGACTGCCCCATAGAGTTTCCAAGGAATACTTGCTAGATTTGAACTGCGGACCTTTTGTTTAGCAGCCATAGCTCTTAGCCACTACACCACCAAGGTTTCCAACCTGACATTACTAAATAAAAATAATACGGAAGTACTAGCAGGCTGAATGCAACCAATTAAGGAACAAAAGGGAATCAGCAAATGTCCAGCAAGGCCTTTTCTTTCTTTCTTTTTTTTTTAATGAACATCGGTATTTTTCTAAGAAGGAAAAGCACTCAGGGTTTAGCCACATATGCTGTTACAATATTTGGAGAGAACTACTGATACTGCAGGGTGCCTGTGACTTTTTGTATGTAAACAGTTACATATTCTTCTAATCTTTTCAAGGCTTCTAAATGTTTTTACAGAGCTTATTTTCCACTTCTGTTTAAAACAAGTGCTTCTATTATTTGAAGATGGATCACAAGGAGCAGATGTTTCCAATATTCTCAGTTTTATTCCTTTTCTCTTCTTGGCTGTATAATGGTTGTTTTGTGAAAATAGCTAGTACAGACACATTTGAAGAATCTATTTGTGTGTGTGAAATTCAGATTTTATTAGTATTCATCCCTGCTGCAAGTTTAAAATTCTAGATTGTGGTCTGGAATGTGGGGAGAATTTTATTAACTAAGATGTACTGTGCAAAGCCAGAATCTGAGGGAGTCGTGGAAAGGAAGGCATGAAGAGACGGCAGGGCACTTAACTGTTATCACGCGAAGGTAATTTCTGTGATCAGACAACTCACCTTTGTTTTATACCAGTTCATCTCAAATGTGTAGCATCTACAGAAATCTTCACCTTATTTACATATTTACTTAGTATGTGGTAGCGGAACATGGGCTGTTCTCACAATGAAGAGAATACCAAAGGGCCAGAAGGAAGGGAGAAGTAATGGCTGGGAATGGCAGAGAAACAGAAAGTTAATGCTGCTGCGAATCTTTCTTGCCCCTACACTGGCAGCAAAAACGGAATTTCCTTTCTTTCTATTTTTGAGGATGAAAATCAAAAAGAAAGAGAACCAGTGAACAAGGATTTGGGGAGTTCTGAAAGCCCAGTTTAGAATAAGTTTGAGTCAGACTTCCAGGCATACTTTCTCCTCCTCTCATCAAACTTGCACAAGCAGAAATGTCACCTTTTACATACTTCAGAGATGTTACTTCTGAATAGCATTTCATATATAATAGGAAGTCTGGAGAATATGGTTTTTCTATGATTGAATGAAAATGTACATTCCCTTATAAATTTGCATGCCCACCTATATGCAGCTCCCACTGCTCTCCCTGCCCGGTGACAGCACACTCTTCTTCTCTACTCCATACGTGTCTTATCCTCCCAACAATCTCCTATCCCCTCCTCTCCACCCACTCCCCCCACCTCCAGGAAGCGGTCAGCAGGATGATATCCTATAGATACATGGAACCATAAAGTGCACACATGATATGGTCACTCTGTGTCAACAGGTCCAATCCATTCTTGTCCGAAGAGTTGACCTCCATTATGATTTATGGACAGGGGCAGTATCAGGGCCAGGGACCATGCTCCCAGAGGAACTCTGAGGAACCTGGACCATCAATTGTGGTCTTTTAGTGGAGATCTCAGGGTGCACCCCTTTTTGTTATTGTGTTGCCAGTAAGACTCAACTTTGTGAGCTCCATCACAGCTATCACTGATGATGGCTGGACACCATCCAGTTCTTCCAGTCACAAGTCGAGGTAGCCACCCACTCACGTGGGTCTCTCTGTCTTCTGGGATCTCTTTCCCCTGTGTCATTTTGGTCCCTGGGAGCATTTTTGCTACAATAAGACAAAACCAAACCCACTGCTATTGAGTTGATTGTGACTCATAGTGACCTTCTAGGTCAGAGGAGAACTGCCCCATAGAGTTTCCAAGGAACAGCTGGTGGATCTGAACCACCAACCTTTTTATTACCAGCTGTAGCCCTTAAGGACTAGGCCACCAAGGCTTCCTTTGCTACAATAGTGACATAGGTCTTATTGGTCTTATTACTTGATCCCTCTTGATCAATCTCACATGAAGATCAAATCACTGCTATCTGTTTCTCTGTTTACATATACAAAATTAATGGTCTTGCTTGTGTAGGAGTTAAACATCTACCATCTGCCTCTAGCAGTGCTTCTGGATCAGATCAGAGAGACAGAAGTGAAAGGTCATTTGGGTTAGTAGTTGAGTCAAGACTGGCTGAAGAAAGGTCAAAAAGAGCTCAAAGGACCAAGGTCACTAATGGAGAATGACAAGAAACAGGAATGAGACGTTAGAAACCCTGCAGAAGGTTGAGGTTCAGTGCTTTAATATTCTTATTGCTCCATTTCATCCAGATGATAGTGCCAAGTATTATGAGCTCTGTGTAACAACTGTTAACCTCTACTTTCATCAGGTGGGATAACAAGTTGTTCAGATGGTACAAGCAACCGGGACAGCTTTCGGCTTGATGATGAAGGTCCCTACACAGGACCATTCTGTGGTCGTGCTAGAGTGCACACAGATTTCACACCAAGCCCCTATGACACTGACTCCCTCAAAATCAAGGTGAGTGACTATCATAGTGGCCTTGTATATGGTTTGCCAAATGACCTACATTGTGTGATCTGTTTAAGGAAGTACAGGCAGATGGAACTGGAGGCATCGATATGTTTTCCTCAACAGTAGAATTGGGAACCAGTTTATTGTGGAAAGAATGGAGGTGGGGTAATGAGGGGGGTTCATTCTTTTCAGACTTTGATTGATAGTAGCTGTTATGTAGATAATACAGATTTAGAGCTTAGCTAAGCCAAGTGCCGTTGAGTTGGATCCGACTCATGGTGACCTTAGCTAGGGATAAAGCAGTTTTATGTAAATTATAAGCCCTATAGGTTGCTAGAGGTGCCCGTCTGTACCTGATACTTGCTGGAGTAAAAGTATTGAAGCCAAGGAGATATCAGTCACAAGGCCAGCAGAACAAAGTCTTTGGGAACCAGTATTGGCAAGCAATTCCACCTATTTTTTAACTTCATTTCCAAAAGTAACTAGAGATCTTTCTCCCTAATCTCTTCTTCTTACTCTTACCCTATTGTTAACTTCATTTTGCCATGACAAATTACTACAAATGCAAAGGCTTAAAACAACACAGGTTATTATTATCTCTCAGTTCTGTAGGTCGTAAGCCTTGGCATGGCTTAGCTAGGTTCTCCATTTAAAGTTCTCACCAGAGTGACATCAAAGTGTCTACAATGGCTGTGATCTCCTCCAAGGCTCAGGGTCCTCTTCTAAGCTACTGTGTGTTAACAGAATTCAGTTCTTTGTAGTTGTTGAACTGAGATCTCTGTTATGTTGCTGGAGATCATCTGAGACTATTCTCAGTTCCCAAGGCCATGGCCTCTCCACAGAAAGGCAGTTAACTCTTCCAAGCTAGCAAAAGACCATCTCACTGGTGCCTCAAATGTTTTTCTTTTTAAAGACTCCTACCTGATTGAGTCAGACCCACCCTGATAATCTCCCTTTTAATTAACTCAGTATCAACTAACTTGGAACATTCTTGCATCTGAGAAGTCCCTTTTGTCATGTAATATAATCATGAGTATAAAACCCATCATATTCATAGTCCCACTGTGCTCAAAAGGAGGGAATGATACAGGATGTGCACACAAGTACAAGTAACTGGGAAGTAGGGGACTATCTTAGGGTTCTGACTACTAAACGTCTTTCATCTGAGGAAGCTCTGTCTTCTATTCAGATTCAGTTGACATGTTTGAACTGCACTTTGGGATCAATGTGTTTCTGTACGTTATCTCTTAATGTTTGTACCATAAACCTATGGGATAGATGAGGTTAGTGTCATATTCCAGACAGAAACAGAAGCAGAATCAGAGAATTTGCTACTTGATCACCATCCTCCATCTCCTAAGACATGAATTTAGGATCAGAAATTCCATATTTAAAAATTACATTTCACTATGCTGCTTTATTGCCAAGAAATTTGGAGGAGAGATACCTGGCCAACTGACTGGAAGAGATCCATATTTATGCCCATTCCAAAGAAAGGTGATCCAACTAAATGTGGAAATTACTGAACAATACTGTTGATATCACCTGCAAGTCAAATTTTGCTCAAGATCATTCAAAAGCAACTGCAACAGTATATTGACAAAGAACTATCAGAAGTTCAAGCTGAATTCAGAAGATGTGGAACCAGGGATATCATCGCTGATGTTAGATGGATCTTAGCTGAAAGCAGAGAACACCAGAAAGATGTTTACTTGTGTTTCATTGGATATGCAAAAGCATTAGACTGTGTGGATCATAGTAAGTCCTGGCTAATGTTGCTGAGGATGGGAATTCCAGAACACTTAATTGTGCTCTTAAGGAACCTGCGTATGGATCAAGATGCAGTTGTGCAAACAGAACGAGGGGACACTGCCTGGTTTAAATTCAGGAAAGGTGTGTGTTAGGGTTATATCTTTTCACCATATCTTTTTAATCTGTATGCTAAGCAAACAATCTGAGAAACTAGATTCTATGAAAAAGAACAAGTCATCAGAATTGAGGATGACTCATTAACAACCTGCGTTATGCAGACGACACTACCTTACTTGCTGGAAATGAGGAAGACTTGAGACACTTACTGATGAAGACCGAGGACCACAACCTTCAGTACTGATTGCACCTCACCGTCAGGAAAACAACAATCCTCACAACTGGACCAGTAAGCAAATGTCATAAATGGAGAAAGGACTGAGGTTGTCAAGGATTTCGTTTTATTTGGGTCCACAGTTACTGCCCCATGGAAGCAGCAGTTGAGAAATCAGAGATGCATTGCACTGGGAAAATCTGCTGCAAAGGACCTCTTTAAAGTATTCACAAGTAAAGATATCACCTTGAAGACTAAAGTACGCCTGACCCAAGCCATAGTATTTTCACTCGCATCATATGCATGTGAAAGCTGGACAATGAACAAAGAATACAGAAGAAGAATTGATGCCTTTGCATTGTGGTGTTGGAAAAGAATATTGACTGTACCATGGACCACTGAAAGAACAAACAGATCTGTTCTAGAAGAAGTACAACCAGAGTGCTCCTCGGAAGCAAAGATGAAAAGATGTATGTGTCTTACATACTTTGGACATGTTGTCAGGTAGGATCAGTCCCTGGAGAAGGACATCACGCTCAGTAGAGTGGAGGGTCAGTTAAAAAGAGGAAGACTGTAAAAGAGATAGATTGACACAGTGGCTGCAACAGTGGGCTTAAGCATAAAAATGATTGTAGACGTGGTATAAGACCTGGCAGTGTTTTGTTTTGTTGTTCATATGGTTGCTATGAATCAGAAGAAACTCCATGGCACCTAACAACAACATGCTTCTTTATAAGAAGTCCTGGTGGCACAGTGGTTAAGCTGTCGACTGCTAATAGAAGCCCAGGTAGTTTGAAGGCACCAGCTGCTCCACGGAAGAAAGACGTGGCGGTATGCCTCCTTGAAGAGTTACAGCCTTGGCAGCTCTATGGCACTGTTTTCCCCTGTCCCATAGGATCACTATAAGTTGGAATCAACCTGATGGCAATGGGTTTGGTTTGGATTTGGTGTGCAACTTTACAAGGAAACTTGGTGGTGCAATGGCTAAGTACTTGGTTGCTAACCTAAGGATCAGCAGTCAGAACCCACCAGTTGTTATGCAGCAGAAACATAATATTCTGCTTCTTCAAAGGTTCTGAAGCTAAAAACCAGCCCCATTGCCTCTGAGTCAATTCTGACTGGTAGTAACAATAGAGGACAGAGTACAACTGCCCAGTGAGGCTTCCAGAGGGTGGACGTTGGATTTCAACTGCCAACTTTTTGGTTACCAGCCAAATTCTTAAACACTCACCATGAGGGCTCTCCCATGAAGATTACAGCCTAGGAAACTCTATGGGCCAGTTCTATTCTGTCCTATAGGGTCACTACAAGTCAGAATTGACTCAACAGCGATGGGTTTGGTTTCGGTTTTTGTTTATGTTGCTTTATAACTCAGCGCTATTTAGAAGTAGTGACATGGTTCTCAAAAGCCCTGGTAGTGTTGTGGTTAAGTGCTATGTTTGCCAACCAGAAGGATGGCAGTTTGAATCCACCAAGTGCTCCTTGGAAATTCTACAGAACAGTTCTACTGTGTCCTATAGGGTTGCTATGAGTCAGAATCGACTCACTAGCAATGTTTTCTTCTGGACTTATATGAGTCTCACTAAGGACCTATTGGCATAGACAGGCACGTAAGTGGTTCTTGTGGACTTCTCTTAATAAATTGCTTTATTCAGTCTCAAGCCTGGGTCATCCTTTCTTTTGGAAATACTGGACCATTTATCATCAACTCAAGTTTCTAAGTCCTTAACAGGACAAATGTTTTAACAGAGAAGAGACAGTCATGGAAGAGCTTCAGAAATATTTATGTCTGTCTGCCAACTCCCCTGCTCGAGAAGATGTATGCTTGTAGTTTTTACAGTAAAGTCACAGAAAATCACTAATGAGCATCAGACTTTCCTTCACTATGGAATGCTAGATCATGCCCCACATCTTTACACATTCTAGTTGCCTAATGCACTGCAATTATACTGTCTTTGGACCCTTAAAACTTGTTACCATCAATCCCAAATCATGGTGAATCCAAATGGTCCCATAGGATTTCCAAGGAGCAGCTGATGGCTGACGTTTTTGGTTAGTAGCCCATCTCTTGATCACTGCGCCACCAGACCCACTTGGGCCCTTAAATCAGGCTTAAATTGTTCATTCCTTGATACAATCTGAGTGGCAAAAGTATCATCACAACAAAGAATTTCATTCAGAAGCTGCAACTTGAAATGACAGCGACTGGTTAGCTACAGTAGTACCGATGGAAGAAATACATTATAGATGCCTATTTTTTTCCATTTTGTATTACAATGTGCTGTACTTAAAAGGACAGAACTATGACATTTTTAACTGATAATTGCGATAAGTTATGGACATTTTTATTATTTCACATTGAAGGCACTCAACTCTTCCGTGTATCTCTAATATACTATCAAATCAGAGTAACAGGGAAAATTAGGAAATCATTCCCTTCACTCAGCTTCTTAGTTGTTTATATGAAATGATTTGAAGTCTAACTTCAAGTCCTGTGGAAAGTGTTCTCATAGCCTTGTAACTGTCACATAGCACGTAACTCACTACACCACCAGGGTTTCCATATATGTGTGGGTGTGGGTGTGGATGTGTGTCTGTGTATATGTATGCATATGTGTGTGTGTATATATGTATATGTGTATATATGTGATGTTATATGTAATGTATATGTGTATACACACTATATACATATATACAGTATGTATCTGACTCGACGGCACGGCTTGGCTTAAGTATATATGTTATATTTATGTAATTATGATATGATAATTATTATCACTTAAGCACTTCACCACCAGGTTAAACCACTGGTCCTGCTTAAGGCAGTTTTTTGGAGCTTAAGTGATATGGCTGCTAATCAAAAGGCTGACAGTTTGAACCTACCAGGTGCTCTTTGGAAACCCTATGGGGCAGTTCTGCTCTGTCCTATAGGGTCTCTCTGAGTTGGAAACGATTTGACAGCAGTGGATATAGACATATATATATGAAATCCTGGTCGTGTAGTAGTTAAGTGCTACTGCTGCTAACCAAAAGGTCAGGAGTTTTGATCCACCCAGCACTCCTTGGAAACTCTATAGGGCAGTTCTGCTCTGTCCTATGGGGTCCTTACGAGTTTATACACATACACATATATAGCAGAGGTTTGTTGTGAGCATAAAATGAGCTAGTGTATCCAAAGCCAGCCAAGTGCCGTCAAATTGGATCTGAAGTGCTTTGTAATTACATTGTGCTCTACAAGTCCAAGTTTATAAATTGAAATGTGTCATCAAATACGTTTAAGAGCTCTTCAAGCTTGCTGAATTCTTCATTACTAGTAAATTATTTCCATTTAAGCATATTTACTCAGTTTTAATGTTTTTTTAACCCTTAAATCCCTTTATTCTAATTTTCTATGAATAAATCTGTTGCTGTCATTTCTGATGCCTAGGAACCTTGTAGGACAGAGTAGAGCCCACACAGTTTCTAAGGAGTGACTGGTGACTCGAACTGCTGGTCTTCTGGTTATCATTCAAGTTCTTAACTGCTTCATCACCAGAGCTCCTTCTTATGAATAGAATTATAGGAATTCTAGCAACTGTCAAAGTACCAGGGTACTCAGAAACCTGATTTGGGTTTTTTTCCTCCCATTTTAGAGGGGAGATATTATAGACATTATCTGCAAAACACCAATGGGAATGTGGACAGGAATGCTGAACAACAAGGTGGGAAATTTCAAATTCATTTATGTGGATGTCATCTCAGAAGAGGAAGTTGCCCCCAAGAAAATAAAACCACACAGAAGGAGTAAGTGTGAAAAACAAAAGACTCTGCAGGAGTTCTTAGAGAAGATTCACCTTCAGGTAAGCCCACCTAAAGTGTCTGTTCAGCTGGGGTGCACAAGGGTGGCATACTTCAGGAGAGAGAATCTACGGGAAAATTTTGAACTAAAGTGGAGTTTGTAGCTTAGCTCCAGCCGCTGTGACAGGCTCCAAGAACCACTATTATTGCTTTTATGTTTTTTAAAAAGTTCATAATTATGGAACCATGAACACTCTAACTTATAACAAATGACATTATTTCTTCAGATTACTTCCACTACAAAATTTGAATTGAAGTGTGTGTTTCTCATTTAGTTCAATATTTGTATACTGTTGTTAAAAAATACAAGACTTACAGTAATGGAAAATAGGCTTTATAAAAGCCAATAGTTCTTAATTCTCCATCACTATTTTATTACACAAGGACAGGTGTTGATATAACATCCTTTGGACTGAACCTAATGGATCTTGGCAGTGACAATAGAGATTAATGTTGAGAGATAGCAGGGAAAAAGGAAAGATACCAAGAAGAAGGAAAGGCCCAAAGAAAGTGTATAAATGCAAATGAAAAAAAGACCAGAATAAAGATAAATACCTAGCGGAGTGAAAGGAGGAAAAAACAAATTATATTTTTTATATTTCAGACATCAAAATAAAGTTGAGAGGAAATCTCTACAATAGTTTTTAAAGTAATTTGTTAGAAAATGGTGATCATCAGACCAAAATTGTTGTGATAAGGAAACTGTGCTGTTTATAAAAGAAATATTTTTTCTTGGCATATTAACAAAACATTAATGAAAATATCTAACTTGTTAAATGGGTGTACCCACAATACGCTTAGTCTCACTTAATTTATCCTTTCCCAATTAATCTCTAAAACTAATTTAGTAGTACTTTGATAGTTTTCAAAATTCATCAAGGCAATTAAACTTTGTTTTGGTGAATTATTTTGTTACGCTTCTGCCTATAGACACTCTGTAAGCCTTCTAGGCTTAACTGTTGGTCCCCCTAAATGAGGTTTTCCTGGGTGGAAGGACAAGTTTGAATCTTGCCTCTGCTATGCATTCTGTGATGGGTAACAAAACCAAAATTGAAAGTAACTGACTTATCCAACAACCTACAATTAAACGTTTATGATTGGGAATTTTGTTTTACTTTCTTCCAAGTCAGTGCTCCTTTGAGAACTCCTTATTTTTAAAAGCATCACCACTGTCTTCTGTTGTTCTTGTTGCTATTCTTAGTGGAAAAAAAAAAAAAAAGCAACAAAGGAACAGTGGCGGTCTAGAAATAAGTTCTTCCTGATTACTTAAAACTTACAGACTTCCTTTTTTCCAATTTTAGTAACAAAAACAAGGATATTGAAATTGTGATCAAGCAGGAGAAACTTTTGAAGAAGTTGAAGAAACATTCAATTTTGCCTTTCTATCCTGTTTGAGAGAACAGAGGTTAAATAAATATACAGACTTTGAAATCTGAAGCTCAGGAATTTTGAACAAATTCGTGTTGTTGCATTTATGAACAAGATATACCTGATCAGAAAAGAAAACCACACTTTTCCCAACCATAGTGATTCTATGTTTAATAAATCTTTTAAGTAGACAGTCTGAGATTACTTAGATTTATACATCTTTCAAACAAAATGCTGAAAATAATTTTTTATGTAGAACTGTACCTCCTTCAAAATCATTTGTAAAGGTACCCAAGATGTTAATAAGAACAGGTGTTTTTACAACGAAGTTAATTAGGTGAGCTATAGATTGAGAAATATTCTATATTATACTTTATTGTTAGAGGCATTTTATTGATTTAAAAATTCCTAGCTTTGCTGCTTTAGTTGGTTGAGAAGTGAAAATGTGCCAGATGGAATGAATGGTGCAGCCAGTTAATTGATCCATCGCTTAGTATTGCATAGCAAGGGAAATGATTTTGTCTTCATGCTTCTCTTTCTGAAGGTAAAGATCATATAGTATACCTTTTTTAAAAATGTCTTGGAGTTCACACTTCAAAACCCAGTAAAAATAAAATGAATCCAAAATTTTCTTGGCACTTTTTAAATATATTATGTTTAAATCCAAAGAAAACTAAAATACTACTCTAACTAGATACTATATATTTTTTCATCGATAGGAATATACCTCAACACTCTTGCTCAATGGTTATGAAACCCTAGAAGACTTAAAGGATATAAAAGAGAGTCATCTCATTGAATTAAACATTGAAAACCCTGAAGACAGGGCGAGGTTACTATCGGCTGCTGAGAATCTCTTTGATGAAGAAAGTAAGTGTGTGCCCCTACGCATCTCCTTCGCTGATAATGATTTTAAAGCAGATAGTTATACCTTTAAAAATACAGCTCTAGTTTCATGTACTGAGAATTACATAAAGCTTTAATGAATAAAGCCAAACCCATTGTTGTCCAGTTTCAACCTACATAGAAAGTGTCCCCCCCATAAAAGAGGTATTTTTATATCAAATTTGGAACACTAATTATGGTCAAATCAGTAATTAGGGAGAGGAACCGTTTTCTCTTTACTGGACTGTTAAGAAATCACAGGACTTTTCTGGGTACCTCATTTAGACTCTGCAGAGCTATTAATTTACATGCAAGTGGATGTCTGCATTTCCAAAGACTGAGGGAGTTAGAGACAAATATTTAGTGACAACAGGAGCCATTAGTGAGAAATGTCATACGTGGCTTCGGCAAAACAACAGAAAGCATGGCTCTAGCTAACGAGCCTTCACTTTACACAGGAAAATTTATCTCATTATCATATAGTCACATCTGCTGTATATTTCTCGTATTCTTTCAAAATGTTAGAATAGCTTGCAAAAATATTCAGCACTCACTTTAATTATCTGAGATGGTTCTCTGTATTTGTAAGTATAAACTGGGGATGGAATAATGTATGCAGATTCACTTGTGTCAGGATACCGGCTATGCCAACTGGATTTGCAAAGATAGGATGGCTTTTATTTTTACAGCTGCACATCCAGAACACCCTTCTTACAGTCAGACCCCAAAACCCTCAGCTCAAGGGGTGCCAAACTCTACAAAAAATACTTGATGTGAAAAAAACTTTTTACAGGCCAGGCTAATTTTAAAGCTGAAAAACAAGTTACAGTACCATAACCAACCTCTTGCAAAAGTAGTACTAATGATAGTTAGTAACTATTTTCTTTTTAAACATGTTTTATGGATGACACTTTGGTCCAAATACTTTATTTTCTTGTTCAATGTTCACCGTGGCTCCATGAGACAGACATTGATGCCCCTTTTTTATGACGAAAAATCTAAAAGGCAAGCAACTTGTACAGGCTCCTTGCTAAGTGAATTGCAGAGCTTGGATTCTAATCCAACTTTTTCGTGATACTTCCTAACACCAGTGTGCTATACTTCCTAACACCAGTAGAGCAGAGACAGGGAGTGAAGAGGAAAGCTTATATAGGTCCTAGGGCTCCTACCTAGTCGTTCATGGGCTTTTCTATACCTTCTCTTTTAAGTTCCGTAAAGTAGTGGGCCTAGTTATGCAGAACATACTTACCATACCCTTGCCTTTATCTAAAAGGGAATAATATGCCTTTTTAAGAAGCTCTTTCTTACTTTATTCTTACTTGCTGTCTGGCATTTGCACAGAACTTTATCCTTTTCAAAGAACCTTCAGATGCATGAATGATATTCACCAGTAGAACTGCTTTCATCCTTGTGCCTAGTTTTTTAAAGGTATTCTTTGAAGTTGTAGAGGCTGGGAAATGAACAAAGAGAGAAAAATGGAATTCCTGAGGCAGACAAAGGTCAAACTTGGGAAAGCAGTCAATGTGCTCAACTGTATAAGCCAAAACAAAGTTGATCAGTGTAAACTGAGGTAGCAATATTTTCCATACAAATGATGTCGTTTCCTTCATAGCTCATCATTTCAAGAAATGGCTCCTCACTATGAAGGGTTGAGCCAGGAAATAGATTCTGTGGATTTCTTTCAGCTCCCCTTGGATGAAGTTCAGTGTCATTGTGAATTATTTCCTAAATAGTTTGAGACTGAAGTATAGGGAAAAAGAAGAGTGATCATTTTCTGAACACTTAGAGTTGTTTTCTTGTGTGACACCATGGTCTTGTTGCTGGCTGCCGTTGGCGCGTCCTGACTCACGGCAACCCTGCACACAACTGAAGAAGGCGTTGCCTCCTTTTGTACCATCTGCGTGGTTGTTGCTGTGTTTGAGTCCGTTGTTTTGGCTTTTGCATCCATCGAGCTCTTGGAGAGTTTCTCTTCTTTTTAGCCACCCTCTCTTTGACCAAACATGAGGTCCCTGTCTAGATCAGTCCTTCTCGATGAAGTGTCCAAAGCCAGCAATCCAATTCTGCTCAGATTTCAGAGGTGAATTACAAAGAGGCCAAACAGCTAGATGAGTAGCACATCCAGGGTTTTATTTAAAGGCAGTCTACTGATTCTTTCCTCCACATGTGAAAATTGGTAAATACGGGAACAAAAATGCATATTGGAAAATCAAAGTTTTCTGCACTTTGCCGTTTTGCTCAAAGACTTCACTTCAATTTTCCATCTCAGGAGATGGAAGTTAATATTTAAGTGACAATACAGCAGCATAACTGCCTGAAAAGTGTTGGCTGTTGTGACGGTCTTTGTGATGGGCTAGAAAGTACCTGGGAGCTCCTTGTAAGCCAGCGGCCAACAGGGTCTCCTGGTCCAGTGTCAAATGCTTGTGTCTTCTTCATCTCTTCAATCCACCTCCTTCATCAACCATCCACTTTCTATATTAAGAAAAGAACAATGCTTTACCATAACACTCAAGCTGGATGGGATTTTATAAACCATCCGACCCAAGTTCTACTTTTGCAAGATGGGGGAACTAAAACCAGAGGATGTTTGTGGCTCTCTCAAAATCATATATCTAGAACCCAGTTCCTTAAATCTACTGGAAACTCTTTTTATGACACCTTTGTCTCTAAATTGAAACATAATACCTGAAAAGTATGCAGTGACTTTCAGTTTTTGATATTAAGAAAGGACAACAACCTTCCCCCCACCAAGTTATCTCCCCTTATAAAATTTCAGGAAATGGTACTTGAAGGTCACTAGAAGTTGATCACTTAATAACAAGCCAGTAACGCATACATATCCACATACAGTGCCAGACTCTGGGAGATGAAAAATGGAAAACAATGCAGATTTGACCAGGGTTTCTTGTCAGCAGACAGTCCTGAGATTTTTCTTAATCTTACAGTCTAAAGTACTGTTAGAATATACATGTCAAAAAGATGCATATTGCATGTTAGGCTATTCTGACTGAAAGCTATTTATCTTATATGAAACTGCTTTGCTCAAGAAATAAAGAAGAATGACTTCCATTTGTTGATAAGATGGTGAGTTCTGATGATTCGGCACCATACTGCAGAGTGCTTATTTTATCTGTTCTCTGTGAATCATATCATCTACTACCATGCTCAAGATTAAAAGCACAACTTCAGTGTACCTTGAATGATAAAAAGAATCTTGACTATATAGCTACATAAAGCAGAGACATTATTAAAAACAAATGCATGTCACACTCACTGGTTAAAAATAGTTGGATTTGGGGGGATAGGGAGAAGAAGGTATACAAATATGCCATAATTTTATGTATACGTTCTATTTCGATCATTAAATAACATCAGTTGTCCAGGGAATGTCAGTGAATTTCCAATTTCGAGCCTTGTTGCTTGTCAGGCTGGGAACTTCGAAAGCTTTGCTTCGCTGATGATTCAACACAAAAAAATTGTGCAGAGCAGGTACTGGTGCTGAGGATGAAAGTCGAACATTGGACATAACATAGAAATGACCACTAGGCTCCTGTGAGTTTTAATGCATTTAAGGGGGTCAAGATGACATGGATGGGGTGGGGGAGGTGTCTAAGACTTAGAGCAATCAATTTTATTTTTCTCTTTTCCCCAAATAGACAGCATTCTACTCACTTTGACCTTGAAAATGTAAACCGGATTAAACTTTCTAGGTCACTGCTTGATGGGAGGTAAAGACACCTCTCCAACAAGCTGATAGAAGGGCTGGTGACTGGTGTTAGAGCTGATCACAGGATTACCTCTGGAAGAGGATAAGTCTTTGGGGTTCTCCAATTGGGCAAGGCCAGCACAGAGACAGTCTGCATTGGCTCCCATGTGGCATTTGAACTGAGCAGAATTAGGTCACTGGCTTCCTCAACTGTGATTCTAAATGAGGTTAGAGGGAAGAGAAAAATTGGGGTGAATCTCAGCTCTTGAAGGAGCCAAAAACAGAATATGTTTATTTTGTGCACATTGAGGATTTCTCTATTTGAATTTCACATTGGTTTGTTTGCTTTGAATAAATATTTTCAATAAGTAAAACAGAGACTACAGAACATGCAAGCGTATGTGTGTGTGTTGCCCCCTTGCCTTGCTTAGAAATGTAGACTAAGATAGTCCAGTGCTGTTTGTAGCAAAGGTTTGTCTTTGTTCTGCTCCCATTTTTCCTGTTTTAAATCCCCCTGGATGTTCTTAAAAGTGTGTTTGTGACAATATCCACTCATGTTCTTGGGGAAAATGGATGATGGGAATATTTCATTTTCCCTATAGTACAAAAATAAGTAAAATTTAAATTGGGGGGGAAGAAAAAGGTCAGTAACAGGCTAAGTGAACTTTATTTAGTATTAGTATACATTGTGTTGTAGGTTCTCACAACCTTTGGTTACAGTGTCAAATGAAGAGGAGAGGGGAGAGGTGGCTTGTGTGCCAGGCTGTTGGCACCAGCTGTGGTCACAGCAGCCCCTCACTGCTCAGCCATCCCCCGTTGGGCCCTCTTAACTGCCTGCCTGCCCCAAACAGTACAGGACAAATGACAGAGCCCAGCCAGGAGCCTGGAACATGAGCTGCTGATGGGAGAGTTCTGTAGCGACGCCAAGCAGCAGTCCAGCAGTTGGCCTGACAACGTGCCAGGGTAGGCTGGTGCCTTCGCCCCTGACATGTGTACCTGGGGTTTTCAACCCACTAGCCAGATAATTTGAATTTAGACTCTAGAAATTTACAGCTTTTAAGGAAAGATCTGCTAACTTTCTGCACAAGCTAAGTGGAAAAAGCATACTCGCCTTTTGCTTTCAGTTATTTATAAATACATGTTTAATCTCTATCTCCAGTCATTGTTGTCTAATGAATACCTTCAGATTTCTTAGGGGTTTTACCTGCTAAGATTTTATTTATGGTAGATGCAGTATTCCGTATTATACACAATGCAATAAAATGAAATACAAGCATTTTCACTCTTCTACCAGAGCACACCCCCTAGAAAAAAGGGGTAAAAAAAAAAAGTAAACTTTTTTTTCTTGAGTAAAAAAGTAGACTTTTTTTGGCTCAGTGACCTGGGGTCCTTGTGATACCTTATTTATAGGGCACTCCCCTTAGTCAGCTCCCACTCAATGGCACTTGGCTGGCCCCTACTTATTTTTATATCGCACTGGAGGTGACTGTGCTCTCGACACGGCTTTGTAGCGTTTATCTTGCCAGGCAAGACTGCGTCTTCTGTTACCATCATCCTATTCCAAAGGCCCTCAGCCAGTGTTTTGAATTTAGAACAAACCAAGAACCAAACCAATTGCAGTGGCATCAGTTTGAACTCAGAGTGACCTCCTGTGTTGGAGCACAGAACTGCTCTTCAAGGGGTTTTCCTGGCTGTGACCTTCCAGAATCGGATTAGGAGGTCTTTCTGCTGAGGCACCCCTGGATGGGGTCAAACCTCCACCTTTTGGTTAGTGGTCAACTGCTTAATATTTTTCTACCACCCAGGGACTCCTGTGCTTTGCATCCAAAATAAGTAACCAAATCCATTGCCACTGAGTCAATCCTGACTCACAAAGACTCTGTAGGACAGGGCAGAACAGCCCTATAGTGTTTCCAAAGCTGTAAGTCTTCACAGAAGCAGAGTGCCACGTCTTTCTTCCAAAGACTGGCTGATGGGTTCAAACCACCAAGCTTTCCATTGGCAGTTGAGTGCTTTAACTGCTGTGCCACCAGGGCTTCTCATTTTGCATTCAGTGACTGGGTCATAAATGCTTGGAGAACTGCTAAATATTGAGTGATAGGTGAGGAGATTTTCAAGTTGTGAGTAAACGCCCCCTTATTTTTCTTGAGTAAAAAAGTAAACAGCCCTGTAATCTCGCATCTCACAAATGAGTACTTAGAGCGGGCTAGGGGCTATTGCTAAGTGCTGTCAAGACATTTATTTTATGCATATGTTAACTGTGTCTGTATGTGTATCTACAAAAGTGTAAATGAATATGACATTTGGGAAAGGCAATAATCTCAAAAACCACCGAAGTTTAAAATGTGTATACGGTATTTTTATAGCCAGTAATTGCGATTCTAAGAATTTTTCCTGGTAGATCTATCAAATAAATGCATAAAAATGCTAGCCAAAATACCAGTATTTATAGTTTAAAACCAAAAAGTATGTAACTTTCTGTCAGTAACTAATTTTCTTATTATAATGAAAATGGTAAGGAACGCTAAGAGTACTGACATGAAAAGGTATCTCAAACATATTAAAACAGCAAAGGTAAATTATGCATAAATAATATGCAGGATACTCATATTCTTTTCAAGTAATAATAATTTTTAAAATGGTGAAATTGAATTACATTTTAACCAGATCAAGAAGACAGAATTAATTTAGCCCATAAGAAATATGAAATTGATTTGCTAAGACTTCTAATTAAACAATGCATAATAAAAACTTTAATTCTTATTTGGTCATTATCAAAATAATCAGCCAACTATAACAATAACTCATCTGAGGGTAAAACCTGTGGCTTTGGTTTCAGGAAATATTCACCTTCAGTTGAGTTATGGTCACATCTGGCTATTTTGATAATGTGAGATAGCAGCTAATACCAAAATAAAAACCAAAGCCAAAGCTATCTAATGGATTCCTACTCATAGCAACCCTATAGCACAGAGTACAGCTGCCCCCATACAGTTTTCAAGGAGTGCCTGATAGATATGAACTGCTTACATATTGGTTAGCAGCCATAGCTCTTAACCAC
Source organism: Heterohyrax brucei (assembly GCA_028571685.1). Lineage (NCBI taxonomy): Eukaryota > Metazoa > Chordata > Mammalia > Hyracoidea > Procaviidae > Heterohyrax > Heterohyrax brucei. The sequence continues at coordinate 97,387,534 of CM053148.1, forward strand.
TGCACCACCAAGGTTTCCACTAGCTAATAGTGTTCATATTGCTGTTGAGTTATTGTGACTTTGAGGCAAGTATGCCTCTGCTGATACTGGAGCAGCCAGCATAGTGGAGTAGACTATTCTGTTGCTGCCAGTGAATCTATTTCCCCAGTGGGTAGTGGATTAAGTGCTACGTCTGCTAACCAAAAGGTCAGCAGTTCAAATCCACCAGGCTGTCGTTGGAAACTTTATGAGGCAGTTCTACTCTGTCCTATAGGGTCTCCGTGAGTTGCAATCAGCTCGAGGACAACGGGTTCGGTTTTCGGCTTTACCTCACTAGAAGGCAGACTAACACGCTAGGATACTAATAATCTTACTATATGGAGAGAACAGGGAAAGCCATTTCCACTTATTTTCCCTCATAGCCTCAGAGGAGCAATGGAAAAGGATTGTTTTTCCACAAAGGAATTGCTGTCTTTGTTTTGTTGTTAAAAAGGGGGGGGTTAGTATTTAAAATAGATGAATGCCAAATGTTTACTCTAAATACAAAACTGAGGTATTTATGTAATGAAAAGATAATGATCATTCTTGGGTTCAAGTAACCTAACCAGTATGGGATGAAGTTTAGACCCATCCTAGGATAGGTTTGTCTGGTATGTCTGTTGTGAAGACGGCTCCAGACTAGAGAAAAATGGAGAGGATAATCCAGAGAGCTAGGTACTACCTTTATCTGAATGTTCACAAAATTCCTTCTTTGGCTTTCTTTGATTCTGCTCCTTTCAGTTAACTTCAACGTTACATTCTTTGGCACAAAAACCACGTGTTGAGCACTATTGCTGTCAAGTATTTTCCTGTGTTCTCTAGCTGTGCTGTTTCTTTGTGCTTGATGTACAGGCTTCTGACTCAGTCAAACAAATCTGTGAAGTTAAAATCTGGAAGATTTCATAAAGAAATCTGAGCAAGTCAAGCAAAAACTAATCTTTTTCATTTTTAAGATGTACCTGATTTTCCAACCTACAAATATAGGGCAAATGCCTGTCCTGCATCTATGAGATACAGTTCTGCTTTGTCGTGTGGGGTCACTGTGAGTTGAAATTGACTTGATGGCACACAACGACAGCAATGAAAGGATACATAAATTCTGCATGCTGATTTTTTAACTTAACATATTATCAGAAATGTACAGTAAATTATTTTACGGCAAGTCTACGATTTCGGAAGCACACTATTTCTTATTCCAATGGACCACTTGATTGGACCATGGTACAATACTAAGAAAGGTTGTGGTTTCAATTTCTGGGTAGGTCAGTTAGCTTTAATCTGTTTTACGGCTACATCAAAGGAAAGAATGACTTAGAATATGGATGCGTTAGTGTGAATTCATCACTTCTGCTGGGGAAAAACCACCCATAGCACAATCCCTGTGTTATTAATGTCAGGATGAAAAGAAACAAGGCGGGGGAAAGTCAGGACCCTCCAAATATCAAAATTGAATTCTATATAGCTTTCATTTCCATAATATAAGATAATGACCTGCTTTTCTTTTTATAGTTGCAGTTGAGGGGCTCCAGCTGATCACCTGTCTGAAATTATTACAAGCCTGGTGGGAAGCATTTGGGGAGGCATAGTCGTGTTTCCATTTCACTAGGAAATCATTTAGCAAATTACTGCTCTTCTGTAAATTACTGTGCTGAATAACTTTCATAGTGAGAAACTGTTTCCTTTTTTTCATAAAAATTGGAGAAAAGGGATTCTATTATACCTAACCTATATTTAAAATAAATCAATGCCTAGAATTAGAGAATGTGATATGCTATTTCTTGAGTGCATTTAAAAACAAATGCATTTTTATTGTTACTATTTAAAAAATGACATTCTCTGATAATGTCAAATTTTCATTTATTGTTTGTTTACTCCAGTATTTTTTGAGATGTCTACAGAGCCTTCCCAGGGTGAAGTAACAACCTACACACTTAATTTTTGAAAGAAAAGATCTAAATGTGATATCAGAGATCTCTAAGCCTAAATTTAGACTTAGACAAGAAGCCCACCACATTAACAATCAGTCTAAGCAGTTATTATGCCAAGTCCTGTTCAGAAAATCGGTCTGAAAACAAGTCACTCAATTCTTGTAATTCTGTGTTGACTTGGTAGGACTGTAAATAACTTGGAAGAAATATGGATTTACCTCTACAATCACTAGGACTAAGAGTCACATTTAGTCACACTCTAAATGTGATTACCACTGCTGATGTGGCCAGAAGAAGATGAAAGAAATAAATGACTGGCCTTTTCAAGAAACACTTAGGTAATAGAATGCTCTTCATTTCAGTCTGGTGACAAGAAGATAGAAAAATAGAGACAGAGAGGAAAGCAGTTCCTCAGAAAATCAGGACCCATTTCAGTGCTGCCTTTTTTTTTTTTTTTTTTTTTATGAAAGAAGGGCTTAGAAAAAAGTGAATGAATTTTGGTGGTTACCAGGAATGACAGGGACAGAAAAAAGGAATCACTTTCCAGATAGGGCCATTCTGAGTCTGAATCGACTCCAGGGAAGTGTGCTTTTTTGGCGTTATACCTAGTACTGGGTTCTTTGAAAGGTGCCAGTGGTTAACATACTTGGGTGCCCACCAAAATGCCAAAGGTTTTTGAATGTACCTGGAAGTGCCTTGGAGGTCACCCCCTGAAAAAGCAACCACTGAAAACCGTCGGAAGCATAATTCTCCTCTGATGGCCACACAGTCACCGTAAGTCAGAAACAACTGGGCAACAACTGGAAACTGGTTATACCTGGTATTAGTCGTCACGTCGCTAGATCTGATACTTGAATTAATAGTTAAAGTTGTGCCAAAGGCAGAAGAGATTCCAGAGAATGGCACAAATATGGTTTCAACATTGCAAATAACAGTTTTGAGGACACGTTAAAAGAACTATTAAGATTCAACGTGAAGATGAGTAGATAAATGGTTTTCATCATTTTCATCCAGACTTTTGCAAGCCGAGTTTCTTACCTAAATAACAGAATGCAGAAAATATTTTGAGTTCTGTTTTCTTCATTCTCCCTTGGGCGCTGCCTAACCGGTCCTATTCTAGTTACACTGAGGAGGTGTTAGTTCATCACATACAGGGAGGCATTGCTATGCCGGAGATTAGCGTTCTCCTGTAAGGTAGGATGGAAGAACTGGACACACGGTGAGCCACAACCAGACGTTGGCAAGATGTCTGGTGTCCAGGGAGCTCATTTAAAAGCACGGTATATGTGGGCAACATAAAGAGTGAACCTCTTAAAGAGAAATTACCTGGCATTGTAATAGTTGAAGAAAAATCATACAATTTCCTTTCCAAGTGGCAACTTGTTTTCTTCTTACCCAGTGGCAGGAGGTGCATGGCCTCTGAATGGAGAGGTTTTGCTCCTCCCTGAAATGTGCATTCTTGGTTCTTCCAGACTTGTGTTATTGAAATGTTGATAGTGGGGACGTCCCCAGGTTAGTTATATGAGAGTACAGCCAAGAGCTGGTGACTTGAGATTCCTCTCTTTGAAGAATTCGGAGAAACACCCACCTATTCGTGTCAGGGAGGAAACCCTGGTGCTTTAGTAGTTCAATGCTATGGCTACTAACTAAAAGTTAAGCAGTTCAAATCCCCCACGTGCTCCTTGAAAGTTCTATGGGGCAGTTCTGCTCTGACCTACAGTGTCGCTATGAGTCAAAATCGACTCAGCTGTACTGAGGTTTTTTAACTGGTGTCAGGAAAGGCACAGAAAAAAATGTCACATTGACAAAGAGAAGGCTGATGATAAAAGATTCTTGAAAAGAGTAAGGTCTTAACTATGGGGTTGCTTAGATGCTTTGGAAATATCTTGAATTTCTTCTCTGCCTCTCTCCTTTTTTTTTGTTTCTAAAAGATAGTGCTTGCTGAATCCAGAATATTTCTTTGATGACACAAATTATCTATCTGAACATAGCTGATTGTCGTTCAAAACTACAGACAAAGATGTGAAGACAGACTAAACATAAGGGAGATTCCATGGAAGTTTTGGTGTTTTACTCTCTAAAATCAAGCTGGTTTCTTACGTTTTGCTTTCTGATCAATGCAAACATAGGAAAATTCTAGATACTTAAATTTTTTAGTAGTTAAATTCCAGGTAATTGGAGTTCAAGTGTACATCATTGCCCAGAGTGATCTTTTATTCATTAATCCATATTAGCATATTCTGGAATTGTTCACAAAGCTCACTCTATTGACTTGGATTGTACATTTTTAACTACAAACAACTTTTTCTAATGATACCTTAAGGAGTATTTGGACAAGACATCCATCATACTGTGGATACAATCCTCTTTGGTGACTTATTACTAATGTAAAATGAGGGCCCGTATTGATCTTCACTTGTGTAGGGAGTTAACGTGAATTCCATGGAACTACAAGGGAGTAATTTAGGGCAAACTCTGCCTTCTGATAAAACAGGAGCTTGAATATAGAAGTACAAATATCTTTTTTATAATAAACAAATGTATTTTTCACTTGCAGACGATTAGTTGAAATGAAGCCAAGGTTGGAACAGTTAAAATAGCAAAGTACTTGATGAGTGAATGCATGAACACAGTTTGTTTCTGCTTTGTAACTCCTTCTCTGTTTCCTGTTCACAGCAATACTAGAGCAAGAAAATGAACCTGCGCCCCTGTCCTTAAGCCCAAACAACTCCTTAAGTAAGACACAATTAGATGACTGCCCGAGGGACTCTGGTTGTTACATCTCATCAGAAAATTCAGATAATGGCAAGGAAGAGCTGGAGTCCGACACTCTGCCTAACATGATACAGAAGATGACTATCACACGGTCTGGTGACTGAATGCCCATTCTCTACATCTATAAATTGTTTTCAGTGTTTTGAGCTAAAAGATGAAATAAGACAGGATTGTTTGTAAATACAACCCAAAGTTAATATGTTTTTTAGTCTGAATAATTGTACATGAAAGGTTATATTGCTAACACTTACAGTCATTGTAAATAACATGTATATCATTTTAAATGCTTAGTGTAAATATCTCACTTGTCTGTGTTAGAAAAGATATACTGTTTTGATAGGAGTGAATACTTTATTTACATTATTTTGTAAGTGCAAAACAATAAAATCTGCAAAACAGAAATCCTACCTTTATTGTGCTATTCATTTTTAAATTAGTCTGTTATTGAAGAAATAGAAATAGAGCAGGTCTGCTTATATTTAATCAATTTGTCCAAACAGTATCTACACTCATTTTTATATTAACTGTCAAAGCGTGAGTTTATATTTGAAACATTTTTATCTTGATGCACACTACAGCTTTATAATTATTATTGTTGATTTTTATACTCTGAAATCTAGTATAAAATACAGATAGCTATACTCAACAGCACTTGGCTTGGCTGCCTATACATTATCAATCTGATTTAGTAAAACTAAGTTCAATAGTTGTACATGTTCTTTTAAATATTTAATTTCAATATTTTTAATTTTGAAATATCCTAATTTTAATAATTAAAAAGTTTGCGTGCATATAGGGGACCTGGTAGCTTAGTAGGCAAGTGCTACATCTACTAACCCAAAGGTCGACAGTTCAAATTCACCGGGCCTCCTTGGAAACTCTATGGGGCGGTTCTACTCTGACCTAACAGGTTGCTATGAATCCGAATCGACTTGATGACAGCAGGTTTGGTTTTTGCATTTACGTGCCCTGTTGCCTGGTTAAGTGCTGTGGCTGCTAACCGAGAGTCTAGCTATTTGTAGCCACTAGCTACTCCCTGGAAACTTTATAGGGCAGTTCCATAAGGTCACTGGGAGTTGGAACCCACTCGATGGCAACGGGTTTGTTTGTTTGTTTGTTTTTTTTAATGTATATTATATTTTCCAGACTACAGCTGTTTAAGGTACTCTAATGTTCCATCCTTAGACAAACTGTCCTGCATCTGACAAAGATGTATGCTCAGTCCTCATGTAAACAAACAAACAAAAAATGTTTTTAGTGATTCCCACACTGATTATCTTAGCCTCAGTCTGTCTCCTGAACCCCAGATCTGTGGTTATCTCTCACTCTAACCTTATTTTCCTAATGGAGGAGAAGGAATAGCAGCAGAAAGAAGATAGGCTTTTTCTCTTTACCACGAAAAGTTGGAGAAAGAAAACTGTAAAGGCAACCAAATAGTTCAGCACGGTTGTGAGGGAGATGAAAGACATGCACGTCCTGTTGCCTTTGGCTGGGAGTGAGACAAGATCCCATGAGGACTGAAGGTGAGCTGCTCAAGGGCTGACATTTGAGTTTCTGGGATGATCACACTAGCTCTATGTTTCTAGTATGGAAATTGGTGAGCACAGGGTATGATTCCTAATGTCATTATTTATTCATTCAACACTATTTAGACATTGAACATATGCTGTTCATTGAATCTATCTGCCAATAAAGGCTCGTTGAGCTGCACCGTCTTCTTTAGAAACAAAACCAAACTCACTGCTGTTGATTTGATTCCGACTCATAGCAACTCTATAGACAGCGTAGAACTGCCTTAGGAGTTCCCAAGGAACACCTGTAGGATTTGAACTGCAGACATTTTGAATAGCAGCCTTAGCACTTAACCACTACACCACTAGGATTTCCTTTTAGTACATACACAGTTACTAAATCTGTCTGAGATGAAATTATGTTTTGGTGCCATAGATGTAATACATGTACAGTTTTAAGTATGTTGTTATGCTATGTATGATTAGCGAAACTGTATTCTAGGTAAACGGATAAAATCCTCACAACTGTTTCTCTGTTTTGTTTTTGATGAAACAAAATTCAGATCATTTTCAGTCATGGTTTTCTCACACTTAGTCACTGACATAAACATTACTATATCTTCCCCCTTAAGTCTTTCATCAGAAGTGTTTTTTTTTAAGTCAATTAAATTGTCAAGGGGGTTAGTTAAGAAAGAAAAATAACTTTTAAAACCTGTAAAACAGAAGGCAGCTAAATATGATCAGGTTTCAGACAACACTCAACCCACTGAGGTTATAGCCAAGTGACTTGCAACTTCCTGAGTGAGACCAAATTGATGACATTTCATGTTGAGAAACTTCCGTTACAAGAGTTAAGTTCTGAGAAAAACATGATGAAGAAATTTCAGATAGTCCATCACTCCTCCCACCACACACGCACATCCATCCCTGCACCAACCAAGAAAACTGTGTGTGTAACGAATCAGCATACAGATTTCAGGTACTCCTTCTTAAAGCAAGAAATCAGGTGAAAATTAGGTCAAGATTGAGAAATGAGAGCTAGATAGAGGTAGAAGAATGGCAGCTTCTAAATCTAACTAGAATTTTTGTTGATAGATACAAGTAGCTGCCTCTAATTTTACCTTTTGAGTTCATCTGATCATACCCAAGATTGACCTGAATCCACAAAGAGGAGGCTCTGGAGTTGTACCTTCTGGCTTGATAATCATATGATGTTTGGCAAGTCATTCATCCCTCAGGCCTAAATTTCTTTATCTATGGATTGTAAATAGTAAGAGTACTAATCCTTCCTGTGACTCTACTGATGAAGTACTATAGACCACAATATGCGTATTATGTGCATGAAATCACTATTGTTACAGCCGTTGATTCCCCTTTATCCATTGATACTTGAACATAATCTGGAAGTAGCCCATATGCTATGTTGATCCAGTCTTGGATATGTAGGAATTTGGAATTCTTAAGACACAAACTGAGGGCAAGGGCACCTGTGTTACCTACCCAGGAACAATGAAAAAGAGCCAACTAGGTTAACAGAACTTCTAAATGACCATTTGGCCATGACAGAACATTTGTTCTCTCCTGACCAGTTTAAGAGGATATTTGTATTTCTCTTTGATTTCTTACCCTTGCATTATGGCAGGGATCATCATTTTCAAAAAATGAATAACTATGTAAATCAATGAGTTTATTAATGAATGAATAGAAGATTTAAGGTTAATACTGTGCCCTGCTCTCTTACAAATCATGGAGTTCCAGTTGATTATACCATAGACACCTGAGAAACCCTTAGGAAAGAACCTTAAACGTATTTATTTCTGTATTTACAAGCCCTGTGGGCATTTAGGCAAATGGTCTGTGGTTGGAAGGAGATTCAAGTGTCCAGAGAAGCTGAGAGGCTACCAAGAAAATGTGGTGTAAGCTTTTTATTTTCCTTCCCCTTCCCTTCTTTGTCCTGCAAACTTCTCCAATTTAAATTACAACAGAGTTTCGGTATGTCTGTTTTATATTATAAATTAAGAAACCAAGAGGGCAGAGTCTAAAACATGGCATTAGGCTGTTCAGCAATCTCTTACCCTTCTGGGGCCCCATCAGGCCTGACAGTGTAGGGCACCAGTCTCTAGTCGGGGAAGGGTGAGGCCTGGTGCATAAGGCTAGCAGGCTAGTTTCCTCTCTGAGGTCTTGGGCATTCTGCCAAGTGAATGGGCAGGAATCATTCCATTTGCAGAGCAAAATGAGGTGAAAAGCCCTTCTGGCACACTTTGTCCATATAAACTATACTTGTTTGCAATTCATCAACTCCTTCGCTCCTTTATATCCATATGTAATGTAAATGATTATCTTTCTCTGAAGCGCTATAATGATCGGCAGCCTCAAAATGTGATAGAATCAGCTAAAAGACAGCAGATGGAAGTTTTTCCCCAATATGCATATTCATTAAAAAACAGAGAACACGAGGAGATACATACAAAAGTTCTTATACGGGCATAGCATGAATATACGTACGGAAGTAAGTTGGTTTGGTGCAACTATACACTCGCTAAACCTTTACAAAGTTACTCTTATAGCAACCAGTACAAATGGTCTGGAAAAAGCATCTGCCTCTGGATTTTTATTGCACCTTGGAAGCCATGATTCAAAAAGCAAAGGTTAAATATTTTGCTAGAGAAGTATAATTAGAAAGTAAAGCCTGTAGCAACACAGACTCTAGACATTTAAAGGCACAGTGTTATCCTGAAAAGAGGACTTTGGTGGAAGATTTTTTTTAATATATATTTTAAATATCTGTTTACTCTTGGATAAGAGTCAATCTTGCACATGTACTGAAGCAGGGAGCATCGATGCTACTAGAAAACTGTGTTATGATAATGAACACATCTCAGGGAATATACCACGGAAGAAAATATAAAAAATGGTAAAAGAAACATACCAAAGTCATTCAAAGGGTTGCTCTGAATTCTGGTCTTAATAATCAATGAATTGGGATTCATCCAACTGGAAACCATGAGCCACATGTATGTAGGTATCATATCTCTGTATGTTGCTAGAGATCCACTCTCCATACGTGAAATCCTGATATCAGCCCAGAAGGCAGGCTAACTTGTGTGGTCTATACCCCTAATTGGTGACCTAAGAATGCCCTTTGGGTTAATGAATGGGAAATCCTATCAAGAGACTGGAAGAAGAGAGGAGCAAGGGTAATTATTCTCTCCAAGAAGTAACTTTGGGCTCCTTAATCAGAAGTCATTGCTCTTCTGAAGTTTCTGTGTGACTCTCTTTCTTTTATATTCCAGTAGCCTCTCCTTTGCTTCATTTCTTAGGCCTACATTCACTAACAGCTCCATGGCTAGTGGAAACCTTGGTGGGTAATGTCTAAGTGCTATCACTGCAGTCTGAATCCACCAGGAGGTCCTTGGAAATTCTACAGGGGCAGTTCTACCCTGTCCTATGGGGTCACTATAAGTTGGAATCGACTCGATGGCAGTGGGTTTGGTTTTGGTTTCCTGGCTGCTAGCTTCCAATACCTGATGATTCCCTTATACTCCACCCAGTACCCCCCTTTGTAATTAATCTCTTACAAATAAACCTTTCTTGAATTAGACTAATTTGATTGTGATTTCTGTTTTCTACTGAGACCTGGACTGGTACGCAGGTCCACTGAGGCCCATGACTTTAGTTGCTTAAGTTACGCTCTTACGCCCCATAAGCAGTGTTCTATGACTCCAGTATAACTGCATTCATGTGATCTGAGGCCATTTCTTTCTGTTTGACTACAGCTTCTGTCCCTGACAACACTCAAGGTACTTCAGATTAAAGCATTTCTACTAATGACGTGAAAACTCAGGTTCACTACCCCTTAACTCCTTATCTGTCTACCATGGGGTCTATCCACGTGTTCCTTCTTTTCTCGGCAGCATATAAATGGAGGTATCTGCGGTGCAGTTCATGCCTACCTAACAACCAGTAACACTTGTTCTCCCTTTGACTAATAACCAAGTCTATCCATAGTCTACTCAACTATAAAACATAGCATCATTCCTACAGGGCCAATACACCATCTACCAATAACTAATCTCTATCAAATGTAGAGTTGCACAGATGTCATTGTAACCACTGTTAATAAGTTTTATATCTTTAACAAGTTGGATTGACAAAAGTAGGGTGCTAGGTACATCTACAAAAACAGCAACAAAACTGTAGCTGCTGAAGTTGCTTACGTACAACCAAACCTCATGGGATTTGAATCCTTGGTTTGGAAGCTTAGAGCCCCGGTTTTATGGGCTGTCCTGGTTAATTGAGCCGATAGTATGTTTAACACTTCTGTTCTACTCCTAGTTCACTGCATACTATTTGAGGTCTTAGAAGCTTGCAAGCAGTCATCCAAGGCAGGACAACTGGTCTCCATTCATCTAGAGCAAGAGGAAAGGGAGTCAGAAATAGAAGGAGAGTATGAATGTGCGGCTAACTGACTTCATGAACAACGGCGTCCTTTACAGAAGAACTAGATGGTACCTGGCTAAATGTTACTGAACAGTCTGATCAATTATTCTATGTAAGAATCCTGATTAAAAAGGAGAAAGTGTAAAACTGAATTTCAAATTCTTATGGACACCAGATTTTCTGGAGCCATGGAGGCTGGATGAACCCCTGAAACCATTACCCTGAGGTAATCTTTGAGCCCTAAACAAAAAATATCCCCTGAAATCTTCTTCAAATCAAGCAGTAGTTTAATTTAACTAGTAAAATAGATAGATAGATGAAATAGATGATAGATGATAGATAGATAGATAGATAGATAGATAGATAGATAGATAGATGATAGATAGATAGATAGATGATAGATAGATAGATAGATTGATTGATTGATTGATTGATTGATTGATGACAGACAGACAGACAGACAGACAGACAGACAGACAGACAGACAGACAGACAGACAGACAGACAGACAGACAGACAGACAGACAGACAGACAGACAGACAGACAGACAGACAGACAGACAGACAGACAGACAGACAGACAGACAGACAGACAGACAGACAGACAGACAGACAGACAGACAGACAGACAGACAGACAGACAGACAGACAGACAGACAGATAGACAGATAGATAGATAGACAGATAGATAGATAGATAGATAGATAGATAGATAGATAGATAGATAGATAGATAGATAGATAGATAGATAGATAGATAGATAGATAGATAGATAGATAGATAGATAGATAGATAGATAGATAGATAGATAGATAGATAGATAGATAGATAGATAGATAGATAGATAGATAGATAGATAGATAGATAGATAGATAGATAGATAGATAGATAGATAGATAGATAGATAGATAGATAGATAGATAGATAGATAGATAGATAGATAGATAGATAGATAGATAGATAGATAGATAGATAGATAGATAGATAGATAGATAGATAGATAGATAGATAGATAGATAGATAGATAGATAGATAGATAGATAGATAGATAGATAGATAGGTAGATAGATGATAGACAGATATCCACCTTAAGAACTGTGCTCTTCTAAAAATTATCTGTAAGGGATCAAAGTGACCACAGCAAGTGAAAAGCTTGTATAGGAATCCTAGGAATCAGTGAGTTTATGATGAGGAGGGACAAAACAGAAAGTGAGGACAAGACTGGTTGGCTAACGAGAAGAATGTAATCAGTGTCACTGAACTGTACTTGTAGAAACCATTGAAGCACTGTGAGTTTTGCTGTGTAAATTCTCAACAACAAAATATATAAATAATAAGGAAAAAATAGTATAAACCCTGTATCTCTGAGCAGCTTCCTACTAATCAGAAATATTTGACACTAGTAGAATTTTTTTTTTTAATTTTCTATAAATGTGATAGCCTCTAAACACTGGAATTGTACTAGCAACTTTTCGTTTCCAAAATTCGTTAATTCTAAGTTATATTTACATCTGCAATACCCCTCACTAACATGGTTCTCTCATACACAAAGCTTTAGGCCTCTTAAAAGAGGTCACTGTAAAATACATCTGCCCAGATAATTTGCATGATTAATGAAAATATGTTTTAGAATATTAAACATTTAAGATGTTAGCATCTAGTAGGCTTTCTGACAGAAGTTAAAAGACTATTAGAATGACTGATGAATTGCTACAGTACATTAGCCCTCAGAACAGCCAATGTGCTAGAGGACATTTACATAACTTCTTAGCATTCTCATTTTTTTTCTTTTCCTTTCCCACTTCTGTCTTTGTGACCTTGGCTCAGTCATTAATGGCCAACCATAGGACTTTGCAAAGTTTTGGATAACTTGAAAATTAGGTGAAAAGCTACTGACAGAGAAAGAGAGAGCAATTATACTCGCCAGAATTTTGTACACAATCTCTGGCACATAGTAACCGCCCGTTGCTGTCAATTCTGACTCACAGAGACCCTACAGAAGAGAATTTCTAAGAAGCACCTGATGTATTCAAACTCCCAGACTTCTGATTAGCAGCTGTAGCACTTAACCACTATGCCTATGAGGTTTCTGGCACATAGTAGGAGATCAATAAAAATGTACTAAAGGAATGAAGCACCTTCTTTTGTGTTTAGAATGGTCTTAAGTCAGCAGAGTGAAATAATAACTTAGAAATCTCTCCTTGGTCAGTGGCAAGGTCGCTGATAATTCAGTTGGTCATAACTAGGAGACATAGACACACTTATCCTTTCCATGTGTTAGAAACTGGACTTCAAAGTGAAGCCCAAATGACTTACGTCTTTCCACAGCCCTTCATCCCTGATCACTGCAGAGTTTATCAGGACATATTTGGGCATTTATCTCTTTAACTTGTTATACTTCACAGATGAAATATACCAGACAGGACTGTCAGGGACACATTTATGTCACCTCTGGATAAAAAGTAAAATATCAGAGAGAAAGTAGGACCTCAAGAAAAACCAAAATAAATTCTTCAGGTAGGAGTAATAAGCTGCTAAATGGTCTTGCTTTGGGGAAAACAATTAACATTAATTTACGGGAAGTATTATCACGAAGTTATGAGCTCCCTGTCTGAGCCCTACTTAACAAACCTTGCTTCTTTAGATATATTAAGTTTATAACACTACCTAGTTTATAGTTCTGCAACTCTCGGATGCCATACAGCATCCTCACTCCTGTGTCAGTGAGCATACAGAAAAGTATACTGTTGTAGATCACCTAGAATGCCACGACATAAAAAATGATGTCAGTAGTAGACAGGATGGAGGCGGACTGAATAATACACCCTTCTTCTGCAAATATCAAATCCTAACCCCAGGAGTCTGTGAACAGTGATCTTGATGTGGGGAGATTATCCTGGATTATCTGCATAGGCCCTAAATACAACCACAAGAGAAGAGAGAAGGAGAGGGAGATTGATGTACAAACAGGAGAATGGAAGGGTAAGACACAACAGAGTGAGATTTGTAGATGACTCTCCTAGTTATCTAGTGCTGCTAAAGCCAAACACCACAAGTACAGTGGATGGTTTTAACAAACAGGAATGTATTCCCTCACATTTTATGAGACAAGTAGTCCAAATTGAGGATGCTTTCTCTCTCCACTGACTTTGGGGGAAGGTTCTGGTCCCTTTTCAACAGCTGTGGCATTGGCATCCCTTGGAGAGCTTCCTGTTTTTGACATCACTCTTCCCCTGGGTCAGGAATGTTCACACTGCAGACTTAAATTGTGCCCCCTAATATGTATGTCAGCTTGGCTAGGCCAGGATTCCCAGTGTTATGTGGTTGTCCTTCATCTTGTGATCTGACATATTTAGCCTGTGTGTTGTTAATCCTAGCCTCTGTGATGATAATGAGATGCAACTAGAAGCAGTGAAATTAGTAAAGAAGGACATAGTCTATAGGATCACGTTGTATCTTGAGTCAATTTCTTTTGAGATATAAAAATGAGAAGGGAGCAGAGAGGAGAGGGGTCTCGTTATCTCCAAGAAAGGAGAGGCAGGAGTGGAGTGCATCCTTTGGGACTTGGTTCCCTGAGCTGAGAAACTCCTAGACCTAGGAAAAGCTTTATAACAATGGTCTTTCCCAGAGCCAACAGACAGAAAGCCTTCCCTAGAGCTGCTACACTGAATTTGGACTTCTAGTCTCCTAAACTGTGAGAGAATAAATTTGGTTGTTAAAGCCATCCACTTGCGGTATTTTTGTTGCAAAGACTAGATAATTAAGACAGATGTGTCCACTTCTGGCTCTTCTTTTTTGGTAGTACTTAGGTCTCCTCTCTCCTTGCTTTTCTCTCTTTTTATCTCACATAACATAAGAGATGATGCAGGTCTGTATCCCCCCAAATCTCTCCTTACATTAGATCAGAGCCATGACTTGTGTAAACTTAAGAGTGATGCATCCCGTGCTAATCCTGCCTCATTAATATAACAAACATGAGCCAACCCTGTTTAACATAGCATAATCCTGCCTCATTAACACATAGATGCCAAGATTTACAACACCTAAGACAGAGGATGATTACATCAGATCACAATATGGCAGACAATAACACACTACTGGGGATCATAGCCTACCCAAGTTGACACATATTTCTGAGGGACTTAATCCGTGACTCTAACCTTGATGATTCTAGTGACATGGCCATAAACCAAGGAAAGCAGACAGAACCAAATTCAGTGTATCAGCTTTCTCTCTTTTAGCTCTACAGAAAGGGCCTTCTCATCAACTTTCCCCTGGACCAGGAGCTTCTCTGCACACAAATTCTGGATCCAAAGAATCCACTCTGCTTTCTTGGGGGGTAGGAAGTCCTCCAGTCTCTGCTCACTCCCCTTTCCTTTTATCTCTTGTAGGATAAAAAGCAGTACAGGCCACACCCCCAGGAAATACTCTTTACATTGGATGAGAGAAGTGCCCTTAGTAACAGCATTATAATAAACCTACCTGACCTCTAGGGTCACTATGTGATAGCATAGGGTCACGAAGTGATAGCAGTGTGGTTTTTCTTTTTAATCTTCTTTAACATAAAGTTACAATCACTAAATGGAGGCCATGGCTTAACCAAGCTGACACATATTTTGGAGGCACAATTCAATCCATTACAGTAGTGACGGAGGCAAGTGACAAGGAAGTATGATTTAAAAATAAATTAGTTCAGAATCAAAAGATTCTGGGAATTCAAGACTTACGGCTATCTTGCTGATCTCAGCAATCAAGTTCTGTATGTACGAGCTTCAGGAGAGTTTAATGGGACTCACATGTTTGTCATAGGACAAGAATTTAATACATGACACTGGAAACATTTCTTATTCCTTATTCTTGTTGCCAAATATTTGTGAATTTCTGAGCCAAAAATTTATTCAAAGTTATAGTAGCCACAGTTCAACATCTTCAGATTCTATGTAACAGAATTAGCAAACTATAGTATTTTTCTCATGGTTTTGAAAACAACTACTCATACAAGAAAGGTTCCTTAATTAAAAGCCACTCAACTGAAACACCCATTTATCTGAAGCAAATGTTTGTGCTACCAACATCAACCAACTCTACACATGAGTAGCTAACAATAAACAATGGAATGACGCCCAATGAATATCAATTAAAACAAATTGTTCCAATAAACTTCGTCATTAAAAAAAAAACCCTTGTGTGGGTGCATATGTACACACACACACACACACACTTACAAACACATAGCTTTGCTAGTGTAACTTGTCTTCTTTCAAAGGTCAGTTAGCACTGGCTGCATCTTAAAGACTGTATCTTCACTTTACAACTGAAGCCCAAGTATTAGCCTCTGATAAGGCAGGAGTTTCAGGGAGGACCAGCTACATAACTGATGGCCAGAGTACTTTGAATACATGGCACAGCACTAAATGAAAACATGGGGCCTATTTTGCAAAACAAAAAAATGTCAAGAAGGCAATGGCTGAGCATCAAACCAAGTGTAGGCACTTAATGAAAACAGCACCAGTGTGACATCACAGGTTGCATACCAGTGAACTCATCCCTGATTTCTGGTATTACTTATCAACGGGCATATTTGGATTTCCCAAGGACCATACCCTGGATGTGTGAAAATGAAAATGACTCATCTAAAAGTCATATGATGGTCGTATATTGTTTCCACAGGCCTGCATTAACTATAAAGGCATTTTGAGGTATCCATTAAAATTCCATGACAATTCAAGTTTGGCATGTTTATCTGGTTTTACTTTGTTTCATTTAGCATTGTGTACATATCCTATGAAGTAGAGAAAATGCTGTGGGTTCACCAAACTGTGTTTATTTGCTTCCTAATCATATTCCCAACCCTTCTATATTTCCTTGGGACAATGTGATTGGTTTGAGCCGATGGTAAGGCCTCACCTATAACATCACTTTTGAGATCTATACCCTCTCTTTCTTAGTTTTTCCTTTCTTTCTTGTACTTTCTATCCACTTTTTCTTTTCTAATGCATGACTGGAAGCAACGAATCAGGCTGGAGCCCACTATGCCAAGCCACCCTACTATAGGAAGAGCCTAAATCCCTCAGTCCTTTGTGGAAGAAATACTACCTGATCCACATGAGAGTGCCACACAGAAAGGGAGTTTATTACGTTAAGCCACTTTTATTATCCTAATAATATATGCCCGAGAGTATGCAAATCTGAATCAGGAGTATTGAAAACTTATTACTAATAAGTACAACTAATAGTGACTGTATGAGACAGAAGAGAACTTTTCCATAGAGTTGTCAAGGAGTTGAACTGCCAACCTTTTGGCTAGCAGCCAAATTGCTCAGTCACTGCACCATGAAGCTTCCAAGGCAGAGAGATTAAAAAACTTGCTGGTGTTGAACCAATTCCACTTCATAGTGACCCTAGGACAGAGTAGAATGGCCATTTAGAGTTTCCAAGCAGCTCCTGGTGGATTTGAACTGCTGACCTTTTGGTTAACAGCTGTAACACTTGACCATTATACCATCAAGGTTTCCAGGCAATGGGATAAGGCCCAGGACATCAAGCTTGTATGAGTCTTGGGTTACTTTCAGGGGACATGTCTGAAGGCACCCTTCCTGTAGATAATAAACCAGTGCACTAGCCAACAGCTATAATATTGTCTCATGGGGATATTTCAATCTCATAATAGCATGCAGTTATAATGTTCAAAGAGCTCTTTCCTGTGTATTTTTAGAGCAATTTGGAAGAATTAAAGATCTGTTGCCATAGGTTATCAAGCATAGAATGACCAATAGCAGTGCTGATGCTTCACTGAGTACCTCATCAAATCTCACAAATAGTCACCTACTCTACCAGCCTGTAGCATCAGACAGATCTCAAGAATTCAAATCATTCAAGGAAGCACTTGATAGAAATTCTGGAATCTGGCAGAGTCTATGAATCTGGGAACTTGCTATTAGGAAATTCATGGGCTGATATTATTGAGAGGGACAATCAGGAGTGGCCAGAGTGCTTAAAATAATGCCAACTGTTCTTTTCCCCTTGGCTGCAGAATATCAGCATTTATGGGAAAAAGTCTATCAAGTGCTTACTGGATCTGCTTAATCAAGCATAATTGTCACCATGTGACTGGCAGTTCTAGGAAGCACCCAAGTGGGGCAGTGCCAGGGCCAGTTTGCAAAGAAATACCCACAGTTCAGATAGTATGGAAAAAAAAAGGGACTTCTTGTTCAGCAAAGCAAATCAACGTAATGGAATAAACTTTGGACTGAGAGAGATTTGGGAGCAGACTTAGTTTCAGTACTTACTTCCTCCATGGCCTAACCCTGACCCTAACCCCAACCCTAACCCTAACTCTCACCTGCATGGCAGGATTGTGATGCTTCAACAAGTTAGGCAACTAGTATGATTTCTGCAAGATAGCATCTCTATCGAGTTAAATGTTTGTAATATTTCTAGCATGAATAAGACTTGTGAGAAATAAGATAAATCTTTTGTTGAGGAAGCAGTTGTATCGGGCACTATAAAATTTTTTATCATAAAGAATTCTCTTAAACATCCTTCTTGCCCTTTCTGAAACTTAGAAATTATTTCTCCAGACTTTTTCAGAATGCACTGACGGTATTAGGCATCTGTATTCACCTGTTCTCCATGCAACCAGACATAAACTCACATTCTAAGCAAAGTTTCAGTTGTCCAAACTCTCATAATTTGTATAAACCCAAAATCTAGGGCTGTTGAGTCGCAGGAAATAACAATTCATCAAATGATTATGACAGATTGAATTACCATGGTCACATCAAAAGAGTTTAATGAGAGAAATTACCTCTTCATCCTGAATCTTGAAAAAGGACTCCAGGGACTCTAGTTTATATAGATTATCCCAAATAGAATGCCCCTTTTATACTATCTTTGTAAATGTTTTATTTAGGATGGTTTAAGAGATCTAAGAGAGTTTTCCCTTGATTAAAGCATAAAAATTCCTGAAAACCAAGTGAAGGATGTATATTTAAGGATTATTTGTAAGTACAAAGCTGCCTAACATTTTAATGAATGTTGTATTGTTGCTTTAAAAAAAATCAGCTATCTAAAAATTTTGTTATTATGGACAAATTAACCTGCCTCGCTGCAGAGTGGTTTCTGACTCATAGTGATCCTACATGTTGAAGCAATAACTACCCACAGGGTTTCCAAGGAACAGCTGGTGGATTTGAACTCTCAGTGTTTTGATTAGCAGCTGAGCTCTTAATCACTGCACCACCAAGGCTCCTGGTGAATTAAAAGAGTTTTAAATGTTGAAATACTCTATACCTAATTAGAAACCCAGACTAAGCTCTGTAGTAGTATCTCAAAAGCCTAAATATATCTCTTGATATACAGGAAACAGAATACCAAAATTTAGAATAGCTTATTTAGTATAAAAGTAAAACAGCTATCTCTGCATTAATGTTGTCTGATGAATCAGGAAGTTCATTTGTTAAGTAGACTTACATTCGTTGATTTGATAGTGAACTAGCACTGTCTTAGCAGACACTGTCTACTGAGCTGCCTGTAGGATTTAAGCAATATCAATTTGAGTTCTTTCTTGGTGAACAGTATTCTATGACACATAGAGAATAAGGAAACATAAGACACAAGGCCTTTTCTCTCCAGTCATTTGCAGTCTGGCTGGGGAAGCAAGACAAGCACTAAAAACAATAATGACAACACAATACTACATTCGTGTGGTGAATCAGTAGAACAAAGTAATAGCTATAGATTTCAGGGAAGAAAGATCTCAGAAAAGCCTATTTGGCTGTGATATTTACTTCTAAACTGAGAGATTCTGGTTCTCAATTTATAAACTGATAGTACTAGACAGCACTTGGCAGTATCAACCACTTCACAAATATGATTTATGGTAGCCAAGCCAACCAAGTGCCATCGAGTCGGAAAGGTTATCAATTAAGTATCTAGTAACATACATCTTGACATCTAGTTGAGAAGTCAAGGGCACAAGCAACATCAGTATATAACGTTGTTGTTTTTGTTAGATGCCTACTCATAGTGACCCTGCACAGAACAGAACAAAACACTGCCCGATCTTGCACCATGTCCACAATCATTTTTATGCTTAAGCCCATTGTCCGACTGGGTCAATGCATCTCATTGAGAGTCTTCCTCTTTTTTGCTGACCCTCCACTCTACCAAGCATGATGTCCTTCTCCAGGGAATGACCGCTCCTGACAGCACTTGCAAAGTACGTGAGATGCAGTCTCATCATCTGTGCATCTGAGAAGCACCACAGCAACCAATATGACAGAGTAGAACTGCACTATAGAGTTTCAAAGGAGCAGCTAGTAGATTCAAACTGTCAACTTCTTGGTCTGCAGCCTTAGCTTTTAACCACTGTACCACCAGGATTCCAATATAAAGTGGGCATATGAAGAAGATGTCCTGGTAGTTATAATGCTCTCCAAACCAAAACCAGTCCTTCTCATTCTGAGTCTATGAATCTAGGAATGATGCCAATCTATCCTTCTTCAATTTCAAATTTCCATTGCCTGGAAAACCTGGGGAGAAAAGGGTTTCTAAACACCAATCACTAGGGTATCATAAACACTTACTTTCATAAAACTATATACTGAGCACTTGCATGCTGATGGCTATTTCCTCAAGAGAAGAGATTCCTCTTCCCATGGCATCATAAATGCTAGAGATGGAGGATACCTAGAGAGAATCAAATCTAATGCCACCACATTGTAGGAGAGACCTGAAATCTAGAGAGACAAGCTCTATCCACAGTCACAAGTATTTGGAAGGGAGATGGCTTCATACTTGCACCCTAACCTTACAAAATTAAGCTCAGGCTTTTCTTCTTTTATATCATGCTGCTGCATTACTATGTTTGATGAAATAGGAAGTTTATTTGATAAGTAGACTTACATTCATTGATTTGATAATGAGCTTGTAATGGACAACATCTACTGTTTTATAAGGTGGAGTTCAGATGCAGGTCAAAGCATTGGGCAGGGGGTATTTTACAAAATGCTGCTGAATGAGGTAGTGGCCCATCGAAAAAAGGAACCTTCTCAAACTTGCGAACTCTCCAAAATGTGTGTTTTTAAATAGCAGAGTCCCCCTAGTTAAACTATAACTGTAAGAGTTTAAGTCTCATTAATCTTAAGTAATAACAAAAGAAAAAAATATCAGTAACATAACCTTTATTTTTTAGTAGTCTTTGCGTGTGCTGTCCCAGAATTAGAAAACTCACAAATCAAAGGAAGTTTTACAAATCTTTCCTGTAACTTACTGTAAAATGCGAGAAGGCAGCCAATTTAGAAAAAAATCATATGTCGTCTAAGGTGTCTTAAACATCACCAGAGCCTTACAAAACATTTTGATTAGCAAAAGGAAATGAATCACAAATATTGGCAAATGGTTACACTACAGTGTTGTTCAGACCAAGATCAATGGGTTGAAAAGAGGTGAAACATCAAGAAAGATTCATTTTACACACTGTACTTTGATTAGGCTCCTAGAGCCCCATCCTTACTTAAGACCCAGAGTTTCCCCGGGACTCATCACCTCCCGATGATAATTACAAAGGTGTGGTAATAGAAGCCTTAAATCAAACATGCACAGGAGATTTGCTGTCACTGCAAGAACCGTCTCATTGCAAGCTGGCAGAGAAGGATGTGCTTGCCTTTCAACTGGCAGAGCAGTCCACTTGGCTGGCACCGCAACTAGCTTTGCTTTAAATCTTCTTGATCTATACCCTGTTAGCATAATTCAGCTAATTGAAGATACTGGTCTTTGGAGAAATCTTTCGTAATGGCAGTGTCATTTATAGGCTGCCAAAGAAGATCTCCAGAACCCCAGTGTTGCCTTGTTGCCTACAAAGCATCCCTTGATCAACAGGACCACCCAACAAGCTCAGGGAGGCAAGACGTGTCCAACAGCCAGCCAATCATCTTCTCTTGCCAAGGGTATATTGTGAGCGAAATGCCTGAGTTTGCGAAGCCTGCAGAGACGTAGGTGAAGGATTTCTTGCCTACTCTGGACAGTCTTAGCTATCTCAAGAAGGTACTGGGACATCTCCAAATCAAACTGATAAACCCTTTTTGATTTTAAAAATAAAATTATGTTACATATCACCTAGAGGCATAACTGGGAAAGGAGATGTGAAGAGAGAATCAAAGTGGAAATTCTTTCACAATTCAGATTGAAAGGCCACACTATGTGAACACTATGTGTCCAAAGGTTATGCAGAAAATGGTTTTGAGTAAGATCATACTGAATATTGTGTGGTTTTTAGTATATTTATTGGCTAATTATTTTTAAATTGCAGAGATAATTTCCCTTAACTTTTAAATAATTAAAATAATACAAAAGGAGCAAGGCTGCAATTCATGTCTTTAAGTAGGAGGTTAGACTTCCAATAGACACTTTTCTACCCACACAAAAATTTTCCAAGATACATCAATGAATTCCACAAAACAAGTTGATAGTGCTGGTGGAAAAAGAGAAATCAGTCTCTGAAAAGGCAAACCATCTCTGTTTTATTGTGCCAGTTCCAGGTGAACTCAGCCCTAAATGGCCTACAGTTGCTCTTTTTCCTGTGTCTCTGAGACCACAATCTAATACTGGTCTCACTATGCTCTGTTGGTCTCACTCATTCTCCTATACCCAATGACTCGCTCTTGCTTTACTTCTCCCTTGAATATGATCAGGAATTCAAGTCATTATTTCTTCATGGTGTGGCTTACTGCTTAAAAGTCTCCCTAACTACCCCAAAGCAGCAGTAACAAACATTCATAAACACAAATGGTTCAGGTGTAATAATCATTCCACTAGATCCAAACATGCAGAGCTGATCTTTGGAATCTGATAGCATGTTAGATATGCTTCTTCTCAAAGCTCATTTCTAAAGCGTGCCTTGGTGAGCTCTCCCTTATATGTATCGAGAAAATCCTCTTTGAAAGTAATACCTAGTTAACCAGGGATATCTTCTAAAGTATTTTTTAAGTGAATTACTTGGAATTTTGAATGATTTTTACCAATGGAAAGTATTTTATACAGGCCAACTTCAAATGTCTGTCTAGTCCACAAAGTATACGAGGACTAGTAATGAACTAAAAAAATATTGGTGATAAATTTGATTAGAGTTGGAAGGAGATATGGAGAGTATATAACCCAAATCTTTTGTATTATATTTGAGAATATTGAGATATTAAAAGGTTTACTCCTCCTTCATCATGTACAAGCAGAAGTGGAATTGCTCTTAAAGTGATAATTTCGGGCATTATTTCAATTAATCCTCACAACTAATACGGAAAGACTGACATTATTATTTGTATAAGGAAAATGAGGCTGAGATAGCCCAAGTAATTTGGTTAAGGTCATAAAGTTAATAGCAATAAAGCAGTGCTGTAGTTAGATGCTATCAATTCACCTCCAACTCATAGCAAGCCTGTGCACAGCAGAATGAAACACTGCCTGGTTCTGTGCCTTGCTCACAATTGTTTTTATGCTTAAGCCCATAGTTTCAGCCACTATGTCAATCCACCTTGTTGAAGGTCTTCCTCTTTTTCACTGATCCTTCACTCTACCAAGCATGATGTCCTTCTCCATCCTGATCCTTCCTGGCAACATGTCCAAAGTATATAAGATGCAGTCTTGGTATCTTTGCATCCAAGGAGCACTCAGGTTGTATTTTTTCTAGAACAGATCTCCTTGTTCTTGTGGCAGTCCTTGGTACACTCAATATTCCTCTCCAATGCCACAATTCAAAGGCATCCATTATTCTTCTATCTTCCTTATTCACTGCTCAACTTTGGCACACATGTAATGCCATTGAAAATGCCATGTCTTGGGTAAGGCACACCTTAGTTTTTAGGGGACATCTTTACTTTTAAACAATTTAAAGAGGTCCTTTGCAGTAGATTTAAATAAAGTGATAGAGTTGGGATTTAATTTCATTTTTCTCAGACTTCGAGCATGTTCCAGTACACTGCCTTTCACAGATCCCAAATGACCCACTGTCATAGAGTGTCATCGACAGTCTCTTTGGAGGAACACCTTATTTGTCAAGCATCACGTTTTTTCCCAAAGACCAAATCACTTTTCATTCCAAATATAAGTTACTAGTGATAGTTTCTATAACCTAGAGTAGAAGTCAAAAGAGAAATTTCTGTTATGCTGAAGAAGAAAGTTAAACTGAACCCTGGGAGAAATCATCCATAAAAGTATCTACTCAAAAAAACAGTTACAGTGGATTTTTGTTTGCAACACTTTTTTATCCCACTTGATTTAAAAGACAATTACATCAAACAACAATAATAAAACTGTGTTGATGGGCTTATAATATGAAGAGATATATTTTGTATGATGAGAATAGCACACAAGAGTGGGAGAGAAAGGAGATATGTTGGAATAAGTTTTGTATACTATTTAAATTAAGTTTGTATTACTCCAAACTCAGTTGTTTTAAATTAAAATGTTAATTGTAATCATCATAGCAACCATTAAGAAAGTAACTAATACATATACACATACATACATGAAACAAGAGAATTGTAATTAAAAACATCTGTAGAATACAAAAGAAGGTAGTAGCCGAGAAATGAAGGAACACAACAGAAAATAACATACAGAAATGTAAATCCTACCTTAAGCATAATTAAATTAAATGTAAATGGATTAAATAAAATAAACTAATCTACAGATCCAAGGCTATTCATATCAAATTGCTATATGTAATTTTTTTCAGAAATTGACAGGATAATTATAAAATTAACACGGCTATGGGAATCAAACACCAAACTCGTTGTTGCTGAGCCTGTTCTGACTCATAGTGACCCTATGGACAGAGTAGAACCATGCCATGGAGCACCTGGTGGGTTTGTACTGCTGACCGTTTGGTTAGCAGCCATAGCATTTAAACATTACACTACTAGGGCTTCCATAGTTATGAAAGGGACTCAGAATAAGTTAAATAACCTTGAAAAGAAAGAATAAGCTTGGAGGGATCACAGTTTCAAAATTTAAAACTTGAGTACAAAGCTATGATAATCAAGGCAGTGTGATACTGACATAAGGATAAACATATAGATTAACAGAAGTGGGAATCTAGAAATAAACTCATATTCTTGACTACTTTTTACCAAAGCTTAATACAAAGGGGAAAGAATAGTATTTTCAACCAACTGTGCTAGCACAACTAGATATTTACATGCAAAGACTGAATTTGAACTCAAAATGGATCCCAGGTCAAAACGCAGGAGCTAAAACCACAACACTCTTCAAGAGAGTTATTTTTATTTATTTATTTATTTATTTTAACTATGATTAGGTGAAAGTACACAATACTAATCAATTTTGCATGCCTGCCTATCTGCAACTCCACCTGTTCTTCTCACCCTGTGATAGTACACTCCTCCTTTTCACCCTTTACTTTTAGTATTCTCTTAATGAACACCTGCGCCCTTCTCACTACCCTCTCCTGTCCTCGCTAGAAATAAACCATTGGACAGCCTCTTATATATGTATAAACCATAAAGTATTACAGGAAAACCTAATATTAACTTATAGTTTCTTAGATATGGTAAGAAAAGCACAAACAACAAAATAATGTATATGTACAAATTTGACATCTTTAAAATGAAATCTTTTGTGCTGTAAAGGACACCATCAAGAAGCTGAAAATAAAATCCACAGACTGGTAGAAATATTTACAAATCATATTTCTGGTAATAAACTCATATCCAGAACACATAAAAAAATTTATGCAGCCCAACAATTAAAAAACTAAAATACATACAACTAAAAAAATAAAGGTTTGAATAAACATTTCTCCAAAGATATTCAAATGGACCACTCCCCCCAAAACTTGCTGTTGTGTAGATTCTAACTCATAGCAACACTATAGGACAGAGAAAAATTGCCCCGTAGGGTTTCCAAGGAGTTGCTGGTAGGATGGAGCTGCTGAACTCTTAACAGCCAACCTCTTAACCAGTGTACTACCAGGGTTCCTAATGGCCCATCACTACAAGAAAACATGCTGAATACCATTCATCATTAGAGAAATGAAAATTAAAAGCATACTGAGATACCACTTCACAGTGACTGAGATGGCATAAATAAAAAAAGAAAAGTAGCACGTGATCAAAAAGTGGAGAAAAAGCTCTCATCTATTACCAGTAGGATTGTAAAATAGTGCAAGTGCTAGAAGACAGTTTGGCAGATTCTTAAAAGATAGTGTCGTAGAGTTAAATGTAGAGTTACTATATGATTCAGCAATTCTACTCCTAGGAATATATGTAAGATTTCCACATAAAAACTTGTTCCCAGTAGTGTTATTTGTAGTAGCCAAAAATGTGAAAAGAATCCAAATGTTTACCAACTGATGAATAAACAAAATGTGATGTATCCTTGCAATGGAAAACTCTATGTCCATAAAAAGGAATCAAGTACTGATACATAGCACAGTAAGAGTGAACATTGAAAACATTATGCTAAGCAAATCAGTCAGTTATAACCCCTCCCTCACATGCATCACTCATTCAGTTCTATCACAGTTAGGTCCAAAACATAACTCTGAAGCCTTCCTTTCCCTCTTCATCTGTGCTGCCTCTGCCTCCACATATAATTATCTCCTTTAACAAAATTACTAATCAACAGCATTCTAACTGTTGTTGAAATGTATGTATCGTATAAATGTAGGAAAATTCATTGAGACAGAAATATGAGTAGTTTTTAGGGATAGGTTGCCAGTAAGAATGGAAGTGACTACTAATGGGAACGACTCAATGGCACTTGGCTTGGCTTCTTTTTTGTGGTGATCAAGAGCTTCTAAAATTGGGCAGTGATTCTGGGTGTACAGGTATGAATATCCTCCAAAGAAAAACCAAAGCGGTTGCCTTCCGGTCAATTCTGATTCATAGTAGCCATAAAGGACACAGGGAACTACCCCACAGACTTTCCAAAGAGTGCCTGATGAATTCGAACCACTGGCTTTTTGGTTAGCAGCCTTAGCTCTTAACCACTACACCATCAGCATTTCCACGAACATTCTAATAATCACTATATTGTACATTTTTAAAAAATAGACTTCGTGATATATGAATTATGTCCCAATACAGCTATGATAAAAAATGCTGAAACCTGGATTCCCCGTCCACCTACTTACACTAATTTAGTTTTTGTAGGATATGGACTGAGCATTGGAGATTTTAAAGCCACCTCAGATGATCCCAACGTGCAGTCAACATTAATGCCAACTGACCTATGTTACCCGTTTGTGAGAGGGACTTTCAGTCTGGCACGCACACAGAAA
This sequence comes from Heterohyrax brucei, assembly GCA_028571685.1. Lineage (NCBI taxonomy): Eukaryota > Metazoa > Chordata > Mammalia > Hyracoidea > Procaviidae > Heterohyrax > Heterohyrax brucei. Next base: position 97,414,503 of record CM053148.1, read on the forward strand.
TCATCTGGGGTCGCAGGGAGTTGAAATGCTAATACTTGAGTCTTGACTAGAGATGCTGATTTACTCTGGAAAGCAACCTAGGTGGGAGAATGTTTTGAACTGATTCTCCCATGCACTGAGGCTGAGGAACACTAGTTTAGCGATCCTCTCAACTCTTAAAATTTCAGCCCAGTCTTCCCAATCAATGACTTATTTTGAGTATCCCACATGAATCTCTAAGTCAGACTGTTCAAAACTAAATTCATCATCTTTTATTCAAAAACTTACTTTCTACAAGTGCACCATCATCCATCCAGAGTCCACATCAGAAATCTAAAAAAAAATTATCTTGGATTTTTTTTTCTGTCCCTCACAAGAAATTGGTCATTCAGTTCTATTGTAATTAAGGCCAAAACACAACTCTGAAGCCTAGGTCTCCCCCTCCTCTTCTCCCTTCCCCCCACCTCCACCCCAACACATAATCATCTTGTTTCACAAAATCATTATTAACAGCATTCT